>OY992876.1:427868760-428103760 GCA_963921405.1 Cepaea hortensis
ATGCGGTGTCTGCGAAGAATTCTTGGTATTAAGTGGCAAGACAAAATCACAGATACTGAAGTATTGGAAAGATCAGGTTGTGTGACAGTTTATTCCATGCTCAGTCTTGGTAGACTTAGATGGATAGGACATCTTAGGAGGATGGATGATGGTAGAATACCAAAGGATATCTTTTTTGGTGAATTACAGATGGGTAAGAGATCTCAGGGTCGGCCTCTACTACGATACAAAGATGTGTGTAAGCGGGACATGATTGATACAGGCATTGATAATGCACATTGGGAGCAAGTCGCCGCTGAACGTGTTGCATGGAGGGCAAATATCAGAAATGGAATAAAGTCAAAGGAGAAAATTATTGCAGAAAAGTCACACACCAAGCGTTTGAGACGTAAGATGGTGCATGATGGTGGAAATGACCACGTGTTCAGATGCACCCACTGTGAACGGACATTTACAGCGCAAATTGGCCTTATCAGTCACACTCGCTACCGCCATAGTTAAAAGTTATTATGCCTTTTTAAAGCACAAACTATCGTCTGTCAAGACGGCAAGGTGCCAATGATGAATGATGAGTTAGTTGTTAGTCGTTAGTTGTTAGTCGTTAGCTAGTTGTTAGTCGTTAATTAGTCGTTAGTTAGTCGTTAGCTAGTCGTTGGTTAGTTGTTAGTTTGTTGTTATTAGTTGTTAGCTAGTTGTTAGTTAGTCGTTCGTTAATCGTTAATTAGTCGTTAGTTAGTCGTTAGTTAGAGTTAGTTGTTAGTTAGTCGTTAGTTGGTCGTTTGTTAGTCGTTAGTTGTTTCGTTAGTCGTTAGTTAGTCGTTAGTTAGAGTTAGTTAATCGTTAGTTAGTCGTTAGTCGTGTGTATAGTACAGAAGAATGGGTAGATCATCACGGCCTGGAGAGAATGCAAGGAGTGACCGGTATGGGAATGTCCCGAGTGCTATGCTGTCGGTTGTGACTTATCTCAATTCAGCTCAACTATCGGGTGTTTGTAAAGTCTCACTACACTCTGTATGTAGAAAAAAATGTAAAAAATTAAATACATGATGTCATCAAAAAATTTGCTCCACAGTCCCTTTTTTTTTTTTTTAATTTACAGGACATTGCTGTCAACAGCAGCATCTTTCGTGAAGCAATATGCAGCGAATGGCTGTCGTCATCCAAACAGAATGGTGTTATCAACGGAAGAAAAAGTTTTTGTTTTTTTTTGTTGAACAAATGTTTCGAAATGTCGGTGGATACACACGGATGGTTATTCAAAGAATATGAAGAGACGTGTACAGTCATGTCTTGAAGCCCGTGGTGGACATTTCCAACACCTGTTATGACGAATACTTCATTGGTACTTTCCAGCTTCCCCAAAACAGCCTTAGTCCATAGCAGTGACTATTGTACTAGTGTACTAATGCAATGAATATCTTAGCACATTTTTTGATGGCATAATGTACTTCATATTAAAAACGTTTTTCTACACACAAAGTGTAGTGAGACACCCGGTATGTCTGTGTTTGTGATATCTCCCCCCCCCCCCCCCCAGGAAGTCTCACATACCTCTCAGTTTTCATCTCACATTTTCATAACTAAGCTAGTCGAAGTCAGATTGTGAGTCATAGCTCAGCTGTTACATCATCATTATACAATCACAGACGAGTAGATCGCTCAACATATATATATATATGTGTGTGTGTGTGTGTGTGTGTGTGTGTGTGTGTGTGTGTGTGTGTGCGTGCGTGCGTGCGTGCGTGTGTGTGTGCCAGCCAGCATGTCCATAAAATGCTATTAAACACACTAATGGGAGGCCACAATAGTTACATATTCATGTTCCCTGCGTGTATTAAACCCGGGAACTCAGTGGCGTCATACTGTGAATTTATTTACATAACCATAAGTTGAGTGCTGTTTAGTATTTTTGTGATGGGGATCAGGTTCCGACCCAGATCAGATATTGCCCATCACATAGACACACATGCACGCACGCACGCACGCACGCACGCATACACACACACACACACACACACACACACACACACACACACACACACACACACACACACACACACATTCGTTGTGGGGTATGCTGTGAGTAAATTCACGAAAAGGGGAATTTTCCAGCTTTACAGAAATACAATCATAAGTGACAGAATGAGCGTTGCGGCTGGAGCCTTTGTCAGCACAAACACAGCAAACATACATTGGTGCAAGTGTTTAGAGTTGAGTTGAATTGAGCTAAGAACCGACATCATTGCACTCAGGACATTCCCATACGCGCTCCGTCCCCCCGTTCAATGGCCAGAGAAGAGTAATTTCTCGCCGCTGGCTGTTGTAAAAGGTATCAAGCACAAAGCACTCACCCCGTTTCTCTGCGATAATTCTGTTTAATTCCCATAGTTGTTTTTATTTAAAGCAGGAACTAATCTATCACCATAGTAGAGCCTGCTTGCTAGGGAATTGGCATGGGATGTGCTTAAAGATATTCACGGAAGGGAATATACACACGAACAGAACCTTGCAGTCGGAGATCGCAATTTGTGGAGAAGCAAGATTGCCCACGCAAGCAGGCAAAACTTTGAATGATTATGATGTGTATTTCATGTATGGTATATAAGTTAGCTGACACAAACTGATGATGTGTGTTTCATGTATGGAATATACGTTAACTGACACAAGCTGATGATTTGTGTTTCATATATGGAATATACGTTAACTGACACAAACTGATGATAATTGTTTCATGTGTGGAATATACATATCACATCATTTACTATACGCTTGTAAACTTCTTCGAGCCAGCAAAAGCAGAGGGGACGTAGAAGTTGCGAGATTTTCTGGTTGGCAGGTTGACTGGCTGATTGGCTGGCTAGTTGGCTGCTTGGCTGCTTGGTTGGCAGGTTGGCTGGCTGGTTGGTTGGCTGGTTGGTTGGCTGCTTGGCTAGTTGGCTGGCTTGTTGGCAGGCTGGTTGGTTCGCTGACTAGTTGGCTGGCTGGTTGGTTGACTAGTTGGCTGGCTGGTTGGCAGGCTGGTTGGTTGGCTGGCTGGTTGGCAGGCTGGTTGGTTGGCTGACTAGTTGTCTGGCTGATTGGCAGGCTGGTTGGTTGGCTGACTAGTTGGCTGGCTGGTTGGCAGGCTCGCTGGTTGGTTGGCTGACTGGTTGGTTGGCTAGTTGACTGATTGGCTGACTGGTTGTCTGACTGGTTGGCTGACTGGTTGGTTGGCTGGTTGGTTGGCTGGCTGGTTGGTTGGCTGGCTGACTGGTTGGCTGGCTGGTTGGTTGGCTGGCTGGTTGGTTGGCTGGTTGATTGGCTGGCTGGTTGGTTGGCTGGCTGGTTGGCTGACTGGTTGGTTGGCTGACTGGTTGGCTGACTGGTTGGTTGGCTGACTGGTTGGCTGACTGGTTGGTTGGCTGACTGGTTGGCTGACTGGTTGGTTGGTTGACTGGTTGGCTGACTGGTTGGTTGGCTGACTGGTTGGCTGACTGGTTGGTTGGCTGGCTGGTTGGTTGGTTGACTGGTTGACTGACTGGTTGGTTGGCTGACTGGTTGGTTGGTTGACTGGTTGGCTGACTGGTTGGTTGACTGATTGACTGGTTGGTTGGCTGACTGGTTGGTTGACTGGTTGGCTGACTGGTTGGTTGGTTGACTGGTTGGTTGACTGGTTGGCTGACTAGTTGGTTGGTTGACTGGTTGGTTGGCTGGCTGGTTGGTTGGCTGGCAGGTTGGCTGGTTTGTTGTTGGTTGGCTGGCAGGTTGGTTGGCTGACTGGTTGGCTGACTGGTTGGCTGACTGGTTGGCTGACTGGTTGGCTGGCTGGTTGGTTGGCTGGCTGGTTGGTTGGCTGACTGGTTGGCTGACTGGTTGGCTGGCTGGTTGGTTGGCTGACTGGTTGGTTGGCTAGTTGGCTGCTTGGCTTGTTGGCAGGCTGGTTGGTTGTCTGACTGGTTGGCTGGCTGGTTGGAAGCTGGCTGGTTGGTTGGCTGACTGGTTGGCTGACTGGTTGGCTGGCTGGTTGGTTGGTTGGCTGACTGGTTGGCTGGCTGGTTGGTTGGCTGGCTGGTTGGTTGGCTGGCTGGTTGGCAGGCTGGCTGGATGGTTGACTGGTTGGCTGACTGGTTGGCTAGCTGGTTGGTTGGCTGGCTGGTTGGTTGACTGACTGGTTGGCTTCCAGGTTGGCTGGCTGGTTGGTTGGCTGGCTGGTTGGCAGGATGGCTGGTTGGTTGGCTGACTGGTTGGTTAGCTGGCTGGCTGGTTGGCTGGCTGGCTGGTTGGCTGGCTGGTTGGTTGGCTGACTGGTTGGCTGGCTGGTTGGCTGGCTGGTTAGCAGGCAGGTGGTTTGGTTGGTTGGTGGTTGGCTGGCTGGCTGGTTATGAAGAATCAACATGGTGAGGCACGGTCAACTGACAGTTAATGTGTTTTAATTGGGTCCTTTATGGTGTATATTTTCAGTTTGCGGAAATAGAGCTGCGTGTTTCGCTTCCTGATTTCTGAGCGTTTTTGCCCTGGTGTTGATTGCATCCTGCTTGGTGTTTAACATGTCTGATGAGGTTCGCGCACCTGTAAGGTTCTGGTGTTGTTATTTTCCGCCCCACCTCATGGTGGTCATGTTATAGGGAGTAATTCATCGGCAGTCGAGACGTTGGTGACTCCTTCTGTCTCCCCATGTGGCTTGCTCTGTCGATGAATCATAGTGCTCTATCACTTCATTCAAATCTTCACGGGAATCACAAAACACACGAGAATCAAAACAGAAAAACACCACACTAGAGAATCAACACAACAACACAAAGAAAAACCACACAAAGGAATCAAAGCCACACAGAGGAATCAACAACAGAGAAACACCACACACGAGAATTAAAAACAGAGAAACACCACACACGGGAAACAACACAACAACACGGAGAAACACCACGCAGGAATCAACACAAAACAGAGAAACACCACACACGGGAATCAACGCAACACAGAAACACCACACATGAGAATTAACACATAGAAACACCACACACGAGAATCAACACAGAGAAACACCATAAACGGAAATCAAGGCAGAGAAACGGCACACGTCGCAGTATCATCAGTACTTTATGTTGACACCAGAAATAACATCAAATGTTTATCCATGCTACAACAGTTGGTCTTCAACACAAGTCTCAGGGTAGACAAGGCGGTCCTATTGTCTGGCCTCTCCTTGTGGTTGTAGACGGATCACTTCTCTGGACACACCATTTCACCATCGCAGCATCTTGGGTATGGCACTCCAGTGTAGCGCTCAAATGTACAGCCGTCGGGAGCTCCTACCCCGCCACATCTGCAAGAGATGAACTTGCATAACGCATTCAGCAGCTGCTTGTCGATTAAAATAACTTATGTAACACAGACACGCAAGCGCGCGCACACACACACGCACGCATATATTCATACGCATACACGCACGAACGCACAGACGCACGCACACACGTGCACATACACACGAACACACATACAAGCATACGATGTTGTATATTGAACTGCTGAACTATGTGATGTGTCGAAGAATTTTTACGCCAGCTATATTCAAATACATTACACTAAGTATCACATGAACGAAAACGTATAGTTACATCAATCATATTATGACTTGAGAGGAAACGTATAGTCAAGTCCATGACACTCTGTATCACATGAACAGAAACATATAGTCAAGCGTATGACATTAACAGATACGTATAGTCAAGCGTATAACAGGAAGAGAAACGTATAGTCAAGTGTATCACACGAACAGAATCATATAGTAAAGTAAATCACGTGAACAGAAAAGTGTAGTCAAGTGTATCACATAAATAGAAACATGTAGTCAAGTCCATGATACTGGATATCACAGGGAACAGAAACGTAAAGTCAAGGTCATGAGACTAGGTCCCATATGAAGAACAGAAACGTATAATCAAGTCCTTGATTCCAGGTATCACATGAACAGAAACGTATAATAACATCTGTGGTACGAGAATCACATGAACAGACACGTTTAGTCAAATCCTTAACACTGGGTATCATCATCATTATCATCATGTGCCATGACGATAAGCGTGGGTTGCCATCTCACACGATCACCAGAGTCGTGGATCAGCTATGTTTTCCTGTCTCGATGATACCACGTGGCCAAGCCATTCAGATATTTACTTGTCTACCTTCGCCTTGTTCTTTTCCCCTCAATCTTGCCAGTTGTCACCAAGTTCTCCAATTTATTTCTTCTCATAACGTGACCAAAAAAATGTTGACTGTCTACGTCTAATTTCTCTAATCGGCTTCCGGTTTTCATTTGTTTCTTGTAGGACCTGCTCAATGACCTCCATCGAACTCTTTGCATTTTCCCCAGAAACCACATTTCCACAACCTTTAGATGTTTTTAAGCTTATCTGCTCATTGTCCACGCTTTACATCCATACAAAAGTACAGATAGCACATGAATAGACAAGTATAATTAAATCAATCACACTAAAATTAAATAAAATCGAAGGGAGACTCGAACGCACGCCCAGCCAGCCGGCAAGTGGGCACTGAGCTACCTAGATTTGGTGGAAGATACATTCGAGGATTGACAGCGGACATTTGGGTCAACAGTTGACAACTGGATGTCTACTTCCTGTTGTCCAGGCAGTGAGACTGAGACAGAAAAACGATATCTACGATGAGGGCTTCAAATGAAAACAATAACATTTTTGTTGTTGTTGTGAATATATTTTGCGTGCTGAAGAAGGAAAACAACAAACCCACTATACGCTCGCAATACGGCCATGAATAACCTGGTGGTAACAGTCTGTGGGACATAACATATGTGGTGTTAACAGCGGCAACCCGACTCAGTGGTGATAACGGCCGCCATCAATGCAAGCAGCCACATGCTGCCACTGATATCACATTTGAGAGATATTTCAAATCACACTTGATGGTGACAGCTAAAACCCCAACCGTGGTAAGTTGTACCATTTGATGACGCTACAGATCAAGTAGGACTGTTAAATAACTTGGTGCCATAACGCACATGCAACCACCATCCTACGACTACCCACCACACAATAGTAGAAGGTGTACGGGGCTGTTACATCATACACTTGCTGGACTGATAGACATGCATCACCATACTGGACATTCATTTGCCGATGAATTTCTATAGGTTTCACTCCTTCACTGAGAAAAGAAAATAATAACATATGCAGCTCCTCTTTGATACAAGTCAAAAGTTGGGCGACCATCTTTAAACTACCCTTATCAGGTCACCATGTTCGTCTGCACCATGTTGTCACGGCTTAACACTCTTGACATCCTTAACAACAATATTGACAGGTTACAATACAATAACATAGTTATTGTCATGTCTATTACATAGATTTATTTGGTTGTTTCGGGATTTGAGATTTAAATATTGAGCACATCCCATTACTGGCAACGCTGATCGTATTCCGGTATGAACCAAAGGCCTATCCACGTCAATGTGGAAGCACTAGGCTCGAGTTTCGCTCTCGTTTGAGCTCGTCAGTAGTGCATATCTTTGACCGGACCCGGAAACAAACCATGAATCACTGGCGTGTGAAGCGGGTGTGTAACCACTAAACCACGCGGCACACGCTGCACACGGCCAAATTATCACAACAGAATATTACAACGTAATCCATCGTAGGCTGTAGCTCAAGATTTGCCCTATCGCCGCGACTGACGTCCGTCAATCGATGTGGACCCGAACGATCAGGCTTCTAACTGGTTCTAACTAATTTAAATTTAAATCTCAAATCCCGAAACAACCAAATAAATCAATTTAGTTATTGCTCGCTGGACATTAGGCGGCCTGGTGTGCCTTCCCAGTGAGAAGGCCTGATCGCTCGGGTCCACATCGATTGACGTACGTCAGTCGTGGCGATCGGGCAAATCTTGAGTTACAGCCTACGATGGGTGACGTTGTAATATTCTGTTGTGATAATGTGTCCGTGTCCAGCGTGTGCCGCGTGGTCTAGTGGTTACACACCCGCTTCACACGCCAGTGATCCGGGGTTTGTTTCCGGGTCCGGTCAAGGATATGCACTACTGACGAGCTCAAACGAGAGCGAAACTCGAATCTAGTGCTTCCACATTGACGTGGATAGGCCTAAGATTCATACCAGAATACGATCAGCGTTGCCAGTAGTGGGCTGTGCTCAATATTTATATGTCTATTACACTTTTAAGGTTTTCATGTGAAGGCCCCTCGTAGAATCAATCAATCAATCAATTAGGTGTCGTCTGCACAATGAAGGTTGACTGTTGTGGATGTCCAACACTGTCTGACTCTCGCCTTGATTGTACATTCTGTCAGATTGATGCTCGTCCATCTTTTAATATCATCTTCCCAATTGTATCGTTGTCTAGCTCTTGCTCGCTTGCCCTCAACCTTGCCCTCCTGTATGGTTTTTATAAGAGTGTTATGTCTTTTCGCGTAGCCGAAATATTTCACTTGCCTCTTTTTTATTTCTTTCATCACTCTCTTTTCGTTCCCAATATTTTCTAGAACCTCTGTATTTGATTGTGTTTGTTTCCATGAAGTACGACATATTCTTCTGTATATCCACATCTCCAAGGCATCTGTTCGATTTCTAGTTGCTTGTTCAATGTCCAGGCTTCTGCACCAAAGAGCAGTGTTGAATATACGTAGCATTTGACAATTCTCATATTTAATGCGTTGTTAACCTCTCTAGATGTTAATACTGATTTTATGCTGTTGAAAACATTTTTGGCCATTCCTATTCTCTTTTCGATTTCTATTTTATTTCTGCCATCATCTGTTATTACATGTCCAAGATAGGAGAAACTTGTTACTTGTTCTAGAATCTCCCCGTTTGTTGTGATGTTCATTGATGACCTTTCCTTTCCACTGCTAATTATTATAGTTTTCGTTTTTAGGTTATTAAAATCCTCGTAGAATAAGATTGGCTAGAAAACAAAGGTATACGTACGACTCGCAATACTGGCCGTCACTGTAACAGCTGCACTGGCCGCACGTTCCGTCGGGCCACACATCTCCCGGGTTCTTGCCTTCATCACACGCTGTTAGAGTCAACATGGTACAGGTGACATGTTTATCTGTCTGTATGACTGCCTAAATGTTTGTCTGTCTAACTGTTTGTCTGTCTGCCTTCTGCTTGCCTGAAAGCCTGCCTACCTGCTTGCCTGATAACCTACCTGCCCGTACCTTCGTCTGTCTGTCTGTCTGTGTCCGTCTGTCTCTGTCTGTCTGTATGTCTGTCTGTCTGCCTGTCTATATGTCTGTCTGTCTCTGTCTGTCTGTCTGTCTGTCTGTCTGACTGTCTGTCTGTCTGTCTGTCTGTCTGTCTGTCTGTCTGTCTGTCTGTCTGTCTGTCTGTCTGTCTGTCTGTCTGACTGTATTAGAGTTTTGTCTATGAATTTGTTTTATTTTTATAGTCTACCATGAAGACATTAAAGTGTATTTGTATTATATTGTCGCATGTGTCTATAACATCTGTATATATCGTGTCACAATTTTTAATATATTTATAACATCTCTATTTGTCGTAATACAGTGTATATAACTAACTAACTAACTATCTAACTAAAGTTAATCAGTTAGCTAACTAACTAACTATTGATTGATTGATTGATTTAGGAATCGACATCACGGCATTCGGGGCATTCCCATAAGTGCACCGTCACCATCCTCAGCAGCCAACGAAGAGTTCCAACACTAATAGTACAAGAAGCAATCTGATTATAAGTCCGTCTCGCCTTTCCTTTGAGCGTTGAGCGTCGGCCAGATCCCTTCGTCACTCCTCGTTGTCTCATTCTTGCCAGACCATGGTAATCCATTTGCAAGCTAAATAACTGTATAAATAACTGTATAACTAACTTTATAACTAGCTCAGAATCTGCAACATTTAGTAGATGCGGTTGCTGCACCCGGTGAACAAGGGTTAGAATTAAATTGTAAGAAGACACAGTTTATGGTCGTCAATAGGAAGAAGGAAATACCACAATGTAATATACAAGTAAATAGGAATATTCTTAAACAAGTGACTCGGTACAGTTATCTCTGAACGGTCATAGCATCTGATGGGAGATGCCTTGAAGAGACTAAAACAAGAATCGCCATGGCGAAGATAGCTTTTCGCAAAATGGAAAACATACTGACCAATACCAATAAAAAAATATCATTTGCAACGAAAAATAGGGTGTTGGAGTGCTATATAGAACCTATACTTGTGCATAGATGTGAGGCTGGACAATGAGCAGTCAACCTGAAAAACATTTAATGGCTGTGTAAATGTGGTTTCTATGGAAATGCAAAGAATACCATGGACAGACAGAAAAACCAATGACCAAGACCTACAAGAAACAAATTAAAATCGTACACTGTTTAGAGAAATTAGATGTAGACAGTCAACATTTTGTGGTCACGTTAAGAGAAGAAATAAATTGGAGAACTTGGTGACAACTGGCAAGATCGAGGAGAAGAGAACAAGGGGAAGGCAGAGAAGTAAATATCTGGATCACTTGCCCTCATGTGATTGATTGATTGATTGATTGATTGATTTAGGAACCGACGTCACAGCATTCGGGACATTCCCATAAGCGCTTCGTCCCTATCCTCAGTAGCCAGCGAAGAGTTCCAACACCAATAGTTCCAGTAGCAATCTGATTATATGTCCGTCTCGCCTTTCCTCTGAGCGTCGAGCGTCGGCCAGATCCCCTTGTCACTCCTCGCTGCCTCATTCTTGCCAGACTATGGTGATCCATTTGCTCCTCCGAGGTGTACACGTGCTCCCACAAGGCCGCAACCACGTCTGCCTTGTCATGTATCAATACTCCACCAAGTTTCGCAGAGCCAGCCAATCTGTCCGCCTGTTTATTCAGCAGCACACCGGCATGCCCCGGAGAAAAGATCCAGGTGATGCTTGTCACCCGTGACCTCCGAAGCGAAGTAAGCCACGCACCACGAAACTGCCTTTCCTCACCCTCCTCAGCATACTTTCTGAGTCAGTTACAGTCACGATGTGTGTGTGTGTGTGTGTATGTGTGTGTGTGTGTGTGTGTGTGTGTGTGCGTGTGTGTGTGTGTGTGTGTGTGTGTACCGTGTTCTCCATCTAGCGGAAAGTTGCACTGACCGCCTCCACCTCCATTCTTCAGCTAGATGTTGTGGTATCATACGCCAGGCTCTCCTGCACTAAACGTCGACCATTAGCTTTTGCTAAGAATCCCCAGGCACTTCTCCTACCTCTCAATACCGAACCATCCGTGTAGATAATCACATCACCCGGTCGAGCATTATCCTGAATTAGTTGCTGGATTTCCACTTCCGTGACCCCTGCTGGCCACTCCCTGCACTCCCGGCTCAATGTGATTATAACTCTGCACAAGTCTGACTGCTGCGCTGGCACTCTGACCCACTCCTCTTCTCGCCTAATGTTCTCCAAGATGCACACCTGTCTGATCGTATCCTCCGCTTGAGCCATCCATGATTTCCCTCTTATCAGTCTCTGACCCTTAACTGCGTCCAGCGCCTCATGCAACGGGTGATCTGTGTCTGCAGCTACTCTGAGGTAAGACTTCGACTGCATCACCTTGTGCCTACCAGCCACAGTCGGCAGACCAAGGATGTAACGCATACACACTACTGGAGTGTCTCTGGTGCTTCCCAGAATGACCCGCATAGCTTCGTTCTGTATGCGCTCTAATTTCACCAGCTGACTCTTTGAGACAGTGAGCAGTCCTAGTCCATAATCAATCACTGTGAGGATCAAGTGCTGGTATAGTGTGAAGAGCATTCTCTGCTCTGTGTCCATTGCAGCCATAGTTTTAAGTGCATTGAGTCCTTTATGAGATCTTGTCACAACCGTCTCCACATGGTCCTTGAAGGACAACTTCAGTCAAATGTGATTTCCAGATACTTCAGTTTGTTCTCACTGTTGACACTTCTACCATCTATCGTGAGGCTTGGGACATCAGCTCTCACAATCCTGTTGTCCAGAGAGTACCACAAAACAGCCGCCTTTTCCGGGTGGATGACAGCACTCATTTCAGTGCACCAATCAATCACTTTGTCTACTGTCGCCTGTAGCTCCTGGGCTGTTTGCTCTCTATCTCTCCCCTGCCTATATGCAAGAATATCATCTGCAAATGTTAGTATCCTTCCAACCCCTGGTGCTTCTAGGTTTGCAATCTTCCTCGTATACACGTTAAAGAGCATCGGTGAGATTGCAGATTTCAAAAGTGGCTGCATTTGACCAGGTATCTTTTCCTGGCCTGTAGCTCCCCAGGCCTCTTGGAAGAAACTTCCTCTTTCTAAAAACTCTTGTAGCTTGACAGCGACTATCTTCTCTAAAACCTTCCCAAATGTATTTTGAAGGGTGATGATCCTAAAGCCGCCAAGCTTTGACTGATCCTTGAATGGTTTTGGGAGAGGGATGAGATAGCTGTGTAACCAATCCTGCGGTACTGATGCTGTCCTAATGCTCTGGTTAAAACAGTCGGTCATCTCCTTCAGGTCTACATCGCTCACAACCTTCATGTGGCCATATCTAACACCATCGGGCCCTGGTGCCGTGTCTTTTGCCTTTTTCAAAATATGTTTAACATCTTCAACCCGTATGATGTCTTCATAATGCATATTCTCCATGGTGCCAGATAACTCCTCTCTAACTGCATCCCTGGGATCCGCATCATTATGATGGGTCTGCTCTAAAAATCTCTGGAGAAACGCCTCCCCTTTCTCTTTGTCTGTTGTCACGCGCACACCATCCTCTCTATAAATTGTTCCCACTGTCATAGGCCGATCTTTTCGTTGCAATTGTCTGTGCAGTTTCCGGAATTTTCGCAGTGTTTTATCACCTCCAATCTTCTTCATAAAACATTCCCATCTTACGTTCTTGGCCTCTGCAGCACAGCGCTTGAAAGCCTCCACCTTGTCTTTCTTGACATTTTCCGCGGTGTCTACTTCCTCTCGTGAGCTTAGGGGTGTCTGTCGCACTTTCCTTAGCTGCTTCACTGCAGCTCTCTTTGCTTTCCAGGCATTGTCTACTTCTGGTGTCAACCATGGGGACTGCAAAAAAGGAGTTTTAACAGTCCTGTTGCATGCCCCCTGTCTGAGGCGTCCTAGAAGGCTGTCGGTCCACTCATACTGGAAGGTCTTTCGTGCTCTCCCAGCCTTAACTTTCCTGGATTTAGATATCAGGACTGAGCATGGCATGTGATCACTCCCATGGTCATTCAAAACAGTCCACTTTACATCAAGGACTGATGGCCGGGAGACAAGTGCCAAGTCAATAGCAGTGTCTGCATCGCCAGGCCTCATTGCCATTCTAGTCGGCCTACCATCATTTATGCAGACCACATCGGAGTCCACCATGGCAACCGCAAGGGCAATTCTCTGTCGGTTTTCTCCACTACTGCCCCAATCTATGTTCCTCGCATTAAAGTCTCCACATATGCGTAGCCTATCACCCGGTAATTCCTCCAATTCCTTAAGCCAGTCCCATTGTTCCTTTCTGACAAAACAGTCCACTGTGGCATATACATTTATGATGTCCCAGCTTAAGCCACCAATCTCCATTTGTATACCTGGACCTCTCTTGCACTGTGATTCCACTGGCTCATGTCAAGTACCACATGCTTCACTCCTTTCTTCACCAGCAGACCTTGCCCATATCTCTTCTGCCCAGTGGGGTTTATATAACTGGCGTACCCAGGGCAATGGTATTTGTCTGTATTTAACTCCTGAAGCATGAGGGCATCAAAATCATATATTAGCCTCTCCAATATAGGACCTCTCTGCCTGGCACTACGACAGTTCCAGTATCCCACTGTTACATGGCTGAAACCTAGTCTCTCCACTTTTCGTCTTGTTCTCCTGGCGCCTGCCCTCCCATTTCTATGCCTTCTTCTCACACCATTTCCTCGCCTTTTCCGCCTCACTCTTTCTTCGCTAGCCTCTGAAAGATGTGTCAAGCGCAGAGCACGTGCTCCGTGGCTCCGGCGACGATTCCCGTGTTTAATTAAATCCATAAGCAAAGTTTGGATATTGCTGGAAATAACCGGTCACCCTGGCATTGCCTGCTTACTAGGGAAGGGGCAAGGGATGTCCCTCAGGAGTCCATACGCCTGGCGCCGCCCCGCCGCACACCAGACGTTCCACGTTCACGACCAGCTAACCCGTGGCCATTCAGTCCTCGGCACGTCGGTCCACCTTAAACTTGGGGGTTTATAATTGGAGTATTCCATCTCCTAGATTGGCCGCTGTAATAGCTAACGGGCCCAATCTACCCGGGGGCAAGAGGTTCCAGCGCCTCATTCCTGGCGAACACAGTAGATACATGTATACGGGGAACAAAACCAATGTCATACAATATCTATCAAATAGTACATATTTAAAGTCACCACACAATGGAAACATAACTCTCGCCCGTAGATAGTTGAGTGCCAAACAAAGCAGTGATGACATCAGTAATCTGGTTAACTACATATGTTGAGCTCTGCAGTACAACAGCTGACGGTATTGCAGTGACCAGATCACACACTGACACAACCAGGACAAAACACATGACTTCTGTCGTATGTCAATAGACGAGGTGGAATTTATAAATTAGCCTTGTGTTTTTAAAACTAAATATTCTAGCTAAAGTGCATTTAGATTTTGTAACCGGCAGCTTGGGTGCATTGGAGGTTCGCTTGGAAGTTGTAACCAGAGTTTCATTCAGAATGTTCAGATGTTGTATCATGGACTTGTCATCGAACATGCTCATCTCTCGGATGGCGCCCAGGAATTTCCCAAAAGAATAGATTCTGAACATTGGCAGGATTTTTATATCCAGGATCTTACATAGATCGGAATATCGCTGGCAGTCCACTGCCGCAATTGGATCGCTGTCTTGATGCCGTGCCGCCTTTTTTTAAATTGGCTTTGGGTGCGTCAGTTTGGGTGTCGAGTGGATCGTAAAACACAATCATTGCCAGATTCTTGTATTTGACAAAGGCATGAAAGTTATCATCGTCCAGCCCAAACACTTTCTGACCGTCAAAGAAAACATCATAGGAAAGGACCGGATCTTTATCTTTTAGAGTTGAGTGACCTAGAATTGATTGTTGACCTGGGCGTAAAGGTTCATCGTAGACAAATTGTTCATCAACACTTTTTTTTGTCTAGATCTTGGAGGAGTTGAAGGAGTGGCTATAGCGTCGTATGCGTTTTCATCGGCCGGTACAGTGCTGCTCAAGTTCCCATATATCGAGCTACTTTCTGGGACGGAGTGTCTTAAGAGTGGTAAATCCACATGTACAATGCCTCGAAATTCTGGACCCGAGGTCCGTATGCCGGGATAGTTCGAGTAAATGCTCTCGTCAGGGTCTGGCTTAGGGGGTCTCGGGGGAGGCATGTTATGGGTATGTGACTAGCGTCTGCTTGAGAGTTTCTGGTGGTTATTTCAGGGGGAAACTTCTCACAGATGTGGTGTTGTTGTGACTAAATTTCGACACGTAATTGTTCAACACGTAATTGAGGAGACCCGGGAGCTCGTGGGGAGTCTAGCAGTTCGTCGTGAATGTGTGGTGGCTTTAACTACTTGTTTCACTCAGGATGGCAAACGTCTGGCCACAACTGACCGACCAAAGGAGTAGAAGGTGGGCGTTCTGTGAAAACTCTGGAATTTTGGTGACGACTCTAAAGTCCCCTTGGAAAGAATTACATCTTCTTGGTTTACAGATCTTCTAGCAATTCGTAAGGATTTTCTGGTGAGACTTGTGCAGCACCGTAAGCTTCGGTCCTCATGTAATTAATCAGTAAACTACTGGCGTGTACTGGCGTCTGTGCCAAACAGCTGCTGATAGCGACTGATCACTAAAACCGGTAAGCGATTGTGACCATGGGAATGCTTGGCTTGAGAACTGTAGCTCGGGATAACTAGCTGGGAATCTCAGTTTTAATTACTAGGCAACATTACCTTTTGAGCTGAGCTCTGATACAGAACTCTGATAGGAGCACTCTGCGAAAGAACTGGCGCCACAACTCTGCTATGTCGATGATGGCTGTCAAGCGACTGTACTGCGACAGATGAAACCGCTGTGCGGCCTGAAGGCACTTCCAAGGTCGATTTTGTTGTCATCAGTTCTATCAACAACTGCATGAGCTCTTCCATGGCTGGAAGCTTGCACCTCACAGAAGTGGGGTATGTAATCATACCACCCGTGAGTTGAAAGATGCGTGCCAAACTAGCAGATCTTTCACAGAATCGGGGGGAATATAATAGACATCCGAGCGTGTCCCTGGGTCTGTGCACATATCCAGAATTGTATCATCACCAGTGAAGATAATTTTCCTCGCTCCTGGAGTCACCATCCACAGCCATTGGGGCACGACACCTCGTTGAGCTGTAATCCGATATATGTGCTATAAACTGCTGTAATGCTACATATAGGCTGAGAATGGTTCTGTGCTATACATGTGAATTGAAGCTCGCTGTCCCTTGACCAAACTAGCAGATGTAAACGAGAACCAACTTAGAACTCCAATATAAATGATGGCAGCGACGATAATGTTCCGCGTCAAATAGAAACTTTAATAATGTAGATCGGCAGCACATATCAATAATAATAAGAATTCTTGACAGCTCCCAAGTCGCTGGGAAGGGCAGTCAAAATACAATAATAATTAATAATTTATATACGATTCCTTCAATAGCTACGCTCGATCCCATTTTTATCTGTAACTCAGTGGTGCCTCCACATTATCTTATACATCGCTCTATCACTATCTAATGTTCCTGGTTTGCTAAATAACGTAACTTACACGATCCTGCATGCCGTTGATTTCATTACTTAGATTTGATATTGAACCGCCAAGTTAGGACGCGATTCCATTTTCCATTTCTTCAGCGTGCGATGTCCTTCTGCTCATAGTCTTCTCCACTATCGATCGTGCCCATTTTTCCTCCTCTTGCTGTATCGTCCCTTGTCATATCAATAAAGTCTTTCATTCACCTACTGGTGTTAGAATCCCGGTGTTATCCTTCTAAACGTGCTCCTTCCTTCATGTTGTCAAACGTTCTCTTTTAATGTTGTCAAACTTTCTTCTCTATAGAAACGTAGTTCCCCTGTGACGTCATATAGCAACATTTGTATTCCTACGCTACTCGGTGATTCTCTATATTTGTCTACCACACTTTTTGTATCCACTTTTAACCCATTGACTCTTGCCTCGAACGCTCCGTGGCAATATCTACCTCCAACGACATACATGGAACACAGTCCAGCTGCCAGAACTCATACAGGAATAAGAACATAGAGCTTATCCAAGACTGGTTATCGCGTGAGATGACGAAATATGACCTCCCACGCTTATCGGCATTGCACACGATGATGATAAATAATACTTACTTTTCGCAAAAGAAGTCGCTCCGTGCACATAGCACAAGAGAGCGCAGAACACACAAAGGGAGATTATGTAGGAGCGCATGCTTGTTGTTGTTGTCTGAGAAGGGACATAATAGACACACATTATAACTGAAGCACATTAAACACGCATCACCTGTATAATCCATGAAGAGAGTGTGACATGTAAATATAAATGTTTACAAGTTTACATATTTGGAATCTTTATTCATTTTCCTATGGATCCATGCTCTGCCTAAGATACACAAGCCAAACAACCCAGGCAGACCTATTGTCTCGACCTGCTCTTGTCCTACTGAACGGATTTCAGAGTTCCTGGACAGCATATTTCAGCCTTTGGTTGCCAATTCCCCTCGAATATCAAGGACACCAACGAAGCTATCTCTATGTTTGACTCCATCAGATTCAAATCCTCTTCTCGGTACCACACCTTCACTTTAGATGTGACTTCACTCAATACATTCATTCCTCACTCTGACGGTCTTAAAGCCTTGGAATTTTTCTTAGACAAAAGGCACGGCCCCCCATAGCCACCGGACCATTGCTGCGCCACGCAGAGTTAGTCCTTAACCTCAATTCATTTGAGTTTAATGGGGACTATTTCGACCAGATTTGCTGGGTGGCCATGGGTACTAAGATGGGTCCTAGTTATGTCTGCCTCTTAATGGGCTATCTGGAGCACCAAGTATGGAGTTAATACACCGGCAGGCTCCTGGAGCTCTACAGGAGATACATCGATGACTGCTTTGGTGTTTCAGACATGCCCCTGTCTAACATCCAGAACTTCATTGCCCTTTTATCCGACTTTCATCCCAGTATCAGACTCACCTCCACCATTTCTTCGTCGACCGTCAACTTCTTAGACCTAACAGTCTCTTTAGGTTCCGCGGGTCTGTGCACGTCGGTTTATTATAAACCAATTGACTCGCACGCATTCCTTCACTAAACCTCCTCCCATTCTCCCTCATGTAAGGGTTCTATTACTTTCTCCCAACTGTTACGTCTCCGGCAGCTTTGTCGGGATAATAACCACTTCCACCAAAAAGCTCACGAAATGCTGGATTTCTTCCGCCTTCGCAGCTATCCTGAGAATGTTCTGTCTACAGCTCTTCACCGCTGCCAGTCTATCAGTAGTGCTGAGGCTCTCTCCTCCAGGCCGAAACCACGAAATAATAGACCTGTTCTCTCACTAACCTACCATCCCCACAATATTGCTGCCAAGAATATCCTCCTGAGACATCTATGCATTCTCCAGGCGGACCCGATCACTCGCGATGTCTTCTCAGAGGTCCCCGCTGGTGGCGTACAGCGGGATCATAACCTCAGGGATGTGCTGGTCCATAGCAGTTTACCCCAACCTCACAAGTCTCTTCCTGGCACGATGGCTTGTCTTCGATCGGGATGGGGGATGTATGTGTGTGTGAGGGATGTGTGTGTGTGGGGGATATCTGGGAGGATTATTGGAAGTATGTGGATGTTGGTGGGTTGGGGGGTGTGCGTAGGGAATGTGTATTTATGTGGGTGAATGGGTGTGTAGGAGATTGTGTGGGTTGGGGATGAGTGTGTAATGGGTGTGGGGGATGAGTGTGTGGGGGGGGGGATGTCTGTGAATGGAATATGTCTGTGTGGGTGCGAGTGTGTGAGTGTGGATGGGGTAAGTGTGAGTGGGTGGAGGATGTATGTGTGGGTGGTGAGGATATTTGTAGGTGGGGGATGTGTGGGTCGGTGGGGAGATGTGTGAGTGGGTGAGAGATGTGTGGGCGGGGATGTGTGTGAGGAATGCATGTGGGGGATGTGTGTGTGGGGAATGTGTTTATGGGTGGAGTTTTGTGTGGGAGGGGAGATGTGTGAGAGGTGGGGGAGGTGTGGGATGTTCAGGTGGATGATGGATGTATGTGAGGATGGGGAATGTATGTTTGGCTGGGTGGTTGGGGTGTGTGTGGGTGGGAGGGTAGATGAGAGATGCATGTGTTGATGGGCGGGTGGGTGATGTGTGGGTGTGAGTGGTTGATGGATGAGTACGTGAGTGGGTGGATGTGTGTGAGAGATGAGTGTATGGTTGGGGGATGTGTGTGTTTGTGGGAAGATGTGTGTGAGCGAGGTATGTGTGTGGGGTATATGTGGGTGGTGGGGTGTGTGTGGGTGGGAAGTGTGTTTTCTGGGTGTTTATGGGTGGGGGATATGTTTCGGCATCGGCAAGTGGGGAGATGTGTTTGTGGGTGGGGATGTGTGTATAGGTGGGGGTGTGTAGTTGAGAGGTGGCGGATATTGGGTGGGTGAGTGGCTGATGTGTGTGTGGGTGGGTGGTGAAAATTGTGAGTGTGAGGGTGCGGGATGTATGTGTGGATAGGTGCGGGATGTGAGGGTTGACGGGGGTATGTGTGTGTGGTTTTGTGATGTGTGTTTTGCTGGGTGGTTGCGGGTGTGTGGGTGTTTGGCGGAGAATATGCGGGTGGGTGTGTGCGTGTCGGTTATGGGATGGGTGAGGGATGTATGTGTGGGTTGGGAAATGTGTGTGGATGGGGGACCAGTGGGTGGGTGGCGGCATGTATGTTTGCCTGAGTCTGTGTGAGTGCGTGGAGGTATGTGTGGGTGGGTGAGGGTGTGGTGGGTGGGGGATATGTGGGTGTCTGAGGGATATGTGGGTGGCTGCGGGGTGTGAGGGTGGATGGGGGATGTGTCTCACAACATTGCAATATGCACTGTTTATGTTTACAACTTTCATTTGACAATGTTTTTTCCCCATGTGAATGTACCATGCGTAATATGCATTGTTTATGCTTACAAAATCCATTTGACAATGTTTTTTTTTTTCCTTATGTAAATGTAACATGCACATTTGATGAATGAAAGATGAGTGATCGGAAGGGCCGAATGTAAGACGGGCCTGCGTGCCCAATTTGTTACCCTTTTAAAATAAAGTTTGTTCGTTCGTTCATTCGTTCGTTCGCTTTGTAAGACCTAGCCACATGCATTTCAAACCCAGAGTCTGGCATTTCCTAAGACGACTTTCTACATCCGTGAGGGTTTCTCATGCACGAGTCGCAACGTTATCTATGTGATTACTTGCACACGTTGTGACATGAGATATATCGGAGGAATAGGTCTACGTCTGGCTGACAGATTTAGCAACACTTTTCTGATATCAACAGTGGCACCCAGAAACCAGTATACATGCACTTCAACAGTCCTGACCACTGTGGCGTGGCTGACATACAGGTCACGGAGATCAAATCGTGGGCATCCCACGAACAGGATCGTAAGGCATTGGAAAACCGTCTCATCTTCCAGCTGGGTTCACTCTCTCCTCACGGCCTCAGTGTCCAGCAAAGTTTCATTTAACTTCCTAACCCCCACCCTCTCCTAGCCCCTAGTTTACAGTCCACTAAAAAGGTAGTATCATGTCCTTTGCAGGACGTCACAGTCAACCCCAGCATTATTTTTGCTGTTTGGGATTTCTTAGCAGGTTGAGTTCGGTGGTTTGTAATTGTTTTCTGAGCGACCGGCACTCATGCCATTCTGTGAGGACTAACGCAATGGCGATCTGTGTCCAGGTCGCCCGCAGATGTGTTTCGAACGTGGACTGAGAAATTGCGAACTGTGTCCGTGACATTTTCGCCAATCCAAATTTTCACATTCCGCTCACATGGGCGTCTCTCCACCTCTACCTCCTTCCCGCCTATCGCCCCGCCGGGTGGCTTAGCCAATATCCGAGCTTCTGACGGTATTGACCTTTGACCCGTAGACCATACATCCGGTCCATACAGTTGAGTTGAGTTAAAAACCGACATCAGTGCACTCAGGACATTCCCATACATGGTCAGTCCCCTCGTTTAACAGCCAGCGAAGAGTCATACTACTAATTGTTCCCACCGCTGTCTGATTAAAAGTGCTCCTGGTCTTTCCTCTCAGTTTTGAGATTCTTCCAGAACCCCTGCCGATCCCCCGCAATCTCATTCTTTCCACATATGGGTTCTCAATCTGTTCCTCCGCCTTCTCCACCTGTTCCCACAAGCGCACAACCACCTCCCCCTTGTCCATAGGCAAGATACCACCAAGAGGTGCATTCCCTGCCAGCCTATCAGCATGTTCATTCCCCCGTACACCCGCATGGCCAGGGCAAAATATCCATACAATTCTCACAATTTGCGACCTCTGAAGCGACGAGAGCCATTCAACACGAAACATTCCTTTCTCCACCTTGCTAAGCATATTCTTTGAATCCGTAATGAACACAGCGTGTGTTGCAGTTGTCTCCTCTAGTTGTTTGTTCTGTGCTAACGAAGGCTTTGGCCGCAACGTCCAGTTTGTTTCTTGTAATCGTGTTTCAGTAAAGCTCACAATCTAATTCTCGTTTGTTTATTTTTTTTTTTTTTTTTTTTTGGGGTGGGGGGTGGGGGGGGGGGGGGGGGTGTGATTCATTCACGGTCACTAATTTTTGCATGTGATTGTTATGAAATTCTTTGCGTTCTGTGCAGGCAAGGTAGACAACCAAAAATGCAGCAATAGAAAAACATTCATTTACACTGTCCTCTGTATCTGGTATGTCCACTGTGTGCTTGCAAACATGCTTGGCAGTAGCTCCGCGTGGAACGAAGTCTCTGACGGAAATTCCAGGGAATCAGGTCCCATTCCCGTGTAGGAGCAGCTTTGAGCTGTAGCAGGTTAGCTGCAAAACCTCTACGTCCAAGCTCGTCTCACAGATGTTCTTAGGGGACATATCTGGTGATAGGGCAGGCCAATCAATTGTCACATGTTCTGCTGCTTTAGATATTGCTGCGTAATGCACGCGGTGTGCGCAAGTGCGTTATCCGACTGGAGAAGATGCAATTTACATCCCCAAGTCAAGGACGAGAAGTAAACATTTTAGTCCAACTAATTAAAAGAAATTAACGTTAACACAAAATGTGTAATGTTTAATTCTATGCTAAATTAGTACTGCTGTATGGATCAGAGACACGGAGAACAACCAAAGCGATTATAAATAAACTACAAACATCCACTAATTGGTGCCTGCAAAGAAATTGGAGAAATAAGATGATATGTCAGAATCAGCAGCGTGGAGCTCATGGAGAGAACTAGACAAAATCCAGTGAACCAAGAGGTAAGGAAAAGACGCTGGCGCCGGATAGGCCATACATTGAGAATCCTGAGAATAGTTTAAAAAGAAAGAGTTATATCTGGAACTCACAGGGCACAATACACAGGGAGGTCTAAAAACAAGGAGAAGAGCTGTGGAAACAGAAATGAATAATGTGTGGAGACACCCCAGAGATTTGGATATAGCACGGAAGATACAGAGGCAAAATAGTTGCAACAAGTATAGTTCCAGATATAACAGTAGTATGTCATTTGGTATTTACACCCTAAATAAGGATCCGGATCCTTCTCGTGACGTAGTATTTGACTATATAAAAGTCATGATCCTATGCTCTGACGTCACCAAACCGGACCCTTTTCCGACCACATTTTTGAAATTTTGGCGGGTATTTTCTTGGGCCTGATTGTCACTTCCTGTTGACTACTTCCGGTTGACTTCCGGTCCCGGGGCGGGCGGCGGTGCGGCGGCGGACCGACGCGAACCGGACGTCGTCACGCGAACCGGCGCGATCCCAACCGAGGTGAACCGAACGGCGCAGTGTGCCGTGTGCGGTGACCTAGCACGTAGTGTGATCGAGCCCCAGTCATGTAGATATCGAACCCTTCGATGAGGAGACCGAAGTCAATATGATAGATTGGGAAAAAATAGTTTGGACCTTCACTCGAGTTACCTCAGAGTATCCAGACTTGGATTGCATGAATAAACTTTCCACGATGATAGTTAATTCGGCAGAAGTCCATACCCATGTATCAATTTTAAGCGAGTGGTGAAAATCTGGTTTAAAAATATACTAGACAGGCATACATTATTATTAAAAATTAAGCGTAATAAAATAATAAACGGTTAAATTTCTAGTATGTATAGCGTAGATTATTAATGTGAATATAAAAATATTATCCTCATAGTATGTAAGTAATTGACCGCTAAGATAATTATAAAACTTACGAGACAAAACAGAACAAATAACGTCCCCTTTTTTCAAACAAAAATAAAAGCATCCGAGGGGAGACGATTCGTGTTTCTTGACTCAACCAGAATTAATAATGTCCCTTCATTGCACTGTAACATTCCTTTCTCAGGCAGCTCTGGCGAGCGCTGATCTCTACCTGAGATAGTAACTGAAGGCTGTCGTAATAAGTGTCGTCCCTGGGGTGAGGGGAATCAACACCCACATTCTTTTAACCCCATATCATGAGGATCTCCTAGCTTTCTGTCCACAACACCCCGTCAGTCTTCGGATCCCCCTCACTCTTTCTTACCAATGAACCTTGCCCCCTCTCATTCTTTTCCAAAACATACCCACACAACACTAGCCTCTAACACAAATGACAAATTAATTTAATAAAGAAAAATGTGTCAGGTGTGTGCAAAGTGTATGTGTAGAATGTCTGTCGTATAATCTAGTGTATATGTAGAATCAGACCGAATAGCTCAGGAGCAAAGTGTGCTTTATCACTGTACTGGCCACACAACAGCACCATATATCAAGGACAGAAGACCTCACCCAAATGATGTGTCTCTCGGGCCAAGTGTCGACTTCCTCCAGTAGCTTTTGGACTCCGGATACCTGGTCACCAATAGTGGATATAGTCCAATACTGACCATGAATCTGACACACACAATGTAACTAACAGGTCAATACAAGTTCTGTGATCTGATAACACTTGTACCGTAAAACAATGTGTACTGTCACTTTGGAACTAAATGTTAATAGTTAAGGTCCTAGGAATTCACCAATTAGAAAACTCAAAGTTAATTGGTAATGTTTCACAAGAATTCCCCATTTAGAAAACACAAATGTTAATTTCAAGTTTTCTATATACTACTATTGTTCCTGTTACTGGTGGTATTGTAAGTATATGTACTCTCCTATAATAAGAACCACCACCGAGGAATCACTCTGAAATGATCATCAGTTCCTGCTCAGCAGAGGTCAGGTTCTTGCAGATCCTCTGGGTTATGGGCCCAGTGCAAAAGTCGCTGAGTAAAAAAAAAACTTCCTTCAATAATCGAGCCATACTTTTCTGCTACTACTTGGTAAACCTAGTGGAACCTGTTGAAGAGAGAACACACCTGGTGAGAGCAACCCGATTCCGACCTTTATTAGGTGTGTGTAGGCCAACGTCCGCACTCAGATATATAACAGAGAACCAAC
Organism: Cepaea hortensis; assembly: GCA_963921405.1. Lineage (NCBI taxonomy): Eukaryota > Metazoa > Mollusca > Gastropoda > Stylommatophora > Helicidae > Cepaea > Cepaea hortensis. Next base: position 427,893,414 of record OY992876.1, read on the forward strand.
CTCTGTCATAATGCAGAGGAGCTCATCACATTGGTCTGAGTCATGGTAAGACAAGGAAAGACTAAAGGAAAAGTGCAGAAACCCAGTAGACACCCTACTGGAAAATCCTATCTCTTTACATTTCCTTTATCCCCCCCCCCCCACACCATCCTTAATCTCCCTAAACATCAACCCACTACATTGTTCTTAACTCACTGAGTTAATTGATGCCTCACACAAGCTAGTTTAAGCAACGCGACAGCCTACTGTTGCCGATGCTCCTATAATACATTCTCCCAACGCACATTACTACACTCGATTCCTAAGAACAATTTAATTTATGTCTATTAAATTAAATACCATATATTTATTCCGGTTTGAAAATTGAGACTACTAAATCACACAAAGGAAAAATGTCTGCCAATGTAAATCGACAGAAGACATTGTAGTCTCTCTCCAGAATCAAACTCGGAATATCACACACGTCCTTATTGTTTTACAACATTTGGTCAACTCCCCCAAAGTTGTTTATCCCGACTTTTTTAATACTGGGTATAAATGACGTCACAAGTCTGTCTAGACGGTATGCGTCTAGAAGCTATTTTTCTCTTCCTTTTTCGACTTAATGGAAACAACGGGCTGTCAGCCCCGCTTTCATCTGGGGACTTGTCCCGGTACTTCAAAAAGTCCCGCCGTCTGTAATCTGGAGAATAATTTCCCCACAACAAAAGATCTTGCCGACTTCCATCCAGACAGTCGTCTACCACATCAAAGGATGGCTGCCGTCTGTAGACGGATGGCGCGACAGTCTTTCATCGATCGACATCTCCAAGAATTTTCGTGACAAAGGCGGTAAACGTTAATTGAATACCCAGCAGCGTGGTCCCTGACTTAGCGCTAATCAGCTAATCTCACATTACAGTCGCCGGGCAGTAATCTAAGTATCGCGCTGAACGCTGAGCGGCGGCTAATCTAATGTTTCGCTTCGCGAGGTAGTGAATCGTGCCCATGCTTAGGTCGCCTTAAAATAAGTTAAAGTATATTCTAGGTAAAATAAAAATCGGCTGTAAAATAGACAACGTCACTATGACTATGCTATTCTGCTTATTTTAATTGTAACATTAAAACTGTTAAAGCTATTCATAACTCTACTGAAATCACAATACGACGCCTCACAATTAGACTATAAACATGAATAAGCATCGTGTGACATGCCGATCGCATGGCTTTCATTCGATGTTTTGCAGTGCAAGGAATGTGCAACAAGCGGTCTACCCGGTCCTTCCCGGGAATATCTTGAGAGCGCTCTATGTGAAGAGGGTGTATCACCAGCTAGGTGTCTATCAATTACAGGACGTTGCAGTCAGTCCCAACATTGTTTGGTTGTTCATGTGGCATCATGATGTGCCGTGTCATTTCGCGACCAAATGTATGCCTCGTACTATAGTTATGTGTCTATCTATTACATATTGCAGTCAAGCTGTAATGCATTGCATGTACAGGACGTCGCAGTCAGTCCCAGCATTCTTTTAGTGTAGTTGTGGGTCATGGGGCGAATTGTTCCAGTGCTTTCTGAACGACCCGGCACCCGTGTCATAAAAAACAAGGCGGCCTGCTGCCAAATGTGTGCTGTCGCGCGCATGTGCGCGCTCGTAGGAAACTTAAATATTTTCCTTCGCCTGACATCTATAACTGCAATGATGTCTCTTGCTTGTGTGAGTGCGTGTGTGGACGTGTTTGTGTGTGGGTGCGTGCGTGCGCGCGTGAGCGTGAGTGCGTGTGTGGACGTGTGTGTGTGGGTGCGTGTGTGTGAGTGCGTGCGGTTTGCGTGTGTGTATATAAATGCTTGTATGTGTGCTTGCGTGCGCGCGCATGTGCGCGCTCGTACGAAACTGACATATTTTCCTTCGCCTGACATCTATAAATGCAGTGATGTCTCTTGCGTGTGTGAGTGCGTGCGTGCTCGCGTGTGTGTAGGTGCATGTGTGTGTGTGCGTGCGTGCATGCGCGCGCATGTGCGCCCATGTGCGCGCTCGTAGGAAACGTAAATATTTTCCTTTGCGTGACATCTATAACTGCAATGATGTCTCTTGCGTGTGTGTGTGTGTGTGCGCGCGCGTGTGCGTGTGTGTGTGTGCACGCGCATGTGCTCGCTCGTACGAAACTTAAATATTTTCCTTCGCCTAACATCTATAACTGCAAGGATGGTAATGGGAAAACCATAACACATGCTCACTGGCTACGAGATATCAAAGAGGGCGTCGCACGGGTGTGATGGGGCTACAGTACTATTCCACAGTGGGATGACAACCATTGTATGTTGACCTTATGCCTACTGCTAAGTTCAGAAAGTAGTGTCCTTAGTAAGGGCAATGTCCCACAACGAGCGCCTCGAGCACTGATTTTTGCATTTGCCAATAGCAACTAATGATACAACCGAGACACGAGTGTAATGTCCCAGTAGGTCAAAAACAGCGGTAATGGTAGAAACCAACGTGGAAACTAACCCACAAAATAGCCCAGAGGTGGGAAAGAAATTCGTTCTCGTGCATGTGTGGTCGGTGAGTGCCGCGACTAGAGATTGTCTTCTTCTGTCAACTGGTTGTTATATACACAGTCATTGGCGTATCACTATTCAATCTGTATCGAGACAAAGTCGACGCGGTCGAGGACAAGTTGTGGATTGCTCTTCTAAGCAGTTGTCTGGGTAGCATGCTACCACACCCTTAAATATGAGCTTCTACATGACATTACCGAATAATGCTTCGCCGAACATGTTTCCCAAGAACACACCAGGTCACTATTTCGTCAAGTTACCGCAGACTATTGAGGTGAGTCACCATTTCAAAATGGGTCTGGCCGAAATTCAATTCCCCAACTACTACTGCAATGTGCTAGAGAATGAAGTATGGCTAAGATACATCCCACCAAACGGTAGAGTGGTAAGAAAGGCGTGTCCCCCGGGCCTGTACAGTTCACCAGATGCGTTTATAGCTGCACTGAATCGACTAATGAAAGATCGGAAGGTGGACGGTCAGCTCTGTGTTCTATTCCATTTCGACAATGCATCAAAGAAAGTCATCGTGATAATACTCGAACCCGGGGCCACTATTACATTTAGTGAGAAGTTGCAAGAGATACTAGATACAATTGAAGGTGAAGGGGCGATAGGCCTGAATAACGACCTGCAAAATGTCTACGTATACTGCGGTCTCATTGCGGCGAGACCAGTCGGAGACGTCATGGTCCCACTACTAAGGACGTTTCCTATCATGAATCAACGCTCGACCTCAGTGTTTTGCGCCTACTACAAACCTTACTACATACCGCTGAGTCGCCCTTCGACACGGTGGAAATACTTCTAACCACTGATACGGGCACAAAGGTCACATTCACTACCGTTGAAACCCCAGACTGTCCGAAGAGATGATGTGCCCGACACTCAGATGATTGATGCCTCGGTTATCTACAATACTCAGATATCAGCCCACCAAGCAGGAGACCAGTTTTATGACTACATGCTAAGTGACATGTACATACCAGGCTACCATCCGAAAAACCAACCTACTCAGACAATGGTGTGAAGAAATCCAGAAACAACATACAATGTGTATAGCTCTGTTGTGAAAATAAAATGTGATGATACTATGTATACCACCTCATATCACATCATCCATTTCGCATAATAACATTATGCATTTTTATTCTTGAAAAATGTACTGAAATACTGTAATATGTACTGGTCAAATTTCACCAAACTTATGAAAAGTAGGAAACTTTGTTAACCAAATGTTAAATGTTTGACCAAATTTCATCCAAACTTATAAAAAAGTAGGAAACTTTGTTAACCAAAAGTAACAATTTTTTGGTCAAGAAAAGAAATATTTCAGCCAAAACTTACGAAAAGTAGGAAATTTTGTTAACAAAATGTGAAACATTTTAGCCACATTTCACAGAAACTTATAAAAAGTAGGAACATTCCTTAACCAAATGGGGGGAAAATATCTCACGTTGTCATTTGACATCCCCAACCTACTAAAGAGAGTCGTCTGTCCCCTATGCAAACAACAGCTGTATTTCAGAAAATTAAATCTGTCTTATGTAATAAGTCACTATGGTTGAGTGAAAAAATAAAATTCAACAACAAAATTGTACAAAAATTAACAATTAAATTTCTCTTTATGTTTCCAAATTGAATGTTTCATTTCCCCCCCCCCCCCTACTTTTTTATGAGTTTGTTTGAAATTTGGCCAAACTTTTCACATTTGGTTAACAAATGTTCCTACTTTTCATAAGTTTGACTGGGCTTTTCATAAGTTTGGTTGAACTTTGGCTAAAAAGTTTCATATTTTGTTAACAAAAGTGTCCTACTTTTTTTTATAAGTTTGGTTGAAATGTGGCCACACTTCTCACATTTGGTTAACAAATTTGTCTTACTTGGTCAAGATTTTTGCCCTTTGGTTAACAAATTTTCCTACTTTTCATAAATTTGATTGAAATGTGGCCAAATATTTTTTTTTTCCTTTTGGGTAACAGATTTTCCTACGTTTTGCAAAGTTTCCTACTTTTCATAATTTTGGTTGAGCTATTTCAGACTATGGTCAACAGTTTTTCCTACTTTGGTAAACCCGTTTCCTTAGTTTTGTTGAAATATTTCTTGAATTTGTCACCAGTATGTATCATTCTCTCATCACATGACAACTATATACACCATAAAAACTAAACAATTCAACAACCAAGGCGTAATTATAATATATGCCTGTTTATTTTACAGTATTTCAGTACATTTTACAATATTTCAGTACATTTTTCAAGAATAAAAATGCATAATGTCATTATACGAAATGGATGATGTGATATGAGATGGTATACATAGTATCATCACAACATTTTATTTTCACATACAGAGCTATACACATTGTATGTTGTTTCTGGATTTCTTCACACCATTGTCTGAGTAGGTTGGTTTTTTCGGTTGGTAGCCTGGTATGTACATGTCACTTAGCATGTAGTCATAAAACTGGTCTCCAGCTTGGTGGGCTGATATCTGAGTATTGTAGATAACCGAGGCATCAATCATCTGAGTGTCGGGCACATCATCTCTTCGGACAGTCTGGGGTTTCAACGTAACGCCACGTATTTCACCATTATTCTAGGTCTGATCTCTTCCGAACTCGAAAATGTAATGTCAGCACTGAAGTCCCGGTAGTGAATGTGACCTTTGTGCCCATATCAGTGGTTAGAAGTATTTCCACCGTGTCGAAGGAGTGACGACTTAGCGGTATGTAGTGAGGTTTGTCGTAGGAGCGAATCACTGAGGTCGAGCGTTGATTCATGATAGGAAACGTCCTTAGTAGTGGGACCATGACATCTCCGACTGGTCTCGCCGCAATGAGACCGCAGTATACGTAGACATTTTGCAGGTCGTTATTCAGGTCTATCGCCCCTTCACCTTCAATTATATCTAGTATCTCTTGCAACTTCTCACTAAATGTAATAGTGGCCCCGGTTTCGAGTATTTTCACGGTGACTTTCTTTGATGCATTGTCGAAATGGAATAGAACACAGAGCTGATCGTCCACCTTCCGATCTTTCATTAGTCGATTCAGTGCATCAATAAACGCATCTGGAAAACTGTACAGGCCCGGGGGACACGTCTTTCTTACCACTCTACCGTTTGGTGGGATGTATCTTAGCCATACTTCATTCTCTAGCACATTGCAGTAGTAGTTGGGGAATTGAATTTCGGCCAGACCCACTTCGAAATGTTGACTCACCTCAATAGGCTGCGGTAACTTGACGAAATAGTGACCTGGTGTGTTCTTGGGAAACATGTTCGGCGAAGCATTATTCGGTAATGTCATGTAGAAGCTCATATTTTATGGTTTGGTAGCATGTAATCCAGACAGCTGCTTAAAAGAGCGATCCACAACTTGTCCTCGACCGCGTCGACGTTGTCTCGATACAGATTGAATAGTGAGACGCCAATGATTGTGTATATAACGACCAGTTGAGAGAAGAAGACAATCTCGCCGACCACACATGCACCAGAACGAATTTCTTTCCCCCCTCTGGGCTATTTTGTGGGTTAGTTTCCACGTTGATTTCTTCCATTACTGCTGGACCTACTGGGTCATTACACTCGTGTCTCGGTTGTATCATTAGTTGCTATTGGCAAATGCAAAAATCAGTGCTCGAGGCGCTCGTTGTGGGACATTGTCGGTACTAAGGACACTACTTTCTGAACTTAGCAGTAGACATAAGGTCACCATACAATGGTTGTCATCCCATTGTGGAGTACCCGGACACTCCAGCGCTGCTCGATTGGTTACGGAAGGAGTGCAATAAGATAAGTCTGATCCACCCGTTACATACCACCAAAAGAAATGAATGACGAAGTCAGCCAGAAAGCCACAGTACTTGCTCAAGGTGACTACCATGTTATGGACAGATCAGGACAAGTCATTGTTCTGCATCTTAGAATAGGCCACATGTATACAAACATTCAGGCTTGATGAATCAGCCATGTACATTTGTTGAATGGTGTCGCAGGCTGCAGAGCTCATACTCCAGTTATATGCGATTAGCACAATATATCTCTTTATTATACTAGTATTGTTAGGTTAACTGTATGCCTACTTGAAGAAACACTTCGAAAATGTGAAAGATTTATCAAAAAAGCCAACTTACCATTAGAGAATTGGCAATTGGTGCCCTGGTTGCTGCTCACAGAGACCGGTACTTCTATTCGACGAATGCTGGCCGTCTTATACACGCTATTTGCTGACGTAGAATGACTCAGCCGAGTATTATGCAATGTCTGGTCATGTGACCGGGTGCGAATCCATCTTTGACCGGTTGAGTCATTAGTCACGTGTTTCGGTTGTATCCCATAAGACACGTGACGGATACAGCGCTATCTTTGATCGGTTTTAGCCACCTGGTCTGGTTACTCCATTACCACATGTGATCGGATACGACGCCATCGTTGACCACTTTTATCCAGTGAGTATGTGGTCTGGTTGTAGTCATTACACAGGCGACCGGAAGCAGCGTCATATTTCATCGGATGTGACCATTACCCATGTGTACCGGATACAGCGCCATCTTTGAGCGGCTTTAGCCGCGTGGTCTGGTTTGCCGTTACCACGTGTGATCGGATGCGACGCCATCTTTGACCGGTTTTGCCAGTGAGCACGTGGTCTGGTTGTAGTCATTACAATGCGACCGGAAGCAGAGCCATACTTGATCCGATGTGACCATTACCTATGTGTATCGTTATGCGGTCAGTACGCTCTGAGTCATCCTCCGATTTTTCCCAAAAGACATGTCTGAACATGTTCACTATGTTCACCCCCACCGACATAGCCCCGTGATGAGTCACACAGGCGGTCACCCTCAGATCAGCCACCTATGAGTTCAATCTTTAGACTTTTATATGAGACTTAACCTCCGGCTCTTATCAAGGAATGGATGTATTTATCTACCCACCCAACCACTCGACCACCCCTAAACAATGATTAGAAGCACCTAGCTACCCGTCTTACACCCACTCCACAGCCACTCCCCCATTCGGCGGAATAGTACTGTAGCCCCATCCCACCCGTGCGACGCCCTCTTTGATATCTCATAGCCAGTTAGCATGTGTTATGGTTTTCCCATTACCAGCATTGCAGTTATAGATGTCAGGCAAAGAAAAATATTTAAGTTCCGTACGAGCGCGCACATGCGCGCTAACGCACCCCCACACACACGCCCACGCACGCACTCACACACGCAAGAGACATCATTGCAGTTATAGATGTCACGCGAAGGAAAATATTTCAGTTTCGTGCGAGCGCGCACATGCGCACGCACGCACACACACACACGCACGCACGCACTCACACACACGCTCCCACACACACACGTCCACGCACGCACTCACACACACGCACCCACACACACACGCGCACGCACGCACTCACACACATGCACCCACACACACACACGTCCACGCACGCATTCACACACGCAAGAGACATCATTGCAGTTATAGATGTCAGGCGAAGGAAAATATTTAAGTTTCCTATGAGCGCGAACATGCGCGCGACAGCACACATTTGGCAGCAGGCCGCCTTGTTTTTTATGACACGGGTGCCGGGTCGTTCAGAATGCACTGGAACAATTCGCCCCATGACCCACAACTACACTAAAAGAATGCTGGGGCTGACTGCGACGTCCTGTAAATGCAATGCATTACAGCTTGACTGTAATATGTAATAGATAGACACATAGCTATAGTGCGAGGCATACATTTGGTCGCGATATGAAACGGCACATCATGATGACGCGAACAACCAAACAATGTTGGGGCTGACTGCAACGTCCTGTAATTGATAGACACCTAGCTGGTGATACACCCTCTTCACATAGAGCGCTCTCAATATATTCCCGGTAAGGACCGGGTAGACCGCTTGTTGCACATTCCTTGCACTGCAAAACATCGAATGAAAGCCGTGCTGTCGGCATGGCACACGATGCTTATTCGTGTTTATAGTCTAATTGTGAGGCGTCGTATTGTGATTTCAGTAGAGTTATGAATAGCTTTAACAGTTTTAATGTTACAATTGAAATAAGCAGAATAGCATAGTCATAGTGACGATGTCTATTTTACAGCCGATTTTTATTTTACCTAGAATATACTTTAACTTATTTTAAGGCGACCTAAGCATGTGCACGATTCACTGCCTCGCGAAGCAAAACATCAGATTAGCCGACGCTCAGCGTTCAGCGCGATACTTAGATTACTGACCGGCGACTGTAATATGAGATTATCTTATTAGCAGAGCTGCCTGAGAAAGGAATGTTACAGTGCAATGAAGGGACATTATTAATTCTGGTTGAGTCAAGAGACACGAATCGTCTCCTCCTGTGATACTTTTATGTTTGTTTGAAAAAAGGGGACGTTATTTGATCTGTTTTATCTCGTAATTGTTATAATTATCTTAGCGGTCTATTACGTATATACTATGAGGATAATATTTTTATATTCTCGTTAATAATCTACGCTATACATAATAAAAATTTAACCGTTTATTATTTTATAACGCTTAATTTTTAATAATAATGTATGCCTGTCTAGTATATTTTTAAACCAGATTTTAAGTACCCATACATGGGTAAGGACTTCTGCCGAAATAACTATCTCCGTGGAAAGTTTATTCATGAAATCCAAGTCTGGTTACTCGAGGTAACTAGAGTGAAGGTCCGAAACATTTTTTTTCCCAATCTGTCATATTGAATTCGGGCTCCTCATCGAAGGGTTCGATATCTACATGACTGGGGCTCGATCACACCACGTGCTCGGTCACCGCACACCGCACACTGCGCCGTTCGGTTCACCTCGGTTGGGATCGCGCCGGTTCGCGTGACGACGTCCGGTTCGCGCCGGTCCGCCGCCGCACCGCCGCCCGCCCCCGGGACCGGAAGTCAACCGGAAGTAGTCAACATGAAGTGACAATCAGACCCAAGAAAATACCCGCCAACATTTCAAAAATGTAATCGGAAAAGGATCCGGTTTGGTGACGTCAGAGCATAGGATCATGACTTTTATATTGTCAAATATTACGTCACGAGAAGGATCCGGATCCTTATTTGGGGTGTAAATACCACATGACATACTACTTATAACACGGAAGATACAGAAAGAATACATGATTGCTATCACGTATAGTAGAAGGCAATGGTACAGTAAATGCTGGCTATATGCTGAGAACATTAATGGAGCCTTCTATAGAAGTAAATAAAGACGTACATCTTTGCTTTATTGACTACACAAAGGCTTTTGATAAAGTAAGACATGTCAACATGATAAAGATGCTTGCAAATCTACAAAGTTATGGGAAAGGCAGACTTGTAAAAATAATACACTGGGAACAACATGCCGCCTTAAAGATTGATAATTAAGTACGTCAATATCAGCCTATTAAGGGAGTTGTGTGACAGGGATGTGTAATGTCTCCAGATCATTTTCCCCTATGCAGTGAACAAAGTTTTAGAAATTTAGAAGATATGAGAGGAATCATCATTTGGGGACGCAACATCACTAACATTAGATATGCAGATGGTACAATATTGATTGCAGACAACGAACAGGATCTACAACATTTAGCAGATATGGTTGTTGAACACAGTGAACAACCAGGGTTATAATTGTAAGAAGACATAAATTTTGGTCGTGGCTAGGAAAAAGGAAATACCACAATGTAATATACAAGTAAATGGGAGTATTCTTAGACAAGTGTATTTGTACAATTATCTCGGAACAGTCATAACATCTGATGGGAGGTGCCTTCAAGAGATTAGAAAAGGATTCGCTATTTGCAAGATGGAAAATAAAAAGATGTCATTTGCAAAGAGAAAAAGAGTGTTAAGGTGCTACATAGAACCTATACTTTTGTATGGGTGTGAAGCGTGGAATAATGAGCAGACAAGCTGAAAAACATCTAATTGCCGTGGAAATGTGATTTCTGAGGAAAATGCAAAGAATACCATGAACAGACAGAAAAACCAATGACCATGTCGTGCAAGAAACAAATGAAAATCGTAAACTGAATAGAGAAATTAGATGCAGACGGTCACAATCTTTCGGCCACGTTATGAAAAGAAATAAATTGGATAACTTGGTGACAACTAATAAGATCGAGGGGAAGAGAGCAAGGGGAAGGCAGTGAAGTAAATACCTGGATGGTTTGGCCATGTGGTATAGTCGAAACAAGAACAGTGAGCTGATCCACGACTCATGTGATCACGTGAGATGGCAAACCATGGTCGTCCACGCTTATCAGCATGACACATGATGATGATGATGATGATGATCAGGCATAATTCTAGATATAACATATAACATTCAGAAAGAATAAATGGTTACTGGCAAGTATAATTACAGATATAACACTGACGACAAAGACATAATTACAGACGTGTCTCACCAAAAACTGTCTAGCGTGAGAGAGAGAGAGACAAATCTGTTAATTTATAGCCAATTTTGAATACACAACCAGCAGCTGCTGCAAGGGAATTAATTCGAGTCAGCGCTGACATAAATGTAACCATTAACAATAATCACAAACATATGTGCCCGTACAACATTTGACCTTCAAATTCTCGCATGCAGGAAACATTCGAAGAGTCAGAATATTCAGCCCAAACCAAAGAAGTTACTTAAGCCGGTTTTTAGTGAGGTATGGATACTTTATGAAATAAAAATAACATACATACGAAAATCATGTATCTGTTATTTTTAAAGGTCTCGGCTGTGAGTTCAGCGCGGACGAGTGGATAAGAGAGCTTGCTGTTAAACATCCGGTGTGCTGATGCCGCGTTAATGGATTCAACCTCTACACCGGTCAGTAGGACTAAAATGTTGACTTTTCGTCCATTGACTTGTGGACGTACATTACAAGTACCTCAGAAGTCGGAGAGGGTTGGCCAAATAATAGTCCAGTGCACTAGACGTAGTAACATTGTATGGACTACACTTGAGTTCACAGCGAGCGAACGAAAAAGACCTCTGCTGCGCGCGCGCGCACACACACACACACACACACACACACACACACATATGAGGGGGCTTGAAATGAGAACCTTACAAGTGTGATAGAAATCACAATAACCACTCCATTGTCTTGTAACTTGTCAGTATTGTTGTTAAGGATGTCAAGAGTGTTTAACGCGTGACATCACGGTGCAGACGAATACGGTGACGCCATAAGTACAGTGTAATGATGGCAACTCCTTTGACCTGCACCAAAGAGGAGCTGCGTCCTATTGTTTTGTTGTTGTTGTTGTTTCTTTTTTGGATCAGTGACCTCCGTTTTTAGTGTGTACCACATCCCCCGTACTTGCCAAACCTATCCCAAATGATTTCCACCTGTTTGAACAACTCAAAGAGTCACTGAGAGGAAGAACTTGTTCGATCCAATAAAGGGGTAGAGCAGGTGGTGCATGAGTGGTTAAACACGCGACCAAGAGAATGTTGTTCTACAGGAATCCAGGCACTTTATCGGCGCTGGGAGTCTTGCATTGAACAGTGGTAACTACATCGAAAAATGATACTTTTGTTCTGTACTTTTTCAGAATATATTCTTCCCCCTTCCCCCCGCCAAAAAAAAATAAAAAAAATGCAAGATTGTCTTTTGAAGCTCCCTCGTATATAAATCTTATATATAAATTGCGATCTCCGTCTGTCTGTCTGTCTGTCTGTCTGTATGTCCGTATGTCCTTTATGCGCTCGCGAACGGCCCATCCGATTGAGATGAAATTTTCTACACGCCTTTCTTTCATTCCAGAGCTGCCAACTGTCATATTTTTTTAGTGTGAAATCGCCTGCTTACCCAGTATTATTTCATTTTTCATTTTTCATTGTAATTTCATATATCTCAGGGGACCTAACTCTATAAAAGTTATTTCAAGGGGCATAACTTTTCTGTATAACTTATAGTCATATTGTGGCATCGTTTTCAAAGATTTATAAACTCTTTGTCCATAGTTATGTACCGGCATATGAGTTATAATAAATAATGATACAATCTGTAAGGCATTTTCAAAGTTTTCATAAAAATAATGCACAATGCATAACATTGTAACTCATCTTTTTTTGCTTAAGAAGTTACTGTAGTCATGCAGGTGATTAGAAAGCGTTTTCATTAAAAATAATGGATGGTGTGTGGAAGGGCATTTTTTTAAGTTACTTTTTTTTGTTGTATGAATTTAATGAGACGCTACCCGCCAGGAGCTGGGCGAAGTCACGCCGGGTCAGATAGATAGACAGACCCACCTTTTCGCTGCAGTTGTCTACTCCTCCTTTTCCTTCTTCTGCTGATGCTGCTGCCGCCGCTCCATTTACCCAAGTTAATTGTTGGGGGAAGATGTAAAGATCTTTCAAGTGCTCTTTCTAATGCTTTTTGTAAGTTGGTCTTCGTTTATCTAAGGTTGTTCTAACTGCAACCAATAAATGATTAGACAGACAGGCAGACAGCCAGACAGAGAGGGACGGACGGACAGACAGACAGACAGACAGACAGACAGATAGTCGGTAACGGGAACGGGAACTTATATGACTACTTATATGAATTAAATGAGATGCTCCCCACCAAGGACTGGGCGATGCCGGGTCAGACAGACAGACAGACAGACAGACAGAGAGGGACGGACGGACAGACAGACAGACAGACAGACAGACAGACGGTAACGGGAACGGGAACTTATATTACTACTTATATGAATTAAATGATATGTTCCCCACCAAGGACTGGGCGAAGCCGGGCCGGGTCTGCTAGTAATATATATATAACGCAACGTAGACAGTGCTGTGGCTTAGGGAACGCATTTCACAATTTCGCAACACACCGAGTCGGTGGTTGGAAAACAGCTGTAGGCTATTTGGAAGCACGCTGTCTTGCGTTGATTTCCTTGGTATGGGTGTCGGTCGTTTAGAAAGCAATGGGAAACTACTGAACGTTAAAAACAATTGCCTAGTAAATAACAAACAGCAAACAATTTTGGGGCTGATTGTCACGTCTTGCAAAGGACATGTAGCAGAACGCCGCTCTCCAGTATGTATATGTATTGGTCAGCGTCGCTAAAAGGTTAAGAGAGCTTACTCTTACATTTTCCATGAACATGGGGATTGGGTTCATTCCCGTCACTGGTCAGTTTGATTTACAGGTTGATTACTCGTTCAAAAAAAAAAAAAAAAAAATCCCAAACTACCAAACGCAAATTTGCCAAGAAAATCCAAATTTGCCAAGAAAATCGAAATTTGGGAAGACAATCCAAATTTGCCAAGAAAATCACATACAAAAACAAATGTGTTGCATGTCCTTTAAAGGACGTTGCATTCAGCTCCAGTAATTATTTTGCTGTTTGTGATTTACAAGGTATGTTTAGTTCAGCAATTAACCATGGCTTTCTGAACAGCCGACGTCTCATACCATGGAAATCAACGCAAAGTAGTCTGCTTCCAAATCGCCCGAAGCTGATGTCGAATCCTCGGCTCGATGTGCTGGATAATTATGACGCAGCGATAAAGGGATGAATACAAGACAGACCTGCGTGCCCAATTTGCGACCCTTTGAAAATAAAGTTCGTTCGTTTGTTCATTCATTATGCTCTAAGCCACAGCCTCGGTTGTGGCAGTAAATGAACCTTTGTATGTAAATGAACATATCAGGAAGAGACTAGGGGAAGCGGAAATATGGTTTAGGAGTTAACAAACTTAGTTGCGTATCACGTACAGACTGTCAGTAAACCTCAGCATTTTCGGCAGCGTGTGAATTCTTGGCAAATTTACGTTCAGTATTTTGCCATTGATTTCTAAACGACCGGTACTCATACCATTATGGAGAAACCAGTGGAATGCCGTCTGTTTCCAAATTGCCCGCAGCTGTGTTTCGAACGCGGTGTGCTGGATTGCGAGTTCAGGATCCTTTCACCCTGACGCCTTTAAAGCATATAGTTAATAGTTGCAGGTTCATTATTTTCTGTCACTTTACTTGGAGAACAGATCATAATCTGACAGTGCAGAGGATGGCTAGCACTAAAACCGCCGCAAAAATACACGCTATGTGTAAGCCGGAAAGAAGAAAGCAGAGGCGAGGAAGGCCGCTGCAACTGCCGATCCTGTTTCTAGACACAGCAGTCCTCCTACACCAGCTGAAGCCGTTCAAGTCGCTGATCCGACGCCGGAGAATAAAACAACTACAATCCGATAGCGGACAAGTACCGTTAGGGAAAGTTGAAATGAACTTTTGAGCCTGGCGCTCGTTGTCTCGGATGGCTGTTGAGGTGCACCAAATTGGGATCTTCCCAGCCAAAGCAAGTTAGCGAGGCAGGCGTTTCGAGAATGTAAATGAGGATAGCAGTCTAAAATCCAAATAAGGTGTTTTGATCTAGAAACATACAACTATAAGGCTCAGCCGAAGGATATGGCTGAACGCCTCTAAGTCATGACCCTCGGATATGAGGGACTGGCCGATAACTCACTGCACACTGGAAGTGAGATATTAGTAGGCCTCTTTCAGTCCTGACGGACTATAGAGTTGTGCCGCTTGGGAGGTGCAAGTGTCACCGCTTTACACGGTGCTGAAGTGACCTCTTCAGGGCACAAGCCTGGGCAATGGAAATCGGAGAACCAGCTGTTGCCCAGTAGCAGGTTCCCCCTCTCCACGTCGCCGATGGCAGTAGCCAATGCAACTTGGCATCGGTGCCGTCGCAGGAGTTGCCAGAACTATGTTGTTTACAACATGGAACTGCCTTAGGGACTCCATCTCCGGATTTGTCCTCAGGGTTTACTCCCGAAGCCTTTCCCATATGGGTATACCCGCAAGGCAGCGGAGGTTTGAGATTTAGAGTTCCTTCTCTTAGAAGAGATACCAACCAAGGCTGACGAGCCTCCTCTGCCCAGGAATCAATAAGGAGGGAAGTCTACCATTCTTCCTTCCTGGCAGTGATCATACTGATCGGATGACCGTAGCCATTGTCTCTACTGAGAGATCCTCTGCCCACCGTCACCGACTTGAAACCATAACCAACAACTATCTGTCAGCTGCTCCCAAGTCCAATCCACCACCTGCTCACATGGCTTCACGTTACCCTGTTGGGGGGGGGGGGGGCTAAACGGGTACTCCACCTTGCCCAAGGGTGTCCCGTAGGCTGCCGGAGGGAAGGAGGCACCTTACTTCTCCTTTGATAGGGTGTACCCCTACCCCGCTACCCTAAAGTGAGATATTAAGCCTACTATATATGATGGTTCAGATGCGCATCCTACGGCTATCTACTGAGGGATAAGGCCAAACGCCTATAGGCCCATGTCCCTCAGCTGTGCGATCCTAGCCGTTGCTCACCTCACCTGAGTGGAGGTGAGATGCCTCCCTCCTTTACTTGGGGATGTTAATTACAAGTACCTCTGAAGTCGGAGTGGGCTCGCCTGAATGGCGAGGGACACCGGTAAAATGAAAAGCAAGCCCACACGCAAAACTCAGTCATCTACTTTTATAAACAGTATGTAAGGACTACGCTCGAGTTTAAGCGAGCGAAGAAGAAGAAGAAGAAGAAGAAGAAGAAGAAGAAGAAGAAGAAGAAGAAGAAGAAGAAGAAGAAGAAGAAGAAGAAGAAGAAGAAGAAGAAGAAGAAGAAGAAGAAGAAGAAGAAGAAGAAGAAGCCAGCAGCATCGGAGAAGTCCACAACAACACTACCGAGAAGCAGCCAAGCAGCTCACCAAAGACTTTCACATCGGAGGAAACCACAACGGAGGACTTCGCCGGCAAAATCCTGCTGAAACAAATCAGCATTGGCCTGACATTACAACTATCTGTAACATTCTAGAACGACTTGATTGTCAGCGCATTCTAACTATGCCAATATTATTGGAAGGAAGATCCCACGGGGAATGGTTAGCAAAACAGGATGGCGTAATTAAACAGGAAGACCTACTAGGAGAAAGGAGGCTATACAAATAGAATGTGTGGAGTCCGCGCCTGAACGGAATGCTATTTCTTGCAAGATGTTTTCTTCCTTGTGGAGGATTAGGAAAACACAGCCCGGATTTCCGCATTGTGTAGGAGATACATTACTTACCTGTAAGGATGGATGTCTTGGGTTTTATAAACCGAATGCAGAAGTTGAGAATTGAGTGCTAGAGTTCTGGTTGAGATGTGGTAACTTTTAATTCTCTCATTTGGATTAATTGAATGTGCCCGTCTGGAACATGCGTGAGTGATACTTGTAGTTGATATCAGTAATGGTTAGGACAGTATGGAGGGATCTGAACCCATTTATTATTTCTCAGTATGTTAGAATCGGGTTTGGAGACTTCGTCTAAATAAGCGAATTGCTATGAAGATTACTGACAATTTATTTTCTGTCTAGGAAGTATTTATTACATTATCTTCCTTTGCTTATTCTACAATTAATGAGAGGATCTACTAAGATATCTTCTTCCTTATTTTATAATCTCCTAATACAATGTGCTTATTTATAATCTGCCAGTCTCCGTGGCTAAAGGCTTGCGAACGCGGTTCCTTAGCCGCTTACCAGGCGTTCGAAACTCAGCTGCGACCGATTTGTGCAACAGACCGTGTCGCGTTGTGGTATAACGTGTTGGTTAAGAAAGCAATGGCAAACTACTGAACGTAAAACTTGCCTAGTACATCAACAGCAGCTGAAAAATGCTGGTGCTGACTGCAACGTCCTGTAAGGGATATGCAACATTTATGACACAAACTCTTTTGTACCACACGAAGAATGTTGTTGTCTCTACTATCTCACTGCAGAGTGGAAGCTGAGCTATCCACCTATCTCACACTACAAGTCACCACTGCAGCACACATCCATAACTCAGTGAATAAGATTGAATTTGCGCACATAATATTCCTTTAATTCTGAATTAACACGGACACGCGTAACATATAAATCCAGGAACAATAATTCTCTCAGAATATATCTTCATCCCAATGGAACACTTCGAATAACACTGCCTCTCAAGGCCTACTAAATCTTATACCACACGACCGGTACACTAGCCTCTCTCCAGGCCCGACTCAATGTAACCCACTCTGTGTCTCGAACTCCACTCACTATCCCTGGAATACCACAGTGCGGAGTTCTCTTCCTAACTCCGTCACGATTCTTCACTTTCTCCGACCACCGACCTTCTCCTAGTCGGGTCTCAACTCCACTGTCAATCCGACCCTCTCGGGATCTCGACTTCAACTGTCCCCAGTCAATGTTTTCCACTGTCTTTTACCCCTTCTTTGCCGCCCTCTCCCCCACACCTTTCCCCGTTTATCTTCTTATATTTTCTTTCCGGTGAATGCCCTTTCACCCCGTGAACTTGTTTATATTGTACGGATACTCACCTTAATGTCAATGACCCCAGGCATGTGTCACTACCCCCTCCTCAAAAGAAAACATCGTTTTCAAATGTTGGGAGACTAATACTTATCAAATATGTGACCCAGGCACATAGCCTGGGTAGCCGTAAGTATGACTCCATCTCACTCTAGCTATCACACTAAATAATATATCGACTAAACCTAGTAAACTCCCATATTACCCACACATCAATACAACCAGCTTTCCATCTTGTGCACCAATGCATGAGCTAATACATTGCATAATAATCAATACATCATAGAAAAAACATTATATTTGTGTACCCGCAGGTCTATTAATCTCTTCAAGAACACGCAACCTATTTGTGTATCGACTCTCTATCAGGTGGTTCTTTTCTTGCATCAAACATCCGCCTATTCCTGTCGATGATGCGTTTACCTTTCGTATATCCACCACTCCTGGACCCTGTATATTTAAAACACCTGTATGCTATCCCTAACCCTGGGTCAGTGATGTCGTTAGCACTATTTTTACTTTCCTTAACTTCCCAATCTATATCTTGCACCATTGCATAGGATTCTCTGTTTAGCTTGCCCTCTTTGCAAAATCCTGGCTCATATAACTGGCACCCTGTTCTCTTCTGCATACGCCTTATTCCTATGTACTCTGCACATGCCCTATCCTGAGCTGTTCTTGTATATCGGTCTCTATGTGCTAAGGGTACCACTCCTTGCCCACATGCAGTTCCGCCATCTTAAAACCGGCGAGTGAGAATATTATTCTTCATTTTAAAGTACTCTCTATCCTTCTTTGATTGCCTATGTTCTATTTTACTACCCCCTTGGAAACCTTTGTCCAGAGTAGTATCTTGTCTCTTAGAGTCACTAAAGCTATGTTTGAGATCCATTCTGACCTGCTCAGCCGTACTATCCTTGTCCTCAGTCCCTATGTCTACTTCAAGTGCCTCTTCTTGTTCAGCTATACTCTCTAATTTAGGTTTTCTTTTGGTAACTACCTCGTTACTGCTTAAACTATGTTTTTGGTCCCAATAAACTACTTCCTCTTCTGTACAGTCTTTAACTCCTGGCACATTTGCTATGATGAGATCTGCCACTGGTGAGTCTAGAAGACACGCTATCACTCTTCCTGTGATATATGGTGTTACCACTGTGATCATGGCCAATTGATAAAATTCTACTGTACCATTAAATGTTATACATCTAATCTTTTTCCCTGTGTAATCCGAGGGATGTACTAAACTTTTTCTAACTCCGATGGACGTACATCCGGAATCCCTAATTGTTAACGCTGGCCTATCATTGACGAATCCATGGTGCAGCTTCAGACTTCCTCCTGCATGCACTGCTGATCCTGCTTTAACTGTGTGACCACATATTAAGACCGGCTGACCGTCTTTTTTTCAAAAAGAGGTTTACATCCACTACAATTTTCATTATTGAATGTCTCGATGACTTAGGCTGCATTAGAGTGCTCAATTGCTCCCATCGTACACTCATAACTGAAATGGTTCTGTTTTCCACATTTGAATCAAATGATCTCCTTTTTCCTGTTATTCGTTGGCTCACTTGATGGATGTACATCACACTGTGCTGCCTTATGTCTCCAGCTCCCACATTTCCAACATCCGGCATAACTATTTGGACGTCTCTGAAAATTCCCACTTTTGTATGGGTAACGTCTTGCTCTGCCAAAATGGTTGCCACGGGAACCATTGTCTTTAGGTCCTTGTTCCTCATACCTTTGTGTTAAATCTACACTTTTTGATCTTGGTCTAATCACTGGATTCTGGTCCTGTTTTGTATACGCTGCACAGACTATTTCCTCACTCATTTGTCTACCAATAGAACTGTTTGGATGTGCAGTCATGTAGTTTTGCCCTAACTGGGACATTGTGTCTATGTCCTTTGGTTTACGTTCTTCAAAGAAAGCCACTAAGTTTGTATTGCACGACGATAATACCTTGTCTCTTAGCATTAAATCCACTAATCGATAAAAAATCTTTCCCAACTTATACAAGCTCCATCCATTTTTTAAATGTGTCCTTTACAGTATTGACAAAATCTGTAAAATCCTGATTTGTCTCTGGCACTAATTGTCTGAACTTTGTTCTGTATCCATGCTCAGTTAGTTGGAACTTTGTAAGCAAGCGTTGACGCAGAATAGTATAATTGTTTCTTTCTTCCAAAGGTAAATTAAACATGGTATCTAGGGCCTTTCCCGTCACATATTCGCTGAGTCTCATAGCATATTCTCCTTCTGAAATGTTTAGAGCTTTCGCAGATGCTTCGAATCTCGCAAGATAAGATTCAAGATTGTCCCGGTCCGTAAAATATGGCAATCTCAATCGTTGTGACGACTGCGAAGGTCTTCTGCCTTCCTCACTTTGACCCTTAGATGATAGTTCTAATTTTTTTAGTGCAATTTCCGCTTCCATCTGACACTTGAGCTTCTTTTTCTCAATTTCCACCGCATTTGTTTGTTTTAACTTGTCTATTTCTAGTTTCATTTCTCTCTCTCTCTCTCTCTCTCTCTCTCTCTCTCTCTCTCTCTCTCTCTCTCTCTCTCTCTCGTTCTCTCTCTTCGTGTACGCGCTTTGCTTCAGCTAACTTTTCTTCCTGTAGGCGTTTATTTTCGAGTTCAACCTGTCTCTGTTATCTCTCAGTCTGTCTTTGTTCTCTTTCAGCCTGCTTTTGTTCTTTTGCTTCTGCAAACTCCTGCAAATCTTTGCCCTTCAGGCCTAACCGTTCCCTACTTCAATATATTCCATTAAAGTAGGCATCTTGTACTTGTAGACACGTTGCTGTCTGTCAGCCAACTATAAATGTAAAGACTCTGCTGCTAGTCTTTGTGTACCTTTCCTAAGTACACCACCACTCAGAGTGTACGTAAATTCGTAGTACTAATAATATCACGCTGTACTCACACAGTCACTCTATAAGAAACTTAGTAGAGAGGGGGGATATTACCTAAACTCCCTCGAATAGATAACAAATAGCTGTAGAAAATTCCTGGAAATATTGTTAAACATACGTATAAATACACAAATGAGTGATTCACAATAAGTGACCCCTATTAGACGCTAGACGCATAGGCTGGTGACACACAGATGGATGATTACATAGAAATAAAAACCACTAACATTGACATGCCCATGTAATACAATACTGCGCGCGTAATATATATACACTAACACAGACCACTAGACAGTAGATATGACGAAAGATCACAATATTACATGTATCCGAAGAACCAAATGTCATATGTAAATATAATGAAAAGAAAAAAAGAAAGTATAACATCAATAATATTCACAGATCTGACGTTAGACACAAAAGGACACGGTATATTAATCCAAGACCAACACTGCACCACTGCAGAAAAAACAAATCGACCTTTCGATTTACTTCCTGGAAAATAAACGGTGCACCTAGAAAAATTACTTTTGCCCTGTCTCACGAACTCCGCGAAACAACACAAAAATATCCTACTTGTCACGAATACTGGACCACATACGAACAATTGCGTAACATCCGAAAACAATATATAAGACGATGATAGCAAACAAAATGTCCAAATTGTTGGCCGACAACAATGAAGTCCTTAGTTTGTTTCTAATAGTTTCCAATAATAGCCTGGAAAATGTCTGTTTGTAAATGTTTTAACGTGACTACAACGCTCGATCCCAAAACGAATTATTGTTTTGTTGAGTGGTTACTTATTCCTTCACGTGGTGATAACAAATTCCAACTGTCGGAAAAGTTGAAGGTGATAGTAATTGTCCAAAATGTCCTGTCTAGACACAGTCTGTACCGTTTTTGTATTCTGCTTGTGAAACTGGCCCCTGATTGTATAATGTATTTATGGATTCACGTTTACCGACAAGGTTAAACAGACAAAATGGCAACAAATGCCCAGCGCTTTTAATCTGTATAGTAAATTCTTTGTGGCTAAGAAATGCGACCACTCTTGCGATGACGGCGCTTGAATGTCTATTGTAGCATGTTTTTTCGGTGATACGATGACGACAGTAGAACGATTCCACAACGACACGAAACATAAATCCTTGGTTTCAATGCAAAACAACTTATTTATGTAGTTCTATTATGGGAAATTTCAGTAACTTTTCGTTGTCCACGGCCTTGACCCCGCAGGTCACCTCAGTCAGTACCTCAGTTCTCTTTATAAAAATAATATCCACTGAATCTATAAACTGACCGGAAACTTTTCCTTCATACACAAACACTCCTTTTACCACAACTCCATTTGTCAGTGGAGACTCACAATTTCCACCAATATTCTTCGCTGATGCGCCCTATCCGTCCTGTTATCTGCGGTGAAACTCTTGACCTGTTGACCTGCGACCACACCGTGCATTGCCCTCAGCACACACATGAACTGTCTCACCACGCACAGGACTTCGCTACGAAATTACTCACTATCTGTTATCTTTGGTTTTCCAATCCTGTCCTGTCCTACTCACACACCTAGGACTGACCGCTCCTGTCGTAAACAACTTTTTGTCCAGGCGACTTTTCTGTGCCACTGTTTTCGCCTCGTAGTTCTCCGCAAACCCTGTCTCTACTATTGTGGACAACATTTCACCGTCCACTCTCCCTACTCCTGACAGCGATACTGTTCACCTGTGCTGACCCGTTCTTGACCTGTCTGCATTAATTCTCTGACTCCCCCACTGAATCTGGTTTCAGTAATACTGTCCGGTACTGTCGTAAACAACCCCCTCTCCGTGTGAGCAATGGTATTCTCACCTGGTTTCTCGTGAACTCTGTATTAATTCTCTGACGCTTTTGAACGAGTTGTCTGCTGGATCTGGTGATAATTGTGCACGTGACTACTGTCTCTGACTCATTATCCTCTCTAAGCGAAGAGTCCACATAAATCTTTATATAGCACCAGGTTACTTGACCGAACGTAGCCGTCAGAAAATCTTTACTAAGCGACGAGTTCCCATAATCTTTCTATATCGAGTTCCTTGACCGGAGAGCACCCATAAATCTTGCGTGACACAAACTCTTTTGTACCACACGAAGAATGGTGTTGTCTACGGTCTAATGCCTCTACTATCTCACTGCAGAGTGGAAGCTGAGCTATCCACCTATCTCACACTACAAGTCACCACTGCAACACACATCCATCACTCAGTGAATAAGATTGAATTAGCGCACATAATATTCCTTTAATTCTGAATTAACACGGACACACGTAACATATAAATCCAGGAACAATAATTATCTCAGAATATATCTTCATCCCAATGGAACACTTCCAATAACACTGCCTCTCAAGGCCTACTAAATCTTATACCACACGACCGGTATACTAGACTCTCTCCAGGCCCGACTCAATGTAACCCACTCTGTGTCTCGAATTCCACTCACTATCCCTGGAAAACCACAGTGCGGAGTTCTCTTCCTAACTCCGTCACGATTCTTCACTTTCTCCGACCACCGACCTTCTCCTAGTCGGGTCTCAACTCCACTGTCAATCCGACCCTCTCGGAATCTCGACTTCAACTGTCCCCAGTCAATGTTTTCCACTGTCTTTTACCCCTTCTTTGCCACCCTCTCCCCCACACCTTTCCCCGTTTATCTTCTTATATTTTCTTTCCGGTGAATGCCCTTTCACCCCGTGAACTTGTTTATATTGTACGGACATTCACCTTAATGTCAATGACCCCAGGCATGTGTCAATTTAAAAAAAAAAATATAATCTCCTAATACAATGTGCTTAATATGATATTAATTTTGCAAATTGTGGGATATATCAAAATATAAATGGGTGCAGCCATCTTATCTGAAGAAGAGGTATCACCAAGACATAGTATGAATATCATCAATATCTAGATGCACCCAGTAGACTAGGTGACTTGAGCATCTGCACATTACAGGATTGGGAGACTCATTGCATGAATATGATGGGACATGTCTTGTAGACATGAGATGTTGGCTACATCTGCAACAGAGGATGACAGGATCTGGCCTTATGGATATTGGAAAGTTAAGTGGCAGGCGATGTTTGGACTTAGTGTACGATTATTGCTCCTACAAGCAGCATACAAGGATAGGGCCCACCTTGACAAGAAATAGGATAGGATACACAACTTTCTTATGAGGGCTGGCACATGTTTGGTATTCTTGTATCTAAAACAGGTGGTGGTTTATTGGTGGTCTACACGGTTTGTACCTATGCGGGGTACAACCGTGTCATAAATATTAAAGTCATCAGTGAATGCTGAGGGATCTCACCTTTCTACTGCAGTGAAATGTGAAGACCTGATTATTCAGCACTGGCTGCTAAGAGCCCAATGTACCCCCAAAGCCTTGTTTGACAGATGGATTCTAAATAATTAACCCAAAAACGTACCATTATCCAAAATAAATGCCAAGTGAACAGAAAGACTTATCAGACTTTAACACACTAGAAGCTATTGCCTGCTGCTGAACATTTAAGACAACCGATATTATCAACATTCAATGTCCAAGTATCAGTTGTGTTAATTATTTTGAAATTCGTGATGCCCATTGTGCATATCATCCATATCATGCATTATAATCTTTTAACTTTACCAAGGAGTTAGTCAAATTTTTTTTATCAGAGTTACGTGTGTGTAACTGTGTTAAATCCTAGTATGACAGTGCTATAACGCTATATGGGGGATACATCACTTAATAGAACAGGAGAGCTGTGAGGCAGGGATACTACTCGTCTTCAGTCCTACAAGAGTGAGCATTCTCCCCTCTGAAGGCAGTGCCTTTAATGTGCTCTCTTAGCCTTCTACCCAGAAACCTTACTTGATCTCTTAGTATACGTCTGCCAGATTGTCTGATACAGTTAACTAAGGAGTCTTGCAAGCCATTTCTGGTTTTTAATTAGTAGTCTGCAAAAACAATTTGGAGATATTTATATTTCCACTCAACTTAATATACCACAGTTGGATAAGCCAAACTGTCGGCGCTACCAACAGACAAGATACTGAGTCTGTTGGAGAACAAGCTTGGAAGACACAACATCACTTAGCTGCGCAAGACACCTGGTGGAATAGTGGTCTCCATCAACAAGAACTCCAATACCACCAAACTAATGCAGAAGATAACACAACATGAGAAAGCCGACATCAAGCTTCCCCACGGCATCACAGTAGAAGCCACCCGACACCGCATGATGAAACGATGGGTGATCAAATGGGTCAAGACCCATCTCACCAACGACCAGATCAGGGAGATGCTGTCGAGAGAGATCTCGACATTCAATATCACCAGTGCTGAGAGGATCATCGGCAAGAATAACATCCCCTCCACAGTCGTCATTGTAACATCGGAGGACCGAGTGATCCCTCAAATCATCAGATGGGACAAGAAAGATTAAACAGCAGAGCACTACATACCCAGAGTGCTGCAGTGCTCCAGGTGCCAGAAGTTTTGGCACACCCGTGCCACTTGCAAAAGTGAGGTGGTAGTCTGCAGATACCGCTCCGGACCCCACCCATACAGGCAGTGCCAGCAAGCAAAGATCGACATGGATTTCAGGAGGCCTAACCCAAACAGAAAGTGCACCAACTGCCCCGGAATCACGGCGCCGGGTACTTTGGCTGCCCCTGCCACCAAGACAGCAAAGAAACAATGAAGATCGTCATTAAACCTAATCTGCCATATAAAGAGGCTACGAGGCAGTACGAGGCGACCAATAGACTTACAAAAAAAAAAAACAACAACAACAAAGCGCAACTGTAAGGCCAACTGAAGGACTTGAGATCAAAGTTCCACAGCATGGAGGAAGAAAGAGCCAAGACGCAAGAGACACAGATAACAGCCGTTCAGCGCATCCTGCACGAACTGAAGCAAGTTCAGCAGAAGATTGAGCTCGAATGGCTACTATAAATGCTGAAACATAAGAAACTCTGACAAAAATACAAGAAGAAAGAGAAAACATTGAACAGTCCAAGTCAAAGAACGAGACATGAGAAGCAGAAGATACCAAATCACAGACAGAAGAGCAACAACCAGACGAGGAAACGGAAGTGGTAGACAACGAACAAAAATGGACGGATGCCCGGGGAAGATGTTACTCTCCAGCAAGAACAAGATACCAAACCGTTCACGGTACAAGGTATCAAAGACGACCAAGAGGACACGAAAACATACCATCAAGATCAAGACACGTCTGGAGGAAGGATGACGACTGGTAATCATTCCTGAAGGAAACAACACCATAAGACGGGGCGGGTACACAATTACACCAGGCCTTGACAAGTGTGCGACTCTGCCAAGACATGTAAAACCACAAGGACGAAACGAACACAATTACAGAAATTCAAACATCTTCAATGAAGCAGATATAAAAATTATAAGCAGCTCTATGTACGAAAGAGCCGGTCTCTCTGGCCGAGGGGTTACACGACTTTCTCCGTAATCCCGTTTATCCACGCAGGGTCTCGCAGCGCGCGAGAATTGGAAGCGGTTCTACCCGCGCTAGTGACTTGCGGGATAATGAGCCGGCCGCTCAGAGATCAATGGCAAACTACTGAGCGTAATCTTGCCAAGAGATCAACAAACAGCTGAAAGATGCTGATGTTGACAGCAATGTCCTGTACAGGATATGCTAATATTTTTTTTTAAATGTACGAAAGAAGAAGAACGAGATACAACATAAGGGCCAGTCTATAACGAAATCGATACAGTCGACGGTTGATCAGGGCCATTCATCTCAAAGAACTGGAACTGGATGGCACACGCGAAATAAATCCGCCAACATCAAGTTTAGGTAAACGGTATACCATACTGCACACCCACGGTGAATGTCTGCGTTTGAGTGTGTCTGTGTGATAGACAACATCTGCTCCAGATGGAAACTTAATCTCCGTCACAAAAATTAAACAACATTCGGTCTTAGATTGTGAAAATTGATACGCGACATGACGCCTGCAAATATTGTTGAATTTCAATAATTTGGTTCAGTAAATTTTTATTGAAATGCTAACTGGTACATGTATATCGGCTGGGCAATCAAATCGTCTTTGAATACATATTCATAATGTGACAGATTTAGTTATGATTCCATTTTAACCATTGAATAGCTAACCCAGAAAAAGACGGATTTGTTGAATTTGTTGAGTACAGCCCCTCGCCTCGTGTACCAAGTATTACTAACATTGCCCTCATTGGACAACAATCCCTTTCAAATTAATATCCGTATTGCGGCTGTTTCAGATCCATCATCATCATCGTCATCATTGTCATCATCATCATCATCATCATCATCATCATCATCAAGTAATGTCTAGGCAATTGCACCTTGCCATGAATTAATATTACAATATTATCACATGTATATATGCTTGTACAAGGAAAACCTTAATTGTTATTTGGAGGTGGGGGTGAATATATTCTGAAAAAGTAAAGAACAAATGTATCGTTTTTTGATGTAGTCACCATTGCGGTCAATGCAAGTCCTGCAGCGCTGATAACGTGCCTGGATTTTGTCGAAAAATTTTACATGCATTTTACTTTTCTTTTTTTTTTACATTTAATGTTTTCAAAATTGTTAATACTGTTTTATACTTTGTGTATTTTTTAGGATACACTGTCATATATTGTCTGTTGTACTAATAACCTTCTATGATCTGACAGATACTGATAGTTTAAAACTATGATGTATACTATAACATGTGAATTTTATATTATACTATAGCATCACATTAACGCCACTGGAAAAAAAAAAAAAAAAAGTGATAGAGAGACAAATGAGAAAGTAAGAAAAGGTGCAGGTATAACACATATTACAGACTTTATATAACACCAAATAATTAAATAGTTCGAACATTTAGCCAGCATGAAACAAAATCAACCAGTGCCTAGACGAACATAGTGATACAAGACAATGCGACAGAACGACCTAAAATGAGATGGCTAGATGGCTAAGGCCAAGGGCTTGCGAACGCGGTTTGTGAGCCCATATACCCGGGTTCGAAACACGGCGATGCTGGTTTTTTCGAAAAAAAAGTATAGGGGCCGGTCGTTCAGAAAGCAATGGCAAACTACTGAACGTAACACTTGCGTAGTACAACAACAGCAGCTGAAAATGCTGGTGTTGACTGCAACGTCCCGTAAGGGATACGCAACACAATAGATGGAGTAAAAGAGACGTTGAGGAAGTCAAATATAACATTCGCACAGACAACAAGACAAGCAAAACATCGATTATTACATCAACCCTCTCTCTACGACGCTTCACAGCAAAATCAGTAGGACAAAAGAAGAAGAGGCAGAAAGTTACAATAACACGTATAACTAACATGACTCGGCCTCCATTCGCCCATGTCTATGACGGAACCACCGATAACGTGCAGACGACAGACATGGCCAGTGGATTTCATGTCGTCTCTGCCAACTAAGTAGTACACTACTACTAACTAGCCTACTTCACTTCACGATTTCTGACTTGATTTCACGTCTTTGCGAAATATTCTTGTGTGATTCGACATACTGCAACTGTTTTCTATGGATGGCACAAAATAGTTAGTTGAGTGCCTGTGACACAGACGACGTTGTGTACGTGTTCGTTACCCGTCATTTTAAATCTCCAAGTAAGGTTGTAGGTAACCTAACCCAGCAAAGTTCCGATTGAACATACTACTATTTATTTGGACCCTAGAACTTTCCACTCCAGTTACAGTAATTTGATAATATTCTCACATTCGGTTCTCTCATTCTTTTGTGTCCGTCCCGTACGTTTTTTTTTTTTTTTTCCCCATACTGATACTGTGTTCAGCTCAAATTCTAATTCATCTGGTCAACACCGAACTGGAAAACATGGAGAGAATCATATATAATTATATATAAGCATATACTATAATTAATTTAACAAATATATTCTATTCCGTTGCGGATAGCTTGCATGTTTGCACTTGAAAGTTGATAGTAGATTGTGACCTGGGACGCCCCGTTATGAAGCATGTATTTTTATTCTCCGATCTTGTAAGTTTCCTACAATAGTTTCTGAATAAGGTACTATAAATAGATTCACTGAAGAGACATCGATCAGGCCTCTATTCCAAGGAGGCTTCTTTGATTGAAGACGGCTTCTCTGTTCAGATTATTATGTAAGCCTTATAATATAATATTATAATGTATGTTCTAGCTAATATTTAACACAATCCTTGGTATTGTTATGTTAGTGTATTGTTTTTAGGTTAATTATTTATGTGACATAGAAGCATGATCCACAATGGTCATTATATTATGAATGATTATGTATGTTTATAATTTTCGTCTACATCTGCATTATGTATGGAGCAGAGATCAACCATATAATCAATAGTTGTCCAGCTTTTTAAGCTTTCCAGTACAGCTGTCTCTGTCTTTTAAAATAAAGGTGAATTGAATTGAACTGAATTCTTCTGCTTCTCTGGTCCAGTATTTTCCTCCACATGTTAGTCGGCAGATCATCCTCATTGCACATCGAACCATTCAGTCCATAAGTGCTCAGATCCCTTCCTCAGCAAATCCTGCAGCTCATGACACCAGTTCTGTGTTGGTTTATTATTCTTTTTTGACTTCCTGCTTAGTGTTCTTGTTTGGCCACACCTCATTTAACTTGCTGTTCTCGTAGCCTGACCATGGTTGTAGATTACCAGTCATCGCTTGGTTCTCGTAAACGAATTCTCATAGAGCATTCGGAATGTCTGCCTGGTCCATGGATCATCCGCCTTCCACAGTAGCCCTACCTGCAAGCCTGTCAGCCTGCTCATTCTCTTGTACACCCGCATGCCTTGGCACAAAGATGAAACTAATCTTTGCCAATCGAGACCGCTCCAGAGACAGCAGCCACTCTCTTCGGACCCACCCGATCTCTATCCTCTTGAGCATACTCACTGAGTCACTAAGGACACAAGCCGAATTGAATGTCTGTGTCTCGAGCCATGTTATTGCTTTACTTAATGCCATGACTTCCATAGTCAGGCTGCATGTAGTCAAAGCAAAAGCGTCAGACTTTTCCTTCACAGTTTTCCCCCCGGCCTGAGCTGTGAAGGCCAATGAACTTCTCACTCCTTGGACGACCAACTCATCCGTGTAAATGACAGCATCATCCTCTAAAGAATTCTCGAAAATCAGAGCCTGTACTTCCGCCTCCACAGCAGGTGAATTTTCTTGTCTGCATTTCCTGTCTAGTTGGATGCACACTGAAAAGGATGTACAGAACTCTGTTGGCACTTGTACCCACTCCTCGACAGGTTCTAAGTCCTCAAGTGAACACACCTGCTGAAGAATGTCTTTGGCTTGACCCATCCACGACTTTCCTCTTTTTAATCTGCTGTCCTTTATCTTCGTAATCTCGCTATGTAGTGGATGTTGTGTGTTTGCGTTGACTCTGAGATAGGCACTGTGGGATGTGGATTTTAATTCCTAAGAATATTTCGTTACAATGTCTAGGGGGTATTATTGATTCTCTGGTCACTGGTTAGAATGCAGGGTGATCAGGGATAGTTACCACAAATCCCAGGAGACAAGAGTTCAATCCTTGAAACAATGGCATCTGTGTGTAGGTTTCCCTTCCCACTTCATCACCCTTTACATTTTCTATGGTGCTAGAAGGATATTGATTGCTCACAACATATAAACAACCACTTGTTGGACACCACATTTACTTGATGTACACAACACTTTTGGACAAACAGTTCAGGTATTAACTCAAGATCTGCAATTACATATATAGATGTGTAATAAACACTATGCATTTTCAGACAGGCATGGGAATGATGTGCAGTATTACAACATAGTACCCAGTGACCCCAGAAAAAACAACAACAATGTTATTACAAACAACACAACAACCACAAATTGGGTCTACTTTCATTTACCCTCATAATTAAGGCAAATAAAGATTAAATAGAACCCAACATAACATGTTTCTGACACCTTTTACCATTCTCTCATTGTTAAAAATAATGAGTTGGTGTCAAAATACTATACCATCTATATACCATTGGAAAAAAACTACTGACCTGTTACCTTCAGAAAAAAAAACAACAACACATAAACAGCATTTTGTATTACTAATTAAACTAATTAATAGTCATTTATCTCCTGGTGTGCGGTTAAGAGTTCATCTTTGCTGTCGATTAGATCCTTTTCCCATTATCTGGGTACCGAATTAATGCACTCAGTTATGTTCTTACTATTTAGTCACTGGTAATTGGCTGGTGCAAATCATACTTTATAATAGAAATTACACACAATCACAAATCCCTCCGCGGGCTAGAATATTCGAGTACTCTGTTGCAGTAGGCTCTGTGTCTTTTATTGAAATTTGGGGCCTCAGGTTGGTCTAACTTTCCGGAATTTCCACTTAAGCTCTGCAGAAGGTACTTTACCATCTCACCATACATGGTGCCAAGTAGACGTCCATTCAGCTGCTCTGCTTTTACTATCAGAATCCCAAGTAGTTCAACAAAGATTTTACACCCACCAAGTCGCGAGTCTATAACCCATGGCATTTAGGTTGACATTGGACCAGCAAAGAGTTAGTCGTTATCTAGTCCAGTGTAGAACTTTATTTGACTGAGAGGCATCTCATGGTAGTATCTGTGACTAGGGCCACACTTGATCTATACCTACATATATCCACAGATGAATAAATCCAGCACAGTAACAGATTTGCAAACAATTGGATGATTCCTCTTGTTGCAGATATAGAGACATTTAGCTGCTTTCATATGGTCTTTTATCTGATGGTGTTCAGGGTTTGGAACCTTGAGGTAATCTGGTTTCGTAGTTATGTTTCAGATGATATTAAGTTTGTGCCTTGGTTGTATTGGCTTATGTGGTTCAGTGTCTTCTCCCCATTTGGTTGAGCCAGAAC
Organism: Cepaea hortensis; assembly: GCA_963921405.1. Classification (NCBI taxonomy): domain Eukaryota; kingdom Metazoa; phylum Mollusca; class Gastropoda; order Stylommatophora; family Helicidae; genus Cepaea; species Cepaea hortensis. The sequence goes on from OY992876.1 coordinate 427,925,166, forward strand.
TTAGTGTTGAATAGCTGAATTCCATGTTTGACTGTTGCATAGCTGAATTCCATGTTTGACTGTTGCAGCTGTGAGACATTCTTTCGAAGACTTATCCATTGTTGGATATTAACTTGGTAACCCAACCAACAGTTGAAGGGCTTTCACTGTTGCTAGTTTTAGTAACTTGTAGGATTGTCCCATAGTTTCACTGATTTTGCTGAGTGATAAGGCTTATAGGTGATACTTCTCAGACGTAAAGCAGACAATACACTGTTGTCAGTTACTCTGTTGATCTTCATCTTTGTAGATTATTAGATCTTGAAGTCCATCCTGGCTATTCCTACTAAAATAGGACTTAATCACTCACCCAGTCAGTTGTCTTCTAATTTATCTGTTGCTCGCTATGGAGCTATTGAGCGCAGCAGTCCATGGGTATTTCTAGATGCAGACTATGGTTAGGACATTCACTTTCTGGCTGTTGACCCAGGATCCAGATATAGTGATATAGTCCCACCACATTCAACCACCACCTGCTTCTCTTCTATAGAAAAGAGATGACAAAGAATACAACACAAGCATTAACCTACTGTGATGTGTTAACTTTCACAAGACAATTACAAACAAAAATACAAAACAACAAGGGGAGAAGGGGAAAGGAGTGGGTGTCCACGTTCCACTGTCCCTCATTGCTGAGTAGAGCCATTCTGACTCTTAATAGTGAGTAAGGTATTTTCTCACTTTATTTTATGTTCTGTTGTTACTGGGACAATTAGAGGAGTGAAGTCATTCTGTCCATCCAACATGTTGATATTGTCTCTCTCATTTTTTTTTTTTTAAGCATATCCTTTACAGGACTTAGCTGTCAACACCAGCATCTTTCAGCTGTATGTTGATCTCTTGGCAAGATTACGCTCAGTAGTTTGCCATTGCTTTCTGAGCGGCCGGCTCAGTATCCCGCAAGTCACGAGCGGGGGTCGAACCGCCTCAGCTCTCGCTCCGCTACGAGATTCTGCGTGATAAACGGGATTACAGAGAGAAAGTGTTGTAACCCCACAGCCAGAGAGACCGGCCTCTCTCTCATTACTTGAAGATAATAGTCTATACAGAATCTCTGTGGTTTCTAATGCCGCGTCTTCCTTTCGGCCTATAATCATCCTTAGGTCAAGACTATTCAACATTGGCTTAAGTACTGACATACACATGGATTCTTACATCAACATCCTCTAATCCCAAGGTGCAACATTAAAATGTATATTCCCACAGGAAAAAGTAACAATCAGAACAGAGAAAATTCTCATACCAGAAAAAAAACATACATGTACATTTCTCTGATATTAAGTACATGATAATCATACATAATAATCATAATGATGATGCAGGGAGCCTAGGTTTTTGAATTTTCTTCATAAACTAAAACATCCATTATTTCCCCCCACTGCGTACAGCACATGAGGATAGTAATCGCTGTGATATGTTTTGCCAATGACTCTATTATTCGGAGTGTATTTATTAGAATAACTTATGCCGCACGGTCCAGTATTCTGAATATTGCAAGCAATTTATTCACATCAATCTTCGCTTCTGTTTCTACTACGGTGAGGCGATGGGGATTGAATCCTATCCGAACATGCATTTTCATCACGCGTTTACTTTAATTGTTCATGAATTTATATTCAAACATGGCATGTCCCTAACACTATTTTATGAAATGATTATATGTTCACCCTCATATGGAGTGGTTACTAATCTGTTAAAAGGATGGTACTAAAATTTAACACTATAGTTCCAAGTTACAGATTATGATGTGGCGAAGTATTTTATCCCCTGACTAAGAGTCAGGAATACGCGTAATCATTTGTATGTCCCCGCATGGATAAAACACCTTTCTATAGTACATAGATTATTTGCAGATTTCTAAGCATAAATAGTGAGATATTGTTCATAGTGCCTAGAAGTTTTAACATAGGAATATGAAATTGACAGACACTAGTTCTTTACTATGAAGTATGAATCAGGGGTCTGCTCCTACATTGAGAAAATGCCTAGAATGTGGTTTTTACCTGAGTTTGATACTCTACGGTACACATAATATTTCTAGGTTATAAGCACTACTAGTGAGATATAAGTTCATAATGCCTATACAAGATTTTAACATAAGAATTTGAAATGGTAAGACCTAGGAAAATTTACAGCGTGGCGCCCACATGTGTTTCCTTAGTAAACATCATCCAGCCTGGTTTAAGAGAATTGTAACTAATTCTTACTTAAACATACTGGTCTATGTAATACATAAATATATCTTAATAATGTAGATAACATACCAATAGCTTGAAGAGAATCATGTTTTTAAGGCAAAATACCTTCTCCCCGAAGGGAAAGGTCGACTTTCTTGTGTGTTCTCTTGACTAGAAATGGCCGCTTCAGTCTTTGTTTTCCCCCTCGCCAGGATTGGCCAGGTACGGGAGAGAAAACAAGCCAAAATAAATTTAGCTGTGCCACGGTCAGTCTATCGCTGTTTTATTTTCTCCTACATTAAGTAAGTTACTTAAACAGTAATTGTAAGGGTTTGTTTATTTTTAAGGGAGTCCATAAATAGGAAAGGGTAAGGACGTTTTATTATACCACAGGCACGTACTTGGCAAATTTGTATTCTGTTCCTCATGGTTGGAAAATCAAGAAGGTAGCACATTGCCCTGCATGCTGTATCTTTTGTACATCCAAGAATTATGCGCGTGGCTTTGTTCTGTATCCTTTCCATCCTTTCTATCTGCTTATGGCTGAGAGTTCTCCTTCTTCTTCTTTCGTTCGCTTGAAATATGTCTATAACTGCAATGTTGTCTCTTGTATGAATTTAACTGTCTTCTTTAGTTCACACAGCGGTCCATAGAGTTTATCTTCCACTATCATCTCTCTAGGCCAGAAGGTTTGCCTAGATATGTTATATTTTGGGCAGTCTTGGAGTAAGTGAGTATGTGCTCTGCTGTCTGCGATGCCAGTCCACATGTGCACATAGCTGTTTCACCAATCTTGAATTTTGTATACATATGGTTGCGTAATCTATTGTGTCCTGTTCTGAGGCACAGGATAATGACTTGTTCTGGTCTGTCCATAACGTGGTAGTCATCTTGAGCAGGTTTTGGTGGCTTTCTGACTGATTTGATCATTCTTTTCTTTTGGTGGTTGTCACGAATTGGCCGCCTTAACATCCCAGAATATTTTTCTCGGTCTCCAAATTTGAGAGGCCAAATTGAGAAAGAATGAATTAATCACACTACTCCAAAATTATCTAGTCGTGAGGTAAGATTATTCACAAAAAGCCTCTAGCCATGACGTAAGCTTGCAGATGGCAAGTAAAATGGCAACTAGATAATTAGTATACACCTTGGGAAACTGCTGACCCAGACATGCTGAATCAACAATGAACTGGGCCAGTGAGTGAAATAAAACCATCCAGGTGTGACACTATGGTGAGGGTTAGTGGTTAAAAGAATTTTTATGACTGGACAGACTTGAAGTTAATTGCAATCACTGTCAGGAGGAGATAAGAAGAATTTATGACGGGAATGCCAAAGAGATAATAGTGTCTCAGACACTGTCTGCTAGACTCAGCTTAAATAAGGGTCCCTAGCCTGTTTATGTCAGATTAAGTTTGACTTCAGAACAGGTGAGAAGAGAGAGTAAATGTAGATTTCTTAGTAACTAAGTATTTTAGGTGTATGTACTGAATTCCAGTCTATATCTGATCTAGGTTATTGCAAGAACTATCATTGTCATAGATTACTTGAGTGTTCTTTCTAAGTTCTGCGTTCAATATCATATTGCTTTAAAGTGTTATTCTTCTGAGAAATAGAGCCTTATGTGAGACAGATCTTGTCTGGGTAGACTTTTAGGTGTCTTGGTAGATGCTTGTCATTTCTTTGTACACTATCCTAGTTGCCTTTTGGTGTGTGCATTTGTTGTACAGAATATAGTCAACTGACTATTTATTTAATTCTTACAACAGCAGTAACTAAGTGTGATTAAACCGGGCAGCTCAGCAAATATAGCTGGTCTGTGTGGTAACTTCAATTAGACCTGTTGTATATCTCATTTGGTAGCTATACAATATTAGTACTCATTAATAATGACTGATGCTATTATGTGAGTATCATTATATGTCCATCTTGAAGTAATATAATGTTTACGGATGTTGGATGTATGTATGTGTAATTTCATAAACTAACTAGTGCATTATGCTATGATGTTAAAGTATCATAATATGTCTAGTTTAATCAATATGTTTATGTGTATTGGATGTTTGATATATTGATTTGTCATATGCAAACCTGCCAATATGGAGTGTTATGCTATTGTCTGCGCATTGGCACATGGGCCAATGATTGTGTTGGAAGCAGAGGTGTAATGGTACAGACATTACCCACAATTGGTAGTATAGGGTATATGGTGCTAAACTTTCTCAGTGTATTGTGGGCGTGCGTCCACGGTAATGCATGGAAACCTGGCACAGCTACTGGTCACGGCTTGCAAGCCCGGATGATCAGGCATTGTTATAATACCCTTACCGACCCGGTGAGCTGCTAAACTAACATTGGACGGAGCGGCTGTACGACACAGAAGTTCTGTATTAGCGACACGGACATGGGGCGGCAGAAATGTAATCAGTACAGGCGTGTGAGACAATTGAAAAGCCCGTCCCAGACCAAAGACAGTAGGGAGAAGAAGGATGGTGAACACAGTAGAGCTGGAAGATAAACTTGGCCAGACTGGTCATTGTATATGTTTGTGTTATGATATGTTTTAATTAGGATTGCGCTGATGTAGAACTGATATAACACATTCTTGACTTTCTTTCAAGCTCTCACAAGGAGCACCTATGTTATAGATCTCAAGAACGAGTTATGACTAGGTAGAGCCAGGACTGGCAGACGTTAGAATACCGGCAAGCTGTTCTTTTGTTGTCTACTGGAGAGTGGGGATCTGGACCACAGATCCAGATAGATGGAGTAACAAGTAAAGTTATGTAATGTTTGTCATCAATATCAATATGTATATGATTTCATCATCCTCATATTGACAATCATCCTATGTCTATTGTTATGATTAGCAAATAAATGTTGTAGTATTGTAACTCATAGTTCTGTCGTTATATTTTAATTCCAATTGTGCATACGTGTTGTGTGTGTACATTGGTGGGGGTTCACTTACACACCAAGGAAAGGAGCAGTCAGGGAGAAAACCTGGACTGAGATAGTCGTCTATACTAATATATTTAGACTTAAAACATCTATCTTAAGCTAACCTTCTCTTTCCTATACCTTGGCGAATATTCAGCACAGTTCATTTCATTTTGTAACGAGCCACTTGGAGCTGTACGTTGGATATTCATGGGCTTAATCTGTAGTTCAGCCATATAGATTTTGTCCCTAGTCAGTTTCTGACTATCTGGGGTTGCTCGCCAGTGAATAATACATTCATCTAGCCGGTGGGGCACCCCGACTTCTGACAGATTTGGGGTCCAGTCCGCGATCCTGAACCAGGATTCTAGTAATCATAGGGATTCTACTAGACCCTAGACAAACGATTTTTCAAAGTTAACTCTTGTAATCTTCAATCATCAAAATAGACTATCATCAAATGTAGCTACTTTTAGTTGAGAAAGTTACAGAGTAGAGATATAACTTTTCAAAAGTATAACAGATAAGAACTTATGAGAAAACTACCATCATCTATCATTTAGTGTTATCATTAATCATTTATTGATAATTGGACACTTTAATCATATTTACATTGATGTGTTTGATGATTTAACGGCTTGACTGATTTGCAATTTTATGCTAATATATGCCATGTTCATTTTGACATGTATGCAGTGCATTTTAATGTTTATTTAGATAAATATTACTGTTGATTACTGTGTAGTATATCTCTCACACTTACTTCACTGCTGTCGCCAGGTACTACTTGAATATTATTTTCAGTTGTCTTTCACTGCTGAGGCTAAACTATACACATTGGATAGCGTAGACTGTCAGTAGTTAACTCTTGTCTTTCTAGCTTAGATCTGATTTTTGATATATACATAGGAGCTTACCTGAATATAGTCATTAGCAATTATGGCCTTACGTTACCGGAATCCCGAAGAGGACATGAAGGCGCGCGCAGATTTCGCAGAGTCCGCGAAAGGGTGGGGCATAAGAAAAGGCTTAAAGGGTGAGCAACTAGAAACATATATCATAGCTGAGTTAGAATGGTGGGACCAAGAAGAAGAAATTATGTTTAAAGAAAATGATGAGTTCTTTGGAGCACAAGAGCGTAGCAAAACTGAAGAAGCAGAGATTAATAAACAGCATATGGAAACAGTCAATGTGGAGAAGCTAACCTTTCTAGCGGAACATAAGGTAGGAGATACGGATGCTCACCCAACCAGGAAGGAAGGGACATCTTTGCCACCCACCGCAGAATCAGAGGTAGTGGACCGGGAACTACAGGTTCTCATTCGACCCAGTCCTAAACGGAAAAGAGGGAAGAAAAAACGTGCCAAGGGCATTTCAAACAGTCACAAACGTGATAACTGTTTGTACCACGGCAATGGTGGTTTAACAGTACAGGACCTTCAGGAAAACCACTTGACTTCTATGAGAAATGAATCTCGAGAGAAAGAGGAACTGAAGACAACCTTTAATGAGGTCGCAGGCGGAGACCTAGCCGATTCTCACATTCCCTTCTGTTCACAGAATCACGAAGTGGAATTACATCTGACTGAAATAGGGAGGAAGGAAGGAACAGAATCCCAGGTGAATTTCACTGCTGCAACGCGGGAAGAGTCACTAATTATCAGTTCAGATAATTTACCTAGTAACAGTTACCCAGAGGACAACTGTTTGCACTACGGTTTGCCAGTACAAGACTCCCAGGAATCTCATTTTACTTCAACGAGAGGTGAAACTCAAGAGGAAGATGACCTGAGGACATCTTTTAAGGAGGTCGGAGATCGAAAGGTAACCGACTTTATTATTCCCTTCAGCCCAGACGAGGAAGAAGTGGGATTAAATTTGACTGACAGTGGGATGAAGGATGATCCGGAACCCTTTGTGATCTTTGAGGCTGCAGCTCAGGACAAGACACTAGATCTCAGTTCAAATCATTTACCTATTGTGATGGATTGCTTAGACAGCCCATCACAGGAGTTACCTCAACTGGACTTAGCCCATGAAAGCATGACCAGAGAGGAACATCCAGACCAGGAAACATTTCCAGTTGTTATCTCACAGTATACCAGTTCGGAGACTCAGGAAACACAGGGAATTGCCGGGAGCCAGAATATGGACTCTGATATTGTGCAGACAACATTGTCTGTAGTTGCTAAAGAAGAAAATTCTTTGCACAAGATGGAGGAAGAAACGCCTATCATCTCATTAGCTGAAGTTATCAGGGAATTCCAGCAACAGGAACCTGAAGTAACAGAAGTCAAGAGTGGTTTGGAATCAACACTCTTAGGACTCAATCTACCCTTCAGTCAGGTCGATTTGATAGGAGTAGATCAGCTATTTGTGGATACTTTATTCAAAAGTAACTCCACTTTATCGCCCTGGAGTAACTATGTTATTTCTCAAGGCAGGACAACTTGGCACACTAAATTTCCAATTTCTAGCACGGTTTTTACAAGAAACTCTAATGTAGAGAAACTCAGCCCATTAACTGATTATCAGGGGAAGAAACCGCGACACCGAGGAGGGAAGATTGTTACGCCCAACTTTGAAGGAGGAAAGCGCCAGTTGAATTTATATCATGGGACCATGATGTGTAACATTATTCCTTTCAAAAGGAAGTTATTGATGGATCAGTTGAGGGTCTATAATGGATGGAGGAAAATCACAGAGACAAGCTTTGCTGTGGCCAGCTTATGCAAGACCTCACTACGGGTACATCCTCGGCTGAAAGGAGTAAATCACGTGAGTGAATGGTGTAAAACAATTGCTGCCCAGAGGCGTAGAAGAATCCCGTTGATTGTGATCTTTCCCAGAGGGGTAAAATTACAACCTCCTGACAATTACCGGATTTTACCATGCTATTGCATGGAATCCCGGCCGAAAACCAGGTACAAGGACCTATCCAAAGTATCATTGGGTTATGGAAATGGAACGTCTTTATGCAGATGCAGGACAACCCACTGCCACAAGGAATATTGGAAACCTTTAGGCAGATACAGAACGGAGAGTGCTTAGGCATTATTCTGGGATGTACGGCGTGCTTTGACAAAAGATTTCTGGCAGAAACTTTTTTTTTAAGGGGAAAGCTCTGTCACGAATTGGCCGCCTTAACATCCCAGAATATTTTTCTCGGTCTCCAAATTTGAGAGGCCAAATTGAGAAAGAATGAATTAATCACACTACTCCAAAATTATCTAGTCGTGAGGTAAGATTATTCACAAAAAGCCTCTAGCCATGACGTAAGCTTGCAGATGGCAAGTAAAATGGCAACTAGATAATTAGTATACACCTTGGGAAACTGCTGACCCAGACATGCTGAATCAACAATGAACTGGGCCAGTGAGTGAAATAAAACCATCCAGGTGTGACACTATGGTGAGGGTTAGTGGTTAAAAGAATTTTTATGACTGGACAGACTTGAAGTTAATTGCAATCACTGTCAGGAGGAGATAAGAAGAATTTATGACGGGAATGCCAAAGAGATAATAGTGTCTCAGACACTGTCTGCTAGACTCAGCTTAAATAAGGGTCCCTAGCCTGTTTATGTCAGATTAAGTTTGACTTCAGAACAGGTGAGAAGAGAGAGTAAATGTAGATTTCTTAGTAACTAAGTATTTTAGGTGTATGTACTGAATTCCAGTCTATATCTGATCTAGGTTATTGCAAGAACTATCATTGTCATAGATTACTTGAGTGTTCTTTCTAAGTTCTGCGTTCAATATCATATTGCTTTAAAGTGTTATTCTTCTGAGAAATAGAGCCTTATGTGAGACAGATCTTGTCTGGGTAGACTTTTAGGTGTCTTGGTAGATGCTTGTCATTTCTTTGTACACTATCCTAGTTGCCTTTTGGTGTGTGCATTTGTTGTACAGAATATAGTCAACTGACTATTTATTTAATTCTTACAACAGCAGTAACTAAGTGTGATTAAACCGGGCAGCTCAGCAAATATAGCTGGTCTGTGTGGTAACTTCAATTAGACCTGTTGTATATCTCATTTGGTAGCTATACAATATTAGTACTCATTAATAATGACTGATGCTATTATGTGAGTATCATTATATGTCCATCTTGAAGTAATATAATGTTTACGGATGTTGGATGTATGTATGTGTAATTTCATAAACTAACTAGTGCATTATGCTATGATGTTAAAGTATCATAATATGTCTAGTTTAATCAATATGTTTATGTGTATTGGATGTTTGATATATTGATTTGTCATATGCAAACCTGCCAATATGGAGTGTTATGCTATTGTCTGCGCATTGGCACATGGGCCAATGATTGTGTTGGAAGCAGAGGTGTAATGGTACAGACATTACCCACAATTGGTAGTATAGGGTATATGGTGCTAAACTTTCTCAGTGTATTGTGGGCGTGCGTCCACGGTAATGCATGGAAACCTGGCACAGCTACTGGTCACGGCTTGCAAGCCCGGATGATCAGGCATTGTTATAATACCCTTACCGACCCGGTGAGCTGCTAAACTAACATTGGACGGAGCGGCTGTACGACACAGAAGTTCTGTATTAGCGACACGGACATGGGGCGGCAGAAATGTAATCAGTACAGGCGTGTGAGACAATTGAAAAGCCCGTCCCAGACCAAAGACAGTAGGGAGAAGAAGGATGGTGAACACAGTAGAGCTGGAAGATAAACTTGGCCAGACTGGTCATTGTATATGTTTGTGTTATGATATGTTTTAATTAGGATTGCGCTGATGTAGAACTGATATAACACATTCTTGACTTTCTTTCAAGCTCTCACAAGGAGCACCTATGTTATAGATCTCAAGAACGAGTTATGACTAGGTAGAGCCAGGACTGGCAGACGTTAGAATACCGGCAAGCTGTTCTTTTGTTGTCTACTGGAGAGTGGGGATCTGGACCACAGATCCAGATAGATGGAGTAACAAGTAAAGTTACGTAATGTTTGTCATCAATATCAATATGTATATGATTTCATCATCCTCATATTGACAATCATCCTATGTCTATTGTTATGATTAGCAAATAAATGTTGTAGTATTGTAACTCATAGTTCTGTCGTTATATTTTAATTCCAATTGTGCATACGTGTTGTGTGTGTACATTGGTGGGGGTTCACTTACACACCAAGGAAAGGAGCAGTCAGGGAGAAAACCTGGACTGAGATAGTCGTCTATACTAATATATTTAGACTTAAAACATCTATCTTAAGCTAACCTTCTCTTTCCTATACCTTGGCGAATATTCAGCACAGTTCATTTCATTTTGTAACGAGCCACTTGGAGCTGTACGTTGGATATTCATGGGCTTAATCTGTAGTTCAGCCATATAGATTTTGTCCCTAGTCAGTTTCTGACTATCTGGGGTTGCTCGCCAGTGAATAATACATTCATCTAGCCGGTGGGGCACCCCGACTTCTGACAGTGGTATGTAACGGGCACATCAAGCTGTTTTTCTTTGGCTCCTTCCTTAGCCAATTGATCAGCTCTGTCGTTTCCGGGTACTCCACAGTGGGATGGTATCCACTGTATGGTGACCTAATGCTGACTGCTAAGTTCAGAAAGTAGTGTTCTTAGTACTGGCAATTTCCCAGACAGGAGCGCCTCAAGTACTGATTTTACATCTGTCATTCATCATCATTGGCACCTTTCCGTCTTGACAGACGATAGTTTGGTACATTGTGCTTCAAAAAGGCTTAATAACTACGATCCATGGCGGTGGCGAGTGTGGCTGGTAAGGCCAATTCTTACTGCAAATGTTTGCCCACAGTAGGTGCATGTGAAAACATGGTCACTTCCACCATTTTGCACCATCTTACGTCTCTCACGCTCTATGTGTGCTTTATCTGCAATCATTTTCTCCTTTGTCTTTATTCCATTTCTGATAGTTGCCCTCCATGCAACACGTTCAGCGGCGACGTGCTCCCAATGTGCATTATCAATGCCTGTATCAATCATGTCCCGCTTACACACATCTTTGTATCGTAGTAGAGGCCGACCCTGAGATCTCCTACCCGTCTGTAATTCCCCCAAAAAGATGTCCTTTGGTATTCTACCATCATCCATCCTCCTAACGTGTCCTATCCATCTAAGTCTACGAAGACTGAGCATGGAATACACCGTCACACAACCTGATCTTTCCAATACTTCAGTATTTGTGATTTTGTCTTGCCACTTAATACCAAGTATTCTTCGCAGACACCGCATATGAAAGCTGTTTAAACGTTTCTCTTGGCGTGAGTAAGTTGTCCAGGTTTCACTGCCATAAAGAAGAGTACTAAGGACACAGGCTTGGTAGACGAGGACTTTTGTTTTGGCAGTAAGCTTCCTGTTCTCCCAGACTCTTTTTGCTAACATGTTCATTGTTGTTGCTGCCTTGCCAATCCTGATGTTGATTTTGTGATCGAGGGATAATTTGCTATTTACCTCTGATCCTAGATATGTAAAATGGTCTACTATCTCCAGTTCGGCGTCGTCAATAAAGATTGATGTTGCACCATGTGCACCTTGTGACATAATCTGTGTCTTCTTTTTGTTAATTGTTAAACCAAATTCAGAACAAGCATTGGAGAATGCAGATAGTAGATGTTGTAATTCTTCCTCAGAGTGGGTCGTAATCGCAGCATCATCCGCAAAAAGCAACTCTCTGATTAGTACCCTGCTAATTTTGGTCTTCGCCTTCAATCTCTGAGCATTATAGAGGCCACCATCTGAGCGTGAGTGAATGTATATACCGTCATCCTGATCACGAAAGTCATATTTCAGTAGAAGTGAAAAGTATATCCCAAAGAGGGTGGGGGTTAGTACACAACCTTGCTTAACTCCACTCTTGATTTCAAACTCTTCTGAAGTTGAGCCATCAAACTTGATTATACCCTTCATGCCTGTGTGGAACGATTCCACAATGGACAGAAGAGTTAGTGGGCAGCCAATCTTCTTTAGTGCTTTGAACAGACCCTCACGACTGACCAAATCGAATGCCTTTGTGAGGTCGATGAAGGCAATAAACAGTGGCTGATTTTGTTCCCGGCATTTTTCTTGCATCTGTCGCAATGAGAATATCATATCAATGGTAGACCGGTTCTGACGGAAGCCGCACTGTGATTCGGGGTAGACTTGATCTCCCAGGACTTGAAGTCTGTGCAGGACAATTCTGGCAAATACTTTCCCAACAATACACAGTAGTGAGATACCCCTATAGTTGTTACAGTCGCTCCGATCTCCCTTGTTCTTGTACAGCGTTATGATGTTTGAATCTTTGAAATCCTGTGGGACTTGTCCTTCTCGCCAGCATAGCTCTATTAGCTGGTGGATCTGTAGAGCGAGTGTGTCTTGCCCACTCCTGATTACCTCTATTGGAATCCCATCCTTACCTGGAGCCTTGCCAGATGCAAGCTCATTTATAGCACACTTAACTTCTGTTATAGTGGGAAGTGTGTCCAGGTGGTCAAGAGTTGGCAGGGCCTCTCCATAGCACAAAGCCTGGGCTAAAATATAGAGATCATGTGTTGCCCATGCAGCATGATCCCTCTCTCGGCCTGCCTAGTTCACTCCAGAGGAAAGTTGACACCTATAATCTGGAACAAGACAAGCTGCAGAAGCTGCCAGATCAGCAAAGCAATGCTCTAACTGTCCGCCTGTCAGAGCTTCTATCCTAGACCAGGTGCCAACCAAGGCTTAGGGCCTGGTCTGCCCTGCCATGACTTATTTTGTCTTTGGGTTGCATTTCCTCACACCAGGATAAGGCTAGTACCCTCCCAATTGCGCTCTTCTGCCCGAAGCCGTTGGCACAATGTGGGGTGTCGGGTTTGGTAAGCGCCGCCCAACATTCGGCGCTGACAGAAAGCAGGTAGTACCATCTACTGTCATACGGTAGCTCAGTCATATCTGACTAAGACCTGACTAACAGGTCTTGACATCTGTCAATAGGTTAATATACTATAATTAATTTAACAAATATATTCTATTCCGTTGCTGATAGCTTGCATGTTTGCACTTGAAAGTTGATAGTAGATTGTGACCTGGGATGCCCCGTTATGAAGCATGTATTTTTATTCTCCGATCTTGTAAGTTTCCCGCAATAGTTGTGTACCATTGCTGGTATTTAGTAATTTCTCTGTTTCTATCTTGATTGCCTCAATTTCAGCATCATAGTTATGGCAGTAATTTCCTGTCGGTACTCTAGCTGTGTCCCTAGTATTATTTGGGTATTCTATGTACCCTCCTGCTCCTCCATTTCGAACAGAATTTTGTGCTGACCCATCTGTGTAGACTCGGATCCAGAGGTCCTGTGGGTATTCTTCATTAAGGAAGCTGAGAGTGGCTGTTCTGTGCTGCACACTGTTCTGTTCTTCCTTGTCAAATATTCCTCTCACTTTTGTCTGGATTTGTAGTGATAGTCTATGTTCATCTTTCCACGGAGTTCGCTCTGGAATAGTTGTTAGGGGGATACCAACTGTGGGCAGATTGGTGGTTTCTCTGCAGAGTCGTTTGGCCTGGTGGATAAAACTACTTCTTTTCAACCGCCCCATAGCTAGGTTTTCAAATCTGTTCTTCATAGGGTGGCCTGGCAAGCTGAGGAACTTTTCTGCTTGTATTAGCGTTTTCGTATCTCTGCGCTCACTCAGTGCTTGTGTCCTCCCCATCTTCTCCATCTCCACTATAGGGGTTGATCTCATCCCTCCTGTTGTGACTCTAAGTGCTTGATTGTGCACCTTGTCCAGCTCTTGTAGTGTGGTTTTTGATGCTGAACACCACGCAGGTGACCCATATTCCAGGTGTGGTTGTATGCTCTGTTGATAAACTTTGTTAAGTATTTTGCCACTGGCTCCCCATGTGGTTCCACTTAGCTTTCTCAGGATGGCTATTTTCCTTCTGGCTTTTGCTGCTTTGTTGATGTGCTTTCTCCATGTCAGCCTGCCATCAAATGTTATGCCAATGTATGTTGGTTCTTTGTCTTCTCTTAGGGGTGTTCCATTTATCTGGATGATCCCTGCCTTTTGTTTTGGAGAGAGGATAAATAGAGTGGTGGTGCACTTGTCAGTGTTTATGCTGACACACCATCTATTTGCCCATGCAACAAATGTATCTACAGCTCTTTGTAGCAATCTGGTGGCCACTGATGCATGTTCATTTGTGCTCCATAGAACCAGGTCATCGGTGTAGATTGCTGCTTTAATTCCATGCGGTAGATTAGCAACAAGATCATTGATGAAGATTAGAAAAAGTGTGGGGGACAAGACTCCGCCCTGGGGAACACCGTGATGCAATAGTACTTTCTAGCTCTTGAGTCTGTCTATCTATACTTGGACTCTTCTGTTGTGCAAGTATGCTTTCACCCATGTGTACATTCTTCCATTGACTTTGCAGTTTCTCAGTTTCTTCATCAGACCTTCTTTCCAGACTTTGTCAAAGGCTTTCTTCAGATCTATCCATGCCGCAAGCACCTGCTTCTCTTGGAATGCATCCTCAATTTCTTGAGAGAGGTAGGTTGCCTGATCTTCCGTAGAGTAGCACTGCCTAAAGCCAGCCTGCTGTGGCACAAGTGCTGAGATGTAACTTGCATGATTATAACAAATAAGCTCAATTAACATCAGTCCAGGGTTTGTAGAAACAACCCAGCAATGAAGCATCAACGGAACTGCAATAACAGAGTCGAAGGCTGGCAAACTAGTTCATGAGGCCAAGTTTATTTGCCCACATTCTCGTGCTGCATTTATCAAACAAGTACTTCAAAATTCATGATATATTTCGACCGTGTCTGTGATTGTCAGACGGGACGGTCATCATAATAAACAACTGTTGACTATGTTAGTCACTGACAACTATCAATATCGTAGCGCAGACCTTATGTCCTCTGTGCAGTTGCCAAAGTGTCCCTCTGCTGTGGCATTCTCAGTCTCGTTCTTATATTCTGCATCTGTCCAAAATATTTATCCTGATATGTAAGATGCCATCTTATTCTGGTTCTCATTGCTAATAAATGTTGGCCATAAGTACGGTTGTCCTGCCAGCAAATATGTGTCTAAATTCCAGGCAACTTAAATGTGCTGCTTCTCTGGTGGAGCTCTGTGATCCGAATCTGTGTTGTTATTGACAAACATTCTGACGTGATCTCCGTTCTACGTCAGGTGCCTAGTTTTATGTACGTTTTGGTTCGGGAGTTTTGCTCCCTCTTTCTTTTGCATCATGACCTCTGCGCTACTACTTGGCAACAAGGATGTTTTCACTTTCAGTGTACCACTGCAGCTGTGATTGATGATGCGCTCCAGTGTTTTGCAGAGACAGCTGGTGAGGCTAATTGGTCTGTAGCTAGAGGCAATGGAACTATCTTTCCCAGATTTTAGGAGGGGTATCATGATTGCTTCTCTCCAGGCTTGTGGAACACTATCTAAGGTCCAGCTGTTATTGAAGATCTGCAACAGCTTTGCTTTGGCCTCTGTTCCTAGGTTCCTGATCATTTCATTGGAGATACCATCAGCTCCTGGTGACTTTCTCATTTTCAGTTTTCATATGGCTAGCTCCAGTTCGCAGATTGTGATGGGTGCCTCCAGAACCTCATGTACTATTTCCTTCTGTCCTGTTTGTTGCCATTTCTCTAGAATCTCTTGTTGTTTCTCTGGACTAATTTTGATATTGTTATCTTGTGCGAATGAGTCCGCAAAATGGTCAGCTGCTTGCTTTCTTGTTAAGATGTTTCCGTCTTTATTTAGTGCAATTGTTTAGTTTCTCCCTGTGCCCTCACTGTTAAGTTGCTTTATTAGCTTCCACAACTTCGTTGTGTCTCTTTCAAAGTTCAGTGACTCTGTTTTCTCCTGCCAGCTTTTCTGTCTAGCCTGCAGCTTGGCCCTTTGAAATCTGGCTTTTGCATGCTGGTATTTATTGTGGTGCTCTTGGCTGGGTGTTTGGCCTCTGCTTGCTTTCTACACAAATCCACATCATTATGCAACTGTTCCAGCTCACTACTCCAATAGAGTTTATAATGTTTACGAGTTCCTCTTGGTACTGTTTCGCGTGCTACCTGTAGTATGCATTTCCCAAACTCTTCAACTACTTTATTTATGTCTTTCTCAGTGTTCAGGTTTCTAACCAGTATGCTGGTGTGATGCTAGTACATTGCCCAGTCTGCTTTCTTGTAGTTCCACCTCAAGAGGGTGCTGCTTTCACTTGCAAGCTCATTTTCTACAGTTAGAAAGACTGGCCGATGGTCACTGCCACCAAATTGTTTCCCAACAATTTGTGTAATGTTCCACTCCAGGTCTGGTGAATGAAAAGCCAGGTCAGGTGTAGTTGTAGTGTGCCTTGATCTCAAGTAGAAAGTATGTGGGTTGGACGGATTGTTAATCAAGATGAATCTATTCTAATCCTGCAAGTCTTCCAGTCTCTCTCCTCTCTGGTCCATGTGATCATAGCCCCAGCTCTGCGAGTGGCTGTTGAAATCGCCACACACAATCATTTTTTCTTTTAATGGTAGTGTGTCCAGTGCCTGTGGGCAGTCACTTAGACAGTAGTAATTGATCAGATGTAGGTCTGTATTGCCTGTCTTAAGTTTAAGTGTCTGATACTCAGCCCCTTCCGTGTAGACTTCGATTTGGGAAGCAGTGATGTTATTCTTTACAAGGGTCAGTATCCCACCTTTCGCCTGTCCTTTCTGTCAGATCGGTAACACTGGTAGCCTCTGATTTTGAAGGCTATATTTTCGTTGAGGTGAGTTTCTTGCAAGCAACATACGCTTACTTTTTCTTGGTCCAAGATGTTTTCTAATTCTATTTTTTTTTTTGCTGACTCCCTCCGCATTCCAGTGCATTATTTTAAGTCTTTGTTTAGTATGGCCAGCCGTTCTATTCTCAGGTCCCCTGGCTCCACAGGACATCTGAGAAGGACCTCCAGTAGTTTTGGTTGGACCCTTTCGAGACATAGGGCCCGGCACTGCATCTACCTGGGGGTCCAAAGCAGGGCATGCACTATAACATTTAGCAGTAGTTGACATATTCCATTAGCGTAATTGCGTGGCATCCTGATTTCTGTGGTGTGCCTCCTGGCTGGTTGCCTCCGTCTTCAGTACCTTTCCTTTGCTAGAGCAGACTGGTCTCACTCGATGTGTAGGCACGCACACAAGTGTCTGCACATGCATGTATGTGCATACACATCTAGAGTATACTGGTTATTTTTCGGCGCCAGAAACTTGCCGTCGCCCCTTCTCCTGTTAGTTAAAACAGTTCCACCACATGAAGGCCAGGAATTGGACTTTTGCTGCAGAGGTTATGTATTCACGAGCCATTGGGGTATTTAAGCAAGGTTGGGCGCTTACCACAACACTGCGCCCCGGCTACATACAGCAACATTTGGAACCATGGCTGAGAGTCAGGATCGCCATCGCATACTCCATAACAGAAAGGACCAGCCCCTCGAAAAGAAGACATAGATTGCGCTGCTCACAGTTTGACGTCGCCATCACTTGCATCACATTCAGACCCCTCTTGGCCTTTATTATCACCTGGTCTACATGCTCAAGCTAGGCTCCGATCAAATCGTATCCCCAAGTAATTCATTGCTTGCGTTCTTTCCACCGTCTCTGAACCCAGATTTACAGTTGGCGTTGGGGTGTTGACAATATGGTTATTTAAAGAGAACCATGTCACTGTTGCCTTTGTTGGGTTGACCATTGCCCCAGCTTCAACACACCAATTGCTTATGCGATTTAGTTCGGTTTGTAGTTCTACAGCAACGTCCTTATCTTGACGATACACTAAAACATCTGCATATGACAATATCCTCCCCGGTCCTATGATTTGCTCGCTGGTGATTCTCTCAGTGTAGGTATTGAACAGCACCGGAGATAATAGTGATCCCTGTGGTAGGTCAGGATAAATTGTTGTTGGTTCTGAAGTCCAACTGCCTCATCTAAAGACTACTTTCCGTTGGAAGAGGGTAGCAGCGATCCAACTAAGGAGGAAAGGACTTATCTTGAGCTCAAGAAGCTGAAGCATTAAGAAATCCACTGGTACTCTGTTGTATGCGTCCTCAAGATCAATAACTGCAGCAAATTTTTCAATGCCTGAGTGGAAACCTTCATAGACATCATGGGAAAAAACTGCTGCATTGGTCCAGGTTTCTCTTTTTGGACGGTACCCTCCCAGAGAAGGTGTGAAAACACCTTGCCTCTCCAGCTGGCTTGATATTTTTCTGGCAATTAACTTCTCCAGCAGCTTGCCTATTGTGTTCTGTATGGTTATTACTCGATATCCCTGAATTTGTGTGTGGCCTTTGCCAGGCTTTGGTAAGGAAATCAGATAGCTGTGTAACCACTCTTCCTTGATGCTAGCACTCCCTATACTGTTGTTGTACATGTCAGCTAGTTTCTCTAGTTCGTTGTCAGTACACATATTAATGTCGTCATATCTTATGCCGTCTGGCCCTGGAGCGCTGTTTTTTTTTATCGTCGAAGCACAGCCTTGATTTCTTTCACTGTCAGTGTGTCTTCATTTGAAATGTTCTGGGCCTTTCAACTATCTGAGGTAACCTCCTTGGCAAGATTTCGGCCTCTTATGTCTGTCTGGTTGCTCTGCTCTAGATAGCGTTCGAAGAGGGCTTTGCCCTTGCTTTCGTCAGTCCTCTGCCAGATGAGGTCAGCACCTTGGAAGTCAGGAATACTCTTATTCTTGACTACCCCACTCGTGCTTTTATGTAGTCACCAGAATTTCAGTGACTTGTCTGTGCTTACTCTTTGACATACCTCTGCCCATTTTTCACTTTTAATCACTTAACCAGTTTTTTGAAGTGGCTTACTTTTGTGTGCATCTCTCTTTCTAAGTGCATGCAGGGACTAGGATGGCTCTGTTCTTCTTGGCGTCTTGCCATTTCCTTAAAGCAGTATGCTTATCCACCCAGACCTTTTCCACCTCAAAATTCCACCAAGGTGGCTGCTCCCAGCTTTTTTTTTCCTGCCATGAAGCTTTCTGCGCTTGTCGCGCCTTATTTTACTCACCACATCTTGCCCTGTACTGTCATACTGGAAAGTCTTGACCGTTGACTTGTGCTGCCTGGTTCTGCCTTTCTCTGCCAATATGCTGCAAGGGAGGTGGTCGCTGCTGTGGTACCCTAGGACACCCCATCTACACACTGTAGTGAGTGAAGGAGAAACCAGCGCCAGATCAATAACACTGTCCTCATCACCTGGATGACTTGCTGTCCTGGTGACACAGCCACTGTTGATACAAATCAGGTCAGTGGTTTCAAGTGCAGTCTCGAGCTCCTCCCCCTGTGTGTTGCAGGAAATGTTTCCCCATGATCTGCCTTTAGCATTGAAATTGCCACAGAAAATAACATTTCTCTTGTGACCTAATGTCACTTAAGCACTGCCACTTCTGGGAATCCACACTCGCGTTGCGGGCATAATCATTAACCAACACAAATGGTAGACCAGATTGAACTCTAACCACCTGTATTTGTATGTCGTCACTGTCCCAACTGGACATGTCTAGCTCTGAAGCCACCATACTGTCGCGAATGACAATCGCCATTCCCAGATGTCGCCTGTTGTAGAAACATTTGAAGCCAGCAATTTGGAGTAACTTATTCCCCCAGTCTCGTCTCCTGAAGTGCTACAATGTTGTTCCTGTATATAAGGTTTTCTAGAATAGGGCCTCATTGTTTTACACTTGCACAGTTCCAATATAGAATACTAGTGTTCCTGAGGCTCAGACAGTCACATTGAGTCTAAAACGTCTTGCTCCGCCACGTCTACCTTGCCACTTGCGGCCTCCCCGTCACCTTGTTAAACGTTGTTCCGCCATGTTGAAAAACCGAACACCACAGAAACACACATGCTACGAAAATTCACTCTAGGATTGCTTCGCTCAGTGCATGAACTCCATAGCATCGGTGAAGATCTTGATGAGAAACTCCTGGTTTTACATCGTGGCACACAAATTACATGCAGGAGATGAAAATATCCACAAAACAGCACGAACGTCCACCGCCATCTTGACCGGAACTCCTTCCCCCCACATACAGCTGTTTATTTTTAAAATGATCCCTCTTTGATATCTCCCATACATTTCATGCGTCTTGCCCTTATGATGTTCATTTGTGTTCTTGCAACGCCTGCAGCTGACATTACTTCAGTGATTGTTTTCTTCCATTAGTGGCAGATTACAGTTTGGACAGATGTTTTCATCCTGTAATTTATTAATCAGAGACTACATTTTGGACTGACAACTGCTGATTTCGTGGATACCTGCACATGTTGGAATATATGGCAATGAAATGGTGGACAGGGAAGCTAAATAGGTCATAATTAATGATAGCAAAATGTGCATGAATATGAGTAAGGATTATATTAGGCAAGGGACATTTTACAACTGAAAATGGAAGTATTTTCATTTATTCTGGTAGAGATGTCAGAGGCCAGAGTGGAGTGGCATTTTGTTTAGATAAGACAACTGCAAACGCTTTAATGGGATATAATCCAGTTAGTGATAGAATCCTCACTATTAGACTTAAAGGCCGTCCAAAAAACACAACTCTCATACAGATATATGCACCTACTTCAACAGCAGAGGAGGACGAAATTGAAGACTTTTACAACACACTACAAGACACATTAAATAAGATTGGTCATAATGATATAGCAACAATAATGGGAGATTTTAATGTAAAAGTAGGTGCAGGAAGAGCTGAAAATGAGAGACATGTGTTAGGAAAATTTGGATTAGGAAATAGAAATGATGCAGGTGACAAATTAATTGAATTTTGCACAGAAAATGAGTTAACGATAGCCAACACGCTTTTTAAACAACACCCAAGAAGACTCTTCACATGGAAGTCTCCAGACAGTTTTACCAAAAATCAGATAGATTATATTTTAATACAAAGAAGATGGAGATCAAGCATAACATCTGCAAAAACCTTACGAAGTGCAGACTGTGATACAGATCATCAGTTATTAGAAGCAGATCTGAAATTAAAACTCAAAAAGCTTACCCGAGGACCAAGGCCACTTCGTTTTGATTTCACAAAAATACCAGATGCATACAACATAGAAGTTAGGAATCGCTTTGGGGTCTTGATGTCTGTACAAGAAGAAATGACACCTGATGAACTGGCAGTACAAGCTAGAGATATCTTGATAACTGCAGCCAAAGATTTAATTCTGACCAAGAAAAAGCAACTCAAGCCATGGATTACATCAGACACATTAGAATTAATAAAACAACGAAGGGAACTGAAACAGAAAGGAGGCAAATCCGATAACAGCAGGATGAAGTATAAATCTTTAACTTGAGAAATAAGAAAGAACACAAGAAAGGACAAAAATCAATATATACAAGATTGCTGTACCAGAATAGAGCAATATCATAAGGCTGGAAGAGATTATGAAATGTTCAAAGAAATGAAGTTATTGACAAAAAATGTTCAACCTCAATTGAATGTTATCTGTGACAAGATGCGAAATACCTTAACAGAATCTAGACAAATTCTAGAAAGATGGCAGGAGTACTGCAGTGGAATGTATGATATGAGTGACAGTGAGGATATGAATGAGATACATGAGCCAATGACAGCAGAGATAGAACCTGAACCCTCATTAGATGAAATTGCTTGGGCTATAAAGAACCTGAAGAATGGTAAATCACCTGGATGTGATGAGATACCAGCTGAACTAATTAAAGCGGGAGGAGAAGAGAGCATACACATATATCATGCATTATGTACAAAGATTTGGAAATATGGTATATGGCCAAAAGATTGGAAGAGAACTATCTTTATTCCAATACCAAAAAAGGGAAACCTGAAATTATGTACCAACTATAGAACTGTTGCCCTGAACAGTCATGCAAGTAAAATTCTACTAAAAGTCATAATGTGAAGACTTCGTAAGAAAATGGAAGAAAAGATTAACGTGGTTCAAGCTGGATTTAGACAAGGAAGAGGAACAAGAGATCACATATTCAACATGCGTTTAATAATAGAGAAGTGCAGAGAATTTAATGTAAACCTATTCTTATGTTTTGTGGATTATTCAAAGGCATTTGACTGTGTACAACATCAGAAACTTTGGGAAATCATGAGGAATATGGGCTTTCCATCACATGTAGCACAACTCATAAAAATGCTCTATCTAGACCAACAAGCAGCAGTTAGAATAGATGGTGAGACATCAGATTGGTTTGACATCAAGCAAGGAGTCCGTCAGGGCTGCGTGCTCTCACCCTATTTGTTTAACCTGTACACCGAAAATATAATGAGAAATGTAAGAGATGATATAAACAGGGAGCTATAGGATGCCCTAAATATCGGCGGTCATGACATACCAGAGATTCGATATGATGATGATACAGTATTACTATCCACAACACAGAATGGCATAGAAAACCTAATAGCCTCAACCCAATTGAATAGTGAAAATCACAACTTATATCTTAACATAGCAAAAACAAAGATAATGCATACAGATAAAACTACTATGGAGAAAGAAATATACATTAATGGGTGAAAATTGGAGGTGGTGGAAAATTTTGAATATCTTGGGTCATTGATTACCAATAACGGTGACACAATGAAAGAAATTAAACGGCGACTATCCATTGCTCTTCAAAGACTAAAACAGATGAATAAATTATGGAGTGGGACAGACAGAACTACAAAAATTAGATTTTTAAGAGCATGCATCTTTCCCATTGCAACATACGCCTGTGAGACATGGACACTTACTAAACAAGCTGAACAGCGCATAAACGCCTCTGAATATAAATGTTATAGATGAGTTCTAAGAATATCTTGGGTAAAGAAAAGAACAAATGCATCCATTCTTCAAGAGTTGAATATTGAGGAGGGTTGGCTATTAAAGACGATAAAACAAAGAAAATGAAGTATTTTGGTCACTTGAAACGTCACGAAAGTTTGGAGAGAACAATAATGGAAGGGTATATGCCTGGGAAGAGAGGAAGAGGAAGGTCAAAGAGAAAATGGGTGCAGGATGTGGCGGATGATCTCCAGATGGGTGTATCAGATGCGGGACATCTTGCTTATGATCGAGAGGTTTTCCGGAAGGTTGTTATGGGAGCGAGGTTCTGCAAAGGACATGCTACTGAATGAATGAATTATATGAAATTAGTGATTCACAAACATAACAGTGGACATAATTATGTCACCGTCGCTGGTTGTTGAACAAGGAGACGAAGCGCATATGGGAATGTCCCAAGTGCAGTTATGTCAGTTCTTAGCTCAACTCAGTTCAACTCAATAGTGGAAGTGACTACAATGTGAGATCAAGGTCTGAGTGGAATGGAAGACACGATTATAAAATTGCTCATTGCTAAAAAAAAAGACATAATAACTACAGCCCATGGCGGTAATGAATGTCACTGTACTTCTCCATAGCATAAAGCTTGGGCTGAATTGTAGAGACCATGTGTTGCCCATGCAGCATGATCCCTTTCTCAGCCTGTCTAGTTTACTTCAGAGGAAAGGTCACACTAATACATCTGAAACAAGACAAACTGGTGGATCAGCAAAACAATGCTCTAACTGTCCTGTCAGAGCTTCCATCCCAGACCAGTTGCCGACCAAGGCTTAGGCCTGGTCTGTCTTGCCATGACATTTAGCCTTTAGTTTGCATTTTTTTAACACTAGGATAAGACTTGTACCCTCCCAATTGAAAGCCTCTGCCTGAAGCTGCTGGTTATAAATAAGTGATATTATATAATGCGTTTATGTGTTTTGTTTTCCAGATTCAGTTTGTTTAACCAAGAAAACACCAATATGGCAACCCGTAAAGAAGACAGCGTTTCGATCTATCGTATTCCACCATATTATTACATCCACGTGCTAGAAAAGAATACCAATGTGACCAAGATTGAAATTGGGCCTCAGACATATGTGAGGCAGGACAATGAGAGGTAAGGTAATAGACGTATGTGAGGCAGGACAATAAGAGGTGAGGCAATAGACATATGTGTGGCAGGACAATGAGAGGTGAGGCAATAGACGTATGTGAGGCAGGACAATGAGAGGTAAGGTAATAGACGTATGTGAGGCAGGACAATAAGAGGTGAGGCAATAGACATATGTGAGGCAGGACAATGAGAGGTGAGGCAATAGACGTATGTGAGGCAGGACAATGAGAAGTGAGGCAATAGACGTGTGTGTGGCAGGACAATGAGAGGTGAGGCAATAGACGTGTGTGTGGCAGGACAATGAGAGGTGAGGCAATAGATGTATGTGAGGCAGGACAATGAGAGGTGAGGCAATAGACGTGTGTGAGGCAGGACAATGAGAGGTGAGGCAATAGATGTATGTGAGGCAGGACAATGAGAGGTGAGGCAATAGACGTGTGTGAGGCAGGACAATGAGAGGTGAGGCAATAGACGTGTGTGTGGCAGGACAATGAGAGGTGAGGCAATAGACGTGTGTGTGGCAGGACAATGAGAGGTGAGGCAATAGATGTATGTGAGGCAGGACAATGAGAGGTGAGGCAATAGACGTGTGTGAGGCAGGACAATGAGAGGTGAGGCAATAGATGTGTGTGTGGCAGGACAATGAGAGGTGAGGCAATAGACATATGTGAGGCAGGACAATGAGAGGTGAGGCAATAGATGTATGTGAGGCAGGACAATGAGAGGTGAGGCAATAGACGTATGTGAGGCAGGACAATGAGGGGTGAGGCAATAGACGTATGTGAGGCAGGACAATGAGAGGTGAGGCAATAGACGTATGTGAGGCAGGACAATGAGAGGTGAGGCAATAGACGTATGTGAGGCAGGACAATGAGAGGTGAGGCAATAGATGTATGTGAGGCAGGACAATGAGAGGTGAGGCAATAGACGTATGTGAGGCAGGACAATGAGAGGTGAGGCAATAGACGTATGTGAGGCAGGACAATGAGAGGTGAGGCAATAGACGTATGTGAGGCAGGACAATGAGGGGTGAGGCAATAGATGTATGTGAGGCAGGACAATGAGAGGTGAGGCAATAGACGTATGTGAGGCAGGACAATGAGAGGTGTGGCAATAGACGTATGTGAGGCAGGACAATGAGAGGTGAGGCAATAGACGTATGTGAGGCAGGACAATGAGAGGTGAGGCAATAGACGTATGTGAGGCAGGACAATGAGAGGTGAGGCAATAGACGTATGTGAGGCAGGACAATGAGGTGAGGCAATAGACGTATGTGAGGCAGGACAATGAGAGTTGAGGCAATAGATGTATGTGAGGCAGGACAATGAGAGGTGAGGCAATAGAGGTATGTGAGGCAGGACAATGAGAGGTGAGGCAATAGACGTATGTGAGGCAGGACAATAAGAGGTGAGGCAATAGACGTATGTGAGGCAGGACAATGAGAGTTGAGGCAATAGATGTATGTGAGGCAGGACAATGAGAGGTGAGGCAATAGACGTGTGTGAGGCAGGACAGTGAGAGGTGAGGCAATAGACGTATGTGAGGCAGGACAATGAGAGGTGAGGCAATAGACGTATTTGAGGCAGGACAATGAGAGGTGAGGCAATAGATGTGCGTGTGGCAGGACAATGAGAGGTGAGGCAATAGACGTGTGTGTGGCAGTGTACCGAAACGCCAGTGGCCCATGTCCTTATGCATTCTTTGATTTTGTGAAAACAGGGGGAAATGGCTTTCGGGAACTCTCAGTTCTCTTGTCCGATCAATTCCCCTGAAGGATAGTTCTCTGGGTTACCTCTACAACCCGATCTTCTTAATAGAATGATTTGAAGTCTGGCGTGTCTTGGGGAAAACCCGATGGCGCGCCTTGCACCAAATATGTACTAGTATAATTTCATGGACCATGAATGTCCATTGAAAACCTTATCGGTTGGTGTAGGCACAATGTATTGAAGTTTTAAAGAATTTTACAAGTCAAGTGCCGTCTCCTACTGGAGGAATGAAAAGGTAAACTTGGGTTTTCTTTAGTCCAGCCAAAACTTGGCTTATAAATCTCTGTTGTCTCAACTGGTGAAACGAACTGGCAAAAAGCCGGTCATGCCCATATTGTGAGTGGGTTGACCGTTGGCCAATTTAGTTAGGCGTTCTGTTCTTGACATCGCCTGGGAACGAATCTGAGCAATATCTCTCCCTGGATGATTTCGCTTGTTCTTGGCGGCAGATGGGAAGGTGTTATCTTTCTTCATACAGCCTGAACTCTGCCTAGTGTCATCTTTAGTTTAAATATAAACACAACCTATATACAGTATGCCGGAAAGGGGGGGGGGGGGGAGTGCTCCATGGGGATGGATTCCCACTATCTATATTCTGTCTTCTTGATGCGGAAGAGGGTTTACAATGGGCTATCGCTTTTGTCTTTTGGCCGATAGGGTAGACATTGGATCGAATGATTGCTAGTCTTCGGGATGAAGCCAGAAAGACACGCCAGGGAATAGGTCCCGAGGTCGAAAGAAAGAGTGACAGTGAGTCCGGGGGAACGGAGGAGGGTTGGCAAGTAAAGACCTATCCCAGCCAGGGCTATAGAAGATTATTTAAACATTGTGGCAGGGCTATTTGGGACCCTCCATGTAGCTTGTTACAATTTCTGGGGGCTCGTCGCGGGATATTTGAAATCCTGGTGGAGTTCTGGCTGATATAGTGATAGGGGACAGATAATCTTGTCTACTATCAATAGGTTCTGCCTACCGTACCTGGCTATTGTCTATACTCTTTCTGACACAGACTGACCGACATACGACGTGTTGTGGTCGTGTAAAATATATATTTTGGTTATGTGAGATAATCATTTTCTATACAATTTCTTATGCACTTTCCCTCTGAGTTTAAGATGGCATCTGCTAAGTTTAATGTTGCTGACGTACAGGCTACAGGGCGTGAGATGGGCTATGATGGGGCCGAGTTACAAAAATATGTTCAGGAAGTGGAAAGAGACTTCAGACAGGCTGTGCGCGAAGCCAAGAAAATTGAGGCTGAGGCTAGGAAGATGGAGGCCGAGCAAGCAGTCAGAGACCATAAGTTCCGTATGAGGGAATTGGAGCTGAAAGCTCAAACTGCCAAGGAAAGCGAGGGTGCAGTGGGAGGCGCAGTTCTCCCTGACTCAACAACTTCTGGTGGCGGTCCATACCAGGCAATGAAGTTCCCATTACTCCCGTTTGATGAACACAAAGATTATATCGACCAGTATCTTCACAGATTTCAGTCGATGGCTTTATCTATGGGATTAGAACGTGGGAAATGGAACTTGAAACTCTCACAGGGCCTGAGGGGGACAGCGTTCGAGGTCTATTCAAGGTTGCCACCTGGTATGGAGAATGACTATGAGGCCCTAGAAAAAGCATTATTGAAAAGGTTCCAGATGACAGCCCATACATACCGACAGCAGTTCAGAAAGTCGAAGAGAGAGCCAGGAGAGATGTTCGCAGCCTACAGTGTTAGACTGAAGTCTTACCTTTTGAAGTGGATGTCATTAGCTGGATTTGCTAACGACTATGAAAGTTTAGAAGAATTAGTGGTCGTGGACCAAATGAAGAGAATGATGCCTAAGCCATTGCAAACCTTCTTGCTTGAAAATGGGGCAGAAAGGTTAGACATAGTAAACACATTAGCGGAAAGGTATGTGCTAGCTCATGGGGATACTGGGGAACTGTCACAACCCAATTCCCGACCACCAGACACATGGTCTGGAAAAAAGAAGAACCCTAAAACAGCTCACACCAAGAAGGAGGATCCTTTCGATAAAGTTCCAATTAAGAAACCCTCTGGTAAGAATCCACCTGGATCTCCTAAAAGAAAGTGGAGTGAAAAGTGGTGCGCCTACTGCAAATCTCCCACACACAATACGGCTGATTGCAGGCGTAAACAGAAAGACTCTCACTATGCTGCCTGTCTTGTAGAAACCGGGGAAGGGTCTAACAGGGAGGTAGAAGAGAGGGGTCTTGAGAACAAAGATTCAGAGAAACCACCAGTAGTAGAGACGATACTTGTGAATGGACAACCAGTCGAGTGTCTCTATGACACCGGTCTGCAGTTTGAGGCTGTAATTTCATCACACTTAGTGAGCCCAGAGCAGCTAACCGGGGAATCTATTGAGATTCAAACGGCGACAAAGAGTGCGGTAGCGATGTCTCTTCCAATTGCGAATGTGGACATCAAATCAAAATATGTTACCGGCACTATACAGGCAGCCGTTCTGCTAGATCCGATCTTCCCAATGATCTTGGGTTGTCGCTACGTCTTTCTAGGGATCCCAACAGAACCCATGTACGCAGGGACGATGCAAACCAGATCTCAATCAGAGGAGGAGCAGACGGCGGCCTTGATCGTGAATCCCTTGCCTGGGGAGTTACGAGC
The DNA here is from genome assembly GCA_963921405.1 of Cepaea hortensis. Classification (NCBI taxonomy): domain Eukaryota; kingdom Metazoa; phylum Mollusca; class Gastropoda; order Stylommatophora; family Helicidae; genus Cepaea; species Cepaea hortensis. Next base: position 427,953,653 of record OY992876.1, read on the forward strand.
TGCTCAAAGCCAGGATGCTACTTTGCAACCTTGCTTCAACCAGTTGCCAAAAAGTTCTGACCCACCAAGACGGGGTCAGTATTATATGAAGAATCGGTTACTGTACCGGAGAGCCGGAGTGGAGGAACGCCAGCATGGACAGCTGGTAGTTCCTAAGGCCTATCGGGAACAACTTCTTCATATGGGACACACCATTTCATTCAGTGGACATATGGGTGTCGGGGCAACACTCCAGCGCATTTCCTGCCATTACTACTGGCCAGGGATGACTGGAGACGTGCGTCGGTACGTCAAGTCGTGCCCAGAGTGCCAGCGTGTGGCACCAAAACACTGGACGGCTCCGGTAATCCTGGGCGACATGCCCATTATGAACTCTCCTTTCGAGAGAGTTGCCATCGATCTTGTTGGTCCTCTTCCTCGGACTAGGAAGAGGAATATGTATATTCTTACGATGGTGGATTGCTGTTCCATGTGGGGTGAGGCGATACCGTTGGCCACAATCGACTCTAAGCGAGTGGCTGATGCACTGATGGAGACCTTTACTCGGTTGGGATTTCCAAACCAGATCCTGACGGACAATGGGTCTCAGTTCTGTGGTAAGTTGATGGAGGAAGTCTTTCGTATCTTCCAGACTAACCACATTCACACAAGCCCATACCACCCTCAGTCAAATGGGCAAGTAGAGAGGTTTAATGGTACCTTGATGACCATGCTTCGGAAGCTGGCTCAAGAAAAACCAGACAGATGGGATGAGTATATCCCAGCCGCCTTGTTCGCCTATCGGGAAGTTCCCCATGGGTCGACCGGGTTACCACCAGCCACTCTACTATTCGGGAGGCCAATCAAGGGTCCCTTAGAAGCCCTATTGAGATGTTGGACAGAGGAAGAAACTTCCAAAGAAGTTGTATCCTCATATAAATGCGTCGAAGAGTTAAAGAAGAAACTCCAGACGGGTTGGGCTTTGGCAGCTCAGAATCTGAGGGCGGCCAGAAAGAGACACGCGGCCTACTACAATAGAAGGATGAAAGATAGGTCTCTTAAAGTGGGGGATCGGGTTCTGTTGTTACTTCCAGTAGGTTCCAATAAACTCGAAATTGGTTGGCAGGGGCCTTTCCCGGTGGAAAGGGTTGTGTCCCACACCAACTATGCCATCCGGATCAGGGGGAAATCCAAAATCTTCCACATTAACCTCCTCAAAAAGTATGAAGAACGATCTGATGGTACTTCTCTCCAACTCATGACTATGGCGGTCGCGATGGAAACTGAATCGGGCGAAGACGCGGATAGGGGGTATCCTTTACACCCTGGGGAAACCTATAGGGATGTACATATAAATCCTGATCTGTCGGCTGAAGAAACAGACCTGGTCATCCGTTTGTTGGAGTCCCATCAGGAGATTCTTACCGATCGGCCAGGGCGGACAGGGTTGGTCGAGTTTGATATGACTCTGACTACCCAAGACCCCTTTCGCCAAAAAATATATCCAGTGCCCTTTTCGAAAGAGAAGGCCCTGGAAGCCGAAATCCAGAAGCTTCTGGACGATGACATCATCACTCCTTCGACTTCTCTGTATAATGCCGGGGTTGTCTTGTTGAGGAAGCCCAGTGGGGAGCACCGCCTATGTATTGATTACAGGCATTTAAACAGTTGTACGACATTCCAAGTTGAACCGTTACCGAACACAAATCAACTGTTTGCCAGACTAAATAAGGCAAAGTACTTTTCGAAAATTGATCTAAGCCGGGGATATTATCAGATCCCTGTGAAGCCCGAGGTTCGGCCCTTGCTTGCCTTCAGTACTCCGAGCGGGCATTACGAATTCAAGGTGATGCCATTTGGGCTGAGCAATGCGCCCAGTGTGTTCACCCGCATGATGAGAATGTTATTAGAGCCTTTAAAGGATCCCTCTGTGGTCTCGTTTATGGATGATATTCTCATCGCGTCTGACAATCTGAGGGATCACCTGAAGTCCTTGGGACAGATTTTCACAAGGTTAAAAAAGGAAGGGTTAACCGCCCGTCCAGCCAAATGCATGATTGGTTATCAATCCTTGGAATTTCTGGGACATACTATTACCCCAGGGGGACTGGTACCGGAAGAAAAGAATATTGAGAAGGTCAGACTCGCACCCCGTCCTAAATCCAAAAAGGATGTTAGGTCTTTCTTATCTCTGTGTGGATTTTACCAGAAATTTATTCCGAAGTTCAATGAAATTGGGGCGCCGTTAACCGAAACCCTGAAGAAAGGATCACCAGATCCTATAGTCTGGACCCCGAGCTGTGAAGCGGCTTATGGGAAGCTGAAACAGGCGTTGGTGGATAGGCCAGTCCTGCAACTCCCAAATTTGGAGAAAACGTTTGTTCTAAGAACCGACGCGAGTAACATAGGGATTGGGGCAACTCTGTTGCAGGAAGAGCGAGATAATCCTTTGGTGCTGTGTCCAGTGGCGTATGCCAGTAGAAAACTGTTACCCGCGGAACGGAATTACTCCACCGTCGAACGGGAATGTCTAGCTCTAGTGTGGGCGGTACAGAAATTTCAACCTTATCTGTATGGAGTACCGTTCAAAGTGCAGTCCGACCATCAACCTCTGACGTTCTTGGCAACTTCTAAGAAACTGAACGCGAGGTTAATGAGATGGTCATTGCTCCTACAACCGTATCAGTTCACGGTCGAATACATCCCCGGAAGGGAGAATGTGGGAGCGGATTTTCTATCACGGCATCCTATGGTTGAATGTGAGGGTGGGGTCATTCGAACAGAACCACTGGCAGTAGAAAGTTCGTAGGGTTCGACTTTCTTAAGAGGGGGCCTATGTAGCGAAACGCCAGTGGCCCATGTCCTTATGCATTCTTTGATTTTGGGAAAACAGGGGGAAATGGCTTTCGGGAACTCTCAGTTCTCTTGTCCGATCAATTCCCCTGAAGGATAGTTCTCTGGGTTACCTCTACAACCCGATCTTCTTAATAGAATGATTGGAAGTCTGGCGTGTCTTGGGGAAAACCCGATGGCGCGCCTTGCACCAAATATGTACTAGTATAATTTCTTGGGCCATGAATGTACATTGAAAACCTTATCGGTTGTCGGTACAATGTATTGAAGTTTTAAAGAATTTTACAAGTCAAGTGCCGTCTCCTACTGGAGGAATGAAAAGGTAAACTTGGGTTTTCTTTAGTCCAGCCAAAACTTGGCCTATAAATCTCTGTTGTCTCAACTGGTGAAACGAACTGGCGAAAAGCCGGTCATGCCCATATTGTGAGTGGGTTGACCATTGGCCAATTTAGTTAGGCGTTCTGTTCTTGACATCGCCTGGGAACGAATCTGAGCAATATCTCTCCCTGGATGATTTCGCTTGTTCTTGGCGGCAGATGGGAAGGTGTTATCTTTCTTCATACAGCCTGAACTCTGCCTAGTGTCATCTTTAGTTTAAATATAAACACAACCTATATACAGTATGCCTGAAAGGGGGGGGGGGGGAGGGGGGTGCTCCGTGGGGATGGATTCCCACTATCTATATTCTGTCTTCTTGATGCGGAAGAGGGTTTACAATGGGCTATCGCTTTTGTCTTTTGGCCGATAGGGTAGCCATTGGATCGAATGATTGCTAGTCTTCGGGATGAAGCCAGAAAGACACGCCAGGGAATAGGTCCCGAGGTCGAAAGAAAGAGTGACAGTGAGTCCGGGGGAACGGAGGAGGGTTGGCATGTAAAGACCTATCCCAGCCAGGGCTATAGAAGATTATTTAAACATTGTGACAGGGCTATTTGGGACCCTCCACGTAGCTTGTTACAGGCAGGACAATGAGAGGTGAGGCAATAGACGTATGTGAGGCAGGACAATGAGAGGTGAGGCAATAGATGTATGTGAGGCAGGGCAATGAAAGATGAGACAATAGATGAATGTGAGGTAAAATGGTGAAAGATGAGACAATAAATGTATGTGAGGTAAACCTATGAAGGACGAGACAATAGATTTATGTGAGACAAGACAATGAAAGATGAGACAATAGACGTATGTGAGAAAAGACAATAAAAGATTAGACAGTAGATTATGTGAGACTATATATGAAATATAAACAATAATGTATATGTAGTGAAAGATGAGACAATAGATGTATGTCAGACAGATGTGTGTTAGACAGGGAGGTGAAACCTTGGACTTGCATTGACTTTGTGGTTAAACAAATGTAAAGAGTCCATTTACAAGCCTAAAGGGCATATGGCTCTAGACTCATATTTTTATAGACAAATTGACTCTCAGGGGTCAATGGGGTCAGTACCACGCCGACGGTCACTTTCTCAAGATATTTCCGCGTACCCATTATTGGTTGTATCAACCAATTTAATCATTTCTACCTCGATGGAGGTTCGATCCTTGACTTAATGAGATTCATCTTCATTCCATGCTTCACTGATATCCCATTTTTATCATCATCAAGTGCTTTCTTGGCTGGAGTGAGTGATCATGCTGCTCCACATCTTGCAATCTTTGATGGTATGTATCAGTTCATTGGTTGACTCCCTTCTGACACAAGACTGTCAAGAATTTTCCTTTGATTGTTGTTCTCTATCTCTCTTTTTATCTCTCTTTTCACAAATCTTTCCAGTTATCACAACATGTTCCAGTCTTTCTCTTCTCATGTCTTATAGCAACAATTAAAGATCATTTTGACAGCACAGGTTTTGCTGCTTTTTAGTACTAGAAATTCAAATGTGAACTTCATTGCTTATGTTTTTGACACTGTGTTTTAGACATATGTTTTTGACGTGTGTTTTAGAATCACTTTTGGTCCAGAGAAAATGATGGTGGTTCCACCTCAGCACTACTGCATTATAGAGAACCCAGTCTTGCGGAGCAGAGAAGGGACACCGTTGATTGACAATCTAGGCCAGATAAGACTGCTGCATGCTGATTTGGAGATCAGGCTCTCCCAAGACCCGTTTCCACTGTATCCTGGCGAGGTTTTGCAAGAGGTAACTGATTTCATATTGTAGAGTTCATGGAATCAAACTTTAGTTATATGCTAATGCACTTAGTTATAAACTGATGCACTAAACTGATGCACTTAGCTATAAACTGAAATACTTAGTTATAAACCAGTGCATTAGTTATAAACTGAATACTTAGTTATGAACTGATGTACTTAGTTATAAACTGACATACTTAGCTATAAATTGATACACTTAAGTATAATTGATGCACCTAGTTATGCACACTTAATTATAAAGTGACACGCTTAGTTATAGAGATCGAGAAGCTGTTCGGTGGTTGCCATGGTGAGAGCAGCGTCCTGCAGATATGGGTGCCACATGATGATGAACATTCTGTTTATTTGAGATCTGTTGAAATGACATCATTTATTTGTTTGTTTGCTTGTTTTTATCTCAGAGAGTCACTCCCCTGACGGTAGTTAAAGCTAATTCTGCACTGAGAATCTGTGCTGTCCTCGACTTTATTGATGGGGAGTCAACACGAGTGGCCGGGGATGAGTGGCTGTTTGAAGGACCAGGTATTTAACTCATCACATACCAGGAAATACAACTGATGTTGACCAGTTAATTTGACGTGACCAGTTAGTCTTACCAGTGAATCTTACATGACCTGTTAATCTTACATGACTAGTTAATCTTACATGACTAGTTAATCTTACATGACTAGTTAATCTTACATGACTAATTAATCTTACATGACCAGTTAGTCTTACATGACCAGTTAATCTTACATGACTAGTTAATCTTACATGACTAGTTAAACTTACATGACTAGTTAATCTTACATGACTAATTAATCTTACATGACCAGTTAGTCTTACATGACCAGTTAGTCTTACATGACCTGTTAATCTTACATGACCTGTTAATCTTACATGACTAGTTAATCTTACATGACTAATTAATCTTACATGACCAGTTGGTCTTACATGACCTGTTAATCTTTCATGACCTGTTAATCTTACATGACCTGTTAATCTTACATGACTAATTAATCTTACATGACCAGTTGGTCTTACATGACCTGTTAATCTTACATGACCTGTTAATCTTACATGACCTGTTAATCTTACATGACCAGTTAATCTTACATGACTAGTTAATCTTACATGACCTGTTAATCTTACATGACTAGTTAATCTTACATGACTAGTTAATCTTACATGACCTGTTAATCTTACATGACTAGTTAATCTTACATGACTAGTTAATCTTACATGACTAGTTAATCTTACATGACCTGTTAATCTTACATGACCAGTTGGTCTTACATGACCAGTTAATCTTGCATGACCAGTTAATCATACATGACCAGTTAATCTTACGTGACCAGTTAATCTTACATGACCAGTACACCTTGGTCTTGTCACTCCTTCAGTCATGAACCATGTAGGGAAAAGGAGACCTCTTTAATATTATATAGTTATTACATTTAACCACTCTGCCATAGTTTCTGTCATACATGCAACATTAACTCTTTCATTTCCATGTAGTTATTACATTTTTTAAAACCACTCTGCCATAGTTTCTGTCATAGGTGCTACATTAATTCCTTCACTTCCATGTAGTTATTACATTTAACCACTCTGTCATAGTTTCTGTCATACATACTACTTTAACTCCTTCACTTCCATGTAGTTATTACATTTAATCACTCTGCCATAGTTTCTGTCATAGGTGCTATATTAACTCCTTCACTTCCATGTAGTTATTACATTTAACCACTCTGTCATAGTTTCTGTCATACATACTACTTTAACTCCTTCACTTCCATGTAGTTATTACATTTAACCACTCTGTCATAGTTTCTGTCATACATACTTCTTTAACTCCTTCACTTCCATGTAGTTATTACATTTAACAACTCTGCCATAGTTTCTGTCATACATACTACTTTAACTCCTTCATTTCCATGTAGTTATTACATTTAACCACTCTGTCATAGTTTCTGTCATACATACTACTTTAATTCCATCACTACGTGTTGCTGTGTTTCAGTATATCTAAATGTCAGTGTTGTATGTGGTATGCTGTTGTGCAGTGGTCTTATTACATGACAAAACCATCTGACTTTCTGTCCTCTTATAAAACCCATTGCTGAATTACACCCACTAGCGCCCTGGTGCATCATTATTGATCCTGTCTGGCTTGTTGCATTTAGTATTCTTTGTAAGCATTTCAGCTGTGTTGTTGCAGGCACCTACATTCCTCGCAAGGAGTGTAAAGTTGTAGAGACGATACAGGCAACAATCATTGGACCCAACCAAGCCATTCGTCTGCGTGCCCGCAAAGAGTTCAACGACCGGCATGGCAACCCTCGTGTGACAGGAGAAGAATGGCTGGTGAAGAAAACCGGTGCCTACCTTCCTGGGGCATACGAGGAAGTTGTAGGCATTGTCACTGCATACGTATTGACTGAAAAGGTATGTCAAGTGTAGGCATATTGTTAGAAAGGTAGGCTCAGTTATAGGTATGGTTTGTAGGTATGTTTTCTGTTTGAGGCTCTTTGTAGACACAGTTGATAGTTTATGTATGTAGGTACTTACTGTAGAGCTGGCTCTGTGCCGATTCGTAATCCTGCATACCACGTTTGAAACACAGCTGCTGGTGATTTGGAATCAGATCACCTTGCATTGGTTTCCATACAATGGTATGAGTGCGGGTCGTTCAGAAAGCAATGGCAAACTACTGAATGTAAACTTGTCCAGGAATCACAAACTGCCAAAAAAATGCTGGGGTTGACTGTGATTTCCTGTAAAGGATATGCAACTAACTAACTTACTGTAGAAGATAGACCTCACTGCATGCATTTTGTGCATATATGTGCCTACTAAAGAAGGTTGGTTTTAGGTACAGTTTGTGCATATATGTGCCTACTAAAGAAGGTTGGTTTTAGGTACAGTTTGTGCATATATGTGCCTACTAAAGAAGGTTGGTTTTAGGCACAGTTTGTGCATGTGTTGCGATTGTAGAAGACAGACGTCATTGTAGGCACAGTTTATACGTATGTTTCCTGTAAAAAAAAGTGATAGCCAACTAGTTAATGTTTATGTTTATGACATATGCTTTATGAACTTGTGTACATTGGACACTGATTCTGTGTCTATGGGTATGAAATATGCTGTTTGAACTTATGTATGTTGGATACTGATTCTGTGTCTATGGGTATGAAATATGCTGTTTGAACTTATGTATGTTGGATACTGATTCTGTGTCTATGGGTATGAAATATGCTGTTTGAACTTATGTATGTTGGATACTGATTCTGTGTCTATGGGTATGAAATATGCTGTTTGAACTTATGTATGTTGGATACTGATTCTGTGTCTATGGGTATGAAATATGCTGTTTGAACTTATGTATGTTGGATACTGATTCTGTGTCTATGGGTATGAAATATGCTGTTTGAACTTATGTATGTTGGATACTGATTCTGTGTCTATGGGTATGAAATATGCTGCTTGAACTTATGTATGTTGGATACTGATTATTTGTCTATGGTTATGAAATATGCTGTTTGAACTTATGTATGTTGGACACTGATTCTGTGTCTATGGGTATGAAATATGCTGTTTGAACTTATGTATGTTGGATACTGATTCTGTGTCTATGGGTGTGAAATATGCTGTTTGAACTTATGTATGTTGGATACTGATTCTGTGTCTATGGGTTTGAAATATGCTGTTTGAACTTATGTATGTTGGATACTGATTATTTGTCTATGGTTATGAAATATGCTGTTTGAACTTATGTATGTTGGACACTGATTATGTGTCTATGGGTATGAAATATGCTGTTTGAACTTATGTATGTTGGATACTGATTATGTGTCTATGGTTATGAAATATGCTGTTTGAACTTATGTATGTTGGACACTGATTATGTGTCTATGCTTATGAAATATGCTTTTTGAACTTATGTATGTTGGACACTGATTATGGATGCTTTGCAAACAGAGAGTGGTTTTCTTTGCAAAGTGGTTTAGCCACCAGCCTCACACTACAAAGATCGGGGATTCATTTTGGACTCTGTCATTCAGTTCATGACGGCAACATTTTTCAGAGACACCCTTGGGGATCATCGCTGGAGCTGTGGAGTTTGTCTTCTGTGTGATATTTTCGGCAGCACACTCTGTGGAAAGAAAGCAGCTATATGGGATAGAACCTGGTGCAATGGTGTTGATCTTCTTACCTATAACCCTTTAGAGATCGCCTGAGCAGAATATCACAACCAGAACTGCTCTTTCGGGGACTGCTAGAGTGTTGTTCCTTGTTCATCATTACTTACCATGGCTGCCAGTTTTCTCCCAATCTTCAAGTATGATCAGAACATCTTAACAAGAATCACTTGTTTGGGGTCTGCTAAGGTGTTGTTCTTTGGTCACTGTTGCTTGCTATGGCTGCCAGTTTTCTCCCAATCTTCCAGTATTATCAGAATATCTTAATGAGAACCCATGTCTTGGGTCTGCTAGGTTGTTATTTCTTGGTCGCTGCTTGCCATGGCTGCCAGTTTTCTCCCAATCTTCAAGCACATTTAGAACATCTCGATGTGAACTGTTCATCTTTGGCCTGCAGGGGGTTCATCAGAAGTGTGGGCATGGAAGTTGTGTATAGTTGTTGGTAGAGAAAAGATGAGTTTGGTAACAATGACTTGGTGTTTGTCTTTAGAAAGCTCTACACATGCGATCCCTGAGAACCTTCAAGGATGACTTTGGGGTTGTGCGGAAAAATGGCGAGGAATGGCTGATCACAATGAAGGATACGGAAACCCATATCCCGAATGTTTATGAAGAGGTAACATCTGGTGGCATGTGTGTACATTGATAACATCTGGTGGCAGTTTTATAAATAGATAACATCTAGTGGCATTTGAATAGATAGATAATATCTTGTGGCATTTGTATAAATAGGTAACATCTGGTGGCATTTGTATAGATAGATAACATCTGGTAGTGATGTATAAATAGATAACATCTGGTGGCAATAGAATAAATAGATAATATCTGGTGGCATTTGTATAAATATATAACATCTGGTGGCATTTGTATTGATAGATAATATCTGGTGGCATGTGAATAGATAGATACCATTTGGTGGCATTTGTATAGATAGATAACCATCCATCATGTGCTATACCGATAAGTGTGGGCGGTCATGTTTTGCTCACTCGATCACCAGAGTCGTGGATCAGCTCCATGTTCCTGTCTTGACCATACCACATGGCCAAGCCATCCAGGTTATTACTTCTCCTTGGTCTCTTCTTTCCCTTGATCTCTTCCCTTCGATCTTGCCAGTTGTCACCAAGTTCTCCAAGTCATTTCTTTTCATAACATGCCCAGAAAATTTTGACTGTCTGCGTCTAATGACCCTAATCAGTTTACGATCTTCATTTGTTTCTTGAAGGACTTATTCATTGGTTTTTCTATCTGTCCATGGTATTCTTTGCATTTTCCTCAGAAACCACATTTCCACAGCCATCAATCAGATGTTTTTCAGCTTGACTGCTCATTGTTCACGCTTCACTTCCATACAAATGTACAGGTTCTATGTAGCACTTCAACACTCTTCCTCGTTTCAATTGATATCTTTTTATTGGTCAGTATGTTTTTCATCTTGCAAAAGGCTACCTTCGCAATGGCAATTCTTGTTCTAATCTCTTCAAGGCATCTCCCATCAGATGTTATGACTGTTCCGAGATAACTGTACCTATTAACTTGCTAAAGAATATGCCCATTTACTCATATATCACATTGTGGTATTTCCTTCTTCCCAGTGACGACCATAATCTGTGTCTTCTTACTATTCAATTCTAACCTTGATTGTTCACTGTGTGCAACAACCACATCTACTAAATGTTGCAGGTCCTGTTCATTGTCTGCAATCAAGACTGTATCATCTGCATATCTAATGTTATTGATGTATCGTCCCCCAATGTTGATTCCTTCCATATCTTCTATATTTCTGAAAATATTTCTACTGTACAGGGAAAACAGATCAGAGACATTACACATCCCTATCTCACACCTCTTTTAATAGGCTGACATTGACTTACGTCATTATCAATTCTAACAGCAGCTTGTTGTTTCCAATATATGTTTTTTACAAGTCTAAGGTCTTTTCCATCAATTTGTAGATCTTCAAGCATCCTTATCATGTCGAGATGTCTCACTTTATCGAAAGCCTTTGTGTAGTCAATAAAGCAAAGATATAGATCTTTGTTTACTTCTATAGAACGTTCAATTACTGTTCTCAGTATATACGCAGCATTTACTGTACCCTTGCCTTCTACAAACCCACATTGTTCTTCTCCTATTTCAGGTTGTATTTTCTTCCTAACTCTTTGCATGATAATTCTCAGCAAAATATTTGTGATGTAGTTCAGTATACTAATTGTTCGATGTTGATCACATTCCAAGGCTCCTTATTTCTTCGGGATTGCAATAAATATAGAATTACATTTCGTATATTACGTTCAGCAGTCTGGTGACTTGGTTTCTTCCATATTCTTCTAAGGCATTGATCATTACTGTTGTGATGTTATCTGTACCCAGGGTCTTGCCAGTTTTCATATGGTTAAGAGCATTCTAATCATCCATCTTCAAAATTGATGGTCCTTCATTATTCTTCCGATGATCATGTTGTTCTTCTCTTGCATAATCATAAAGGTCTTTCATATAATCTGACGGGACGCAGAGGTGTTTCCAAGGCACCAGGGCCGGGTTATATACTGGCCAAGACCTATTGACGCGTCCTCGCCGAGCGTCCTGGGCAACAGGTTCCTTCGGGGTCCTGGCTGAAGTCAATAGGATCGCCGATTCCTCCGAAGTCGGAGAGTGTCTGCCTGTATGGCGAGGAACCACCAGTCTGCACACCAATAAGCCAGACATGGGACAACGGATACTCACGCAAACCTCAGGTCCTGTATGACATCACACTGATGTTGGACAACAGGATGCCTTCATCCAACATACAGGACTTTGCGTTGGAGCTCAAGCCAATGAACACAAGCAAGCAAGCAAGCATATAATCTGACCACGCATGTAAAATCTGATCTTTTTCTATTATGATTTTACCATCTTTGGCTTTTAGGCAACCCGTTGATGAGTATGTGTTCTTTTGTTAGTTATGTCGTTAATTCTTTTGTGCATTAATTTGGTATTCCAGATGTTGTGTTGGTTTTCAGTTTCTTTGCAGTTTTCTACAAGCCATGATAACATTATGTGGAATTTATACATATAGATACCATTTGATGACTAGTGTTTAACCCTTTACAGACGCTTGTCCGTTTTGTAGCCCAAAACGAGCAAGATTTTTTCAGGTTCTGTAAAATTTCGGGTCGCGTTAGTAAAAACATCACAAATAATGTGTTAGTCAACCGATTTTAGTTAAATAAACAACGCAATGAAGGGAAAAGCATGCAGAATATGTTACTCACGTGATTGTTGTCAGTAATCCATATATGAACACAAATATTTACGAAATACGGCATGTTGTTTGTGATTTTCCTATATTTTCACCTATACGGCAATTTACAAACATTTTCAGAATCATAATCACTTTCTTTAAAGTCCGACTCAGACTGCTAATGCAAAGTAACGCTTTGCACAGATATCTAGCTCCGATTAATAGTCAACTTCGTGCCCTTTAATGTCACTTAAATTGAACAGAGCGAAATCTCGGCTATCACTTGAAGAATCGCCGAAATCCGTTTTGAAAAACAGCGTAAAAACCCTGAAAACTATCAAACAAAAGCCCGTAAAAGTCTGTTCAAATTCATATTAGGCGCTTTACAAATGGCGGCCACGCTATCAAGCTATCAGCGAAAGCAAAAGTAGCCGTCGGATGTATCAGAAAGACGAGAGATCGCGTTTTTACAATGCATAATAGTATCGGCCGGTTTGGGACGTTTCGCCCGTTTACGGTATCAGACATAAATGGCCGTTCTGCCTTGTAAAGGGTTAAATAGATAACATATGGTGGCATTTGTATAGATAGATAACATCTGGTGACATTTGTATAGATAGATAACATCTGGTGGCATTTGTATAGATAGATAACATATGGTGGAATTTGTATATATATAGATAACATCTGGTAGCATTTGTATAGATAGATAACATCTGGTGGAATTTGTATATATAGATAACATCTGGTAGCATTTGTATAGATAGATAACATCTGGTAGCATTTGTATAGATAGATAACATCTGGTAGCATTTGTATAGATAGATAACATCTGGTGGCATTTGTATAGATAGATAACATCTGGTGGCATTTGTATAGATAGATAACATTTGGTGGCATTTGTATAGATAGATAACATCTGATAGCATTTGTATAGGTAGATAACATCTTGTGGAATTTTTACATATAGATACTATTTGGTGACATTTGTTTAAATAGATAACATATAGTGGCATAGTAAATAGATCGGATTTGGTGGAATGAATAATATATATATATATATATTATATTCATTCATTCAGTAGCATGTCGTTTGCAGAACCTCGCTCCCATAACAACCTTCCGGAAAACTTCTCGATCACAAGCGAGATGTCCTGCGTCTAAAACACCCATCTGGAGATCATCCGCCACATCCTGCACCCATCTTCTCTTTGGCCTTCCTTTTCCTCCCTTCCCATAGGGAAGTCTCCATGGCGAAGTGGTCAAGCCGTTTGACTTGGGCTCCGAAGGTTGTGTTTTAGATTCCGGGCCGCGTCCTTTGATTCACGAGTGAAATTTTTCAGAGACTCCTGTATATATATATATTATATTCATTCATTCAGTAGCATGTCGTTTGCAGAACCTCGCTCCCATAACAACCTTCCGGAAAACTTCTCGATCACAAGCGAGATGTCCTGCGTCTAAAACACCCATCTGGAGATCATCCGCCACATCCTGCACCCATCTTCTCTTTGGCCTTCCTTTTCCTCCCTTCCCATAGGGAAGTCTCCATGGCGAAGTGGTCAAGCCGTTTGACTTGGGCTCCGAAGGTTGTGTTTTAGATTCCGGGCCGCGTCCTTTGATTCACGAGTGAAATTTTTCAGAGACTCCTGTGGGTTGTCGCTAGAGCTACGGAGTTCGTGCTTTGTGCAACGCTTTCCGCGCTGCGACTTTTATACCCCTCCATTATTGTTCTCTCAGGTTAGCAGGGTAGGGGTATCCCCTATCAAAGGAGATGTAAGACACCTTCTTTCCTCCGTTAGTCTACAGGACACCCTTGGGCAAGATTGTTGTTGGTTATGGTCATGCTCTCTACGGCGATAGGCAGATGATCTCATCAGTAGAGACAATGGCTATTGTGCCCGGCCAGCTGGCATAGGCGTTCATGGCTCTCCACAGATCTCGGTCTTTGGTGTTCTGGATCAACTCTGCTGATGATATTCCTCCATGCCACCGTCTCAATCCGTCCAGCATCATTTCTCTTGGTCTGCCTGTGCCTCTCTTCCCCTCGATCTTTCCAGTTGTCACGATGTTCTCCAATGCCTCTCTTCTCATCACATGACCAAAGAAAGCTGTTTGTATATAGTGTTCTAGTTTCATTAGCCTCTTTCAGGCAATTGTTGTTAGTTACTCTGGCAGTCCAAGGAATTCGTAACATTCGTCTTAAAAACCACATCTCTGTTGCTTTTAAGTTTTCCTAATTTGTTCATTTACATTCCAAGATTCACTGCCATACAGCAAAACTGGTTCTATATAGAATTTTGGCACTCTCTTTCTTACATTCATTGATAGCGACTTATTGCATAAGATATCCTTCATTTTCTGAAATGCAGCTTTTGCCTGCCCTATTCTGCTCTTAATCTCAGTTGTACATCTTCCATCTGATGTTATAAGTGCCCCTAGGTATTTAAAATTATCCACTTGGTTGAGAATTTCCCCTTCTATTTCTATGTCACATTTTGGTGTCCCCATTTTCTTTGATATCACTATTTTTACTCTTTTCTTGATATTCAAGGAGATATATATATAAAATACAAATGTGTTCTGTGGTTTGTGGTTAATATAATGTATAAACTAATCTGTGGCGAACTGGTCAAGCCGTTTGACTCAGGCTCCGAAGGTTGTGGGTTTGATTCCGGGCTGCTTCCTTCGGTTCACGATTTAAATTTTTCGGAGACTCCTGTGGGTCGTCACTAGAGCTACGGAGTTCGTGCTTGGTGCGACTTTTTTATAAACTAATAAGTTAAACTTTCCATTTGTTCTTTGGTTTTTTGGGTGTGATCTTGGGTGTATTAACCAGTAATTTATCTCTTAATTCTGTCATTCTTCATGTGGTGAGTGTGGTCAACATTGTGTATTAACCAATAATTTATCTCTTAATTCTGTCATTCTTCATGTGGTGGGTCTGGTCCACACTGTGTATTAACCAATGATTTATCTCTTAATTCTGTCATTCTTTAGGTGGTGGGTGTGATCAACATTACAACCTTGACCAATCGCCAGTATTGTGTTATCCTTGACCCTGTGGATTCATCGGGCAAGCCTCAACTTGGACAGAAGTTGCTGGTTAAAGTAAGTTAGCTGTCCATACGGATGCCCTAGTTCGGTTCCTTATGTTTATAACTGATACAGATATACTTAGATGTTTTGTGTTGCAGGACTGTTCAAATGTCAAAACAAGCATTCAGACACCTGATAGTGGCAGGGATGTGGGGTTTGAGGCTAGGGCAAAGAATACAATGAACGGTTAGAAAACCAGTGAGGCAGTACTTTGAGAAGCAGATGGAAATTGTAAATTGTGTAGAGAAATGAGATGTTGACAGCCAAGATTTGTGGCTGGTCTGGGAAGTGCTGCTGTGTCAAAAGGGTTGCGGACGCAGTTCATAATCCTGCATACCGCATTCGAAACAGAGCAGACCGCCAGCATTGTTGGCAGCAGACCGCCTTGCATTGTTGTTTTTCAAAAAGTGGTATGAGTGCCAGTTGTTCAGAAAGCAATGGCAAACTACTGAATGTAAACATGCCAATAGATTACAAACAGCCAAACAGTGCTGGGGTTGACTGTGATGTCCTATAAAGGATATGTAACTAACACTGGGAAGTACAGGTGGCCAGCGGGGTATTGACCAGGTCGCCTATTAGGCATATTCACACCAATCTTGCACTACCAATATCAAACATGGACATTATCCAAATGATACTTATGAAAAATCAACACCTGTGAGATGAGATGCTTGAGGAGAGCTGCCAGCTTAACTATCTGAGAATGAGTAAGAAATGATGTTATCTTGGGTCATTGATTACCAAGAACAGTGACACAATGAAAGAAATTAAACAACGACTATCAGTTGCTCTTCAAAGACTAAAACAACTGAATAAATTATGGAGTCGGACAGACAGAACTACAAAAATTAGATTTTTAAGAGCATGCATCTTTCCCATTATAACATACGCCTGTGAGACCTGGACACTTACTAAACAAGCTGAACAGCGCATAAATGCCTTTGAATATAAATGTTATAGATGAGTTCTAAGAATATCTTGGGTAAAGAAAAGAACAAATGCATCCATACTTCAAGAGCTGAATGTTGAAGAAGGTTGGCTATTAAAGGCGATAAAACAAAGAAAATTGAAACATTTTGGTCACTTGAAATGTCACGAAAGTTTGGAGGGGTATATGCCTGGGAAGAGAGGAAGAGGAAGGCCAAAGAGAAGATGGGTGCACGATGTGGCGGTTTATCTTCAGATGGGTGTATCGGATGCGGGACATCTTGCTTATGATCGACAGGTTTTCCGGAAGGTTGTTATGGGAGCGAAATTCTGCAAAGGACATGCTACTGAACGAATGAGACAAACAGTGGGGTCAATACCTTGCACCACATATATTGAAAGACAGAAGATCAAATAGTTTGTACTTATCGTTAAAATGCAACACCATTACCTACCAGCATTGGCGCTACATCCCAAAGGATGTGCTACGAGAGCAAGAGGACGCTCAAAAAGAAAATGAATTGATGACATCAAAGACATTGTACAATAACATGGAATGACACTATCCAGTGCTATCCATCGGGTGCTGGAGCGCCAAGTATTCCTCCCCACGACGCTTGACGGCAAAAGTGGAAGATGATGATGATGACCTAGCAAGTACCAATCAGTCTAAATATGTGCAACTAGCACCATCTATTCAACAGGGCTTATGGTACAAGAAGGGATCCTGTATTTACATCTCAGAGAATGAGGAGAGACAGACTGGCTGGGTCTGCACCGCTGGGTGGAGTGTTGGTGCATGATCAGGTAGACGTGGTTGGGGCCTCTTGGGATTTTGTGTATAGTGCAGAACAACAGATAGATCATTATGGCTTAGAGAGAATGGTGCTGCAGGGAGTGACCAGAGGATTTGGCTGACACTCAGGAGGAAAAGCCACACGGACAAATAATTATCAGACTGCTACTGGTACCATTAGTACTGGGACTCTGCTGGCTGTTGAAGATCAGGATCAAGCATGTATAGGAATGTCCTGAGTCCTGTGATGTGGGTTCATAACTCAACTCAACATGAAAGCTTAGTGATAATTGCCAAACTTGATGAGGAAAGTGCAAATGGGAGACAAAAGAGACAGGTATCAAGTTGATGATGACACACATGACATGACCCAGGATGAAGAGAACACAGACCTAACCTGAGACTGCAAGCATTGTGTGAGATGGTAGATGACGATTGCCCATATGTACCAGCATGTCATGTGATAATGGTGGTAGTAATTTCAGTTTCATAGAACTGTCAAATGCAAACATTTTAATAATGGGAGGCCAGTATTTATGGATGATATTTCCAAGTGTTGATGGTGGTCGATCATTATATAAGGGCTATTCCAAAATCAATCTCTGATTGGCTGGTACAAATTTAAACAGATTGACAACAACATCTAAATACATACTAAAATTACATACATCACTACATTACTTTTCCACATAGTCACCACTTAAATTCAGGCACTACCATGACACAAGTTTTTGTAACCCCTCGTCAAGGAACGGCGCCGCTAGGGCACTTAACCAGTTGTTGACTCCATCCATGAGCTCTTCGAGGTTGTCGAAGCGGTGGGTAGCCGGCCAGGCCTTCATCTTGCTGAAGAGATGATAATCGCTTAGTTCTAAGTCCGGGCTGCAAGGGGGGTAGTTGAAAGTTTCCAATTCAAACTGCTCAAGTAAAGCCTTTGTGCGAGAAGCAGTAAGGGAGCCGCACATTGTCATGCAGTATAATGACACCACTGGTAAGCTTTCACGCCTTTTGTTTTCTATTGCCTTATGAAGCTTCTTAAGTGTTTCACAATAAACTTCTTCTGATGTTATTATGGTCCCTAGGTCATGAATTCGTGCCTTTTGTTTTCTATTGACCGACGAAGCTTCTTAAGTGTTTCACAATAAACTTCTGATGTTATTGTGGTCCCTAGTGTCATGAATTCCATCAACAAAATACCCTTGCGGTCCCAGAACACTGTAACCGTTATTTTTTGTTGTGAATATGTTTGCTTGGATTTGTTGGGCTTGTTTGGAGAATGAGTATACATACACTGTTTTGTCTGTTCTTCTATTTCTGAATTCACAAAGTGAACCCATGTCTCATCCCCAGTCACTATTCTGTTCAGAAATGTATCCCCCTCTTCCCAGTAGTGCAGAAGGAACGTCAAAGCTGAGCCCATTCTTTGAGCTTTGTGAAAATCAGTCAGTTGCTTTGGTACCCATCGTTAACAGAATTTGTGGTAACCTAACCTCACTGTGACAATTTGAAACAGATTAGTCCTAGAAATTTGTGAAAATTCTATAGAAAGATCTGAAATTGTGAAACAGTGCTTTTCCACTATGACTTGGTCGACTTTTTGAATCCACTCTCATCATGCACATCTTTACGCCCATTTCTGAATTTCCTACACCAATCCTCACAGAACTGTCACTCATAAGGTTACCACCGTACACATGACACAATCGACAATAAATCTTGGTTGCATTGTAACCTGCTTGAAGAGAACAAATCACACCACGAATTTCACAGCTGGCAGGAAAGGCAATAACAGTGTCCATGTTGATTCTTTCACGAATCGTGAATGACTGGACAAATGTGACTGTGAGCTAAAAAGAATACAAGCAATAGTGAGCTAAAAGAATGCAAACAATGAACGGTGTCAGTATAGCAACTGGATTAATTTTACCAGCCAATAGGAGGTTGATTTTTGAATAGCCCTCGTTATATAGCTGATATTTTCTATTGTTAATGGTGAGAGATCAATATATAAAGCTTCATATTTTCTATTGTTGATGGTGGGAGATCAATATATAAAGCTTGATATTTTCTATTGTTGATGGTGGGAGATCAATATATATAGGGCTGATATTCTCAAGTGTTAATTGGTGGGAGATCAATATATATATAGGGCTGATATTTTCAAGTGTTAATGGTGGGAGATCAATATATAAAGCTTAATATTTTCTATTGTTGATGGTGGGAGATCAATATATATAGGGCTGATATTTTCAAGTGTTAATTGTTGGGAGATCAATATATATATAGCGCTGATATTTTCAAGTGTTAATGGTGGGAGATCAATATATAAAGCTTGATATTTTCTATTGTTGATGGTGGGAGATCAATATATATAGGGCTGATATTTTCAAGTGTTAATGGTGGGAGATCCGTATATAAAGCTTGATATTTTCTATTGTTGATGGTTGGAGATCACTATATAGAGCTAATATTTTCAAGTGTTGATGGTTGGAGATTAATTTATAGGGCTGATATTTTCAAGTGTTAGTGGTGGGAGATCAATATATAGAGCTGATATTTTCAAGTGTTGATGGTGGGAGATCAATATATATAGCTGATGTTTTCAACTGTTGATGGTGGTAGATCAATATATAGAGCTGATATTTTCAATTGTTGGTGGCGAAAGGTCAGCAAACACAACCATTAGCTTTTTCCTGCAGCGTTTTGAACCCTCAACTTGGTATATCGGAGAATTGTGAAATGCTTTCACTGTCCCTAAGCCACAGATGCTAGTGTTTGTAATAGTAACTATGTGAAACAGACAAGTAATAGTAAATATGTGAAATAGACAGGTAATAGTAAATATGTCAAATAAACAGGTAAAAGTAAATATGTGAAATAAACAGGTAATAGTAAATATGTGAAATAAACAGGTAATAGTAAATATGTGAAATAAACAGGTAATAATAAATATGTGAAATAAACAGGTTATAGTATATATGTGAAATATACAGGTAATAGTAAATATGTAAAATAAACAGATAATTAATGGGGAAATGCAGGGCTTGCTGTGATGTTGTTAACCTGTATATCTGCTCAGGGTGAGAAGTCCTTCTTTCTGATGCCGGGCGAGAAGCTGGAGAAGGGCATCCAGAATGTGTACGTTCTCGGAGAGGATGAGGGTCTGATTCTCCGGGCCAGAGAAAGTTTCACTGATGGGGTTTGTATCTCAGACTATTTGTTGTTATCAGTCATTTAACTTGTTGTTATCAGTCATTTAACTTGTTATTTTAATTTAACTTGTTATGAGTCATTCAACTTGTTGTAATCAGGCATTCACCATTAATTTAATTTGTTATCAGTCATTCACCATTAATTTAGCTTGTTATCAGTCATTTAAATTGTTAGATGTAATTTAACTCTGTCATTTAACTTATTATCAGTAATTTAACTTGTTATCAGTAATTTAATTTGTTGTTATCATTGATTCGCCATTCATTTAACTTGTTATCAGTCATTCACCATTCATTCATTGGTCGTTTAGCTTGTTGCTATCATTCATTTAATGTGTTATCAGTCATTTAACTAGTTATCAGTCATTTAATTTGTTGTTAACAGTCATTTAGCTTGTTGTTATCAGTCATTCACCATTCATTTAGCTTGTTGTTATCAGTCATTCACTATTCAATTAGCTTTTTGTTATCAGTTATTTAACTTGTTGTTATCAGACATTCATGCCAAATTTAGAGACCATGTGTTGCCCATACAGCATGATCCTTCTCTCGGCTTGCTTAGTTTACTCCAGAGGAAAGGAAACACCAATACATCTGGAACAAGACAAGCTGCTGCACTTTTTTCGCAGGATCACTTATTTCACAGGATCATTTGTTATTCACAAGGTCACTTATTTCACAAGATCACTTATTTCACAAGGTCACTTATTTCACAGGTTCACTTATTATTTCACATTATCACTTTTTTCACAGGATCATTTGTTATTCACAGGGTCATTTATTATCTCACAGGATCACTTGTTATTTCACAGGATCACTTATTATTTCACAGGATCACTTGTTATTTCACAGGCAGTTACACATTCTGCAGGGTATCGGTGGATGATTCGAGGGCCGATGGAGTACGTGCCACCAACAGAAGTCGAGGTCATCATGAAACGACAGACTATCCCACTAGATGAGAATGAGGGCATTTATGTTCGAGACATCAAAACTGGCAAGGTATGTGCAGTGATTATCTTCCCATCACTCACTATCTATGTATGAGATGTGAAAACTAACAGTGTATGTACAGTGATTATCGCCCTTTGACTATCTGTGTTCAAGACGCCAAAACTGGCAAGGCATGTATAATGATTATCTCCTCTTGTCTATCTTCAAGACATCAGAACTGGCAAGGTATTATAATGATTATCTCCCTTTCTCTATCTGTGCTAGATGTCAAAACTGGCAGGGTATTACAATGATTATTTGCCCTTTTCTATCAATGGTTGGGCATCTGTAACAAATTATTTCTTTCCTATGTTTGAGATATCAAAACTGGCAAGGTATCTGAAACAAATTATGTCCCTTTCTCCATGTTTGAGATATTAAAACCGGCAAAGTGTCTGTAACAAATTATGTCCCCTTCTCCATGTTTGAGACATTAAAACCGGCAAGGTATCTGTAACAAATTATGTCCCCTTCTCCATGTTTGAGACATTAAAACTGGCAAGGTATGCAAGGAACTGGGTGATATTGGGGCAGTGCTAGCCAACCTGTTTGGTCCGCAACTCTTGGATGTCCTGGTATGAAGATGAACTTAACTCTTTTAATTATGGATGATTGTTGGAGGTTCCTCTGTTGTATTAAGAAGAACAGATATACAGCTGCACGTGCCATAACTCACTATATGGGTTTTGTTGTCCTAGGTTCGGGCTTTACAAGGAAACACCTATATGCTCAACCAAGATGAGGAACTCTGGTCCAAAGATCTTCCTCCCGCGGTCGAGGGCCTCCTGGGCATTGAGAACCTGGCTGATGTCCGGTACCAAGCCTCAATCGGGTTTGTATCTCACATTGTTAAGTATAAGGCAGACAGACTGGCTGGATCTGCACCCCTAGCTGGGGTATTGTTGCATGATAAGGCAGGAATTGTGTGTATAATGGAGAAAGACAGATAGATCATCATGGCCTGGAGAGAATAGTGCTGCAGGAAGTGACCAGAAGATCTGGCCAACACTCTGGACTCAGAGGAAAGGCCAGATGGACACATAATCAGACTGCAGCTAGTACCATTAGTGTTTGAACTTTTCTCTCATTATTACAGATGAGGGTGGAGCATATATGAGAAAGTCCTTTGTGCAGTGATGTTGGTTCTTGACTCAACTCAGTTGTTCAGTGTGTGTGTGTGCATGCATGTGCACGAGGGATGGTCGGAGAGTTTTGCACTTTACTAAGAAATTGTGATGGCAGGTGGGAGCTCTGTAAAGACATTGTAAAGACACACTCTAGGTAGTTGCAAGTCCTTTCAGGATGTTGCAATCAGCCCCAGCATTTGTTAGCTTTTTGTGATATCTAGGCAAGTTTATGTTCGGTAGTTTGCCATGGCTTTTTAAAGCAGACTCTCCTACCATTGACATCAGTCTGTGGCAGAGTTTGAACCCTGGGCCCAGTATGTTGGGGATTGTAAGACTGCTTTCACTAACCCCAGGTCACAGACGCCCACACACATATTTACTATTACTTGTGTGTGGTGTAAATCTCCCAAGAGAACAAAGCCTCTGGTGTCATGTGCGTTTGACATTGGCAGAAACTGGTGCAGTGTGTGTGTGAAGCTGCATTGTGGACAAAATTGAGGTTTTTTGTGTAATCATGGCAGTGTGTGAAACTGCATCGTGGGCATTGTGGAGGTTTGTTGTGTGATCATATCAGTGGGTATAGCATCAGGCCCCATTCACCAGAAGCCCCAGGCTTGGCAGTGTATGGCTACTTCACGTACCCAAACATGAAGAATCCATCTGCTTTGTGGATGTTGTTTTCCCAATGATAAGGGCTTGATAACTGGAGACATGGTTCTAAACTCGTCTGGTGGAGATCTACAATCAAGGCATCAGACTGATCAAGAATAGATCTGAGATGTGCCTCACCAGGAGTGAGTGGTCAATATGTAAAGAGGGACTCAAGTTGACAGTAGAGAGAAACAGACAGAGAGAGCACAATACTCATTGGAGTTTGTATGAAATAGAGAGAGAGTGTGTGAGTCTGTGTGAGAGAGTGTGTGTGTGTGAGAGTATGTGTGAGAGAGAGCAAGTGTTTGTGTGCGAGAGATAACGAGTGAGAGAGAGAAGATTGATACAGGCCTTGATATTGCACCTTAGGAGCAAGTCACCGCTGGCCGCATTGCATGTAAGTAAAAGATCAGGAATTGAATAAATACATCATCACCATCAAGTGCCATGCCAGCTGGCGTAGGCTTTCATGTCTCTCCACACATCTCGGTCTTTGGTGTTCTGGATCAACTCTGCTGCTGAAATTCCTCCATGCCACTGTCTCATTCCATCCAGCATCATTTCTCTTGGTCGGCCTCTGCCCCTCTTCCCCTCAATCTTTCCAGTTATCATGATGCTCTCCAATGCCTCTCTTCTCATCACATGGCGAAAGAAAGACATCGGAGAAAATAATTACAGATATGATAGGTCACACACCGAGAGTGTAAGATGTCAGAGGTGCATGATGGTGGAAATTACCATGTGTTCACATGCACCCAGTGTGGATGAACATTTACAGCATGAATTGGTCTAATAGGTCATATTTGCTACCTCCATGGGTTGTAGTTATTATGCCTTTTTTGAAGCACAACGAACAAACTATCGTCTGTCAGGATGCCAGTGAAAATATATATCTTAGAACTCACGGCTCCATACTTTCAACCCCACTGGATGAAATGAATGGTCATCATCATTCTTAATGGACAAACAATATATTGCAGCAAAGAACCTCAATGGCTCGGAATGCTGAAGAAGAAGAAGATATATATATATATATATATATATATATATATATATATATATATATATATATATATGAGGCACGTTTTTTAAGTAAGTCCCGTTCTGCCCACACCGACAAACCTGATAGAAAACGGAAATTTGCATATGCAGTATGTTTATGTGGTTCATTAGCTAGCTGTATGTTATTTTTTCACTGTCGAAATCTTGTTTGATGCTGCGTGTGAGTGATTTATAATGAGTACAAAAGTAAGTACTCCTGCCAGCTGCAAGATTTGTGCTATGATCCATTTTCTGCTAGCAAAAACAACAATGCTGCAGAAATTCACAGGCAACTCATTGAGGTTTATGGGCCAGATGTTATGACTGCTAGTATGGTTGGGAAATGGTGTCGAATGTTTAAACAAGGGTGAACAAATATCCATGATGAAGATCGTAGCGGTTGGCCGAGTATGATGACAGACGATTTGGTTGAAGAAGTGAACCAAAATATTCAGGAAAATCATTGTTTCACAATTTCTGCGTTGTCTGTAGAATTTTCGGAAGCTTCACGTTCACAGATTTACGACATTGTGACAAGAATCCTTGGATAAAAAAAATTGTGTGCCAGATGGGTACCCAAAATGTTAACCGATGAACACAAGCAGAAACGCATGGCTTCGGCTCAAAAATTTTGCAGTGCAAAATGAAGGAGATGAATTTTTGGGGCACATTGTTACTGGAGATGAGACCTGGATTTCCTACACAAAAATGAAGTAAAGCAACAGTCGATCCAATGGTGACACTCATGGTCCCCAAAAGCAAAGAAGTTTAAGCAAGCACCTTCTGTCAAAAAGACCATGGCCACTGTTTTCTGGGACAAAAAAGGGGTCTTGCTTATTGATTTTCTTGAACCTGGAAAGACATTTAATGCCAAGTCTTATTGTGACACTCTGATTAAACTTATATGTGCCATCCAAAACAAAAGACGTGGGTTGCTGTCCTCTGGAATTGTGCTTTTGCACGATAATGCTCGACCTCATGTTGCATATGGAACTGTTCAATTGTTGCAAAAGATTCACTGGGAAATTGTTGACCACCCGCCCGACAGCCCTGATCTGGCGCCAAGTTATTACCACCTTTTCATGCATCTAAAGAAGTGGCTGGCATCCCAGCGGTTTGAAACTGATGATGAACTGCAGACAGGCTTTAATGAATGGTTCAAGACACTGGTGGCAGACTTCTACGACATTGGAATTAAGAACCTGGTGCCACAATACCAAAAATGTGTTGAAGTCAATGGTGACTGTGTTGAGAAATAATGTAAATGTGTGGTTCACTTTTGGCTGCAATAAATCATTTTTATATATAATGGTTTTTTTTTTAAATTTTATACCGGGACATACTTAAAAAATGTGCCTCGTGTGTATATATATATATATATATATATATATATATATATATATATATATATATATATATATATATATATATATATATACTTAGACTTAGATGGATAGGATATCTTAGGAGGATGGATGATGGTAGAATACCAAAGGACATCTTTTTTGGTGAATTACAGATGGGTAGGAGATCTCAGGGTCGGCCTCTACTACGATACAAAGATGCGTGTAAGCGGGACATGATTGATACAGGCATTGATGATGCACATTGGGAGCAAGTCGCTGCTGAATGTGTTGCATGGAGGGCAAACATCAGAGATGGAATAAAGACAAAGGAGAAAATTATTGAGATAAGTCACACACCGAGCGTGTGAGACCTAAGATGGTGCATGATGGTGGAAATGACCACGTGTTCACATGCACCCACTGTGAATGGACATTTACAGCGCGAATTGGCCTTATCAGTCACACTCGCTACCGCCATAGGTAGAAGTTATTATGCCTTTTTAAAGCACAAACTGTCGTCTGTCAAGACGGCAAGGTGCCAATATATATATATATATATATATATATATATATATATATATATATATTTATATATATATATATATATATATATATATATATATATTAGCCGGCTTCCTGGCCTTGAGGTTAGCGACTTTTCTCTGTAATCTTGTATACTCTCGTAAGTAATGTGACGACGGTGGGAATCTTGCCAAGAAATCAACAATCAGCTGAAAGATGCTGATGTTGACAGCGATGTCCTGTAAAGGATATGCAAACATTTTGTTTTTCATATATATATATATATATATATATATATATATATATATATATATATATATATATAGATATATGTTGCTAGGGTAAGAAATAACAGTACTTTATTTGAATATTGGTAATATCAGTAAGTATCTTTTACTCATGTTGTCCCTCAATTTGTATTACTTCCAACTTCCTCTCATCAGGATCACGAAAGAAGGCAAACCCCATGACAAGACAAAAGTGGTGACGTTCCGAGTGCCCCACAATGCAGCTGTCCAGATCTATGACTACAAGGAGAAGAAAGCCAGGTGAAGATCTGTGTGACAGGTCATTGTTTTCTTATCTCATAATGTAGCCCAGAAATCTTGACTTTATTTTTGTGATGTTTATGATAAGTTGTTAGTTATCTGTTGGGGAATTATCCGTGCACTCCGGACATGTCCATAGATGCTTATCTTCCTTCCCCCACCATATCCATCAGCGATTGGGTGTTAATAGTGCCATTTCTGTGTTGGTTGATGAAGCCCCTCATTCTCCCGATGTGCCTCTCGTGTCTGGCCGTGCCAATTCTTACTTCCAAGTCTCTCATTCTGGACAACGATGTGGATTCACTGGCATCAAAGTCCTCCACTCTCCACATCTCTCTAAGGGCATTAGTAACATTGGCACGACTCATGGCCTGGCCATTAGCTCGTTCATTTCCCTCAACTCCCACATGTCCCGAAACAAAGATGAAGGTGACTCTATGGACTGCAGACCTCCGCAGCAATTCAATCCACTGACTACATACAGACCCCACCTCAACCTTTCGGATCATACTCATTGAATCACTTAGTACACAACAATAAATTGATGATTTTGAAACGTCTAGAGTACTAATTTGGTCTGTCAAAAATATTGTCAGCATTCTTCTGTCAAACCACCACATCTGTCTCTATATAACTTGCAAGAATTCTTTTCTGATCTTCACTGACAGTGATGTGTTTCATGAGATGTTCTTCAGGTTAGTCAGTGCCAGTAAAACTAACCCAGTCACACGAAACAACATTTGTCGTGAAGAAGTTTCCTGCTATGAGTCTGCGATATGTCAGGGCGATCACATTTTGTAGGGTTGAATGCACAGGGGAATAGATGGCCAATCTTTCCCTCACTTAGCAGGTGACAAGCCCTGACGTTAAATCCTTGTGCGATCATGCTCATGACATTACCAGTGCAGTTCCCTGTCAACTCTGCAAATGTACCTGTTTAAGTATGACCAGGCTCGTTATATCTTTACATGAAAAAACTCCTGTGAGAAAATGACAGGCATATGTACATACATCGGGGACCACAGGCCTGGGCCACAGACATCCTTGTACAGCACAAACTGCTTAAGGCGATATCAGACGTGGTGAATTTCTGTTGTGAAGAACAGTTTGTTTATCCCCAGCAAATTTTCTTCTTTGTCTCTTGAATCTTATAAGAGGAATTTCTGAAAAGAAGAACTATTTCTTGGGTCCCAGGTGAGTTTCCCTTATCAGGTCTGCACTGCATTTCTGTAATACATTTTGCCACTGTGATTTCTGCTGACTTTGTTTGAATTCCTAAGGTATGTACATGTGTCTGTTCTTGTTGTTTTTTCTGCAGAATCAATATTTACTTATTTATTTCATATAATTTGGATATATTGTCTATTGTTATTATTGCTCTTCTGTCTTATTCTTTTTTTCCATATTGTGCAGGTTACATAATCATGTCGTTCAACCATGTGTGATATTCATTGTGTGTAGGCTATATTGGAGTCAGGTCTTAGTCAGATATCATATACTGTATAACAGTATACAGTACTACGTGCTTTCTGTTAGCACCAATTGTTGGGCAGGGCCCACCAAACCCGACACCCCACATTTTATCTACTGCTTTGAGTGGAGGAGCGCATTGGGAGGGTAAAAGCTTTATTCTGGTCCAAAAAAATGCAACCTAACGACTTCATGTCATGGCAGAGCAGATCAGGCCCTAAGCCTTGGTCGGCAATGTCTGGGATGGAAGCTCCGACAGGTGGACAGTTAGAGCATTGCTTTGCTGATCCAGCAGCTTGTCTTGTTCCAGACATATTGGTGTTACCTTTCATCTGCAGTAAATTAAGCAGGCCGAGAGAGGTGTCATGCTGCATGGACAAGACATGGTCACAGCAGTTCAGCCCAGGCTTTGTGTTATGGAGAGGTCGCATTTACTACCACCATGGGCTGTAGTTATTATGCTGTCTGTTAAGATGGCCAGGTGCCAGTCAGTCAGTTAAGTCATTGTCATATCTTGCTGCAGTCACAATTTCTTTTACTAGTTGTATGTATAATTGTATGCTGTTGATGATCAACTCAATCTTGACAGAGTTGTGTTTGGGCCCGAGCTGGTCATGCTGAAGCCGGACGAACAGTTCACCCTGCTGAGCCTGTCTGGGGGCAGACCCAAGAAGCCAAACATGATCAAATCCCTGTGTCTGCAGCTGGGCCCAGATTTCTGCACTGATATCATTGTTGTAGAGACTGCCGACCACGCCAGGTTGTCCTTGCAGCTTTCATATAACTGGTAAATATATTGATGTTATATTGGCCTTAAAGTTGTTAAATAATTGGTAAATATATGTCAGATAGTCAATATATTTGCCAGATTGGTCTTATAGTTTTCATATAACTGGTACATATACATAAAATATAAAATGTCCAGAAGTTATTTCCTACTGTGGGTCTGTGATGTGATAGCACCGTCACATTTTGTAGATCGAGACCAAGGAGAATAGGTGGCCATTCTTTCCCTCATTTAGGCAAGTGGCGAGCCCGGTTGTTGAACCTGCATCCCTGGGAAGGTTAACCCGGTCAACAAATGCACGCAGAAGTCGGCCTAACGGGGCAAGAATGCAGCTCTGCTGTAAACAGGCACAACGCAATCACGCCCAAAAAAAACTTACTGGATGAACGCAGAAGAAGAAGAAGAAGAAGAACCTGCATCTGACCGTGCTCATGACATTACCAGCAGAGTTCACTATCACCTTCACTAACATGACCACTGGTAGATATACATGCCACATTGTCTTTGAAACTTTCATATAACTAGTAAATATACATGTCAGTATGTTCATGCAGCTTTTATTTAACTGGTAAATGTAATGTGAGATTGTCGTTAAGTTTTCAAATAACTGGTAAATATATGTGCCAGATTGTCCTTCCAGTTCTCATATAACTGGTAAATACACATGTCAATTTGTCCATGCAGCTTGCCAAATTATCTTGGCAGTTTTTATACTAGGATAATCTGCCACTGTCGTTAATAATTATTGGATAATATACCATGAATGTGATTGAATAATATACCATGAATATGATTGGATAATATACCATGACTATGATTGGATAATGTACCATGAACATAGTCAACAATGATAGTACAATATAACCAGAGAATAATTTGTAACAGAATAGAAAGCTAAGTGTGTAGTTAATTCAACATAGAATGTATTTGCTGGGTTCCAGGCATTTTGCCATATCAGACAGAACTCCGGAAGAAGCAGCCAAGCTGTTCAGTGTGCCAGACTTCATTGGGGATGCCTGTAAGGCTGTGGCATCTCGTGTACGTGGAGCTGTGGCCCAAGTCCAGTTTGATGATTTTCATAAGGTGAATTTGTGGGTGTCATTCTTGTACGGTTTTTGTTGTTCTAAGCGTAAAGTAATCCTATAACAGACACATTGGGATATGAAGTGTCAGGTTTTCACATATTCTAGGCCATGCCATCTGAGGTGAGGTGGCCATTTTTCTTTCTCATCTCCTTTACTTCCCACAGACATAAAAAATGAGCAGGCGGACAGATTGGCTGGGTTTGCACCCGTTAGAGGTGTGGTCAGGGCCCTTTGGAATCGTATGTATAATGCAGAAAATGGGTAGATCTTCATGACGTGGAGAGAATGGTGCTGCAGGCAGTGACCAGAGGGTCTGGCTGACATTAGGTTCTCCGAGGAAACGTCAGACGGACACTTATTCAGACTACTACTAGTACCATTAGTATTGGGACTCTTCACTGGCTGTTGAAGTTAAGGGTGGAGCATGTACAGGAATGTCCCGGGTGTTGTGATGTTGGTTCTGGACTCAACTCAACAATTCAAAGATAATTCTCCAAATGATCTAGTGCCCACTTTTGTTATACTGCATCGACCCCCAGAGCTGTACTGGTCAGAACTGAGGATTGAACCTGGACATCTATCTTGACAGGCAAGTGCACTAACATTTACTGTGCCACTGTGGCTCGTTGGGGTGGGGGGGGGGAGTGATCAGGAAGCTGGTACAGCCTGTCTAAGGGATGAAATACTTGATGATAATGATGATGGACACATCCTGTTGTGGGAGTTTATCTGGGCACAGATGATGATGTGGCTGACCCCTCCCCCGGGTTGATTCTAGACACACCTTGGAATCTTTCCATAATGAATCTTGGAACACTGCTGGAATCGATCCATTAGGGATTTATTCACTCCATTGAATTCTATGGCTCCATTGGAATCTATTGATGAGGAAAGTGTGAATGGATCCATTGGAATCTATTGATGAGGAAAGTATATATGGATCCATTGGAATCTATTGATGAGGAAAGTATGTATGGCTCCATTGGAATCTATTGATGAGGAAAGTATGTATGGATCCATTGGAATCTATTGATGAGGAAAGTGTGAATGGATCCATTGGAATCTATTGATGAGGAAAGTATGTATGGATCCATTGGAATCTATTGATGAGGAAAGTATGTATGGATCCATTGGAATCTATTGATGAGGAAAGTATGCATGGATCCATCGGAATCTATTGATGAGGAAAGTATGCATGGATCCATTGGAATCTATTGATGAGGAAAGTATGCATGGATCCATTGGAATCTATTGATGAGGAAAGTATGTATGGGTCCATTGGAATCTATCGATGAGGAATGTATGTATGGATCGATTGGAATCTATTGATGAAGAATGTATGTATGGATCCATTGGAATCTATTGATGAGGAATGTATGTATGGATCCATTGGAATCTATTGATAGGGAATGTATGTATGGATCCATTGGAATCTATTGGTGAGGAATGTATGTATGGATCCATTGGAATCTATTGATGAGGAATGTATGTATGGATCCATTGGAATCTATTGATGAGGAATGTATGTATGGATCCATTGGGATCTATTGATGAGGAATGTATGTATGGATCCATTGGAATCTATTGATGAGGAAAGTATGTATGGATCCATTGGAATCTGTCCATGTGGAATCTGAATTCCTCAGGAAGTCTTATCGCAAGGCCTTGAGCCAAGACCAATCACATGTAGATGCTGCAGTTCCTGAGGAAATACATTTGTCTCTCAGAACTCTGCCAAAATAATCCGAGCCTCCGTGTTCGGCCTGGACGCCAGTGGGAAGGTGAAGGACACCTTCACCTTCTCCCAGACCAGCCTGGTGATCACCAGCATTGATATCCAGTCAGTGGAGCCCGTGGACCAGAGGACTCGAGAAGCCCTGCAGAAGTCCGTCCAGCTGGCCATTGAAATCACTACTAATTCTCAAGAGGCAACTGCCAGGTAACTAGAACAGTCTCTGTCTGTTCATGTTGTTGTGTTATATATATGTCAGACTGACCATTCACGTTGCATGCTCATACGTTGATGCATGTTATGTGTTATATAATATATATATATATATATATATATATATATATATATATATATATATATATATATATAATGTGAATCTGTGTGAGACTGACCATTTACATTGCATGTTCAGTCTGTTATACACTTCTTATGTTGTTGTATTATATATATCCTGGTTGTTTGTAAAGTCTAATTACACTTTGTATGTAGAACAAATTTTAAAAATGAAGTACATGATGTCATTAAAAATATTTGCTCCAGAGTCTATCGTGAAGCAATATGCAGTGAATGACTGTTGTCTGCTGGAGTAATTCTTTTTCATTCCAAACAGAATGGTGTTATCAACGGAGGAAAGAATTTTTCAAATTTATTCTACATATAAAGTGTAGCAAGACTTTACAAACATCTGTGATGTATGTCAGACGCAGGTCAGCATGGTCGAATGGGTTTGATTGATTGATTGATTGATTTAGGAACCGACATCACAGCATTCGGGGCATTCCCATGAGCGCTCCGTCCCCATCCTCAGCAGCCAGCAAAGAGTTCCAACACTAATAGTACCAGTAGCAATCTGATTATATGTGTGTCTCGTCTTTCCTCGGCCAGATCCCCTCGTCACCCCTCGCTGTCGCATTCTTGCCAGACCATGGTGATCCATTTGCTCCTCCGAGGTGTACACGTGCTCCCTCAAGGCCGCAACCATGTCTGCCTTATCATGCATCAGTACTCCACCAAGTTTTGCAGAGCTAGCCATTTTGTCCGCATGTTCATTCCCCAGCACACCAGCATGCCCCGGAGAAAAGATCCAGATGATACTTGTCACCCGTGACTTCCGAAGCGAAGCAAGCCACTCTGCACGAAGCTTGCCTGTCCTCACCCTACTCAACATGCTTTCTGAGTCAGTTACAATCACGATGTGTGTGTGTATCATATTCTCCATCCAGCGGAAAGCTGCACTGACCGCCCCCACCTCCATTCTTAAGCTAGATGTTGTGGTATCATATGCCAGGCTCTCCTGCATCAAACGTCGACCATTAGCTTTTGCTAAGAACCCCCAGGCACTTCTCCTGCCTCTCAACACTGAACCATCTGTGTATATAATCACATCACCTGGGCGAGCATTATCCTGAATTAGTTGCTGGATTTCCACTTCCGTGGCCCCTGCTGGTCGAATGGGTAAGAACGTGTGTTCTTACATTCGTTGTGCCGATGCCGAGGTAAGCGGTTCAACTCCTACACTGGACAGTTGACCTGTCGCCCTTGACTTGGGGGACGTAAATTACAAGTACCTCTGAAGTCAGAGTGGGTTTGCCTGATGGCGAGAGACATTGTTAATAGGAAAAGCTAATCCACATGCAAATTTCAGTCCATCACAACTATAGTGTGTATGGACTACGCTTGAATTCAAAGTGAGCGGCCGCCAAAAAATAAACAACGTCAGTCTAACCATTCACATTGCATGTTCCAACATTGTCACTGTGTTATATATATATATATATATATATATATATATATATATATATATATATATATATATATATATATATATATATATATATATATAGTTGCATGTTTAGTCTGTTTATACATTGCTTTTGTGTTGTGTTATATATATATATATAAAACATATATTGGAAACAACTAGCTGCCATAAGGATTGATAATGAAGTGCGACAATATCAACCTATTAAGAGAGGTGTCAGGCAGGGATGTGTAATGTCTCCAGATCTTTTTTCCCTGTACAGTGAAAATATTTTCAGAAATGTAGAATCATCATTGAAGGACGAAACATCAATAACATTAGATATGCAGATGATACAGTATTGATTGCAGACAATGCATAAGATCTACAACAATTAACAGATGCAGTTGTTTTACACAGTGAGCAGCTGGGGTTGGAATTAAATTGTAAGAAGACACAGGTTATGGTCGTCACTAGGAAGAACGAAGTACCACAATGTAATATACAAGTAAATGGGAATATTCTTCAACAAGTAAATCGGTACAATTATCTCTGAACAGTCATAATATCTGATGGGAGATGCCTTAAAAAGATTAGAACATGAATCGCCATGGCGAAAGTAGCCTTTAGCAAGATGAAAAACATTCAGACCAATAAAAAGATGTCAATTAAAACGAGAAAAAGTGTTGAGGGGATACATAGAGCCTGTTCTTTTGTATGGATGTGAAACTTGGACAATGAGCAGTCAAGCTGAAAAACATCTGATGGCTGCAGAAATGTGATTTCTGAGGAAAATGCAAAGAATACCATGGACAGACAGAAAAACCAATGAAGAAGTACTATAGGAGACAAGTGAAAATCGTAAATTGATTAGACAAATTAGACGTAGACAGTCAAAATTTTTTGGACATGTTATGAGAAGAAATGGATTGGCGAACTTAGTGACAACTGGCAAGATCGAAGGGAACAGACCAAGAGGAAAATACCTGGATGGCTTGGCCACATGGCATGGATGAGACAGGAACACTGAGGTGATCCATGACGCTGGTGATCGAGTGAAATGGCGGATCATGACCGCCCACGCTTTCCGGCATGGTACATGATATATATATATATATATATATATATATATATATATATATATATATATATATATATATATATATATATATATATATATATATATATATATATATAATGTTGTTTGTCCATCAAGAATGATGATAACCATTCATTTCATCCAGTGGGGTTGAAAGTATGGAGTCGTGAGTTCTAAGATGGCTGATAAGGCCTATTTTGGCTCGAAATGTTCTTTGACAATATGGACAAAGAATGCTTGACGTTTCCGGAGGAGGATTTCCTGCAGTGGTTTTTCTGTCCTGCCTTTTCTTCACAGCTCTTGCAGTCCTGATTGCCTCACATGTGACTGCACCCTTGCGTAATGATGCACGCCATGAATTTCGGTCTCTGGCTGCAGCCTCCCAGGTGTCATGATGAATTCCAAAAGCATTCAGTGAGATTTTTAAAGTGTCTTTAAAGCGTTTCCTCTGGCCGCCTTGGGAGCGTTTACCACAACGCAACTCGCTGTAAAAAATTCGTTTAGGGAGCCTGTGATCTGGCATGCGAGTTAAGTGACCAGCCCAGCGAATCTGATTCTTCATCAGTAGAGTGTGGATACTGGGCATGGACGCTCTTTCTAGGACTTCAGTATCTGGGATCTTGTCTTGCCATTTAATCTTCAGTAGCTTCCTAAGGCAGACTGTATGGAAGTAGTTTAATCTCCTAGCGTGTCACTGATAAATAGTCCAGGTTTCACAAGCATATAGCAGTGTGGATAATACAACTGCTTTATAGACTTTCAGCTTTGTTTGCAGGCTTATTCCATTTCTGTCCCATATATTCTTGTACAGTCTGCCAAAGGCTGCGCTGGCCTTGGAGATTCTTGCATTCACTTCATCATCAATTGTGGCAGCTTGTGACACAGTGCTGCCAAGATATGTGAATTTGTCCACAACACTTAGACTATGACCATTCACTTTGATATTCGGCACAGTGTGATTATTCCCTGGAGCTGGCTGGTACATAATTACAGTCTTCTCCAAGTTGATATTGAGCCCAAAGTTGGCACAGGCATGTGAGAAAGCAGAAACATTGTGTTGCATGTCTGCCTCAGAGTTGGCATATGTTGTTTGTCCATCAAGAATGATGATGACCATTCATTTCATCCAGTGGGGTTGAAGGTATAGAGCCATGGGTTCTAAGATGGCTGATAAGGCCTATTTTGGCTCGAAATGTACTTTGACAATGTGGGCAAGGAATGCTTGACGTTTCTGGAGGAGGATTTCATGCAGTGGTTTTTCTGTCCTGCCTTTTCTTCACAACTCTTGCAGTCCTGGTTGCCTCACATATGACTGCACCTTTGCACAATGATGCACGCCACGAATTTTGGTCTCTGGCTGCAGTCTCCCAGGTGTCATGAGGAATTCCAAAAGCATTCAGTGAAATTTTCAGAGTGTCTTTAAAGCGTTTCCTCTGGCCACCTTGGGAGCGTTTACCACAACGCAGTTCGCTGTAAAAAATGCGTTTAGGGAGCCTGTGATCTGGCATGTGAGTCAAGTGACCAGCCCAGCAAATCTGATTCTTCATCAGTAGAGTGTGGATACTGGGCATGGATGCTCTTTCTAGGACTTCAGTGTCTGGAATCTTGTCTTGCCATTTAATCTTCAGTAGCTTCCTTAGGCAGACTGTGTGGAAGTGGTTTAATTTCCTAGCGTGTCGCTGATAAACAGTCCAGGTTTCACAAGCATATAGCAGTGTGGATAATACAACTGCTTTGTAGACTTTTAGCTTTGTTTGCAGGCTTATTCCAGTTCTGTCCCATACATTCTTGTACAGTCTGCCAAAGGCTGCACTGGCCTTGGAAATTCTTGCATTCACTTCGTCATCAATTGTGGCAGCTTGTGACACAGTGCTGCCAAGATAGGTGAATTTGTCCACAACACTTAGTCTATGATCATTCACTTTGATATTCGGCACAGTGTGATTATTCCCTGGAGCTGGCTGGTACATAACTACAGTCTTCTCCAAGTTGATATTGAGCCCAAAGTTGGCACAGGCATGTGAGAAAGCTGAAACATTATGTTGCATGTCCGCCTCTGAGTTGGTGTACAGAGTGCAATCATCAGCAAACAGGAGCTCTCTGATGGTGTCGCTGTTAATTTTGGTTTTTGCTTTCAGCCTTCTGAGATTGAATAACTTTCCATCCATACGGTAGTTGATGTCTATTCCAATGTCGTTGTTCTCGAAGGCATTCATCAACATGGCTGAAAACATGAGGCTGAACAGTGTTGGTGCCAGGACACATCCTTGCTTCACTCCATTGGTAACAGGAAAGAGCTCAGACAGTTCACCATTTTCTTGTACTCTTGCCTGCATACCATCATGAAATAGCCGCACTATTTGGACAAACTTTCGTGGACAGCCATATTTTGCCATAATCTTCCACAGTCCTTCTCTGCTGACTGTATTAAAAGCCTTGGTAAGGTCAATGAAAGTGGAAAACATTTTGCAGTTCTGTTCCTGACATTTCTCTTGCAGCTGCCTTGCAACGAAAATCATGTTAACAGTTCCTTGTTCTTTTCTGAAGCCACATTGACTTTCAGGAAGAAGACCTTGATCGAGATGGGCCGTGAGGCGATTGAAAAGAATTCTGGCAAGTATCTTCCCTGCAATTGAAAGCAAGGAGATGCCTCAGTGGTTGTCACAGGATTGGCGGTTTCCTTTATGTTTGTAAAGGTGGTGGACTATTGACACATCCTTGAAATCTTGTGGCATGGTCTCTTTCACCCATATGTTTGTAAAGACTTGGTGAAGCTGCTCTATTAGGACCGGCCCACCTGCCTTGTATATCTCTGCTGGGATGGAGTCAGGACCAGGTGCCTTGCTGCTGGAAAGTTGCTGGATGGTTTTGTTTACTTCTACTATGGTTGGCGGGTCATCAAGTGTATCATTGGTGGGAACTTGAGGAAGGCAGTTGATGGTTTCATCATCGAAGAAGGAAGTTGCATTTAAGATGTTGCTGAAATGCTCTGCCCAGCGTAGAAGAATTTCTTTCTTATTGGTGACCAATGTTCCCCCATCTGCACTGAGGAGGAGAACTATGCCTGGTTATGTAGGACCATAGAGCACTTTCATTGAGTTGTAGAAGTTTTTTATATCATGTCTGTCAGCAAAGCCTTGAATTTCATCAGCTTTGCTGCTCAGCCAGGAGTCCCGCATGTGCCAAAGTTTCTGCTGCACTACTCTCTGAATATTCTTTAAGGCATCTTTTTTTTTATGTTGACTTCGGGTTATTCAAATGTGTCTTGGGGAGATATTTCTCGGCCAGCAATTGGTTGATGTCTTCGGAATTTTCATCAAACCAGTCTTTATGCTTTCAGGGGTCTGGACCCAGGATTTCCATAGCAGTGTTGTAAATTATGTCCTTTAGGGCTCTCCACTCTGTTTCTGCATCCTGTTTAGCTGCAGCATTGGGCTTGAGGCGGTCTTCCAGCATATTTTCAAACGACAGCTGCATTTTCTTGCTGTTTAGGCGGGTGACATTTAGTTTTTTTTGCATTTTTACCCCTATAGAGAGAGAGAGAGACATACACCCTATGGGGTAGATACCTGGCATATACTACAGTTCTGGGAGGTGGGAAACTGGCTACCTACCTAATTACCCCGTGATAACCTTGTGTTGTTTGTGTGAACCTTGTACATTTGTCACCGACAGACACGAGGCTGAGCGACTAGAGCAAGAGGCTAGAGGCAGGCTGGAACGACAGAAGATCACAGACGAGGCTGCAGCAGAAAGAGCTCGTAAAGAACTGCTGGAGCTGCAGGCTCACAGTGCAGCTGTTGAAAGTACCGGTCAAGCCAAGGCAGAAGCCCAGAGTCGTGCCGAGGCGTCCAGGATCGAAGGAGAAGCAGCTGTGGAGCAGGCCAGGCTGAAGGCACAGGCCACCAAGATTGAGTCTGTGAGTTGCTGTTGTGTCAGATAGGCCACCAAGATTGAGTCTGTGAGTTGCTGTTGTGTCAGATAGGCCACCAAGATTGAGTCTGTGAGTTGCTGTTATGTCAGATAGGCCACCAAGATTGAGTCTGTGAGTTGCTGTTGTGTCAGATAGGCCACCAAGATTGAGTCTGTGAGGTGCTGTTGTGTCAGATAGGCCACCAAGATTGAGTCTGTGTGTTGCTTTTGTATCAGATAGGCCACCAAGATTGAGTCTGTGAGTTGTGTTGTGTCAGATAGGCCACCAAGATTGAGTCTGTGAGTTGCTGTTATGTCAGATAGGCCACCAAGATTGAGTCTGTGAGTTGTGTTGTGTCAGATAGGCCACCAAGATTGAGTCTGTGAGTTGCTGTTGTGTCAGATAGGCCACCAAGATTTAGTCTGTAAGTTGCTGTTATGTCAGATAGGCCACCAAGATTGAGTCTGTGAGTTGCTGTTATGTCAGATAGGCCACCAAGATTGAGTCTGTGAGTTGCTGTTGTCAGATAGGCCACCAAGATTGAGTCTGTGAGTTTCTGTTGTGTCAGATAGGCCAAGATTGAGTCTGTGAGTTGCTGTGGTGTCAAATAGGGCACAGGCCACCAAGATTGAAGAAATGACGACAGGTGGTTTCAGATTGTGGCATAGAGGAATAACATCAATAGAATGGGTCCAGAACACCAGAGACAGAGATCTGTGAAGAGACATGAATGTCTGTGCCATTTGGCAGGGCACATTACTTTCTTGCCTAAAAAGCTCTCGCAGAGAGAGAGATAAATGTGAGCTATGGATGTCAGTGTAAAGTGAAGGTACTGATATCTCTGGCTTTATACACACAGAATGATACTGATTGGCATTCATAGGGCTGGATAAATGTGAGTTGCCATCAGACTAGCGTGTTGATATCTGTGTGTAATCACTGTGCTGACACCCAGAGTTCTCCTGTAGATACTTCCATGGAGAATGACTGTTCCTCTCATCACCAGGAGTCCCAGCTGGAACAACTAACCCGCGCCAGAGAGGCAGAACTGAGTTATGTGGCCGAGCAAACCAAGCTGGAGCTCCACAAGTCTGGCCAATTGTCGCAGAATGAAATCAACAAGTTCAAGCAGATGGTTGGAGCAATTGGAGCTAACACCTTACTAGCGATGGCTACCGCTGGGCCAGATCTGCAGGTAAGTGAAGGTTGATGAGTGTCTGGGATAGGTGAGAGACATGACCAGATCTGCAGGTAAGTGAAGGTTGATATGTCTTGTGTAGATGAGAGACAGGCCAGATCTGCAGGTAAGTGATGGTTGATGCATGTCTTGTGTAGGTGAGACAGGGCCAGATATGCAGGTAAGTGATGGTTGATGTGTGTCTTGTGTAGGTAAGAGACAGGGCCAGATCTGCAGGTAAGTTATGCTTGTCTAGTGTGGGTAAGAGACAGGGCCAGATCTGCAGGTAAGTGATGGTTGATGTGTGTGGTGTAGGTGAGAGACAGAGCCGCCCAGCCCCACTTGTGATTTTGGATCTCCAATGAGATGTCCCCAGGTCTGGGACATCAAGAGGATGGTGTAACTGTGCTGGTAATGCCATGAGAACGGTCTGACATGGGTTCGATTCCAGGGCTCTTTGCTATTCCTAATTATCCCTTCGTACATTCAGGCCTGCAAAATGTGATGGTATCACATCACAGACCCATAGCAAGAAACTGTTGAAGGACATGTTATTATATTAATTTGAGACTTAGATAAGCGATAAGCGTAGGTGGTCATGTTTCACCATCTCATGCAATCACCAGAGTCTTGGATCACCTCAGTGTTCATCTCAACCATACCACATGGGCAAGCCATCTAAGAATTTACTTCTCTGCTTTCCCCTTGTTCTCTTCCCCTCAGTCTTGCCAGTTGTCACCAAGTTCTGCAATTTATTTCTTCTCAAAACGTGTTCAAAACATTTTGACTGTCTACGTCTAATTTCTCTAATCAGTTTACAATCTTCATTTTTTTTATTGTAGGATTTGGTCATTGGTTTTTCTGTCTGTCCATGGTATTCTTTGCATTGTCGTCAGAAACCACATTTCCACAGCCATCAAATGTTTTTCAGTTTACTCATTTGTCCACATTTCACATCCATGCAAAAAGTACAGGTTGTATGCAGCACCTCAACACTCTTTTTCTCATTGCAAATGACATCGTTTTATTGGTCAATATGTTATCTTGCAAAAGGCTACCTTCGCCATGGTGATTCTTATTCTAATCTCTTCAAGGCATCTCCCATCAGATGTTATATGACTGCTCCAAGATAATTGTACCAATTCAGGTGTTTAGGATTATTCTCATTTACTTGTATATTACAGCCGGCTCCCTGGCCGAGGGGTTAGCAGCTTTCTCCATTAATCCTGAATACACTCTCGTGGTTGACGTGAGTGCACAAGAATTAGAAGTGGTTCGAGTCGCACCAGTGACTTATGAGAGTATGGAGTCGGTCGCTCAGAAAGTCATGACGTGCTGATGAGCATAATCTAGCCTAGGAATCAACATGCAGCTGAAAGATGCTGGTGTTGACCGCAATATCCTGAAACAGGGTGGAAACGCGGGGGGAAAAAAAACAAAAAAACTTGTATATTACATTGTGGATATTTGTTTTAACTAGTGACGACCATAATCTGTCTTCTTACAATTTAATTCTAACCCTAGTTGTTCACTGTGTGCAACAACCGCATCTACTTAATTTCTTCCGACGCCCAATAGATCTGGTATAATAAATTCTATTATAAATCAAGTCAGAAGAGAAAAGATGTCTACATGTAGATATAAATCCTGTTATAGGGCAAGGTGCAAGAAAATAGATGTATACTGGTAGACATAAATTCTGGATTGTCTACGTCTAGTTTTTCTAAGCAATTTAGGGTCTTCATTTGTTTCTTGTATCTCAGTCATTGAGGGACTATAAATTTCTATCATTTCACACACCGATGACATCTACTACAGACCCCTGACTCACTAAGAACATTAGAAGAATTGTGATAGCTTCAAATGTCCAGTCTGCTTGAAGTTGTGCAACCTACAGTGAGGACATTAGAAGAATTGTGAGAGCTTCAAATGTCCAGTCTGCTTGATGTTGTGCAACCTACAGTGAAGACATTAGAAGAATGGCCAGAACTTCAAATGTCCAGTCTGCTTGAAGTTGTGCAACCTACAGTGAAGACATTAGAAGAATGGCCAGAACTTCAAATGTCCAGTCTGCTTGAAGTTTTGCAACCTACAGTGAAGACATTAGAAAAATGGTGAGAGCTTCAAATGTTGTTTGCTTGAAGTTGTGCAACCTACAGTGAAGACATTAGAAGAATGCCCAGAGCTTTAATTGTCCAGTCTGCTTGAAGTTGTGCAACCTACAGTGAGAACATTAGAAGAATGGTGAGAGCTTCAAATGTCGTTTGCTTGAAGTTATGCAACCTACAGCGAGTCTGTGGGTGTTGATTGATCGTATGTATCCCATTTGATCTTGCAGGTGCGCATGCTACAGGCCTTGGGTCTCAAATCCACCCTCATCACTGACGGCTCTTCGCCCATCAACCTCTTCACCACTGCGTCTGGTTTGATTGGAGGTTTCCATCCTTCCAGTCACCGCATAGGAGCTTCTGAAACTGTTGAAGATTTTGAAGCTTAAAACCAAACGGTCTGTGCTGGCAAATATTTCGTGGAAATGTGTGAACAAGGCAGAAAAATAAAGGAATTGAGAACAGGAATGTCGAAACGGAAATGTGCAGTATCTTGATTGATTGATTTGGTGAATGCAAGACATATCTCATCGCACTTGAAATTATCTGTAAATGCTCAGATCTCCTTGTTTAGGTCACACCAGGAGAATCTCAGCTTAGCGCACAACAGCACTGGTGAGAAACCCAATATGTATAAAGGTATACAAAAACATGTATGCTGTCAGTATTCTGTGAGTCTTTTATTTGTAGGTCTGTCTCTCATTGTAAAACATGGTCATCATCATCAAGTGCCCTGCCAGCTGGCGTAGGCTTTCATGGCTGTCCACAGATCTCGGTGTTTGGTTTTCTGGATCAACTCTGCTGCTGATATTCCTCCATGTCACCGTCTCAATCCATCCAGCATCATTTCTCTTGGTCTGCCTCTCTTTCCCTCGATCTTTCCACATGGTCAGAAAAAATAAACATAGTAATGAGTCTGTATCCATGGCTGAAGATTTTAGCGCCATATTGATGTCCGCTGAGTTGATTAGTACTGCAGCATTTGATTGTTTTGATTATTACTGTTTTTTTTAATATTTACAGTAAATGTTTGCAATGTGGTACATGATTAGACTGTGAAATGATTATATGTTCAATTGTTGTTACTGTTGCTGCGATTTTACTCATCTTTACAAGTTATTTTTTTAAAAATATATGTATGTGAATCAAGTATTACTTTGACTTTTAATTTTGTCATTGTATGCTTGTGTAAGATTGATAATTTCACAGCCATTGATTGCTAGGCATTGTGTTTCACTAAATTAATTCCACAAGTTGATGCTAATGTTGACACTGGTATCTGTAAATGTGCATGATGTCTTGTTGAAAATATATGCTTTATATTGGTCTGTGATAAGCCTTACATAAACTAATCAATGCTTCACACTATACAGTATTTGTTTGTTATATCTTTACAAGATAATTGTTTGTTCTGTCTGTCTTAACAATATAAGTGTTTGTTCTGTCTGTCTTAACAATATAAGTGTTTGTTCTGTCTGTCTTAACAATTTAATTGTTTGTTCTGTTTTAACAAAATAATTGTTTGTTCTCTGTCTTTACAATATAATTGTTTATTCTGTCTTAACAATATAATTGTTTGTTCTCTGTTTAAACAATATAAGGTTGCTTCCAAGCTCTATCTAATTTGATCCTTAATGTTCCATGATTCACTGCCATACAACAGAACAGGCTCAATGTAACATTTCAGCACTCTCCGAAATTCAGAGCTAGTGACTTATTGTACATGACACTTTTTATTGTCTGAAATTCACCCTTTGCTTGGTCTATTCTAATCTTAATCTCTGTCACACAACACCAAAATCAAAAAAGTCATGTCACACAACAACAAAAACAAGTCATGTTAACCACAAACAAGTCATGTTACACAACAACAACAAAATAAGTCATGTCACACACACATAAATACAAAAGTCATGTTACACAACAATAAAACAAGTCCTGTCACACACAACAACAAAAAAACAAGTCACGTCACACACAACAAAAACAAGTCCGGTCACACACAACAAAAAACAAGTCATGTCACACACATCAACAAAAACAAGTCCTGTCACACACAACAACAACAACAAAAAACAAGTCATGTCACACACATCAACAAAAACAAGTCCTGTCACACACAACAACAAAAAACAAGTCACACACAACAACAAACAATTAAGTCCTGTCACACACAACAACAAAAACAAGTCTGGTCACACACAACAACAACAACAAACAAGTCATGTCACACCGAACAACAAAAAACAAGTCATATCACACCCACACAAAAAAAAAACAAGCCAGGTCACACACAACAAGTCATGTCACACACATTGACAAAAAACAAGTCGTCACACAACAACAATTAAAAAAAAACAAGTCCTGTCACACACAACACCAAACAAGTCATGTCACACAACAACAAAAAACAAGTCATGTCACACACACAAAACAAGTCCGGTCACACACAACAATAAAAAAAACAAGTCCTGTCACACACAACACCAAACAAGTCATGTCACACAACAACAAAAAACAAGTCATGTCACACACACACAAAACAAGTCCGGTCACACACAACAATAAAAAACAAGTCCTGTCACACACAACAAACAACAAGTCATGTCACACACACAAAAAGAAAAAACAAGCCCTGTCACACACACAACAACAACAAAAACAAGTCATGTCACACACACACAAACAAGTCATGTCACACCCAACAGCAAAAAACAAGTCATGTCACATAGCAACAACAACAAAGCCATGTCACACACACACACAAAA
The DNA here is from genome assembly GCA_963921405.1 of Cepaea hortensis. Taxonomy (NCBI): domain Eukaryota; kingdom Metazoa; phylum Mollusca; class Gastropoda; order Stylommatophora; family Helicidae; genus Cepaea; species Cepaea hortensis. Next base: position 427,998,193 of record OY992876.1, read on the forward strand.
CAAGCCATGTCATACAGAAAAAAAAAAACCATGTCACACACACAGACACACACAAAATGTCATTCACACAGAACAACAAAAAACAAGTCATGTCACACAACAACAAAAAACAAGTCCTGTCACCAAAAAAAAAAAAAAAACAAGTCGTCATATCACACAACAACAAAGTACACACAATATAATTGTTTGTTCTCTGTCTTAACAATATAAGGTTGCTTCCAAGCTCTATCTAATTTGATCCTTAATGTTCCATGATTCACTGCCATACAACAGAACAGGCTCAATGTAACATTTCAGCACTCTCCGAAATTCAGAGCTAGTGACTTATTGTACATGACACTTTTTATTGTCTGAAATTCACCCTTTGCTTGGTCTATTCTAATCTTAATCTCTGTCACACAACACCAAAATCAAAAAAGTCATGTCACACAACAACAAAAACAAGTCATGTTAACCACAAACAAGTCATGTTACACAACAACAACAAAATAAGTCATGTCACACACACATAAATACAAAAGTCATGTTACACAACAACAATAAAACAAGTCCTGTCACACACAACAACAAAAAACAAGTCACGTCACACACAACAAAAACAAGTCCGGTCACACACAACAAAAAACAAGTCATGTCACACACATCAACAAAAACAAGTCCTGTCACACACAACAACAACAAAAAACAAGTCATGTCACACACATCAACAAAAACAAGTCCTGTCACACACAACAACAAAAAACAAGTCACACACAACAACAAACAATTAAGTCCTGTCACACACAACAACAAAAACAAGTCTGGTCACACACAACAACAACAACAAACAAGTCATGTCACACCGAACAACAAAAAACAAGTCCTGTCACACACAACAACAACAAAAAACAAGTCATGTCACACACATCAACAAAAACAAGTCCTGTCACACACAACAACAACAAAAAACAAGTCATGTCACACACATCAACAAAAACAAGTCCTGTCACACACAACAACAAAAAACAAGTCACACACAACAACAAACAATTAAGTCCTGTCACACACAACAACAAAAACAAGTCTGGTCACACACAACAACAACAACAAACAAGTCATGTCACACCGAACAACAAAAAACAAGTCATATCACACCCAAAAAAAAAAAAACAAGCCAGGTCACACACAACAAGTCATGTCACACACATTGACAAAAAACAAGTCGTCACACAACAACAATTAAAAAAAGACAAGTCCTGTCACACACAACACCAAACAAGTCATGTCACACAACAACAAAAAACAAGTCATGTCACACACACAAAACAAGTCCGGTCACACACAACACCAAACAAGTCATGTCACACAACAACAAAAAACAAGTCATGTCACACACACACAAAACAAGTCCGGTCACACACAACAATAAAAAACAAGTCCTGTCACACACAACAAACAACAAGTCATGTCACACACAAAAAAAGAAAAAAAAAGTCATGTCACACAACACAACAACAATAATAAAAAAAAAAAACAAGCCCTGTCACACACACAACAACAACAAAAACAAGTCATGTCACACACACACACACAAGTCATGTCACACCCAACAGCAAAAAACAAGTCATGTCACATAGCAACAACAACAAAGCCATGTCACACACACACACACAAAACAAGCCATGTCATACAGAAAAAAAAACCATGTCACACACACACACACACAAAATGTCATTCACACAGAACAACAAAAAACAAGTCATGTCACACAACAACAAAAAACAAGTCCTGTCACCAAAAAAAAAAAAAAAAGTCGTCATATCACACAACAACAAAGTACACACAAGTCTTGCAGCAGGACCCAGCCGTGAGTATGTGGAGTGTTAGGACCGTCACACCTTTCTGCCCTGAGTGCCCGCCAGAGGAATAGGTGGTCAGTCTGACCCTCACATAATGAGTGGTGAGCCCGGGTATCAAACCCTAGTCCAACCTTGCTCCAGCCACTCTCAGTGCAACTTCCTAACTGTTCGGCCAGTGCACCCACTGTTATGACTTCTACCAGATAACAGCGTTATAGTATATGTACTATATGCCTCAATTCTTATTGGGAATATGATGCTAGACCCATATGTTTAGACCAATTGCCACAATGACAATAACTATGAGATCATACAGTGCCATAGTTATGAGGGGCTTCACATGAATCTTTAAATGTTTTTTGTGGTGAATTTATTCTGGGAAAAAAATAGTAAAGAACAAATGTATCATTTTTCAATGTAGTCACCACTGCGTTAAATGCAAGTCGTCCAGCCCTGATAAAGTGCTTGGATTCCTGTAGACAATTCTCTAGGGTCACTACTCTGTGTGCCTGGCCTGGTTGTGAACAGTCTGTCACAGAGGTCACGCTGTTTTGAAACTTCCTACTCCACTCATACACTTGCTGGACTGACAGGCATGCATCATCATACTGGGCCTTCATTCGCTGATGAATTTCTATAGGTTTCAGCCCTTCACTAATCAAAAAACGGATAAGAGAATGCTGCTCCTCTTTGGTGCATGTCAAATGTAGGGCAGTGCATCTTTAAACTGTCCTTATGACGTCACCATGTTCATCTGCACCGTGATGTCACATGCTTAACACTCATGACATCCTTAACAATATTGACAGGTTACAAGACAATGGCGTGTGGGTATTGTAATTTCTATCACACTTTTAAGGTTTTCATTTGAAGCCACCTCGTATCTTCATAGGTAGGTAGGTAGGTAGGTAAGCATGTAAATATGTTGATACAGTGATGGACACAGTGCCTAAACAGGAAAGACAAGTCTGTAACGTGTAACTAAAAAGGTCGAAACCATAAATCCACACGAGTCCTGCAGGTCTGTAAGCTGAAATATGCAAGTTGGCAAAGAGAGATGTGCATCCTGCAAAGGGTGAAGTTAACTCAAGAATCATCATCCTGATGTGTCATGCTGGGCAGCACAGGTGATCATATACCAACACAAACATCTGTCCTTGGTGTTCTTGATATGTCTGACCATTGTCTTCCGTCCCACTCTGTCAATCCATCTAGCATTTTCTTCCCTTGTCTCTAACATCACTGATCTTCCTGTTTATCAAATCCTCTGCAAACCCTCTTGCGTTTCCAAAAGTTCATCTTAGGAAAGATGAGTTAACTTAAGGAAGACAAGAGCTTGTGCATGTTTCCAAAGTGCATCCTGTGAAAGATGAGGTTCACTTCAGGAATACAAGAGCTTGTGCGGGTTTCCAGAAGTGCTTCTTGTGAAAGATGAGGTTCAGGAATACAAGAGCTTGTGCGGGTTTCCAGAAGTGCTTCTTGTGAAAGATGAGGTTCACTTCAGGAATACAAGAGCTTGTGCAGGTTTCCAGAAGTGCTTCTTGTGAAAGATGAGGTTCACTTCAGGAATACAAGAGCTTGTGCGGGTTTCCAGAAGTGCTTCTTGTGAAAGATGAGGTTCACTTCAGGAATACAAGAGCTTGAGCGGGTTTCCAGAAATACTTCCTGTGAAAGATGAGGTTCACTTCAGGAATACAAGAGCTTGTGCAGGTTTCCAGAAGTGCTTCTTGTGAAAGATGAGGTTCACTTCAGGAATACAAGAGCTTGTGCAGGTTTTCAGAAATGCTTCTTGTGAAAGATGAGGTTCACTTCAGGAATACAAGAGCTTGTGCGGGTTTCCAGAAATACTTCCCGTGAAAGATGAGGTTCACTTCAGGAAGACACAAGCTCATGCAGGCTTACAATGAGACGGCTGCATCTTGCGAAAGGTCAGGTTAACTCTCACACCCAGAGCTCGTGTTCGGCGAGGCAGGGAGTGATACCAGAATGAGTTGGTGGGATGTTTCATCAACAACAGCATACCATGCTCTAGTATGAGTGACACTGGAGCGATCTTACGTTTGCAGTCCTTCCCCCGACTGTCCTGATGTCTGAAAACAAAGTCTCTAGGCTGACCCAGACTTAATGATGCAATTGGGTAACCTGGAGATAGATCTCTTTCATCATCTTTATGTTCTCCCATGTAATCATGGCCATCTTTGTACCTGCCAACCAAATGCATATCATCAGTACAAAGAGTTTACCATGATAATGAAGTGTTTTTGTATCATGAAAGACAAACACTAGATTGCACGATTTATTGCCTGGCATATTTTGCTGCATCTCGCCTGATACATAATGGAAAAAATCACACAACATAGTCGCAGTTCCACCTTCATGCTCCATTCCTGTGCCAGTGAATATCACACAAAATGCTCCTCACTGCCCCATGTGAAAAGTAGAACAGACGTGAGTCTCAACAAACCAACAGCCTGCACAGGTATACTATTTATTAGGCCGCTACCAGAATGCCAACAAAAATGTCCACCATGAAAAATACAGTTCATCGTTGATGGAAGCAGCAGTCACTAGAAAACCAGCAGCCACACATTACTGCATAAGGCATACCCAGTTAATTCAGCAACCGGCTGGCTGCCATTTGTCTGAAAATGCAGTTCCTGATATAAACAACTGCAGACAAATGTAAAAGCATTCTACACGAAATCCACAGCTTACAGTGTCGCTCCACACACCTAGCTCAGTAGCTGGGTGACGGAACCATGATCACCATAAACATGAAATAATATCCATAAATAAATGTTACCCAGTCACCATAAACATCAACATGCCGAAAGGATATGATCACACAACATGAACTATGGCAATGAAATCAATCCTTCAACTTAACAAACTGAGAAAACCTACCCACAACAGAATATTACAGTGCATGTGCATTCTGGTACCCAGACAGTGTTGGGCTTGAGGTCTGACAATTCACATGACATGACACGACTCAACACGACACAACATAACACAACACAACTCGACAGCGGTGATGGCCTGATTTATATTTTTTTCGCTCGATCGCTTTGAACTCAAGCATAGTCCATACACACTACTTCTAGTAGCAATGGACTGAACTTTGTGTGTGGATTAGCTTTCCCTATTAACAGTGTCCCTCGCCATCAGATGAACCCACTCTGACTTCAGAGGTACTCGTAATTTATGCCCTCAAGTCAAGGACAAGAAGTCAACATTTTAGTCCAATTGTCTGCTGTAGGAGTTGAACCCCTTACACCGACATCAGCACACTGGATGTTTAAGAATGCATGTTCTTATCCATTCTGCCATGCTGACCTCCATTTGCTAACATGTAGCTAACAGGTTTTTGTTGTTGCACTACGGTAATATAAATCTTCCACAGTGTATGATCGTTTTGATGCCTAATAAGTGTATGACTAGCAACAGTTGAAGCTGCTGGGTCTGTTTGAATGTGCTGCACTTGTGAAATTTCAACATGATATTAGTCTCCCCTTGGTTATATGCTGCTAAACTCTCTGGCACCAAATTAGTTAAATGACTGACTTAGTTAAGTGGGTGTGTTAATGAATGGCTAGGAAATTAGACTAGCAATGGCATGAATGTGTGGTCAGAAGAGAGTTTGACGTCTGTACTCGGCAAATGCTACGCTAGGAAAAGACAAGCCACTTATTCCCCCAAGCATCCGGGCCTACAAAATTGTGATGGACCTAGTTTTTTTTGTTTTTTTTTAATTTGTGCTCGCTCACTTTGATCTCAAGCATAGTTCATACATATGCTACTACTTCTAGTGTACTGGACTGACATTTGCATGTGGATTAGCTTTCCTTACGACCAGTGTACCTCACCATCAGGGAATTCAGAGGTATTTGTAATTTACGTCTCGAAGTCAAGGAAGAGAAGTCAACATTTTAGTCCATCTGACTGGTGTAGGGGTTGAACCCGCTACCACAGCATCAGCACACCAGACGTTCAAGAACAAACTCTTTTATCCATTCAGCAGTGCTGACCACCACGGACCTAGTACTTGTCATACCTAGAGCAGGTTTCTGCTACGGGACCTATTTTTCTCACACGTGTGTTATCAGGGACCCCAAATGGGAAGTACAGAATAGTAACATAGTAGACCTGCTGCAGGTGTCCTAACAGGCAACTCAAGATCATTGCTCTGAGACTAGCTATCTGACAACACAGATAAAAATAAGCCAAATACATTCATCATGTCCCATGCCAATAAGCATGGATGGTCATGTTTGGCCATCTCAAACTATCACCAGAGTCATGGATCAGCTCTGTGTTTTTGTTTCCATTATGCCATGTGGCAGAGCCATCTAGATATTTACCTCTCTGCCTTCCCCTTGTTCATTTATACCAGTGTATATGAACACGCAAGTCAGGTTTTAGTTGACAATATAAAGTTTATTTATTCTTGATGACCAAGGGTTGATGTTAGCTTGTACTCAGATCAAAGGCCGGATCTTAACTGCCCTTGCCAACACAATACGTCACGATTGAGCATCTCCCACCCTTTCACTCTCAATGCTCAATCGTGCTATATCTATTTCCCACTAGATCCTAATAATACCCCAGTACTCTATTACTGTTACACCTCCCCATGTTACTTAAAGAATTTTTCCTATAAAAGGAAAAAATCTTTACTCCTAATCCCCTTACTCTATTCCCTCCTTTTCTTTATCTCTCACAGTTCTCCTAATCTTCCCCAAAGTGAATATTCTATTTCTTTAAGTCTTCCCCTGCTATATATATATATATCAACCCACTTCTTCTTCGTTTCTGGCTCTTCAAACAACCATAACATATTTACATATCTTTAATAACAATTCAATATCAACTTTATAAAATACATTATAACACATCTTCTTAAATATTACTTTTCCACTTCATAAGCATTCCGCTTACTATTTCAAACGCTGATACCATTCTCCCCTTTCGACTAACTTGAAATCACTTTCACACGATAGAAAGATAAAGAATCGGTGGCCACCGGCATTTAAAGAAGAAGTATACTCTTTCACCCTAAGATCACACTCATCTAAATCACACACCCCTTTACACCCCTATGTTCTTTTGAGACTTTATGTAATAAAGTCTAAAATCACACACCCCCTTACCACTCATTATGGTAAACGTTTACGCTGCTATCTACAGCATCAAATACCAACCATTAAAAATATTCTTCACTTCTAAGTGTCTATATATTACAGACACTACCTTATCTCAATCTCACATTGTAATGTTAACCACAAAACACATCCCGAGGACACAATTAAAAAGGTCTATTATCCCTTAAGACCTCCTCCAACCTTATAGACATCACCTCTCATAACCACATCACCTCGTATAACTAATCTTCTCCTATACCTCAGTTAAAAATTATCTCTTAATGTCCATTTCTTATGGGCATATCTACTAAAACCTCCACTTATGCCGTTATCTACAGCAACTTAGTAACTTCGAAATCTCCCCTTAAATGTCTATTTATTACAGACACCAGTAACTTCGGAATGTTAACCATTTAACACAACATCGTAATCTGACCATTATATACCCTACTCCAGCAACCCACTTATTATTCTATCTCTGAAGCTTAATACACCCAAAGGGATAAACATTTACATCCTGCCCAGGCCATGTAAGCCAATGCCTCTCTAACATCTTCCACCTCTCAATTCATAATTCGTGCCGTAACCCACAGCAGCAAAAATAACCACTCATGTCTGTGACTGCTTGCAATCAACTTTATCTCAGTCCCTTTTTTACGGACCTACAAACACCCCAGGTCACTATGTCTCGACTACACACTTACACCCCTTTATTCTTGTACTGTTATCCACAGTGTCTAATCACTCTTCAGATTTAAACATGGATTCAATTCATGTTTTTGTCTGGGGTAACCCGTTACCCTCTTCTTTTTCTATAACCCCGCAATCCTGTGTACATCATGGTTCTTCTGACCCCATGTAACCCATGTTTAAAACTTTCTCCTCATTAACCCCACTGCTATATTAATCTTTTCTTCCCCCATATGGCTTCTAATCCATATATTTCCAATCAATGCTGACTTTAGTGTAACTCTAAACTTCCCCATAACCATCCATATATTTTCACTACTTCATAACCATATTAACTATTAACCTCTCTACGCTGATTATCACAGCAATAAAATACCCATGAACTTACTCTTTACAAAGAGAATGTGTCTCTCTATTAGTTCTCAGTAGTTTTATTAACTCTTTTCTGAACGAAGGGTCCTAATTAAACCCCATATATTGTCTTTATTCTAGATAAAACCCTGTAAACATAACTTAACTAACTACTATTTAACATACAAAACAGCGAAATAAAATCACAACAGGACATCAAACCCCCCCAAATTTTTGTAACAATCATTTATGTTTCCCCGCAACTCAACTAAAGGTATGATGATGATGGTGATGATGATGGTGATGATGATACAACATACATCCTATTCTATTTTTACCTACTACTACTGGTCTCTTTTACGGACCAGTAGTTTACACACAAAAGTCTACAAACACAATAATCCTATTCTAAAATAATAACAATCATTTTACAGGACCAAATCAAGCAAAAAAAACATTTTATACACGAGGCATCAACACTCAGACTCCACAAAAGAATTGTCTTCTCGCTAAAGAGAAGGTTTTTTTTTTAAAAAAAAAAAAACAATTCCCTTTACAATTACTACGTACAGTGGCCCATCAACCCTGGCCTCCCATACGACTTAACAAAACACCTCACTGCTACGTATGTATATCTGTTAACTACAGACTAACTTCTTTAATCTAGAACAATATTTGTTCTCCTCAACCACAATCACCACTCCACAATTGACCGTTCCATTTTCTGGAAGTCAAACTAACTCCTTATACATCACATTATTTGTAATTCCATCACTGTAAACTACAGGTCAACTCATTTCACCTATTATTATCTCAATGTTACCTCAAAGTACCAGTGGTCAATTATTTCCCTTGGATTTATTCCAAGTATTTCTACAACTAACTATTTTTATTACCGTTAACCACGGTATCTCTAACCTTTTACGTCCAACAAAACTTTGTCTCTCACCAATACAACCAACTCTACTTTTTAAGTTTCTCGTCTATCCGACGCAATTTACTTAAACACATCATTATCTTCCAACATCTCACCACGACTACTCTAAGCTATCCTCAGGTCTCTCCTAGCATTCTTATATCGTGACGATAATCAAACTGGTCATCTTCCTCGGAACACGTTCTCCAACATTCATTTTACTAACCATGTTTACCTCCGCATCTTTCACTGTTATTTCTCGGGACTCTTTCAGAACTGCAAGCCACGCCACTTACAACTGACAACGGACCTCACTTTCCTCGTTTCTCAGTATTAGGCATTCCTGCTTCTACATGTCCCTGTCAAGAATACTAAACAATGTTTTATGAAACATCATTCAGAATGTTAACTCTCATTCCGTCATTCAACTTCCATAATTTCCTTCCAACGTCAGATATTCTAACGAAAAGACATCACAATCCTCCAACCATGTTTCGCATACTCTATGTTCTACGTTTTATCAACCACTCTTCACATATTCACACGGACACACAACCTCGCTCTCATCTCACGACCACTCGCATCGCGACAACCTAACGTGTCTATACTATTACTACAAAGAGAATTTAGACGCCAATTCAACATTCCAGCAATCACTCAGCACAATCTAAGCGTATTGATCTCCTCCACACACATTGACACAAGATATATCAGCGCAACCATTACATTTTATCTATGTATTACACTTAAGTGACGTTATCACAGCTCTATCCTGCTTTACTCATCACGACGAACACCTGTTTGACTACAGTTATACTCACGTATGAACAACACATAACCAGACGAATTTCTCCACAGGACTTTCACAATTCACTTCTTCCTTATTTCTACTTTACTCAATCATTCACTCCCATACGAAGGTCAGACGCTGCCACTCGCAACTTATATCGCTTTCACAGCACTATCTACTATCTTTTCAAAACAAACTTCATTCCGCTTTCTATATTTCTCCACACAACAACTTTCTCAGACTTAATCAACTCTTCCTTCTCCACAAGTACGACGTAACTCGTATTCTTCAAGTATCAACTTCTACAGTCTTTTACTCTTAATACTCTTCGCGTTCAACTGACTATTTTACTCACAGGATACTTAATTCCTCCTCAACCTATTTCTCCTCACCAGACATTCTCGGTTCAGCTGTCATACAATACTATTCTTTCTTCTCAAACCAACAAGCAAAACTATCTCAGACATCACGTCATAGCTCTGAGTCAAACCATTTATCTCTCACCCTCTACTAATTCTGTGCACACCATTTATACATCACTCAACGTGATTAACTCTCTGTACCTATCCCTTCCGGACAAACTTATTTTATCTAGTTTACTCTCCCTACACCGAAATCAAAAACCAGATATCCTGTACTACGTATCCACGTAAAATATCAACAACTCCATCGCCTACCCTATACCATGCGATGCTACACCAAACAAAATTCATCTGCCTATTCCAGACAGCTCCCATATCTATATGCTCAAATCTCAATTCTTCTCATAAACTTCCATTTTCCTTCCTCACCCAAGGAATTTTAACCATTATAGAGTGTGTCCAAGTTAAACATTTCGTTGTCTCTCAATATATTAACCCGTCTTTCTCTTATTATGTCCTCTTCACTATCTGTTGTCAACCTGTTAAAGTACTCAGGTCTTAATTCTCTGAGTTTTCTTATGTTATCTTCTGTTGTCGCGGAGTAATTTCGCGCTATCTGTCTATCGCCATTCTTCTTCTTAAATGTTTTCTTCTTGTTACCTTTATTTGCGTCGGTCTGCTCACTGTTCCCTGTGTACCTTACGTACCGCTTGTATCTTCCCATCTCGTCTTCAGATGACACACTGACAATAGTTCCTTCCTCAGACCCATAGCCCAATGCAAACACGTCTACACTATTCTCACAGTCGTCTTTAGTACATCTGACTTTCTTTCTCTTTCTCGGTCTTCGTCCCTTAGCCTTTCCTACTTTCTTGTCACATAAGCTGGTATCTAATTCCAAAGTTCCGTTCACTTGTCTACCAGGAACTACATCGTATGAGGAAATCTCACTCTTCAATTCAGGATCTGCTCGTAGTGCAATTCTCTCATTCTCTGAATCATCAGTATTAATATCTGTTTCAGCATCACTATAATTCGCGGCTGTAAGAATATCTGCTCCGTAACCTGAACTTTGAGAGCTAATATTCCTACACCATTTGGGAATTAGTTTCCTGTCTATCGCTGAGGAACTTGACATAGTACTACCTCTATTAACAATCATACTATTCCTTTCCTTAATACTTTTCTTCCTTGGCTTTCTTTCGTCCTTGGTTCTCGTATGTCTGTCTTTCTTACCTTCAACCTTGTCTCCCTTAGTCAAATGAGTTGGTTTTGACTGAGTTTCTGTTAAGTCAGTTTGACTTCCCTTTGTTATCTTGCTGGCTGGTTGTACCTGGACCTTTTTCTCTACTGTATCTACCTGAGTCTGTGTACTATTTTCTATCGTATTACCTGCCTGCGTCTGTGTTTCTCGGTTTCTTTTCTTTACTAATACTGTCGTCTTCTTTTCCTGTTCCATACTAATGTTGGCAAGTACTTTAGGTGTCGTTGAATTCTTATCTTTGTGTTCCACTCTGTCTTTCGATCCTGACTTCAAATATTGTCTTTGTCTCTTTTCAAACCAGTCGTTACGTCTTTTTCTGGCGGTTGCACTGTGAGAGGGCCAGTCCCACGATTTCTTTGCAAGGTTTCTCTCACGCCCAATACTATACCAGTCTGACCTTTCACTATTACGTCTGTTCTTCTTACCGTCTCTTACCCTATAAGCATTTGGACTTTGTTCGTCATAACCAGCCGCATACATAGAATCATATCGTCTTCTGTCTTCATTAAGCACTGGCTGTCTCCTGTTATTCCCTCCTACTCTGTTGCCTTGTACATTAAATCTATAGGTCTCTAGTCCATTTGTTCTTCTTCTTAACCTTTCTACAAAATTATTTACCTCATCGACCGCTACTTTCAATTCTTGCAACCATGCAGTCACGCGTCCTAATTCTTTATCCATTTTTATCCAGTATGTTGTATGTTGACAATGTTCGGCAATGTAATCCAATCCACTATACACTACCAAGTACCTGTCCTAACAAATATCTAGGGTCTCCATATTGTAGATCTGAAATATGAAATACCCCCGTACAACACAAAATTGCAATATATATATATCACTATATTAGTATAATATTAATCTTATTCCAAGTTCATTATTATAAGACAACATTTATATGTCCGAGGTGTCCTGTTCCGCTGAAATATACTTTAACAAAGCAAGCAAAGAAGCACACAATTTCAATTTCTTAATTTAAGGAATACACTCACTTGTTTTGGAAAATTATAGTTAGTTTCTGGGTTTTAGAACCACACAATTTCACCTTCTTTTTGTTTCCTGACTCAAGCACGTACTTTCCTCGACTCGTTCGATCACCAGGAGCCTGTTTCAGTTGAAAAATCGGTCGCGGAGTTCCGGTAGACTGTCTCTTCTTCCAAGTAATTTCGTCACTTCTCTAGGGATGCCGGGATAATCTTCAACCCCTGGTCGGGTCCCATCTAAGATATCTAGCCTTTGTTTTCACCCCGGGTGGGGCACATCATCGATGTCTTGAGATAGCGACAATGTAAGCGGCGATTTGAAATTAGCAAAACTCAGGCTATGGTAAGCCCCTTGGAAACGCTAAAGTCAGACAACGGCTATGGCAAGCCCCTTGATAATGCTAAAGTTCAGACAACGGCTATGGCAAGCCCCTTGATAATGCTAAAGTTCAGACAACGGCTATGGCAAGCCCCTTGATAATGCTAAAGTTCAGACAACGGCTATGGCAAGCCCCTTGATAATGCTAAAGTTCAGACAACGGCTATGGCAAGCCCCTTGAGTTGTACTATGCAAAGCGACGGCTCTACCAAGCCTCTTGAGTTGAAAATTTGTTATCTCAAGTCTCTGTAACAGCTTTACAGAGGACCACCCCTGGGCGGGCTTTCGGCCTCTGTATTTGCAGATTACTGAGTTTTACTGGGCATCACTTCACTGGTTGTTCTACCACGTGCCGAAGCTGTTTCTAGGAGTTATTTGACCGGAGCATGGAACAATAACAAGCGTCTCCCGACCTTGACAAAACCGATTCGAAAAAACGTCTGTTCTAAATACCCTGTTTAGGCAGTCTGGTCTGGATCCTTTGAAGGTTTCCTAGTACTTCGCGTGGTGTCCGGGACGGCCAAATCCAGTATCGTGGTTAGACGGCACCATTTCGTGTCCTATACCAGTGTATATGAACACGCAAGTCAGGTTTTAGTTGACAATATAAAGTTTATTTATTCTTGATGGCCAAGGGTTGATGTTAGCTTGCACTCAGATCAAAGGCCGGATCTTAACTGCCCTTGCCAACACAATACGTCACGATTGAGCATCTCCCACCCTTTCACTCTCAATGCTCAATCGTGCTATATCTATTTCCCACTAGATCCTAATAATACCCCAGTACTCTATTACTGTTACACATTTTCCCTTAATCTTGCCAGTTGTCACCAAGTTCTCCAGTTTATTCCTTCTCATAATGTGGCATTCGAGTTCTAAGAATATCTTGGATAAAGAAAAGGACAAATGTATCCATACTTCAAGAGCTGAATAATGAAGAAGGCTGGCTATTAAAGACGATAAAACAAAGAAAATTGAAATACTTCGGTTATCTGAAACGTCATGAAAGTTTGGAGAGAGCAATAATGGAGGGTATATGCCTGGGAAGAGAGAAAGAGGAAGGCCAAAGAGAAGATGGGTGCAGGATGTGGCAGATGATCTCCAGATGGGTGTATCAGACGTGGGACATCTTGCTTATGATCGAGAGGTTTTCCGGAAGGTTGTTATGGGAGCGAGATTCTGCAAAGGACATGCTATAGAATGAAATGAATGAACGCGCCATTTGAACAACCTGCTGTACTATTACATGCCACCAAAAGAAAAGAATGATCAAATCAGTCAGACAGCCACCAGTACCTGCTCGAGACAACTATCACGTTATGGACAGACCAGAACAAGTCATTTTTCTGCACCTCAGAATACGACACAATAGATTACGCAACCACGTATATACAAAATTCAAGATTGGTAAATCAGCCATGTACACATATGGATTGGCGTCGCAGACAGCAAATCACATACTCCAAGACTGACCAAAATATAACACATCTAGGCAAACCTTCTGGCCTAGAGAAACAACAGTGGAAGATAAACTAAATGGACCACTGAGTAAACTAACAAAGACAGTGAAATTCATACACGAGACAGCATTGCAGGTATAAACACATTTCAAGGGAACATAAAAAGAAGAACATCGGGGGATTCATCTTGACTGTCTAAGTCTAATTTCTCTAATCAGTTTACGGGTTTCATTTTTTCTTGTAGGACTTGCTCATTAGTCTTTCTGTCTGCCCATGTTATTCGTTGCATTTTCCTCAGAAACCACATTTCCACTGCCATTAGATGTTTTTCAGCTTGTCTGCTCATTTGTCCACGTCTCACATCCATACAAATACAACCTACCATAAACTGGACTACAAAGGGCTTAGGTACGAGTGGTTGTGATCCTATACTCCACAAGAAGTCTCAACAGCAAAAGAAGAAAAACAACAGATTTAATTCAGTCACTTTACCTGTTGATCAAAACAAAGTTAAACTGGTAGCCTGTGGCTGCAGAAACCTGGTCCCGAATCTTCATTAAAAGTGGAGTCCACGGCCGTGCAGGAATTGTGTTGCCAGAGAAGGAGTATGTCAGACCCGTGTTGCCATGTGCCACCTGTGGACAAACATTTACACTTAGATTATATTCAGGAAAGTAAATCGCTTTGCATCCGTCCCTGGTGAAAGTGAAAATCTATAATCTGTCCAGAAACTAGATCTCTTTGCATCTATCATTGGCCAAAGTTCACATTTAAAACTATGTTGAGAAATGAAAATAAAAATACAGCACACTGATTAATCTAATGTAAAGATGTTTATTACAGTATGGATCAGAAAAGTGGCATGTCTCCAAAATACCACATCAAAGCTCCAGATATTTATCAACATGTGTCTCTTTGATATTCAAAACAACATATCCCCACTGTGAAGTTAAACAAAGATGCAATAAACAAAGGTTGGACAATTTGTTGCCTGACATACTTTACTGTATCTAGTGGGCTGCATACTGCAGTGCTATAAAGGGTGTATTTTTAATGACTGTGCAGTGTTTGAAAAAACTGCCGGTCCAAGTTTTGTATTTACCTGCTATGTTGCATGAACTTTACAGAGGGTGAATACAAAACTTGGACCGGCAATATTTTCAAACACACTGCACAGTCATTTAAAATACACCCTATACATCATATAAAGTTAATAAATGAATTATACTTTGGTCGAAATACTTAACACAGTCACTTATCCTGTTTGAATGTGGAGCATTTATTATCCCCACAGTAATCACAAATTCACAATAAATTCTTTCTGCCTACACAAGATTGGGTAGAAACACCCAATTGCTAATACCTCTGCATATTTGAGCAATCATTTATTGTTCATAAAATGCAATATATAAAATGCCTTTGCCTTTTTAACTTTATGGCTGCAATTTAGCAGTTGTTGAAAGATGGCTTCGCTTTGCATTTTACGGCCTGTGGACTGTACAGGGTGATTAACTCTTTTCCACTCATACTAGTATGTTTGTTTACTCAATTTTTTTTTTTTTTTTGCGCTCGCTCGCTTTGAACTGAAGCAAAGTCCATACATACTTCTAGTCGTGCTGGATTGAATTTTGCATGTAGATTAGCTTTCCCTATTAACAGTGTCTCCCGCCATCAGGCAAACCCCTCTGACTTCAGAGGTACTTGTAATTTATGTCCCCAGGTCAAGGACGATAGGTCAACATGTTAGTCCAACTGTCCAGT
Source organism: Cepaea hortensis (assembly GCA_963921405.1). Classification (NCBI taxonomy): domain Eukaryota; kingdom Metazoa; phylum Mollusca; class Gastropoda; order Stylommatophora; family Helicidae; genus Cepaea; species Cepaea hortensis. Next base: position 428,014,128 of record OY992876.1, read on the forward strand.
GTAGGGGTTGAACTCCTTACCTCAGCATCAGCACACCGGATGTTTAAGAACACGTGTTCTTATCCATTCAGCCATGCTGACCTATGGTTACTCAATTTGGTCATTGTCCTTCCGTTCTACCTATGTAAGTTGCTTGGCACTCACACTGGAATAGATAAATGCAGTCTGATTTGGTATACAATGCCAATGATTCTTTCACAGATGGAGTGGGTATTGGGGTAGTTTTATATCTAATGACTGGTTCATCTTATTCCATCATACCTTCCAAAGGTTAGTTGGATATTTCGAACTGGTGAGTGGATATATATTAATTATAAAGACACACCTGAGATAAATGATGAAACTTTCAACAAATAAACCTGTGAACTATCAAACATATAGTATATAGATATAATTTCTTCACTCAATCAAAACTTTCTTCCTTTCTGTTCAACACGTCTAACCTGCTTTCTGGGAATCTGTATTCGCTTTCCAAACAATTTTACTGTGGCCAAGTCACCTTCGTTGTAGACAAATTCTGTTTCACACAACCTCAATAAATTATCTGCATCTTCCTGACCGTACAACTGTGTAAACTGCAAACACAGATCGTCCCTTGCTATATCTACCCACTGATAATCGCGCCTAACGTTCAGAAAACCTTCTGTCGACCTCACAACAACTTGCTCTTGTGGTACGTCAGCACCTTGTTGTTGTGGAAGTGAAATGTCATCTTTCTTATCATCTTCTTCACGCGTCTTTTTAACATCATCAACAATAAAACGTTTAGCGGATACTGCTTGAACTACTTCTCGAATGTTCTGTCTTTTTCTATGAACTGTCAACTTGGACATTGTTCAGAAGAACAACAAAAATGTCAAATAAATATGTGCCGTGTCTACAATATCTCTCCTATAATAATTAACAAATTTAGCGGATAGTACTTCTTTAAAATTTAATTTAAATTAAATGTTCTTCTGTCTTTTTGAGCTTTTCTCTGTCTGAGTGTCTGTCTGAACTGTCATCTTGAACATTGTTGTTACGAGGAGAACACATACGTGCCGTGTCTACAAGATCTAGAATAAAACGTTTAGCGGATACTACTTCTCCAATGTTCTTCTGTCTCTTTCTCTGAATTGTCAACTTGGACATTGTTGTAGCGAGAACAACTATGTGCCGTGTCTACAAGATCTCCCGCCGGACAGCCATCTTCTGTCTTGTGTCGTCTGCTGTCTGCTGGGTTCAAATGTCCGACAAGAAACGGATAAACCACGTCAGGTATTTGTATTTGACCATTTACAGCTTAACTTTTACAGACAACTATTTAAATAAATTAAATTTATTAAGTTACGGTACTTTCTTATTCTAATTTTGTATTATATAATATATCCATTATATGAAATAAACAAACTTTACAAAGTATGAAACTCAGTTTGTAATAATTTAAATTTGTATATGTCGACGAAGAGCTCCATTGCCATTTCTTGCAAAGGTAACATCGGAGAAGCACCGCAACAACGAGTGAAAGAGTGTGACGCTCGTGTCTTCTACTGTACACATTTGTGTTCACTAACACCGAATTCTCAGTTGTTGGAGCTTAATATCTTTAATCTTGAAGTAAGGCTTGTGGTAGTTTACAAGTGAACCAGTTATTAAATGTCTAAATAATAAAAAAAAAGGGAGAGTTTATACATAGCTGAAGTAAATTAGCGAGCCCTATCATCAATTTAATTTTGAGTATTTACAAATGAGACCACGACAGCAGATAGGCCTTGAAATTCAAAATCTAATGGTACCTCAATGATGCCTGTATGTCACTTATTAGTGAAGATATTCACAATTTTGTGAAGATGAGACAAGTTGCGATTTTTCATGCTATTCACCCGTAAGTGTAGCTCTCCAATGTGTCCGATTACCTCCACAAGCGGGTATGTGTGCGAGATTGCCTCAAACGGTCATATGAAAACTGACTTTAAAAATATGTTCCGTCATGTTAAATTATTACAAAATAGTACAAGTATACAAATAAATTATTAATAATCTTTAAACTTGTGTTCTCTTTAACTTTGGTAAGTCAAATCGCACGTTTTGTGTGTTGAAAAGTGTAGCGCAATCGATATGCGGCGGCCGTGGGTTTTCAATTCACAAAGTCACATCTTCGCAGAAAATCTGTTTTTCAAGCACAATTCGAGCAAGTCTAGCGATGAAACTTTGCTGATTCAGGAGCGATATTTTATATGGCAATTAAAATTTACATTAAACAGAGTCATATATTGGATTCATCGATTCCGATACGCGATCATTCTGCTGCATCTGTGGGTTGCGCTCCCCGGCAGTCGGCAGCTCGCATAGATCCATAGAGCACACTTTATTCACAAACTTACAGTTTCTTAGTTCGATATAATATTTTAGTTCGTAGTGTTTAATAGTTTCTATTATATCGCCTAATAATTTTGTGAAAAATTTTAAAAAAAATAAAATATGCCCAGCCAGGAAGAGAACCGCATTTCCCACGTTACACAGACAGGCGGACTATATTTTTATAGTCAAGCCGCCGTTTTGGGTTTTATGATCGTAAAATCTTTGCCTGTTTTTCAACCATAATAAAGCAAGTTTAGCGTGAAACTTTCAAAATTTCCGAAAAATTTGATGCAGAATTTGAAGATCCATCTACAATTGATGGTTTTCTGTTGAAAGCGCCAGAAAAAAATTATTTACGGTTCAGTTTGCCGTTTTCATTTTTCTCCGCGTGCGAGGTTGGTCTCAACCAATGGGTCATAGGCGGATTATGAATACTGACTTCAAAAATATGTTCTGTCATGTTAATTAATTAAAAAATAGTACAAGTATACAAATAAATTATTAATTATCTTTAAACTTGTGTTGTCTTTAACTTTAGTAGGTCAAATCGCACGTTTTGAGTGTTGAAAAGTGAAAATGTACATGCCAATTCGATTGATATGCGCATGCGCAGTCGCCGTGGCACATGGCCATGCGTTTCTCCATTCACAAAAACACGCTTCGCCGAAAATGTTGTTTTTTATACACATGGGGGGCAATTGCAGCGATGAAACTTTCCAGATAAATTTAAAATTGTATGCAGAATTCAAAAATACATATATAATTGAGGTAGTTCTAATTAAAGCGCCAGAATAGTGTTACAAAGTGCACATGCCAATCCGATCAATATGAAAACACATCTCCGCAGAAAATGTTGTGTTCATACACATCTGGGGCAATTACAGCGATGAAACTTACCAGATGTATTTAAAATTGTATGCAGAATTAAAAAATACATATATAATTGAGGTAGTTCTAATTAAAGCGCAAAAAAAAATTAATTACGGTAAATATGAAATATATTCTTATTTATATAAAAGGTCAAAATGATTTCAACCAATCACTGTGCACGGAATATTAAGCATACCTTTCCTGGAAAACCCTGGATGACGTGTGTTATTGTCACATGAGATTTGAATGAATGAATGACATCAAAAGAATGCATGGTCTGAACTAGCGCGAACTGGGAGACACGGTGAATCATGGCTATATGATTCCGTATATGATTCCTGTTTTCATTTCCAGTCGCGGCACGATGGAACTCGCTAGTATTAGTAATACTAAATTAATAGTAACTCATTAAATACTATTTAAGTATTTTTAAAAAAAAATTAAGTCAGTATCTGTTTTGTATTTATACCAGTAATTTTAGTATCCAGTTCAGCTATTGCATAATGCATCTCCATTTTTACGTACTTTTAATCATTGACATAGTAGTCCCAAGCACCAGGAAATCTGGAAAGTAAAGAGTAAAGGCAACACAACTAGTGTGATACTGACCATATGTCACCATACCGTTAATTGAGTTCTGATTGGCGTTGAACTTATTAAACTAAATGAATTTCAACCCATCTGGATTATATCTGAAGTGGGGTTAAAGTGACTAGTGTAGATTGTTATCTCAGATAACTGATAATGGCAATGGCATTAATGGATGTCAGTGTAGTATCTAAGTATCCTCTGCCCATTGCCTGTATGCCCTGTCGGAGCATTAGCACTCAATAGACTCACATCAAGCTGCCTCAACAGCAGGGCTGGAGACCCACTTTCACCCAGGAATGCTTTCTCAGTGACTCAAAATCGTCATCATCTTGTGCCATGCCGATAAGCTTGGGCAGTCATGTTTCACCATCTCATACGATCACCAGAGGCATGGATCAGCTCTGTGTTCTTTCTCAACTGCGCCATGTGGCCAAACCATACAGATATTTTCTTCTCTGCCTTCCACTTGTTCTTTTCCCCTCAGTCTTGCCAGTTGTCATCAAGTTCTGTAATAGACCAAGTCCTCCAGTTTATTCCTTCTCATAGCATGCCCAAAAATTCTAACTGTCTATGTCTAATTACTCTAATCAGTTTACGGTTTTCATTTGTTTCTCATAGGACTTGCTCATTGGTTTTTTGTCTGTCCATGGTATTTTTTGTCAGTGATTGACGAAACATGATTTTCTAGGCATCTGTCAGTGACTCAAGTATGCCTAAAAATATTAAGATGGGCTGGGCTCGAATAAAGTGGGTGAAGTCTCAGAAGATGCCAAGGCTGAGAAAAATCAGCATCGTTTGTATGCCAGGATACACTGGTATTAGAGGAAATGAGCAAACTGGTAGGCTTGCGGGAGTGGTTTCTGTAGGAAAGCTGACTAGGAATGGACAGGGCTGATATACAGAACATCCTCAGAGAAGATTAAACGAATGCCAGTTTTCACCAAGTTGTCTGGTTTATTTTTTCTTATAATGTGTCCAAAAAATTTTGACTGTCTACGTCTGATTTATAGTTTACTGTTTTCATTTGCTTCTCGTAGGACTTGCTCATTGGTTTTTCTGTCTGTCCATGGTATTCTTTGCATTGTCCTCAGAAACCACATTTCCACTGCCATTCAATGGTTTTCAGCTTGTCTGCTCATTTTTTAAAACAACTGCGGTGACAGTGAAACATATGACAATGTGTTTTATGTATTTTGATTAAAATGATTCATTGCAATTTCAGTATATGTTAAATTTTGTTCTGTAACTAGCGCTTGAAAAAAAAAGAGGAAATATGCAAGGTAAAGCTGTGGGATATTTGGCAGCAGACTGCCTTGCATTGGTTTTCATACAATGGTATGAGTGCCGGTCATTCAGAAAGCAATGGCAAACTACTACAATGACAAATTTGCCAAGAAAAAAATTCTGAGGCTGACTGCGATGTCCTGTAAATGATATGCAACTAACTTTTAAAACATTTATTGTGCAGGATATTTTTTTCTACATTCATTCTTCAAATTTATGAAAATAACAACAAAATAATGATATCCCCAGATTGTGCTGTGATTGTTGAATGACCTCATCATGGCGGGAAAGAAGAGGTGCATATTGGCAATCATAGTGGTGCTGGCTGTTTTGGTAGAGCTCTGCGACAGCGTCAAGAGGTACCAGTTCAAGCTGTACACATACAGGAAAAAGCGAGATGACAAACGCTACAAGATGGCACATCAGCGGTGCGAGGTGGAGACACATTGTCACGGACTGTGGGGCATCATGTACACCAGGTGTTTACGACGATGTATGTCAGAGTTTTGTTATAATGAACTCTATGGGGAGGACGAGTTGGAGGAAGGGGAAATCGACGTTAGGCTGAACTCTTTTAAAGGGTGTCTAAGTCAAGTGAAGATGGAAGACTTTTTTTGAGGGGATTATTTGTTCGTCCGTGATTGATTTATTGGTCCATGACTGACGAGTTGGTCCATGATTGATGAGTTGGTTTGTGATTGATTTATTGGTCCATGACTGACGAGTTGGCCCACTATTAATTTATTGGTCCATGATTGATAAGTTGGTTTGTGATTGATTTATTGGTCCATGATTGGTGAGTAGGTTCGTGATTGAATTATTGGTCCATGATTGATGTGTGTATTTGTCATTGATTGATTTATTGGTTCATGTTTGATGAGTTGATTCATGATTGATTTATTAGTCCATGATTGGTGAGTTGGTTCGTCGTTTATTGATAGATTCATGTTTGGTTTATTGGTCAGTGATCACTTTATTGGTCCTTGACTGATCAGTTGGTCCAACATTGTTGCATTGGTCCAACATTGTTGCATTGGTCCATAATTGATGTATTGGTACTTGTTGATGTCTTGGTCCATAATTGATGTATTGGCAGTTGTTGATTGGTTCATGGTTGGTTTATTTGTCCATGATTGAACAGTTAGTCCATGATTGATGTAGTGGTCCATAATTCATTTATTGGTGTATGATTGATTTATTGATACTTGTCAATGTATGGTTCATGGTAGATCAGTTGGTCCATAGTTGATCAGTTGGTCAATAAGTGATTTATTGTATACTGTCCACAGTTGATCCATGATTGATATGTTAATCTATAATTGATGTATTGTTTGAAAATTGATTTATTAGTCAATGATTGATTTATTTGTCAGTGATTGATTTATTGATCAATGATTGATTTGTTGATCAATGATTGATTGATTGGTTCATGATTAAATATGTTGGTCTATGATTTATGTTTTAGTCCATGATTGACTTACTGGATCATGCTTAAATTGTTGGTCCGTGATTGATTTTCTGGTCCATGATTGAATTGATGATTCCTGTTGACTTGTTAGCCCTGGACTTACTTTCTCTTTCTGGTCTGTGATGTGTTGCCATAAACTACAATATGTGTGACCTGCAATGGCAAGCCGTGGCTGTCTGTGGCTAGTATGCTTACTAGTCACACTTGGAGCCTGAAGCTTTGTAAGGATGTGAAGCGTGGACAATGAGCAGACAAGCTAAGAAACATCTGATGGCTGTGGAAATGTGGTTTTTGAGGAAAATGCAAAGAATACCAAGGACAGACAGAAATACAATGACCAAGTCCTACAAGAAATAAATGAAACAAATTAGACGTAGACAGTCACAATGTTTTTAGACTTGTTTTGAGAAGAATTAAATTGGAGAACTTGATGACAACTGGCAAGACTGAGAAGAAAAGAACAAGGGGAAGGCAGAGAAGCAAATATCTGGATGGCTTGACTACATGGTATGGTCAAAACAAGAACACAGAGCTGATCCACAACTCAGGTGATTGTGTGAGATGGTGAAGCATGACCGCTCATGCTTACCGCCATGGCACATGATGATGATGCTTACCTATCAGCCCAACAGTCCTGCGTTTGAGTCCTTCTCAAGAGAAATTACTAAATACCAGCCATGGTAGTAGTGCTACTGACAGATGCATAATCAGTACTTGAGGCGCTCCTGTTTGGGAAATTGCCAGTACTACAGACACTACTTTCTGAAATAGGCAGCCAGCATAAGGTCACCATACAGTGGATACCATTTCACTGTGAAGTATCCGGAAATGAGATAGCTGATAGATTGGCTAAGGAAGGAACAATAAAAGAACTTGACGTACCCATTATATACCACCAAAAGAAAAGAATGATCACATCAGTCAGAAAGCCACCAAAACTTGCTCAAGATGACTACCATCTTATGGATAGACCAGAACAAGTCATGATTCTGTACTTCACAACAGGACACAATAGACTACACAACCACATGTATACAAAATTCAAGATTGGTGAATCAGCCATGTGCACATGTGGATTGACGTCACAGACAACAACAGATCACATACTTCAAGACTGCCCAATATATGGCATATATAGGCAAATCCTCTGGCCTGGAGACACAGTAGTGGATGATAAACTCTATGGACCACTGAGTGAACTGAAAAAGACAGTGAATTTCATACAAGAGACAACACTGCAGTTATAGAAAAATTTCAAGCAAATGAAAGGAGATGATGAACCCCCCCTTAAGGTCGACCCAGGCTAAATAGACACCAGGAAATATTGTGGGAAGTGAGGGCAGCCTGATATTGCTGGTTGCTCCATACAGATATTGTGGGAAGTGAGGGCAGCCTGATATTGCTGGTTGCTCCATACAGATATTGTGGGAAGTGAGGGCAGCCTGATATTGCTGGCTGCTCCATACAAATATTGTGGGAAGTGAGGGCAGTCTGATATTGCTGGTTGCTCCATACAAATATTGTGGGAAGTGAAGGCAGCCTGATATTGCTGGTTGCTCCATACAAATATGGGACAAGCACCATATAGCCAGCCCACTCTGTGGTGAAAGGGGTGGGAATACAATTTGTAATCCTGTATACCGCGTTCAAAACCTGTGGGCGATTTGGCAGCAGACCGCTTTATGTTGGTTCCCTTGCAAAGGTATGAGTGCTGGTCATTCAGAAAGCAGTGGCAAACTACTGAACATAAACTTGCCCAGGAATCACAAATAGCCAGAAAATGCTGGAGTTGACTGCGACATCCTGTAAAGGATATGCAATTAACTTTTAAACCAAATGTCCAGTGCACCACAAGGTGTGGGTAAGTTTTCGTGACCTTATTTGTTTACTATGTCATGCGTATGTATGTGGACACAGACAGTGCCTTGTACGCTTTTGTATGCATATTTTGTGACAGTATTGAGCCTGGTACATTCACACACTTACTGCTATGTCTTATTTAATATTTTAACTGATTCAGTGACCTCCCATTTGACAGAAGGATATATATTGTGTTATTGGTTTTGTTTTGTGGCAGCTTCCACAAGTTCAATGCTTAGTTAACTGGAATCTACATTCTAATACTTGTTCCTTTGGTTGTGTACCATGTTTGGTCCTACTTTTTGTTTATCACTGATTCAGTTTAAACTGCAGCCATAAACAATATATTGCAAAATTTATTGCCTGACCTATTTTGCTGTATCTTGTCAGGCGCATACTGCAGAGTTATATATCATCTTAAGTGAATAAATAAATAATACTTAAGCTGAAACAATTAAAACACATGGTCATAGGTGTTGTTTGAATGTGAAACATCTGTTATCCTCTTGGTCATTTCAAAGTTAACACAAACTATTTCTGTTTGTACAAAACCAGCTGGAAGCACCTAATTGCTAATACCTCACTATATTTGAGCAATCGTTTATTTCTTGTCTAAAACAGTATACAAAATGATTTTTCCTTGTTCATGCTATAACTGTATTATATAAGGTGTTGAGAAATCAATGTTGAAGGCATTTTATAGCCCTTTGACTGCACAGGGATTCCTGAAGGCTTATTAACTCACTTTTCCACCCTTTTCTTATCTGTTTGATATTATCCAATCACGATGAGTTTGTATTGTATTAGCAGTGTAATCGTTTGTTGATTCCCAGAAATATTTGCTCTTATGACCCATCTGTTGCCTCTATTATTGGACAGTTCCTTAACTGCTCATGTTTCCCTTATTATGAAACAGTTCTAAAAGAATATTAGATGTTTTTAATCTGTCAACATGTACAAAAATGTTAGGCAGTTTATCACAAACCTTCCTTTAGTTATTGGACACAGTATCACAAACCTTTCTTTAATTCTTGGACACAATATTGCAGATCTTTCTTTAATCTTTGGACAATTTATGACAACACCTTCCATTAATCACTGAACACAATATATCAAACCTTTCTTTTCTCCTTGGACAGAATATTACAAACCTTTCTTTAGCATAGTATAACATTTTATCCCCGGGAAGGTTAACCTGGTCAACAAATGCCTGCAGAAGTCAGATGTGTCAGCCTAACGGCGCAAGACCGCAACTCTGCTGTAAACAGGCACAACGCAGTCACGTCCGAAAAAAACTCTCCAGATGAACGCAGCAGAAGAAGAAGTATAACATTTTATGATGTGCTTCCAGTAATTATGTGGGCATTTTATATAAGAACTTATCAAATGCATCCAGTAAATACGTGAACGGTTTATGCCAGTAGATATGTAGATTGTTCATAAACATGTTACAGTGCTGCCAGTAAATATGTGAACAGTTTATAAACTTGTCACAATGCTGCTAGTAAATATTTAGATCGTTTATAAACATGTCACAATGCTGCCAGTAGTTATGTGGACAGTATGAAACTTGTCACAATGCTGCCAGTAGTTATGTGGACAGTACAAAACTTGTCACAATGCTGCCAGTAGTTATGTGGACAGTACAAAACTTGTCACAATGCTGCCAGTAAATATGTATATTGTTTATAAACATGTCACAATGCTGCCAGTAAATATGTGAACAGTTTATAAACATGTCACAATGCTGCCAGTAAATATGTGAACAGTTTATAAATATGTCACAATGCTGCCAGTAAATATGTGAACGGTTTATAAACATGTCACAATGCTGCCAGTAAATATGTGGACAGTTTATAAACTTGTCACAGTGCTTTTAATTATTCTGTGGACAGTATAACATTATTTGTTCAGTATGCTGACTGACCATGGTGCCTTGTAATTTTTGATAGCTTTTTATTTTACTACAGTGCTTCCTATACATTTTGGACAATTTATTAACTTGTGTGTGTTTATTTATAGTTTTCAAACATTTACCTCAGAATTTTCCTCTATTTGTGGATTTATGATGTTGCCTGCAATGTTTAATATATGCTACAAGTGGGAGACAACGTTTAAAAAAATCCAAACAATGTTTTCCCATAGTGAATTTGAATAACGAAGACACAAACAATAGATTACACCATTTATTGCCTGGTATATGTCTCTTTATGTCATCAGGTACATACTGCAGAAATCATACAGCATAAAGTAAAATAACTAGCTAAATCCTTCAAGCTGAAATATACACATGTTGGCACAGTAATGTCAATTATCTACCACGGTAATTTTAAACTATTATGTCTTTGTGTTTGCACAAAACTGGCCTATGCAGGTTATATATATCAGTGGTTCTCAACCTTTTTTGGCTCATGAACCCTTTCACCATATGTTCAGAATGTCATTCCCTCCCCCCTTTTACACACACCCATGTATGTGTGTATATGCTGTCTGGGTACCTCTGTGGTTCCACAACAATTGATATTTCTGTGTGTGAAGCAAAAGCGGTGTTTCAATCAATCTACTTGGATAACTTTATTCTGAGATAGTTTTGATGTTTGATCTCCTGTTCTGTAACCTCATGTGAGAGTATTAGGGATTCCATGATCACAGGGAACAGTGGTTCCAGAGTGTGGCTAGCCACCTCATAAAGTCATCGTCTACATCCCTTGACTTCTGCTGAGACAGACTGAGCACTTACGAGCTTGCCCCAAGTACAGTGATGTTGATGATTCATCATATTATAAGCATGCCATAATATTTGTAATCAAAGTCTTCCAGTGTTGCCTGTCTAGAGTATTGAGTGTAGCTGAGACAGTATTGAGTGTAGCTGAGACAGTATTGAGTGTAGCTGAGACAGTATTGAGTGTAGCTGAGACAGTATTGAGTGTAGCTGAGACAGTATTGAGTGTAGCTGAGACAGTATTGAGTGTAGCTGAGACAGTATTGAGTGTAGCTGAGACAGTATTGAGTGTAGCTGAGACAGTATTGAGTGTAGCTGAGACAGTACCACAACCTGTCCTGTCTCTTGTGTTGGGCCCAGCTACCACATCATTGAAGCCTTCCATTGTACCCCGGAGACAAACTGTCTACAGGATTGGGAGTTGCATGCCTGAACAAGGCAAGTTTTTTATATTTCCCATGAGAACATAAAGTCTGTTACCTTGCATGGAAATGGCTAGAGAAAGCAAACCTTTGAAGTACATAGCTAGGATTGACACACTCCCCTCTTAAAAGGCATAGAGAAGAAGTACAAACTGTTAGAACTCTGCAAGAAATCCACAAAGATGTGACCAAACTACGAGGGTAGGTCAGAAAGTTATGCACCACAATTATTATCTCTTTGACTGTTAATAACATACAACTGAAATTGAGTCAAAATGTTCATGCACATGTGCAGCAAATATTTTTACTTCTTAATATAAACCCCATTAACTTTAACAGCTTTACGCCATCTTGAAACAAGAGCATGTATCCCAGATCTGTACCACATTTTGTCTTGTTCTCGCAGCCATTTCTTCACAGTATTAATCACTCCCTTGTCTTAAAACTTTGTCACACGGATAGCATTCATAAGTGGACCAAAAAGGTGGAAATCAGATGGTGCCAGATCTGGATTTTAAGGTGGATTGGGCAGTACATTCCACCACATTTTGTCGATTGCCTCCCTCATGTGCAGTCCTCTGCTTGTAACGTATGTCATTAATATCTGCCATTTCAATGGTTTTGTGTCATGGTTAGAATTGGTTTACAGAGGTACAATTTGGTATACACCTTCAAGAGACTATAAACTTAACTTGATGCAAATTTAATGCTTCTATCTTTATTATTAGCTGAGATAATAATTGTGGTGCATAACTTTCTGACCTACCCTCGTATTTGCATTCTCTACTGTTCTTCTGTAATTCAGTCTGTAGTGTTTCCCCTTCACCCTGGGGTGTAGATGTAGATTCCAGTAATGTGTTCCTCTTCTTGCAAGAACACAAGGTATTAATATAGAGACAGGGAAAGACAAAGAACAGTTCATCTTGGGTGTCTTGTTTACTGACTCTATACAGATTCAATGCAAAGTAACTGGCTGTGTCAGTCCCAGGGATAGGCTTTATTTCCTAACAATTTTACCAGGGTGTCGGTCTCAAGGCCTACACCGTGTTGTTATTTTTATTACATCAGGTAACAGAAGATGTTTCAGATAAACATTGTCAGAATATTGTTGATTACTTACATTAAACATTGTCAGTGTGTTATATTACCAATAAACATTCTCAGAATATACAAACCCTATTTGTTTCATTTGTATGTTGTCTCATCTCATCTCATGTCATCTCATCTCACCATGTTCCTCTTGTACCTTGCCGTGTCGAGGTGAAGTATAAACATTGTGAGAGTGCCCGATTATGGGCTTCATATATCGATATTCCTATGGACTCTGCTATTCCCTGTGTCCAACGTTTACATGTGGGTTGGGGGATGTGTGTGTGGGTGGGGTAATTTGGGTGGGTGGAGAATGTATGTGTGGGTGGTGAGTGTGTTTGTAGGTGGGGAGATGTGTCTGTGTTGGTGAGGGATGTGTATGGGTGGGGTGTTGTGTGGGAGGGGAGATGTGTGTGGGTAGGTGGAGTAGATGTGAATGGGTGTGGAATGTGCGGGTGGGTAAAGGATTATGTGAGGGTGGAAGATGTGTGGATGGGGTGCATGAGTGTAAGTGGGTAGATGGGAGATGTATGTGTTGATGGGTGGGTTGGGGATGTGTGGGTTTGAGTGGTTGAGAGATGAGTATGTGAGTGGGTGGATATATGTTGGAGATGAGTGTATGGGTGGATGATGTGTGTGGGTGGTGGTGGTGTGTGTGGGTGGGAGGTATGTGTTTGTGGGTGAGGAGATGTGTGTATGGGTGGAGTGTGTGTGGGTGGGGGATGTGTTTTTAAGAGATGTGTGTTTGGGGAATGGGTGATTGGAGGGTGGGTGGATGGAGGATGTGTGGGTGAGTGTGTGGTGGGTGGAGGATGTGTGGGTGAGTGTGTAGGTTGGTGGTGGGGATGTGTGTGTATGGGCATGGGATGCATGGATGTGTGGGGGGAGATTGTGTAGGTGGATGCTAGTTTTGTGTGTGGGTAGGTGTGTGATGTGTGGGTTGGCGGGGATATGTGTGTGTGTAGGTGGGGATGTGTGGTTGGGGGATGTGTGTTTGACTGCGGGGTTGGGGGTCTGTGCGTGTGTGGTGGAGGATATGTGGGTGGGTGAGTGTTGATAGGTTATGGGATGAGTGGAAGATGTGGGTGGGGAATGTGTGGGTGGGTGGTCAGGTGCATGTATGTGTGCCTGGGGGTGTGGTTGGGTGGGGGGATGGGTGGATGGTCGGGGTATGTGTCTCATAACGTGGTAATATACATTGTTTATGTTTACAACTTTCATTTGACAAATTTTTTTTTTAACCCTATGTGAATGCATTATGCATTATTGATGAACGAAAGATGAGTGATTGGAAGGGCCGAATGTAAGTCGGGCCTGCGTGCCTAATTTGTTACCCTTTGAAAATAAAGTATGTTCGTTCGTTCGAACACAAGATGTGAATGTAGACTAGTGAAAGAACAAGAACACAACACGTGAAAGTAGACTAGTGGAAGAACAAGAACATAAGATGTGAGTACAGACTAATGTAAGAACAAGAACACAGGATGTGAATATAGACTAGTGGAAGAATACAAGATGTGAATATAAACTAATGGAAGAACAAGAGCACAAGATGTTAATATAGACTAGTGGAAGAACAAGAACGCAAGATGTTAATATAGACTAGTGGAAGAACACAAGATGTTAATATAGACTAGTGGAAGAACAAGAACACAAGATGTTAATATAGACTTGTGGAAGAACAAGAACACAAGATGTTAATATAGACTAGTGGAAGAACACAAGATGTGAATATAAACTAGTGGACGAACACAAGATGTGAATATAGACTAGTGGCACTTTCTCCTGCATTATCACACTCGACAGACGATGCAGAGAGCAGAACTCTGCCACTGTCAATGCAGAGGTTAACGAGCTCATCTATGAACACTCAGATATCCCCGAAGTTCTCATCTATACAGATGGATCTGTTATAAAGCAGCAGAGAAGTGCGTGGGCATTTACAGCCCGTTCAGCGGTCCGAACCGTTCAAGAATCCAGTGGTGCCCACTCTATGACCACGAGCAGCATGACGATGGAGGTGATGGCAGTTACACAGGCTTTCATATGGCTGGAATCACCGCTTTATACCAACGTGTGTGTACTAAGTGATTCAATGAGCATGATTCAGGAGGTCGAAGCTGGATCTGTGCGTAGACAGTGGACTGAGTCGCTACGGAAGTCTATTGTCCGTAAAGTCACCTTCATCTTCGTCCCGGGACATGCGGGAGTCGAGGGAAATGAACGAGCTGATAAATTGGCTGGCTCTGCACCCCCTGTAGATGGCCAGCACATGGATCGTGCCGATGTTATTAACGCCCTTAAAGATATGGCGAGAACAGAGGACTTTGACGTCAGTGAATCTACATCGCTGTCCAGGATGAAAGACTTGGTAGTAAGAATCGGCACGGCCAGACGCGAGAGGTACATTGGGAAAACGAGGTGCCTCGTCAACCAACACAGAACTGGCACTATTAGCCACCGGACGCTGATGCATATGCTGGGGGGGGGGGGAGAGGATCTGAGCACCTATGGGCCTGTCCGGAGTGCAGTGAAGATACCCCAACTGATAACTGATAGACTAGTGGAAGAACAAGAACACAAGATGTTAATACAGGCTAATGTAAGAACAAGAACACATGATGTGAATATAGACTAATGGAAGAACAAGAACACAATATGTGAATATAGACTAATGGGAGAACAAGAACACAAGATGTTAATATAGACTAGTGGAAGAACAAGAACACAAGATGTGAATATAGACTAGTGGAAGAACAAGATCTGAATGTAGATTGTGGAAGAACAAGAACACAAGAAGTGAATATAAAATAGTGGGAGAACAAGAACACAAGATCTGAATATAGACTAGTGGAAGAACAAGATGTGAATATATACTAGTGGAAGAACAAGAACACAAGATGTGAATATAGACTAGTGGAAGAACAAGAACACAAGATGTGAATATTGACTAGTGGAAGAGCAAAATCTGAATATAGACTAGTGGAGGGACAAGAACACAATATGTGAATATAAACTAGTAGAAGAACAAGAGCACAAGATCAGAATATAGACTAGTGGAAGAACAAGAACACAAGATGTGAATATAGATTAGTGGAAGAACAAGAACACAAGATCTTAATAGAGATTAGTGGAAGAACAGGAACACAAGATCTGAATATAGACTAGTGGAAGAACAAGAACACAAGATCTTAATATAGACTTGTTCAAGAACGGAAGAACAAGAACACAAAATGTGAATATAGACTAGTGAAAGAACAAGAACATAAGATCTGAATATAGATTTGTGGAAGAACAAGAACACAAGATATGAATGTAGACGTGGAAGCACAAGATAAAAAATACACATAGAGTTAAGAGTGATTCTCATCAGAAGGCAGGTACTCCACCTTGTCTAAGGGTATCCTGTAGACCAGCGAAGGGAAGGGAACTTCTTCTCCTTTGATAGGGAATGCCGCTACACCACCACCTCAGCTTCGATGCATACTGACTTCTATAGAGCTCATACTGGTACGGCTTCAGACAGAGGAGCGCAATTAGGCGGGTAACAGCCTGATCCTGGTGCGAGGAAATGCAACCTAAAGACTAAATGAAATGTCATGGCAGGACAGACCAGGCCCTGGCCTTGGTCGGCAACTGGTCTAGGATGGAATCTCCGGCAGTCGAACAGTTAGAACATTGCTTTGCCGATCGGCACCCTCTGCAGCTTGTCTTGTTCCAGACGTATTTGTGTGACCTTTCCTCTGGAGTAAACTAGGCAGGCCGAGAGAGGGATCATGTTGCATGGGCAACACATAGTCTCTAAATTCAACCCAGGCTTTGTGTTATAGCGAGGCATAACTCCATTTTACAAATTATCGTCTGTCAAGACAGTAGACAGCAAGGTGCCAGTCAGTCAGTCAGTTAGTTAATTAGTTGCTAAAAAGTCTGGTAGTTCTTCTTCTTCTTCTTCTTCTTCTTCTTCTTCTTCTTCTTCTTCTTCTTCTTCTTCTTCTTCTTCTTCTTCGTTCATCCAGAGTTGTTCTTTTTTTCCCGGACGTGATTGCGTTTTGCCTGTTTACAGCAGAGCTGCGTTTTGCGCCGTTAGGCCGACACATCCGAAATCTGCGGGCATTTGTTGACCGGGTTAACCTTCCCGGGGTCTGGTAGTTCTCTATGGTTATGATGGCTGCTACATCGGTGGATTGAGTAAGCATAGGAATACTCAGTTTGCGGGAATGTCGATCGTGATAACATAACATAACGTAGCATAACATACATAACATAACATAAAATAACATAACAACATGATTTGGTTCTCCAGGGGATGTAATTCCGTAAAACACATTCGTGTTGCTTCCTTGTTCTGTCCCGTAACAACAAGGGAAGTCACTATAAAGTTGCTGGCGGAGTTATCTCGTCTTCTAACGGAAAGGATACATAAACCAGGCAACCATGAACGCCCCGTCAACTTTCGAATCATTCCTTCTCTTCGAGGGAGAAAAGAAGTAAGTTTTATTCTTACGTGAGAGGTAAAGTTTGTTCCTATGTATATTGTGATATGTTTATGAAGACTAGACACAGACAAGCAAACTCTTTACGATGCAATAATTAAACGCAGTATTAGCCCTCTATTTACCACCCATTATCGATAGGCCAGTGGTTGTGTGTTGTGTCGCCGTTTTCCCTGACTATTCAAGGCTTTTTAGCACGTCGAAGATGGAAAGCAGAGAATGAAGAGAGCTTCCAGAACCATCTAAAACAAGTCAATACTGTGAATACCAAGTGTGACAAGTAGTACTCAATCAGTGTGTTAAACATGGACGCTAACTAAACTTCATCTAATGAGCGCAAAATCATAAATCATAACAACAGAGATGAGAAGCCTTAGATTAGCTGCAGGGTTAACTGTGACAGACAATTAGAAACGAGAAAATTAGAAGAAGACTCGATCTGAAACCAGTCATGCTATTCATTAAGGGAGGTGTTATTCAAAGTGCACTGAATAATACTGAGCATTATTCGCAGTGTGACCAATCAACGACAACGGTATCAGTGCAATAACAAAACGAAGTGTCTATTCATAGCGCACTATGTATAAAGTATTCCTTTATACATAGTTGAACTGTCCCGGCTGGTCACGTGATTTTCCAAGTCACGTGACTTAACGAATGCGATGTCATCGGGACATGCGTGTGGCTATATTATACATTTTTGTTGATTAAAAATCGTATCCTCAGTAGCATAGTGGTAAGAGTCTCTGTCTGATACGCGGGAGCTCAAGATTCGATTCCCGGCCACACGTTTTTTTAAATTCTTCCGCAATTAATGGTGTGAAAGCGACTTTTTCATAAAAAAAAAATATTAGGAACTAAAATATATAACTGAGAAACTCAAACCTTGTGAATAAAATGTGTGTATGGATCTGCGGAAGCTGCCGCGAGAAGGGGGGCACCCTCCAGGCAGCGATGGAGTGATCGAGTGTTGGAATCGATGAATTCGATGGATCCAATAGATGTTTTTGTTTACCGTGAATTGTATTTGCCAAATAAAATATCAATGTATGTTCTCTCCCGACCCTTGTCCCCACTACCCCTGTATCATCCTGATCTAGAAAGACAGGGCCAGGAGTCAAGGAAACAAGACAAATGCCTTCCCGTATGACAACACTGATCAAGACGCCATAAGCAAGATCAGAAGAAGAAAACTAACTTCCTCCTGCAGGAGACAAGAAAGATGGTTGCAGCCACCATGGTGGAATGGAGAAGTCGAGAAGGCATGGCTGGGAAAGAGGCAGGCTGTCAAAGACTGGCAAAAAACCAGAAAGGCTAACATGCCACAGGTTGAGTTGGCGAACCTGAAGACTGAGGTCCATAGGACGATGACTTTATTCAAATCCTGCGCCAAACAGGCCAAGGCCGAGAAATGGAACGAGTTCTGTAGGAAGGTGTGCTCAGAGCGATCTCTTACGACATTCAGACATCTCCATAAGAGCATGAACTGTGCTGCACAACGTAGGGGTATTCCAGACTTTCAAGGCACAGACCTCACATGGAAAAAGTCAGATGCGGATAAAGGTAAGGCCCTTCTTGCACGCTACATAGAGCAGACTGACCAGAAAGACGAGCCCGCCAGACAGAGGACCACAACAACACTCTCTCAGTTGTGCGAGGGGGTCGGGACAGACGAAGAATGCATAATCACAGGTAAGACAATACGTGCGATGCTCAAGAAATCACCTACCACCGCCCCAAGCCCAGACGGCATCCGATATGGTGACCTACTGGTGATGTCAGATGATGACATGGAAGAACTGGCCAGAGAATTCAACACCAGTACCAGAAGGGTCAGATCAAAGAGGAATGGCTACATAGCTACTTTCTGCCACTGCCAAAACCGAACAAAGACCCTTCCAAGATAAGCGGCTACAGAATCATTATGATGCAGAACACTGCTGGCAAGGTACTGGAGAAAATTGTAGCACACAGACTTGCTTTGTGACTTGGAACAACTCGGCTGCTTCCCGCCCACACTTGGAGGATACAGACGTAACAAAGAGTCATGGCTGAATGCGGCGGTCTTTGCTCAAGATGTTTACGAAGGATTTCAGGTCAGAGAAGAGACATGTGCGGCCACATAGACTTAGAGGACGCATACAATAGAGTATCCTTCGAGGCACTTGATGCAAACCCTCCTCAGACTGAAAGTGCACCCTCACCTTGTACGATGGATAGCTGCAGATCTGCTCCAAAGGAAGGTGGTGCTAAGATGCGGGAGTTGGTCTTCTGAGCCGATAACGATATGTCCAGGATTGCCGCAGTGTTCACCGCTGTCACCAGTACTATTAAACGCGTATACAGTGCCGATCACTGAACAACGGTTGGACGGGAGGAGTAGGACTATTTGCTGATGACATTCTCGTGTATCGACAGGGTCGAGATAGACAGGCGGTTGGCAATGATATGCAGGGCTAACTAGATCGAATTTCCTCATGGTGTGCTGACGCCTGTGCCCTTGTCAACCCTGCAAAGGCATCGGTTACATGGTTCTCCCTAAACGGCCATATTGTGAACACAGACTTGAAATGAAGAACAAATAAGTTGGTATCAACCAATGCTGGTCTGATGATCTCGCTTTAGGTAACAAACAGTCTTTCCTAGGGTTTTTGTGTATTAGGTGTTGGTTACCTGTGTCTGTACCTTGCTGCACAAGAACCTGCACACTTGTCTTTCTGTTCTTATCTGTCCTCTACTTTTGTTGTCTTGGGAAAGGAGCTTAGCCACCGAACACGAGTTCTCTCTCTCTCTCTCTCTCTCTCTCTCTCTCTCTCTCTCTCTCTCTCTCTCTCTCTCTCTCTCTCTCTCTCTCTCTCTCTCTCTCTCTCTCTCTCTCTCTCTCTCTCTCTCTCCCTCCTTCCTTCTCTATCTCCCTCCCTCTCTCTCTCTCTCTCTTTCTTGTCTTTATTATGTCTTTCAACACATCTTTCTCATATCTCTGTCTCTCACACTATCTTCGTTATCTATCTCTCCCCTCTCTCTTGTCAACCTGCTTCACATATACCAGGTTTTCCTGCACTTTATGTGCGTAGTATTTCCTTGTTTATTTGTTAATTCATGAGGCCAGTCAGTCGAAAGCCTGGTGTTTGAATTGCCTAATTATGTCTCTCTGAGGCGACGCATATTACTGTCAGCTTGGACCAGAATTATCAGGACATAAATAGTAGGAAATAGTAGGTCGGTAAAGTAAACAAAGATGGATGCCTGTAAACAGTAAGTGTACAGAAACGCAAGTTAACAATTCTTGAACTCACCTGGGGATACACAATTATTTGTATTTGGGATACCAATCTGGAAAATTATTCTTGATATTTAAACAGCCATACTTCAACTATGTATAAAGTATTCCTTTATTCATACTTCACTATGTATAAAGTCTCCCATAACAAAAATGGGCACTCTTCCAAATGATGATCCCAAATTATTTATTGTAAAAAGTATTTACAGGCCCTAGTGTCATCATTCACGATCAATTATTTTGAAAACTGTGTGATGCACCGTTGTGAAATTTTTCCAGCCGTCTTATATTTACCCCCACCCAAGGAATATGCCTTTGATAGGTCCAAAAGCAACTTAACCCTTTACAGGGTAGACGCTTGTCCATTTTTTAGCCCTGAACGGGCAAGATTTTTTTCAGGTTCGGTAAAATTTCAGGTTGCGTTAGTAAAAACATCATAAATAAGGTGTTAGTCAACCGATTTTAGTTAAATAAACAACACAATGAAGGGAAAAGCATGCAGAATATGTTACTCACGTGATTGTTGTCGGTAATCCATATATGAACACAAATATTTACGAAATACAGCATGTTGTTTGTGATTTTCCGTCATCTATACGGTAATTTACAAACACATTTTCAGAATCATAATCACTTTCTTTAAAGTCCGACTCAGACTGCTAATGCAAAGTAACGCTTTGCACTGATATCTAGCTCTGATTAATAGTCAACTTCGTGCCCTTTAATGTCACTTAAATTTAACCTAGCGAAATCTCGGCTATCACTTGAAGACTCCGAAATCCGTTTTGAAAAACTAAGCGTAAACACCCCGAAAACTATCAAAATAAGTCCGTAAAAGTCCGTTCAAAGTCATAGTCGGCATTTACAAATGGCGGCCACGTTGTCAAGCTATCGGCGAAAGCGAAAGTAGCCGTCGGAAGTATCGTAAGGCCGAGAAATCGTGTTTTTACAATGCATAATAGTATCGGACGTAATCGGACGCTCTGAGCGTTTAAGGCATCGGACGAAAAAGGACGCTCTGCCTTTTAAAGGGTTAAATCGTGGAAAGCGGCGACATTTCTTTGATGTTTTGGTGAAAAACTAGTGATTTCTAGCTGACAAACTTGTTTTACAGTAATGAATGCCCCGCCAATTCAGATGAAGACACAAGGCGTATCCAGATTCGTATGGGAGTGGGTGCAATGTCTACTCTGCTGAGACGGAACATGATTACATGTTTTGCACGACGAATATAGCTGTGAATGTCTCTGTAGTGGGCTTCCTTCATAACAGTCAAGATGTTGGTCTTTTTAATTGAAGTTTATAGAATTATTCATATGTTTGTGTGTTGTCCCCTCATTTGACAACGTGTTTCTTCTCACGTTTCTTGTTATGCCACAATATATCAGTTCCCACCACAATATTACACTATATATATATACACTCTTCGGTTGGTATTCAATGCGTCTAGAGCTTTTATTTTTCAATGCCAGTTGTTTGTCACCTTTAAGGGCTTATGGAATTGAAAATTCATCACTGTGGAATACAAACTGTTGCTATTGACAAGTTGTATTGTTTGTGCCGATGCTGTCATGTTAAGGGCCTGCAATTCTTCTTTTGAATAGTTGGAGTAAAAATATCCAAGTAGGTGTGCATGTGGATTAATGTCTGCTATCTACCCAGACCTTTATCGGTGTCGGACGATTCCAGTAGGTTGATGACTGCTCTCGGTTGCATAAAATTCAATCCATCCTTTCTCCAATAGTCATCCTCCTTCAACACATGGTCCTCACATTTTTTCCACTAACTTTTATCAATATTTAATAGCGCGGACTGGGTTAGTATCTTGACGTCAGACAATTTGCATATAGTATTGTCAGCTGCCACCTGTCCTTTAATTTTAGCTCACTTTTAGCTTTAGTTCCATAGGGTTAAAATAAGAATGGTACGGCGGAAGTCTCAAGCACCCATGACGATGCTCTTCTATCAACTTGTCGATTTGATATTTCTTGCTTTTTGGCGTCTGTTTTACAAGGGACAACAATTCAAGCTAGAAATACATTTCTGGAAATGGTATGTTTTCCATTCGGAGTCATATCTTTATTGCTCCCTTTGTGCTCGATGCTGTAGGTAGTAGTCTTCTTGGGCAACAGCATTGATATTATGCATTGTCCATAATTGGACACGGCGGTCTATCTAGGGATGGAAACACTATTCTCGAGCCAATCTCTAAATACATTACCATTAATAATATTATTATAATCCCTATTGTCTGTATGCTTTGATACGAACAAGAGCTCAGCGTTCTGTAGTAAGCCATTATGAGTACTACCAGCATGGGCTATGACCAATCGCTGTCCTATACTACTGGGCACATATCGCTTTATCTGTCCATCCACTGATTGCCATTCCTTATCACTTGTGTGGTGTGCATTGATCCACGTTTCATCCAAATACACTATGCCATAATTTTCTTTGTGCATTTCTCTTATTTCACGTAGGTATCTGCTTCTCATGTTCCTAAATGCGGTTGCTCGCAAAGGATATTTCTACCTCCTTTGTACTTTCTAAAAGTGAAGCCTAATGTCCTTATAATTATCCACAAAGTTGTTTTGGATAGCTCTGTTATTGTTCTTACTCAACCAAACCCTAAGTTTTCTTACAGTCACTGTTTCTTTGGCATGCAGCATTTTTATAATGCTGGATAATCCTGGATATAAAATCCAAAATTTTTATAATTTTAGGAGTCTCCGCGGCGAAGTGGTCAAGCCTTTAGACTCGGGCTCCAAAGGTTGTGGGTTCGATTCCGGGCCACGTCCTTCGGTTCACGGGTTAAATTCTTCGGAGACTCCTGTGGGTCGTTGCTAGAGCTGCGGAGCTCATACTTTGTGAGGTGCTTTCCGCGCTGTGGAAAGAGACTGGGCCATATGGGAAAGAAGCCGGTGCAATGAAGTCGACCCTGTCGACTTTTAAGCAACTTGTTTTAAGCATTTTTATAATAGCTCACCTTATGACATTCTTGTCAAAGCTCTCTACAATCACCTTTCTACCTACCGTTTGGTTATTGCGTGGTGGTTTAATTCCAGATTCTTGCACCCATCGACGAAATGACCGTTTACTCAAACCCAATGCATGCACTGTTCTTTTTTCGGAATTTGTAATAGTATAAAAGTTTCCTGTGATCAGCTTCTTGACAAAATTATGTGTACAACCTCATAACGATGCTTTGAAGTGTACAAAATTTCACATTCAATCCCATTGAACAATATTCACACACTTCAATGTTAGCGATAAGTGGTACGATTTAAAAAAAAAAAATAATCAGGTTTCATGAAAGAACCCACATTGACGACACCTCTGAACACTCCCAGTTTAAACAGCGAGGGGTTCTTGCCATAAGGCCAATCCCTTGAACCACGGATAATATTCAACATTGAACGCTGATTCTCTGGCTGACGGTGTAATACATTTAAAATTATGGACTTAATCTCTGACCCGTAAATTATATACCGCATATAAACAAACATTGAAATCTGCTGTACAATCTCCAGAACAAAAAATTATTTGTTGGGTGGACATGATGATAATGTTATATGCTAAATCTCATAATTTTCCCTCAGTTGGTTACTGATATATGGATTTTTATATGGAGTTAAACAAATGTGAATGCACTATAGTTGCGATATTGTGATTCAGGGACGATATTTTATTTGGCAAATAAAATTCACGGTAAACAAAGACATCTGTTGGATCCATCGATTCTGACACTCGATCACTTCATCGCTGCCAGCATCCACAGATCCATAGAGTAGCGGGTTCGACTGTGCCACGACACGAACTGAAAACGGAAGTGATATACCACGCCAACCCACAATGATCCACAGTTTCCCCAAAAATCGCTATGTAAAGACCACTCATGCTTTCGATGTCATTCATTCAAATATCACGTGAGAATAACAAACGTCATCTTGGCTTCAGCAGAAAAGAACCCCTTAATATTCCGGTCTCCCAGGTGGAGATACTTAACCACTATACTACTGAGGACACAATCATGCTTCCACAAAAATTAATAACATATTCAAACACATGTCCACGTGACATAAACATATGTCACGTGACCAGCCAGCCGCAACTGTGAATAACACTAAGTGTTATTCACAGTGCACTTCGAATAATCACTTCGTTAAAGACATGTAAATAATTTAAATGGTTTGATCACCTCACAAGACTGCTCTGGTATAATATAATCATCTACCACAAAGAGCCACGTTGAAGAAATAAAATGGATACAGAGCAAGGGGAAGACCACATAAAAGACGGAGTGATGGTATCAAGAACAACCTTAGAGAAATGAAGACCAAACTACAAACAAAGTGAATTAGAAAGATCATACAAAAGATCCTGATATCTCCCCCAACACTTCACTCATGTAAATGGAGGAAGAGAAGAAGATGTTGAAGATAGATACTAAATATAACCCTTCTGTCTTTCTTTCTTTCCTTCTCTTCTTCACTGCTGCAGTGGTTGGCTAAGTTGAGTCAAGAACCCACATCACAGCACTCAGGACATTCCCATACATGCTCTGTCTGTATCTGCAACAGCCAGCGAAAAGTCTCAGCACTAATGGTACCAATAGCAGTCTGATTGTGTCCATCTGACTTTTCCTCAGAGTTTTGAGTGCCGGCCAGATCCTCTGGTCACTTCCTGCAGCACCATTCTCTCCAACCTGTGATGATCTATCTGTTCATCTCCACTATACACATGATTCTTAAGGGCCCAGACCAAATCTGTTTTATGATTCAGTATCTGGATTTATAAGGAACGTTCATTTGGAATCCATTCGTCCAGCACCGCGTGTAATAGCGTACGTTGAACATGATCATGTCATAGTCATGTGATAAGAGTCATGTGATAAGTACTGACCAATGAATAAAAGAGCAAGTGCTTATCGTCCCATGATGCATAGATTCAGTTTCTGACCGTTGAGAAAATGGTCAGGTTGATCCAAAATTCGTCCAAAGAAGCTCAGAGAGTGGTGATTCAGTTTCTTTCATTTGAAGGATGTCGACCAGTGGACATTCATCGAAGAATGCAGGCAGCGTATGGTAACAAATGTGTGTCGAAGACAACAGTGACAAATTGGGCACAAATGTTTCGGAAAGGACGTTAGTTCACGACAGATCTTCGTCAGCCGGGTCAAGCACATATTGTTGCAACAGAAAAAACCATCGCCAAAATTGATGTAGCAGTACAGATGAACCGTTGTCGAAGCATACGTTCGCTAGTGAAAGAATTTGATGTGTCAATTGGGACAATTCAAAAGGTCGTTCGTAAGAAACTGCAATATCGAAAGGTGTGTTCACAGTAGGTACCACGGATGTTGACCGACCACCAAAAAGAGGAATGCATAGGATGGTGTTTGAACCACTTGCTGCGTTACAGAGTGGAGGGTGATGCATTTCTCTTCCGCATAGTGGCAGGTGATGAATCATGGTGTCACCACTTTGAGCTGAGCAGCAAAAGAGAGAGCATGCTATGGAAGCATGCTGGATCACCAAAAGCTTAAAAATTCAAGTTACAGGTTTCCGCTGGTAAGGTTATGCTGAGCCCATTTTTTTACCATAAAGTGCTATTGTTGGTTCACTTTAAAAGAGTCTGGTGTCAACATCAACTCTACCCACTACCTGCAAACACTACTCAAGCTGCAAAAAGCCATCAAGAATAAACAACCCGGCATGCTTTCTCGCGGTGTGATTTTGTTGCACGATAATGCTCGTCCACATGTCGCATAGATTGTGCAGGAAGCATTAGCAAGGAAGAAGTTGGAAATTCTGCAACATCCAGCCTGTAGTCCTGATTTGTCACCATGTGATTTTCATTTGTTCGGACCTCTAAAAAATGCTCTCAAGGGGCAACAATTTCACACAGATTCAGACGTAATGAACACAGTAAACACTTGGTTCAGTGAGCAGCGACAATCCTTTTTTGCATTCGCTGCCTACCTAAACAATGGGATGCTTGCCTGAATGCCTACGGCGACTTCTTCTGACCAACTAATGGTGCATAATTCATTCAGAATGAATGCTTTGTTTAATTCTACCACACCTGTTAATGTTTCTTTCATACTTTTGTAATAAAGCCATTGGAACGGGTTTTAAATGAACACCCCTAATATATTGCTCTATGCATCATAGATTTGATGACCACATAGCGTGTCAGTGGTTGACTAATGGTTCAGTATCTGGATTTGTGTTGCTACATACAGGAAGGCCCCACTATACGTCGTTTCGCTATAATGTCGTTGTCACAATGGGACATAACTTCACTTTACGTCGCTTGTTCCGCTATAACGTTGTTACCTATGTTGCTATGCTGCGTTAACATCGCCATTTTACATTTTGTGATGTGCGTTTTCCCAGGATTTTATCGTGTAATAACCCATAATGATGAGTTCAAAGCGCACAGTAAGTGCTGATAGTGTGTCTGGTTGTAAGAGAACCAGGAAACGTGTTACTCTTGAGGTGAAGTTAGATGTGTTCTGTCGTTTTGAGGCTGGCGATCGGGCTGTTGATATCGGTAAAGTTCATGGTTTACCTCCAACCACGGTAAGGACAATTCATGCAGGTGCTGACAAAATCAAAGAGGGTGCTAAAAATGTAACCCCCTTGAGTGCTTCCAAAATCACTTGTACCAGAAGTACTCTTATGGAGAACATGGAAGCACTAATGTCCATCTGCATTGAAGACCAGAACCAACGGAATATGCCTGTGAGCAAGTTGGTGTTCCAAGAGAAAGTAAAGTCTCTATATGAAGATCTAAGAGAGTAGTACTAGTAGTGCTGATGATAGTTTTGGAGCGAGTCGTGGTTTTAATGCCTCTACGTCCCAATAATTCTAACACTCGCCCTTCAACCCACCTCTGTTTAAATATCAACAACCATCAAAATAAACATTACATAATACACTGTATTTCATTTAATGCTATGGGAAATAGTGTTTCGCTATACGTTGTTTCACTTAAAGTCGCATTTTCCAAGAACGTAACCCAGATGTTAACCGGAGCCTTTCTGTATATCATAGGTTTGATGACCATATAGCCTGTGTCAATGGTTGGCTAATGATTCAATATCTGGATTTGTGTTGCTCTGTACATCATAGATTTGTATTGCTCTATACATCATAGATTTGTATTGCTCAGTACATCATAGATTTGTATTGCTCTATACATCATAGATTTGTATTGCTCTATACATCATAGATTTGTATTGCTCTATACATCATAGATTTGTATTGCTCTGTACATCATAGATTTGTATTGCTCTATACATCATAGATTTGTATTGCTCAGTACATCATAGATTTGTATTGCTCTATACATCATAGATTTGTATTGCTCTATACATCATAGATTTGTATTGCTCTGTACATCATAGATTTGTATTGCTCTATACATCATAGATTTGTATTGCTCAGTACATCATAGATTTGTATTGCTCTATACATCATAGATTTGTATTGCTCAGTACATCATAGATTTGTATTGCTCTATACATCATAGATTTGTATTGCTCTATACATCATAGATTTGTATTGCTCAGTACATCATAGATTTGTATTGCTCTATACATCATAGATTTCTATTGCTCAGTACATCATAGATTTGTATTGCTCTATACATCATAGATTTGTATTGCTCTATACATCATATATCTTATGACCACATAGCCTATGTCAGTGGTTGACTAATGCTTCAGTATCTGGATTTGTGTCGCTCTGTACATCATAGATTTGTGTTGCTCTGTACATCATAGATTTGTATTGCTCTATACATCATAGATTTGTATTGCTCTATACATCATATATCTTATGGCTCCCCCGATGTGTCTCCACCTTGCCGTGGTGGGGGAGCTTGTGTGTCCCATCGACCCCATGTGCTTGCCGATGGGTGAAAAACTACATATCGGACAGCTTATGGGATAGGGACCAGACTAAGAGAGACACAACCTGCTGCTCTGCAGGTGACTGAGGATAGCAGTCAAAAGTTTAAAAGGTGCACGAAGGCAGAAGTTCTTGGTCCGGACAAAACTCTTAAGGCTCCCTGTCGAGGGCTGTAGCTGAACGCCTCTAAGCCACAAACCCCCGGATCTGAGAGCCAGGCCGATACCCGCCTACCGAAAAATAGAAGCGTGATACTGAGCAAGCTACATGCTTAGTTCTTTTACATGTTCGAAGGCTCTCAGCTGGGGAATATGAGAGATTCCCGGATGAGAGGGCCAGGCCGTTTCTCGTCCACTGCTTCACGAAGGTAAGGTGCTGAGCCGGCAGCACATGTAGCCTACCTGGTGAGCGAGTACAAAAAGTCAGAAAAGTGCCCCAGTTGAAGTAAATGGTTACGAAAAATGTCTGTACCTACCCATAGAGAGTGTAGACAAAAGTGGAAGAACGTCTCAATAACGCGAAATGGAACGCACGACGAGCGAACCTAATGCGTGGTCTGAAAGCGCAAGCAAAAGCTTACCAAGTGGATGTCGCTCGCAGTCTGACCGCTCCTGGTGTGTGCTTGGGAGCGATCAGTGGCAAGCGGGATGCCCAACACATGGAAGTGAGGAACTGAAGCAGCCATGAGCAGGATGTGGCAACTCCTTGGGTGATCTAGTCTCAGAGCAATATGTGCCGGCTCTGCAATTATGGAAGCCCCCTTGGATAGCGAGGGAATGCCCATGGTCTGCCCCTGCCTTCCCTTGAGGGCCGACCGGGATGTCGTTGATTGTTCTCTCTTGACCAGCTGAGATGTGGGTGACATCACAACAGTCTAACGTGTCTCGAAACCAGAGGAAGGCTAACCTCATTAAAAAATGCCCGCCGGAAGTGTCGTCCTACGGGTGGCAAACTAAAAATTGACACTACGCAATTACGTCCGAGTGTAATGTCTCGTCCGAATGTCTCTCGTGCTAGGAACAGCTCTGACTACCTAGTTTCCGAATGCCGCTCTTGTTCGGAACAGCTCTGACTAGGTATTTTTCCGAATGTCTGTCGTGCCTGGAACAGCTCTGACGGGCGCAACGACAAGCACATGTCCGAAAACTCGCTGAGTGAATACCGTCTGCAGACCTGTCTGGTTTGTGCGGGAACGGCACGGGGCAAACGAAATGCCCAATATATTGAAGTGAGGAATTAAAGCAGCCATGAGCAGGACGTGACGATTCCCTCTGTGTGCCCAGTACCAGGGCGCTATGTGCTGGCCCTGCAATTATGGAAGCCACCCAGGATGGCGGAAAATGCTATGGACTGTCCCTGCCTTCATTTGAGGGATGACCGTGCAGTCTCCGACTGTTCCAACTTGACCAGCTGGGAGGTGGACAGTACCACAAAAGTGAGAGTCTCCCAGGAATGCTAACCTGGTCAAAAATGCACGCTAAAAGCCGGATGTGTTGGCCTAAGGGTTTCGATCCAAGGGTGCCTAACTAGACACACCGCAATCACATCTGAAAAAACACTCCGGATGAACGCAAAGAAGGAGAAGAAGATATATCTTATGACCACATAGCCTACGTCAGCGGTTGACTAATGCTTCAGTATCTGGATTTGTGTTGCTCTGTACATCATAGATTTGTGTTGCTCTGTACATCATAGATTTGTGTTGCTCTATACATCATAGATTTGTATTGCTCTATACAACATAGGTTTGTATTGCTCTGTACAACATAGGTTTGTATTGCTCTGTACATCATAGATTTGATGACCATATAGCTTGTGTCAGTGGTTGAATGTTCCCATAACTTTATGTTTCAGAATCACGATCGAGAAGGATTCCAAAGTTCCCAACGCAGCCATTTTTACAGTCAACAAGGAGGACCACACTTTGGGAAACCTGATTACCACGTGAGTTTGAGTTGTTTAGATACTGGATTAAGTATCCATTTCTCTTCACTACTGCACATTTTAACTGTTGTATAGTTCTTTTTTAATCTGCAATGTTCAGTGTATGGTTTTGTTGACTTCAACACGCCTTGTTGAAACTGTCTTGAAGGAGTTGACAGATGCTATTTACCATATTGCCTGTTGGAGGTACAGAGTGCGTTCACGTGGCTTGATGGCTTCTTAGAGAACAAGTATATCTTTGATGTTCTGGCAGGTGTGAGGGACAATGAACAAGCTGGTAGACTGGCTGCTGCCGCTCCTCCAGGAAGATATCCTGAAAGTAGCTAACTCAAGGAGAACTGATCACTGACACTGGGCATGTTATGAGAAAAGGAAAGTTGGTGTATATTGTCACAGCAATAAAATTGGAGGGAGGATAGGCATGGGAAGATAAGAGAGAAGATCCTTGGCATTTTGACATTATGGCATGTAGGAATATCAGTATCAGAAATGATTGGTAGTACACAAAACAGAAGGCTGCGGACAGATATAATCACCAACACCACACGGCATGGACTATAAGAAGATTGGTAGTGCACGAGACAGAAGGCTGCGGACTGACATGATCACCAACACCACACGGCATGGACTATAAGAAGATTGGCAGTACATGAGACAGAAGGCTGTGGACAGACATGATCACCAACACCACACGGCATGGACTATAAGAAGATTGGCAGTACATGAGAGAGAAGGCTGTGGACTGACATGATCACCAACACCACATGGCATGGACTATAAGAAGATTGGCAGTACACGAGACAGAAGGCTGTGGACTGACATGATCACCAACACCACATGGCATGGACTATAAGAAGATTGGCAGTACACGAGACAGAAGGCTGCGGACAGACATGATCACCAACACCACACGGCATGGACTATAAGAAGATTGGCAGTACACGAGACAGAAGGCTGCGGACAGACATGATCACCAACGCCACACGGCCACACAGCATTTACTATAAGAAGAAGTGTTTATATATTAGTAGTAAAAAACACTTAGAAATGGAGGTCAAGGACATTGAACTAACAAGGACATAGGACTAACTAACAAGGACATAGGACTTATATGTTGTTGAAGACAGCATAACATTGTGATTGAATGGAGCACTAATTGTGTAAGTCTCAGATCCCATGTTTTCACACAAGAGTTTGATTGGAGCACTGATTGTGTCAGTCTTAAATCCCATGTTTTCAGATAGGAGTTTGACAGGATTACTGATTGTGTAAGTCTTAAATCCCATGTTTTCACACAAGTTTGATTGGAGCACTGATTGTGTCAGTTTTAAAATCCCATGTTTTCACACACATTCTTGGTTGCCAATCTTGGGGTCAGAGCTAGATCAAACTAAACATAATGAGCCAGCCCCTTTCTCTCAGGAGCCAGGCCCTTATTTCTCAGGAGCAAGCCCTTTTCTTTTTCTCAGGAGCCAGAATATATTTTTGCAGATTCAGACTATGACAACAATTGAAAACTGGTGCCAGGTCAGGATGTCTTGGTGCCATGGTGACCAGGCTCCTGGATGTCTCCTCCCCAGCCTGGGGATATCCCAGCCGTGTGAAATATCTAACCTAACAGCATGAAATACATCATCATCATCATCATCATCATCATCATCATCATCATCAAGTGCTTTGCCAGCTGGCGTGAGCGACCATGCTTCTCCACAAATTGCGATCTCCGATGGCATGGGTCAGTTCATATGTTGAATCCCTTCCATAGCAGGGCACGTGGCTGTAAAGTATTTTTTCTCACTGTCTTTGTCTCCTCTCTTTCCACAAATCTATCCGGTTGTGATATGTTCCAGTTTTTGTCTTCTCATGTGGCCCCAAAACGATGATTGCTGCTTTCTGATGTTTGTGATAAATTGTCTTTGTGACTTAAGTTAGTTACATATTCTTTACAGGATGTAGCAGTCAATCCCAGCATCTTTTGGCTGTTTGTGATTTCTTGGCAGTTGCTTTCTGAATGACCGGCACTCATACCATTGTATGAAAATATTAGCTCAAGGCGGTCTGCTTCCAGAACATGGTATGCAGGGTTACGAATTTTGCTTGTAAGCATTTTGCCACAGAGCTGGTTTGTGACTTAGCCTTCCTCAAAATGTCCAGGTTTGTGACTTAGCCTCCCTCAAAATGTCTAGGTTTGTGACTTAGCCTCCCTCAAAATGTCTAGGTTTGTGACTTAGCCTCCCTCGAAATGTCCAGGTTTGTGACTTAGCCTTCCTCAAAATGTCCAGGTTTGTGACTTAGCCTCCCTCAAAATGTCCAGGTTTGTGACTTAGCCTCCCTCAAAATGTCCAGGTTTGTGACTTAGCCTCCCTCAAAATGTCTAGGTTTGTGACTTAGCCTCCCTCAAAATGTCCAGGTTTGTTACTTAGCCTCCCTCAAAATGTCCAGGTTTGTGATTTAGCTTTCCTCGAAATGTCCAGGTTTGTGACTTAGCCTTCCTCGTAATGTCCAGGTTTGTTACTTAGCTTCCCTCGAAATATCCAGGTTTGTGACTTAGCCTCCCTCAAAATGTCTAGGTTTGTGACTTAGCCTCCCTCAAAATGTCCAGGTTTGTGACTTAGCTTCCCTCAAACTTCCAGATTTGTGACAGCCTTCCTCAAAATGTCCAGGTTTGTGACTAAGCTTCCCTCAAACTTCCAGGTTTGTGACTTCGCCTCCTTCAAAATATCCAGATTTTCTCATTTTTGGCATTCAATAAATTGTGAAATATCTAACCTAACATCATGAAATATCTAACCTAACATCATGAAATATCTAACCTAACATCATGAAATATCTAACCTAACATCATGAAATATCTAACCTAACATCATGAAATATCTAACCCAACATCATGAAACATATAATCTAACATCATGACATATCTAAGCCAACAATATGAATGATCTTACCCAGTCATTTCCCATCTCTTGCTTTGTACCCCACACTTCAACATTTCTCTATGGGTGTGTCCTGTCTTCTCTCTGGCAGGCAGCTGCTCAAGGACCCCCAGGTGCTGTTTGCTGGCTACAAGGTGCCCCACCCCCTGGAGCACAAGTTTGTTCTGCGGATTCAGACCACACCTGACTACACGCCACAAGAAGCCGTGACCAACGCCATCACCGACCTCATCTCTGAAATATCTCTTCTGGAGGAGAGGTTCCGGGTAGGTAGCTTTCTCCGGTTCTCTGTGTCTGTATGTGTGTGTCTGTCTATGTATCTCTTTCTAACTCTGTGTGTGTGTGTCTATGTATCTCTCTCTAGCTCTGTGTGTCTGTCTATGTATCTCTCTCTAGCTCTGTGTGTGTCTGTATGTGTGTGTGTCTCTCTCTAGTTCTTCTGTGTGTGTGTGTGTGTCTCTCTCTCTTAGTTTTGTGTATGTGTGTCTCTGTGTGTGTCTCTCTGTCTGTCTATGTGTGTGTGTCTTTCTACTTCTGTGTGTGTCTCTGTCTCTGTGTGTGTGTGTGTCTGTCTCTCTCTAGTTCTGTGTGTGTGTGTGTGTTCGCGCGCACGCCCCCCCCCCCTCCCCCCATGTGTCTCTGTCAGTCTATCTGTCTGTTTATCTGCTGCCTTTCTGTCTGTGCCTACCTGCCTGTCTTGTTTGTCTGAGCCTGCCTATCTGTCTGTCTGTCTCTGTCTGTCTGTCTGCATATACACAACTAACCTACATTATCACAATATCTCTCCGTAGGATGCAGTTCGAGACAGACAGGAAGGCTCGCCAATATGATCAAGACCAGTCACATTATCATCATCATCATTTCATTGTTCATTGTGTACATATCACCACACAAGCCTCACAGAGTCATTGCCAGTTGTCACATGACAGTTAATGATCATGTTCGCTACTCCCTTTATCCTGTCATTGTCATCATCACGGACACTTTCCGGCACTTGTCAGAGTGTAGTGTTTGAATACCAGTGGGCACAGTGTTCTCAGGGAGGTGAGGTGTTTTGTTCCACTACCTCATCTGTCATTATATTGTTATAAGCAACAAAGACTTAACCTAGGGAAACATGGAGTGAGAAGTCAAGTCTTTTACAGATGGGTGAAAGATCTCGGGGTCGGTCTCTACTACAGTACAAAGATTTGTGTAAGTGGGACGTGAATGCTACAGGCGTTGATATTGCACCTTGCGAGCAAGTCGCTGCTGATCGCATTGCATGGAGGGAAAAGATCAGGAATGGAGTAAAGATAAAGGAGAAAATGATTGGAGACAGGTTACACACTGAGACGTCAGATGGTGCGTAATGGTGGAAATGACCAACATGAACATTTACTATATTATGAATTGGTCAGATCAGTCATAATTGCCATGGGTTGTATGAGTTATTATGCCTTTGTTTGAAGCACAGTGTCTGTCAAGATGGCCAGATACCAGTGAGTGACTTAACCTAGTGAAAAGTCGAGTCAGAAGTCAACATCATCATAAATAAACACACGAGTATTGTTTGGCTCTCATAGAAGTAGAAGAAAGAAGTAGAGACTAAGGACACACTAGACAACATAAATATTGAAAGTTAAGTTACCAACCTGAATTAGAACCTGTCACCTCCAAATGTCAACAGCGCCTCGGTGCTGGAACAAGTGTAATGACACATGACCAGCTAGACATCTAAACAAAAATTAAAAGGTGTCTTCATTAGCCAGGTCTGTCATCTACATGAACTCACAACTAGTGTGTGCAGTGCTGTCGTTGGTAAAACACAACCTTTCATGACAACACGTATGTAATAAATCACATACTTTCATGACAACACATATAACATTATTCTGAGGGTGCAGACTATGAAATACGATGACCAGAGTGTCCCTTCGGGATCCAGGGGCCATCATTGTTGTTGTTTCCACATCCAGCATGTCAGGGCCAGAATTCAGAAAGTATTCGTAGAGTTGCAAACGGTTTGTGGGCAAATATCATATTTATTTTATGGTAAATAAACTGTGACCAGATTTCTTATGAGTAATTGTTTTCTTTGTGTGTGTGTGAGAGGGAGAGAATAAATGTCCTGTATGTGTATGTGATTTATGTTATATGTCCGTTATGAAAGTGTGATTTATGTTGTATCCTGTCATGAAAGTGTCATTTATGTTATTTGTTGTTGTTTTCATGAAGGTATGTCATTTATTTTTATATGTATTGACATGAAAGTATGTGATTGATTTTACATGTGTTGTCATGAAAGGTTGTGATTTATTTTATATGTGTTGTCATGAAAGTATGCGATTTTTTAAATATGTGTTGTCATAAAAGGTTGTGATTTATTTTAATTGTGTTGTCATGAAAGATTGTGATTTGTTTTATATGTGTTGTCATGAAAGGTTGTGATTAGCATCTGTTGCAGACATTAGTCAGTTGAAAACATATATGAAAGACATGACAAATTTCTGTCTGATTGCCTGCCTCAATCTGAGGTAGAAAATGGAAGGCATATGATGACCAACTATCTGTGTTCCATATTCATCATTAGTTGCCCTGCCGGCTGGCTTAGGGGTTCATGTCTCTCTACATATCTCAGTCTTTGGTGTTCTGGATCAACTCTGCTGATGATATTCCTCCATGCCACCATGTCAATCCATCCAGCATCATTTCTTTTGATCTGCACCTACCTCTCTTCCCCTCGATTTTCCAGTTGTCACAATGTTATCCAATGCCTCCCTTCTCATCACATGACCAAAGAAAGTCGTATTTCTTATTGTTGTATCTCAGTGGTTCTCAGCCGGTGGGGAAGTTCCCCCCCCCCCCCCCACGGGAAATTTTAGGGTTTCCAGGGGGGGGGGGGGGAAAATGAAGATCATTTCAAGATAGCGTTAATAAAAGAACCGATTACTAGGTATTGCTTTTCCCTTCATACTTTACAGTTATGCGCGTCTCATCCTTCAAAAATTCATTTTATAAAGTAAGTAGACCCACAAGTCACGGTTTATGTGGATGTCTAGACCTGTTTTAACATATTTACCTTCCATTTTTATGTATACTGTGTAGGGGTGGGGGAATTTTAGGTAGGAAATATGAAAGGGGAAGAATGACGTTCTGAAAATATGGTGAAAGGGGGCACGGGCCAAAAAAAGTTGAGAACCACTGTTGTATCTAATGTTATAGTTTCGTTAGCCTCTTTCAGGCAATCCTCGTTAGTTAATCTGGCAGTCCAAGGAATTTGCAACATTCGTCTGAGGAACCACATCTCTGTTGCTTCCAAGTTCTTCCTAATTTGGTTCATTCACGCTCTAAACAAGACAGGTTCTGTATAGCATTCTTCCATATTTGGTATGTGCAATATAAAAAAGTGACAAGTTGTGCAGGATATTCAAGATAATATCAAGGATGCCCAGGACATGCTGGCATGCGAGGAAATGAACAGGCTGGTAGGCAGACTTATGTTGCTACTTTGGGCAGATATGTAGATTATGACCAGGCTGATTCAGACTAAACTGCTGAATACATTTTGGAGTGGGACAGATAGAACTACAAAACTTTGATTTTTAAGAGCATGCATCTTTTCCATTGCAACATACGCCTATGAGACCTGGACACTTACTAAACAAGCTGAGCAGCGCATAAATGCCTTTGAATATAAATGTTATAGACGAGTTATAAGAATATCTTGGATAAAGAAAAGAACAAATGCATCCGTACTTCAAGGGGACTGGCTATTAAAGACGATAAATCAAAGAAAATTGAAATATGTTAGTCACTTGAAACATCATGAAAGTTTGGAGAGGCATATGCCCGGGAAGAGAGGAAGAGCATGGCCAAAGAGAAGATGGATGCAGGTTGTGGCGGATGATCTCCAGATGGGTGTATCGGACGCGGGACATCTTACTTGTGGCCGAGAAGTTTTCCGGAAAATTGTTATGGGAGCGAGGTTCTACAAAGAACATGCTACTGAAGGAATGATTCAGTTCCGGGGGGGGGGGGGGGGGGGGGGGAGGTTAAGCCAGGCTGGTGTCTTCAGCAAGGGAACTGTTCATTGGCTGCTGAAGCAGGAGAATGGTGGGAATGTCCCGAGTGTGGTGATTTTGATTCTTGAATTCACATTACTTCTAGCTGTGTTCTGTATTTCGGTAACAGATAACTTAGTGAAGAACACCACAAACATAAATATGAGTACAACTGATAGGACATTAACTAATTCAGTATCAAACAGGCAGTAGGTGTGGACCATTCACTGTGTACACCCACATGAACAATTATAATGTACAGACTAGCACGGGCGGACACATACACCAGCCAGACAGTTCTGCCAGAAACAACAGACTAGCACGGGCGGACACATACATCAGCCAGACAGTCCTGCCAGAAACAACAGACTAGCACGGGCGGACACATACACCAGCCAGACAGTCCTCCAGAAACAA
Organism: Cepaea hortensis; assembly: GCA_963921405.1. NCBI lineage: Eukaryota > Metazoa > Mollusca > Gastropoda > Stylommatophora > Helicidae > Cepaea > Cepaea hortensis. The sequence continues at coordinate 428,051,800 of OY992876.1, forward strand.
ATAAACAACCTGAAACTGACTAGAGACATTGGACGTCGACAGGCAAGATTGTTTGGGGGAGGTGGAGTGACAAGCAAGGGGGTTGGTGGCATGTCACAGGATTCTGACGTCATATGGCTGGGGTTTCTTTCCGCAAAATGGCCCGTGGGATTCTCGCACAGATCACGAGATTAGCTTTCCCTATTACCAGCGTCCCTCGCTATCAGGCGAACCCACTCCGACTTCAGAGGTACTTGTTATTTACGTTCCAAAGTTAAGTACGGTAGGTTAACACATTAGTCCAGCTGTCCAGTGTAATGGCTGAACCCATTACCTCGGAATCAGCACACCGGGTGTTTAAGAATGCGTTTTCTTATCTATACGGCTACTCTGACCTCCCTGAACCACGACCTCCGTAACGTAGTGCCGGCTAGCACTTCGCCAAGGAGACCCCGCCCCGACCCTTTCCTGCGAGTATAAATATGCACGAAAACTTTGTGACAACCGGCAAATTTAATGGGACATATGCAAGGGGAAGCAAATAGATAAATATCTGGATGGAGTAGCTACATAACTGAATTGGTAAAACACTACGCAAATCCGAAACTGGAGATCATATGAGATGTCTAACCACGCTCACCAGTGCTTGTCAGCATGGCACATGATGGTGAATATGGTATGATAATCAGATACGGTGGTTACTCTTGTGACTCGAGTTACTGGGGCAGAGCAACAAGAATAGCACAGAGCAGCATAGAGCAACAGAACACCACACAGCAACAGAACTCCACACATCAACAGAACTTCACACAGCAACAGAACTCCACACAGCAACAGAACACCACACATCAACAGAACTCCACACATCAACAGAACACCACACAGCAACAGAACACCACACAGCAACAGAACACCACACAGCAACAGAACACCACACATCAACAGAACTCCACACAGCAACAGAACTCCACACATCAACAGAACACCACACATCAACAGAACACCACACAGCAACAGAACTCCACACAGCAACAGAACTCCACAGGGCAACAGAACTCCACACATCAACAGAACACCACACATCAACAGAACACCACACATCAACAGAACACCACACATCAACAGAACACCACACATCAACAGAACTCCACACGGCAACAGAACTCCACACATCAACAGAACTCCACACGGCAACAGAACTCCATACGGCAACAGAACTCCACACAGCAACAGAACTCCACACATCAACAGAACTCCACACAGCAACAGAACTCCACACAGCAACAGAACTCCACAGGGCAACAGAACTCCATAGGGCAACAGAACTCCACACATCAACAGAACTCCACACAGCAACAGAACTCCACACAGCAACAGAACTCTACAGGGCAACAGAACACCACACGGCAACAGAACTCCACACAGCAACAGAACTCCACACGGCAACAGAACTCCACAGGGCAACAGAACTCCACACATCAACAGAACTCCACACAGCAACAGAACTCCACACAGCAACAGAACTCCACACAGCAACAGAACTCTACAGGGCAACAGAACACCACACAGCAACAGAACTCCACACAGCAACAGAACTCCACACAGCAATAGAATACCACACAGCAATAGAACACCACAAGGCAACAGAACACCACAGGGCAACAGAAAACCACACAGCAATAGAACAACACACAGCAACAGAACACCACAGGACAACATAACACCACAGGGCAATAGAACCACACAGCAACAGAACACCACACAGCAACAGAACACCACACAGCAACAGAACACAGAGCTACACAACACCACACAGCAACAGAACACCACACAGCAACAGAACACCACACAGCAACAGAACACCACACAGCAACAGAACACCACACAGCAACAGAACACCACAGACCTACAGAACACCACACAGCAACAGAACACCACACAGCAACAGAACACCACACAGCAACAGAACACCACACAGCAACAGAGCAGTACAGGTGGAAATGTGGTTTCTGGGGAGACTGTAAAGAATGACATGGACAGATAGAAGAACGAACAAGTCCTACAAGAATCAAATGAAAACTATAAACTGATTAGAGACATTAGACGTAGAAAGTCAAGTCTCTGTGTGACACGTTATGAGAAGTATTATAATAAAATAGACAGCTTGTTGACAACTGGCAAGATTGAGGGGGAAAGAACGAGGGGACGACAGAGAAGTAAATATCTGGATGGCTTGACCACAATGGTCGAGACAAGAACACGGAGATGATCCACGTCTCCGGTGATCGTGTGAGATGGTGAAAGATGACCACGTTTATATGCATGGCGCATGATGATGTTGATTTATGTAACGATCATTGCTCCCAAGCCTGACAGTTCACAGGGTAAAGATCCCCAAGAGAGGAACACGAGAGCCCATGTATTTACAACCGACAGCGAAGTTCCACGGAATATGTTTGACTTAAGCTGCGACACCAGGTTTTCTGTCACCCGCGTTTTCTTCGTGCAAACTTTGACCTACATTTGATTGAGTTATGGACTACAGACAGCCAATGGCTGTGGGAGTTTGCGGTCATCAATACATTCGCGGGGTAGTCACAGGTCCGGGAGTCGTTTGTGGTATGTCGGAGTTCTAGTTGGTCGCTGTGGATTACTTTATCAGGATGTTGGAGTTTGTCTGTTTACATGTGGGCTTGGCTTGGTTACATGTGCGCCTTCTTGGGTAGTCATTCATGGTCGAGAGGTAAGTTGCTAGCTAGTTAGGTAGGTCACTTGGAATCTAATTAGTCTCAGTTAAACCTGACTTAAGTCACATAATCTGTTCTGTCTGTTGATTTGGGTTGACTTTTTTTTTAACCTGCGGGTTTCTGTTGCGTAATTGGGTGACAGGAGATTGGCGAAATCGTTGGTTGTAGGGTGGGCTGTAGTAAGGCTTGTCGTGCTAGTTTTAAACTTTTTCTTTCTTTGTTTCTTCCATTCTTCTCCATCTTTATCTGCTGCCTCTGTTCATTTTCCTCCTGTTCGTCCTCCTCCGCCCCTTCTCTTTTTCTCATCATGGCACTTCATTTTATTCACCTACGCCGAGTTGTCTTTAATCTTCCCTCCTCTTCTTTCTTTCCTTCCTTCTTTCTTTCTTTCTTTCTTTCTTTCTTTCTTTCTTTCTGTCTTTCTTTCTTTCTTTCTTTCTTTCTTATTACTATTTTTGCCGTGAAGCGTCGCAGAGAGGAGGCAAATATAACTGTCTGTGTTTCGCTTGTCTTGTTGCTTGTACCAACGTCACATTTGATTTCCTCAATGTCTCATTGACTCCATCTAGCCAACCCTTCCTGGGTCGTCCTCTCACCTTGTATCCCGATGTTCTCACGTAGAACGCTCTAGCCACTGGTTGATCTTGTTCCATTCCAGCTAAATGTCCGAACTATTTAATTCTTTGCTGTTCTGTAAAATCAATAATAGGTGTTATCTCTACACTCGTTCTTAGTTTCTCATTTGTCTCGCTATCTCTTCTTGTCTATGCGTTTCCTACACATCTCATCTCACATGATGTGATTTTACGCCTGTGTGTTTCAAGGAATATCTATGTTTGACACTGATAACAGCGTTGGGACGAATAAAGCGTCTTCATCTTTTTATGCTTGCATATTGCTATTTGGATACTATAGGATAGGTGCTGTTTGATAGTTGATGTTGTTTGCTTTCTGTATTCTTGTTTCTATTTCTCTAGTCTTCCATCCTCTGTGAACATACTGCCAATATACCTGTACTCTCTATCTTCTTCTAACTGGCTATCACCATAAGAAAAAAAGCAGAAGCGACACCTACACGGTTATCTATACAACTATCAGCAATGATTCTGGAGAGTATTATACAGTATTGGATAAAATCCAACGACATCATGAGTTACCCCACCGGGTGACGCCACCGTAGACACCCATTGTTACCCCATTAAGTGACGTCGCTATAGACACCCATTGTTACCCCATTGACACCACTGTAGACACCTATTGTCACCCCATTAAGTGACACCACTGTAGACACCTATTGTCACCCCCACCGGGTGACGCCACCGCAGACAAGTATCGTTGTCAAATTCTGTTTGAAGCAGCAGCGCAGCAGGTCTGTCTGACATGCAGAATCTGACACACATCGACACGCGGGACAGTCGTATATGGGAGTCCCGCTGATCACATTTCAGCTAGTTCCGTTTGTTGCTGCAGATTCAGGATGCGACCTGTGCTGGGTCAGGGAATTATGAACGGTAGTGAAGTCCTTACTTGAAATACTTGTTAAGTTCGTCTTCTTCAAATGGAACGGAACTGGGAATCTATTTTCAGACTCACATGGGTTCGACCTTATTGTAAGGATACTATAGTAAATTCACTTGTAGGCTGTTGTTGTTTTTAATGTTGTTGTTGTTGTTGTTGTTGTTGTTGTTGGAGCCATATCGATGCAAGCTGTTCACTGTGGTGCCACTGAAAAATTTGAGGACTAGTGGTGATTTTATTGTTGGACTAGTGGTGACTTGATTATTGGACTAGCGCTGACTCGATTGTTGGGCTAGTGGTGAATTGATTGTTGGACTCGTGGGGATTTCATTGTTGAACTAGTGGTGGCTTGATTGTTGGACTGGTGGGGACTTGATTGTTGGACTGGTGATAACTTGATTGTTGAACTACTGGTGACGTGATTGTTGGACTAGTGGTGTCGTGATTGTTGGACTAGTGGTGTCTTAATTGTTGAAATGGTGGTGATTCGATTGTCAACCGTGCAATCAATCAACATTCATTTCTAGTAAGCTGTTCAGCCTGTGAGTGCTAGACGTGTGTGCTGATGTCTACCATCATCGTGGGGAATTGCCATAATGTGGACATGTTCATTGTTATCGTTAATACAAAGTAGGAACTATAAACACAAGTTATAAGTAATGGAGTTGAAGGTCGTCTAGCCACTGACTATACGTGACGAGAACACCCAGTTAGACCCCACCCATGCAAGGACCGGGATGGGGGGGGGGGGGTGGTGGTGCGACAGTAGCGAATTCAACAACCCATCATCACGAATCATTATCATCTCTTGGTCTGGTCAACAGGCTTCATGACAATTCCATTCCATTTTTGTTTGTCTAGTGCCGCTCTCTTTAATTCTACGAGTTAAGTCAAGAACTACCATCACAGCATTCGAGTCATTCTCATACGTGCTCCGACCCCATATTCAACAACCGGCGAAAAGTCCTAATATTGATGGTGCCAATTGCAATTTAATTATGCGTCCGTCTGACCTTTACTTAGAGTACTGAGAGTTGGCCAGATCGTCTGGCCACCCCTTGCCGAACCGTTCTATCCAGGCCATGCTGGTCTATCTGTTCATCCACACTGTACACGTGATCCCAAAGAGCCCCGACCATGTCTGACGTATCATGCATGACATATGCCTGGGTCATTGACAGTAAGGTGAGTGACCTGGCTACGAGAAAAACAATCAACCCTGAGAAATAATGGGGCGGGTGTGAGTGGAAGACCCCAGGGTGGATGGGGAGAAAGACAGTTTTAGGCTGGGGTGTAATGTTGTTGGGAGCCCAGGGAGGGGCTACACAGCAGGGTTAAAAGACAGTGGAAAACTTTGACTTGGGCAGTGGAAGCTGAGACCGACTGAGGTTCGGTTCGTGTGAAGTCAAGGGACTTCAGGGAGTTGATGTTTTGGCGCCGAACGGATCGGTTGTCGAGGACGTGGGAGTTTAGACTGACGGTGGGTCAGTTCTTGTTTTGTGTTGTTCTCCCAGTGATGAAGGCAGGCTAAAGCCCCAAAGTGGGTTGGATAGCTAAAGGAGGCCTGAACCCAAAGTGGGTTGGATAGCTAGCGGAGACTAGACCCAGTGTGTGGGTTGTGATGTGTGAGGTCCAGCTGTGGATAGGAGCTGGATTACCTGTCTTGTGAATTTGAGATTAAGCAGACCGTGAGAAGACAGTGATGTGTGCGTGTTAATGGTGTGAGGAGGATATGGATATTCTATGGATTATATATATTGTTTCTGGATATATAAATATGTTCCGTGGGTCTGTGTTATTTGTGTATTAAAGGATTATGTGCGCCAAAATCGATCTTGTTTACTGACTGGTGAATGTGCACTGCGGGGGTGAGTCATAGTGTAAGACAGTGAGAGAGCTCAGTTGACACCCTAGGAGTATCGTTACCTAGACAACGACCATATCACGAACTTATCATCAAAGAACTTCGTGATAATGCATATCTCACCCAACGATGCAAACCTAGCCAGTCTGTTCGCCCGTTAGTTTCCCACCACACCAGCATGTCCTTGGGGAAAGATCCAACAGATGCCCCCTATCTTTGATTACATGTGTCTCTCCATCGATAGATCTTAGACCTATGCAGGTCTAATTTATAAATGTTGTCCTTGGTCGATCCCTTCCTCTTTTCCCCAGTTTCGTGCCCTTCGGTACTCTTCTTGGTGTGTCTTCGTCTGTAATGACGTCACGCCTAGCTGCGAGGGTCCTCACTGTCAGTTGGGACACGTTAATCTAATAAAAACATACGGACACATAATCAGACTGCAATAGGGCCCCGTATAGGTTAACCCGTCAACAAATTCTCGCAGAAGTCGGATATGTCAGCCTAACGGCGCAAGAACGCAGCTCTGCTGTTAACAGGCACAACGCAATCACGTCCGAAAAAAAAAAAAAACCCTGGATGAACGCAGAAGAAGAAGAAGAAGACTGCAATAGGATTAGGTACCACGAGTAATGGCACTCTTTGCTGGCTGTTAAAGCTCAGGACGGAGCACTTATGGGAATGTCTTGCGTGCTGTAACATCTGTTCTCTGTGATGTCATTGGGGAGGCTGGGAGAAATCATGAGTTGAGAAAAATAGATCACATGATCAACTCACCCGAGCTGTTTGTTGCAACACAAATTCACAGGCGTGTAGAAAACGTCACAATGCATTCTTTTTTCAAATAGGTCCCATAACCACGAAAGTAACAACCCCGCCCAAACCTTTAATCAATTGATAAAGAAAACAAACGATACACCGCCAGGGAACTAATGAAGTAATTAATCACACTAATGGGAGTTCGCGGACAATTGACTTCCTGGGCGGAGCCACGGAGTCCAGACAAATCTCTTCTTACAGATTGTCGTGACGTTAATTACCAGGAGTTATCCACCTGGACTTTTTGGGCCTGAGTTCTCTCCCATAAACGTAAACACTTGCCATAGATTACAAACAGCACCAAAAAAAAAAAAAAGGCCTGGGGATGACAGCTACGTCCTGTATATGATATGTAAACTAAGGCATAAATAGAAATATGAGCAACTACAAGGTGAGAAGAATGGTTTCGATTCTGCCATTACCCATACCATGTTCAATCTCACAAGAGAAGTTATATTAGGGTCCATCCTTGGATCTGATTAATAGTCATGTGACTGAGTCAGCCACCAATGGAATATACATTTGATTTTTTTTATTTTGGTGCTGGCTAGCTTTGAACTCAAGCGTAGTCCACACACAGTACTTCCAGTAGTGCTGGAATGCATTTTTGCGCGTGAATTAGCTTTACCTATGAACTGTGTCCCTCGCCATCAGGTGAACCCGCTCCGACTTGAGAGGTGCGTGTAATTAACGTCTCCAAGTTGAGGACAATAGGTCAACATTTTAGTCCAGCTGTCCGGCTGCAAGGTGATTGTCCAAAGCGGGTAATAGCTGATCATTAGAAGAGTGGAACTAACCTCACAGTAACAACCAGTTATATCAAAGTGTATGGATTATGGGTAATACATTGTACCCTCCAACCCTGCAACCTCCTCTCTCCTACTCCCCCCCTCTCTCTCTCCTACTGTCCCCTCTCTCCTACTGTCCCCCTGTCTCCTACTGTCCCCCCTCTCCCATTGTCCCCCCTCTCCCATTGTCCACTTCCGCACGTGTATATAATGTGTATGTAATATGTCAGACATCATTCCTACATCCGTCTTGTACTGTTAAATCGTGTTATTTACCCCCCCCCCCCCCCCCACAGAAGAGCTTACGTGTACACACATCGACTCTCGTGGCATTTCTTGCGGATTTGCCACCGACACCACCAGTGGTCCCCCCTGCCTTTCCCCGTGTCTCGGTTACCTGAATCTCACATGGCAGCTTCGGTGTCTCCATGGCCTGCACCCGACAACTCAAATGCAGCTACGTAATTTCCGGTATGATTCACCGCCATCAGCCCGACATAGAACCGACAGTCGCCGAGATGGTAGACGAACGACAATACTTCATGGCCTTTTGTGATGGAGAAACTATTACCCCTTTAATTACCGTCTGGGATATGAACAGAGGAAATCCCAAGATTAGCTGGTAGTTTCACATCAATGCTGTAATGATTGCCCTGTGTGTTGTCTGTAGATCTTCACAGAAATACCCGCCAATTCCCATTACTTCTTGTTGCCCCCCCCCCCCCCCCAGATAGTTGTTTCATTAGGTTATTTGTTCTCAGTTATGGTTGTCTTTCATTCCGTCTCTGGTAGTTCTCTCTGTTGTAACCCACAATAACCCATTAAAATATCTGGGAGGCTTAGCCACGTAGTATAATCTCTTACTGTCTTAATCTGTCTTGCTGTCTCAATTTCTTCTACTGTCTCAATGTCTCATACTGTCTCAATCCATTTTACTATCTCCATCTGTCTCGCTGTCTCCATTTTTCTCTAGCTCTCTTCCGGATAGTTGTTACATGAAACCACATACATTCATTCATTCAGTAGCATGTCCTTTGCATACCCCCCCTCCCCCCACCTCCCATAACAACCTTCCGGAAAACTCTGCCATAGGGAAGATGCCCCACGTCCGACACACCCATCCGGAGATCATCTGCCACATCCAGCACCCATCTTCTCTTTGGCCTTCCTCTTCTTCTCTTCCCGGGCATATACACCTCCATGATTGTTCTCTCCAATTTTTCATGATGTTTCAAGTGAGAACCCACACTGTCAAACTGTCTGTCATTTGCTGCCAATATAGTACCTTGCGGTATATGGCAGGGGAGGGGGCAGGGAGGGGGGGGGGGGTCTTGAGCCTGAGGAATTAAGGCCGCCTGGCTAGTGCAGTCGCCGCGAACTGTGCAGGTTAGAATTTTCTTTTTACACCCGACAGAAAACAAAAAAACTACACCTTACCGAGGATTCGAACCCGGGCCTCCCGAAGGAAAATCCAGCATACTAGCCACTCTGCCAGCCGCTCTAACCCACTAAAATATCTGGGTGGCTTAGCCACATGACACAATCGAGACAAGAGTCCTTTAGAGAGCAGATCTGACCGCTACATCAAGCATGGCTACGGACATCACCGCCGCCTCCAGATCTGACCGCTACATCAAGCATGGCTACAGACATCACCGCCGCCTCCAGATCTGACCGCTACATCAAGTATGGCTACAGACATCACCGCCGCCTCCAGATCTGACCGCTATATCAAGCATGGCTACGGACATCACCGCCGCCTCCAGATCTGACCGCTACATCAAGTATGGCTACAGACATCACCGCCGCCTCCAGATCTGACCGCTACATCAAGCATGGCTACAGACATCACCGCCGCCTCCAGATCTGACCGCTACATCAAGCATGGCTACGGACATCACCGCCGCCTCCAGATCTGACCGCTATATCAAGCATGGCTACGGACATCACCGCCGCCTCCAGATCTGACCGCTACATCAAGCATGGCTACAGACATCACCGCCGCCTCCAGATCTGACCGCTACATCAAGTATGGCTACAGACATCACCGCCGCCTCCAGATCTGACCGCTATATCAAGCATGGCTACGGACATCACCGCCGCCTCCAGATCTGACCGCTACATCAAGTATGGCTACAGACATCACCGCCGCCTCCAGATCTGACCGCTACATCAAGCATGGCTACAGACATCACCGCCGCCTCCAGATCTGACCGCTACATCAAGTATGGCTACGGACATCACCGCCGCCTCCAGATCTGACCACTACATCAAGTATGGCTACGGACATCACCGCCACCTCCAGATCTGACCGCTACATCAAGTATGGCTACAGACATCACCGCCGCCTCCAGATCTGACCGCTACATCAAGCATGGCTACAGACATCACCGCCGCCTCCAGATCTGACCACTACATCAAGTATGGCTACGGACATCACCGCTGCCTCCAGATCTGACCGCTACATCAACTATGGCTACAGACATCACCGCCGCCTCCAGATCTGACCGCTACATCAAGCATGGCTACAGACATCACCGCCGCCTCCAGATCTGACCGCTACATCAAGCATGGCTACAGACATCACCGCCGCCTCCAGATCTGACCGCTACATCAAGCATGGCTACAGACATCACCGCCGCCTCCAGATCTGACCGCTACATCAAGCATGGCTACAGACATCACCGCCGCCTCCAGATCTGACCGCTACATCAAGCATGGCTACAGACATCACCGCCGCCTCCAGATCTGACCGCTACATCAAGCATGGCTACAGACATCACCGCCGCCTCCAGATCTGACCGCTACATCAAGCATGGCTACAGACATCACCGCCGCCTCCAGATCTGACCGCTACATCAAGCATGGCTACAGACATCACCGCCGCCTCCAGATCTGACCGCTACATCAAGTATGGCTACAGACATCACCGCCGCCTCCAGATCTGACCGCTACATCAAGCATGGCTACGGACATCACCGCCGCCTCCAGATCTGACCGCTACATCAAGCATGGCTACGGACATCACCGCCGCCTCCAGATCTGACCGCTACATCAAGCATGGCTACACAGACATCACCGCCGCCTCCAGATCTGACCGCTACATCAAGTATGGCTACGGACATCACCGCCGCCTCCAGATCTGACCGCTATATCAAGCATGGCTACAGACATCACCGCCGCCTCCAGATCTGACCGCTATATCAAGCATGGCTACGGACATCACCGCCGCCTCCAGATCTGACCGCTATATCAAGCATGGCTACAGACATCACCGCCGCCTCCAGATCTGACCGCTACATCAAGCATGGCTACGGACATCACCGCCGCCTCCAGATCTGACCGCTATATCAAGCATGGCTACGGACATCACCGCCGCCTCCAGATCTGACCGCTATATCAAGCATGGCTACAGACATCACCGCCGCCTCCAGATCTGACCGCTATATCAAGCATGGCTACAGACATCACCGCCGCCTCCAGATCTGACCGCTACATCAAGCATGGCTACGGACATCACCGCCGCCTCCAGAGCACTCGCATGGGTAGCAGAACAAAAAGCCACACACAATCAGGTGCCGTCTCCACGATGAAGATTGGACGCAATGGATCTCCAACACTGTCTCTCGCCCTGACTACATTCTATCAGAACCCCGCCCGTCCATCTCCTGATGTTATCTTCCCACTTGTATCGTTGTCTACCGCTTGCTCGCTTGCCTTCAGACCTTACCCTCCAGTATGGGTTTCTTCTTCTTTGCGTTCATCCGGAGTGTTTTTTCAGATGTGATTGCGGTGTGTCTCGTTAGGCACCCTTGGGTCGAGACCCTTAGGCCAACACATCCGACTTTTAGCGTGCAATTTTGACCAGGTTAGCATTCCTGGGAGGCTCTCACTTTTGTGGTACCTTCCCCATCCCAGCTAGTCAAGTTGGAACAGTCGGAGACTTCACGGTCGTCCCTCAAAGGAAGGCAGGGACAGTCCATGGCATTTTCCGCCATCCTGGGTGGCTTCCATAATTGCAGAGCCGACACATAGCGCCCTGGTGCTGGGCTCACCGAGGGAATCGTCACGTCCTGCTCATGGCTGCTTTAAATCCTCACTTCAATATATTGGGCATCTCGTTCGCCCCGGGCCGTTCCCGCACAAACCGGACAGATCTGCAGACGGTATCCACTCAGCGAGTTTTCGATTCGGACATGTGCTTGTCGTTGTGCCCGTTAGAGCTGTTCCAGGCACGACGGACATTCGGAAAACTACCTAGTCAGAGCTTTTCCGAACCAGAGCGGCATTCGGAAACTAGGTAGTCAGAGCTATTCCTAGCACGAGAGACATTCGGACGAGACATTTCACTCGGACGTAAATGTGTAGTGCCAATTTTTATTTTGAAACCCGTAGGACGGCACTTCCGACTTCGGCGGGCATTTTTAATGAGGTTAGCCTTCCTCGGGTTTCGAGGCACGTTAGACTTATTGTTGTGATGTCGCCCACATCTTAGCTGGTCAAGATAGAACGGTCAAAGACATCACGGTCAACCCTCAAGGGAAGGCAGGGGTAGACCATGGGCATTCCTTCGCTATCCAAGGAAGCTTCCATAATTGCAGAACCGGCACATATTGCTCTGAGACTGGGATCACCCGAGGAGTTGCTATGTCCTGCTCATGGCTGCTTTAGTTCCTCACTTCCATGTGTTGGGCATCTCGCTTGCCACTGGTCGCTCAAGCACACACCAACAACGGTCAGTCTGCGGGCGACATCCACTAGGTAAGCTTTTGCTTTTGACTTCGGACCACGCAATGGATTCGCTAGCCGTGCGTTCCATTTCGCGTTATTGAGACGTTTTTCCACCTTTGTCTACACTCGATGAGTATATACAGACAGTTTTTATAACCATTTCCTTCGACTGGGGCACTTCTTCTACCTTTTAGTACTGGCTCACGAGGTAGGCTACATATGCTGCCGGCTCAGCACCTTACCTCCGTACAGCAGTGAGCGAGAAACGGCCAGGCCCTCTCATCCGGGGACTCCTCATATCCTCCAGCTGAGAGCCTTCTGACAAGTATCAGAACTGGGCATGTAGCGTGCTCAATATCTCACCTCCATTTTTCGGTAGGTGGGTATCGGCCCGTCTCTCACGTCCGAGGGTTTATGGCTTAGAGGCGTTCAGCCTCAACCCTCGACCGAGAGCCAGCACGTGTATGGACTACGCTTGAGTTAAAAGCCAGTGAAAACAACAAAAGCCAGGCCTCAAATCACTTAGCTGGATGTACGCATCCGGACACGCCGGCGTAAAGGCACGGCTGGCAAACAGTACATCAATATACGCAGGAAGAAGCACGGGCAGGACCGAGATCTCCAGTGCAGTACGGACCCAGCTGGCAGATAGCGACTTGTCTCTACCGCTAGTTACAGTACACGAATTGGGAGTGAAACCTCTACAAGCACATCGTTACCGACTTCAAGGCCGAAAAAGGAGACATTACAATCAACTCTTCAGTGGCAACAGTGAGTAGAGATACCTTCAGATGACTGCTGCATGGGAGGGCAGGAGGACGGAGCAAGCATGGGGATACCCGGTGCAGGAATGTCGATAGTGATAACATAACCTAATATAGCATAGCATAACCTATCCTAACCTAACCTCCCCCCCCCCCCACCCTCCTTTCCAATTCTCCGAACGACTCACACAATTCCAGTACATTAACATTACCCATTCCGCCTGCCAGGCCAGGAATGAAAGAAAACAGAACATTCTGGCAACGCTTAAACAAATACTCTACAGTTTCAGCTCAGATGACCAACCCTCCCGCCAGACGCCCATCTCGTGTACACGAAAAACTCCGGAATTTGCCGACGGAAAGTGCCAAAACCGTTTTGGAAACTACTACTACTACAGTCAATCGAAACACGCGCACTCAAATCTACGAAATAATTAAGGCGGGACGGTTATAAATAGCGCTGCCCCAAATGAATAGCCTGACTCAGATATAAATGACGAAGGGTGCTCGGATTTTTTTGAGCACTATTGGGTTGGTTGCGTGGATGTGGTGAGCGTTTGGAAAGCAGGTCGAGGGAATCGCTTCTGTACACTGAGTTGAGCACGTAACGATCCTATTTGATTGTTGGTAAGGGACATAACGGGCGGCGAGGTAAGGGCACTGGTCTAATAACATCATGCGAAGAAAAAGACAGGAAGAGAGAGCGGAAGAGAGAGAGAGAGAGAGAGAGAGAGAGAGAGAGAGAGAGAGAGACAGAGAGAGAGAGAGAGAGAGAGAGAGAAGATGAAGAGTGAAAGAGAAAGAAAGAGAGGATGATAAAAAAAAGTGGGGGAGAGAGAAAGAGAGAGAGAAGGGGAGGGGATAGGGGGTGGGGAGAGAACGAACGAACAAACAGTTTTCAAAGGGTTAAATGGGCACGCAGACCCCTCTGGCATCCCCCCCTTCTTAGAGAGGGGGGAGAAGGAGAAGGAAGGAGAGAGAGAGAGAGAGAGAGAGAGAGAGAGAGAGAGAGAGAGAGACCAAATCATATTGAAGTCTGTAGCCTTTTGCAAGTACATAATGCTTTGGATTTTACAATGTTTCTTTTGAACTACTAGTGAAACTTCCGGTCGCCAGCATGGCGGTTAGGCATTGAGCCGTTGGGGCCTGTGACGTGTTTATGCTTGTGTCTACGGTTTGCAATCGCATTTTCCTCATTTAGACTGGTAGTACATGGTTCCGTCACCCTGCTACTGAGTGAGTGCGTGGGCGACACCGTGAGCTGTGAAATTCGCGTGGAATGCTTTTACATCTGTTCTAGACAGTGACCTGCATGTTCGGAACAATGGCTACCGGCGGTTGCTGAATGAACTGTTTTGCCCTTTCGGTTCACGAGTGCATTTTTTGGGAGACACCTGGGAGTCGGCACTGAAGCTGCGGAGTTCGTGCTTTGTTCGACACTTTCGGCGGGCCGCCCTGCGGTTAAGAGACCTAGCCATGCGAGAAAAACGGGTCAATGAGGTCTTTCTGGTGACTGCCGAGTCCATGGACGATGAACTGTGGTATTCGTGGATGCATTTTGTGTTGGCATTCTGACGGCGGCATTATGCACAGTGTACATGTGCGGGATTGTTGGATTGCCGAGACTCCTGTCTATTCCACTTTTCACATTGGACAGTGGGGAGCATTTTGTGTGATATTCACTGGCACAGGAATGGAGTATAATTGGAACGACCCGTTGCCGTGAAGTTGGAACCTCGACTAACCAACCAACCAACCAACAAACCAATCAACCATCCACCCACCCACCACCCACCCTACCACCCAACCTACCTACCTACCTACCTAACTAACTAACTCACTCAGTCACTCACTCACTCACCCACTAACTAACTAACTAACTAACTAACTAACTAACTAACTAACTAACTAACTAACTAACGAAAAAACTATTGAATATAGTGACCAGCAGAATATTGTGTTTGTACAAGGCGTTCGATAGAGTAGACAGATACATATTATGGACCATCCTTGAAGACTATGAGATACAAGGACAATTGCTAGAAAACATCATAGCCATGTACCATTCGAGCCGAAGTGCAGTAAGAACACAGGAAGTTATATCAAATATGTTCAAAGTCAAAGTGAGTTAGGGATGTGTGCTCTCTCCTCTGTTATTTAATATCTACATGGACAGAATATCCAAAGAAGCAAGCCTTGACAGAACAGATTCAGAAAATTTAGAACTCTTTACTCCAGATGAAGCAACTTATCCCCAGTAAATAAATGAACTTCTTTTTTGCAAACGATCAGTGCCTGTTTTACAGCGATGAGGGCAGACTACAAAATCATATTAATAATCTGAGTTCAACATACATCAGATACTATATGAGTATAAACACAGCCAAAACCGAAGTAATGCAAGTTAGTAGCTCGCCTGGTCCACTAAGTATACAGATAAATAGCACAACTCTGAAATAAGTTAAAGAATTCAAATATCTTGAAAGTATGATCACAGAAGATGGCAGATTGGACAGAGAAATCGAAATCAGATGTCAAAAAGCTAGTGCACTTACATATTAACTATCACCCTTACTGAAATATCAAAATACAAGCTTGTATACCCACGTCCGCAAAATGGCAAATAATAAACAGCATATACACCAACCCTATGCTACAAATCTTAAACTTGGACTTTATCCAAATCACACTTTCTAAAAATCAACACCTGCGAGATGAGATGCCCGAGGAGAGCTGCCAACTTAACTACCCGAGACCACCCGAGACCGAGTAAGAAATGCTATTATCAGACGGACTGTGGGATCAATACCGTGTTCCACATTTATTGAAAGACAGAAGATCAGGTGGTTTGGCCATGTGAGAATGCAACACCAGCAACTACCAGCACTAGCCCTACATTAAAGATCATCTGCGACGAGATCAAGAGTGCGTCCAAGAAGAAAATGGATTGACGGCATCAAAAATATTGTACAACCACACGGAATGACACTATCCAGTGCCGCCCATAGGGCTCTGGAGTGCAAATTATTCCTCCCCACGGCGCTTGACGGCAGAAGTGGAAGATTATGATGATGATGAATGTTTCTTTCCATGGCTTGTACATTTTGTATGATCTAGTCTGTGGGTTTTACAATGTGTCCATGGCTTGTACATTTTGTATGATCTAGTTCTAGTCTGTGGGTTTTACAATGTTTCCATGGCTTGTACATTTTGTATGATCTAGTTCTAGTCTGTGGGTTTTACAATGTTTCCATGGCTTGTACATTTTGTATGATCTAGTTCTAGTCTGTGGGTTTTACAATGTTTCCATGGCTTGTACATTTTGTATGATCTAGTTCTAGTCTGTGGGTTTTACAATGTTTCCATGGCTTGTACATTTTGTATGATCTAGTTCTAGTCTGTGGGTTTTACAATGTTTCCATGGCTTGTACATTTTGTATGATCTAGTTCTAGTCTGTGGGTTTTACAATGTTTCCATGGCTTGTACATTTTGTATGATCTAGTTCTAGTCTGTGGGTTTTACAATGTTTCCATGGCTTGTACATTTTGTATGATCTAGTTCTAGTCTGTGGATTTTACAATGTTTCCATGGCTTGTACATTTTGTATGATCTAGTCTGTAGGTTTTACAGCGAGATAACTGCCTTTACGTATTGAAGGTAGGGTCTGTCTCACTGGTGTATAGAAGAGAACACATACCAGGTAAATTCCACGTTATATGGAAGAGATGGTCTGTCCCACAACTTGTTGGAGTAGAGATGGTCTGTCCCATAACTTGTTGGAGTAGAGATGGTCTGTCCCACAACTTGTTGGAGTAGAGATGGCATGTCCCACAACTTGTTGGAGTAGAGATGGTCTGTCCCACAACTTGTTGGAGTAGAGATGGTCTGTCCCACAACTTGTTGGAGTAGAGATGGCATGTCCCACAACTTGTTGGAGTAGAGATAGTCTGTCCCACAACTTGTTGGAGTAGAGATGGCATGTCCCACAACTTGTTGGAGTAGAGATGGTCTGTCCCACAACTTGTTGGAGTAGAGATGGTCTGTCCCACAACTTGTTGGAGTAGAGATGGCATGTCCCACAACTTGTTGGAGTAGAGATGGTCTGTCCCACTGGTGTATAGAAGAGAACACATACCAGGTAAATTCCACGTTATATGGAAGAGATGGTCTGTCCCACAACTTGTTGGAGTACAGATGGCATGTCCCACAACTTGTTGTATAAAATAGATGGTCTGTCCCACAACTTGTTGTATAAAATAGATGGTCTGTCCCACAACTTGTTGGAGTAGAGATGGCATGTCCCACAACTTGTTGGAGTAGAGATGGCATGTCCCACAACTTGTTGAATAAAATAGATGGTCTGTCCCACAACTTGTTGAATAAAATAGATGGTCTGTCCCACCACTTGTTGTATAAAATAGATGGTCTGTCCCACAACTTGTTGAATAAAATAGATGGCCTGTCCCACAACTTGTTGAATAAAATAGATGGTCTGTCCTACAACTTGTTGAATAAAATAGATGGTCTGTCCAACAACTTGGTGTATAAAATAGATGGTCTGTCCAACAACTTGGTGTATAAAATAGATTGTCTGTCCCACAACTTGGTGTATAAAATAGATGGTCTGTCCAACAACTTGGTGTATAAAATAGATGGTCTGTCCAACAACGTGTTGTATAAATAGATGGAATGTCCCACAATTTGTTGTATAAAATAGATGGTCTGTCCTACAACTTGTTGGAGTAGAGATAGCATGTCCCACAACTTGTTGTATAAAATAGATGGTCTGTCCCACAACTTGTTGTATAAAATAGATGGTCTGTCCCACAACATGTTGTATAAAATAGATGGTCTGTCCCACAACATGTTGTATAAAATAGATGGTCTGTCCAACAACGTGTTGTATAAAATAGATGGTCTGTCCCACAACTCGGTGTATAAAACAGATGGTCTGTCTCACAACGTGTTGTATAAAATAGATGGTATGTCCCACAACGTATTGTATAAAATAGATTGTCTGTCCCACAACTTATTGTATAAAATAGATGGTCTGTCCCACACCTTTTTGTATAAAATAGATGGTCTGTCCCACAACTTGTTGTATAAAATAGATGGTCTGTCCCACAACGTGGTGTATAAAATAGATGGTCTGTCCCACAACTTGTTGAATAAAATAGATGGTCGGTCCCACCACTTGTTGTATAAAATAGATGGTCTGTCCCACAACTTGTTGAATAAAATAGATGGCCTGTCCCACAACTTGTTGAATAAAATAGATGGTCTGTCCCACAACTTGTTGAATAAAATAGATGGTCTGTCCCACCACTTGTTGTATAAAATAGATTGTCTGTCCCACAAATTGGTGTATAAAATAGATGGTCTGTCCAACAACTTGGTGTATAAAATAGATTGTCTGTCCCACAACTTGGTGTATAAAATAGATGGTTTGTCCAACAACTTGGTGTATAAAATAGATGGTCTGTCCAACAACTTGGTGTATAAAATAGATGGTCTGTCCAACAACTTGGTGTATAAAATAGATTGTCTGTCCCACTACTTGGTGTATAAAATAGATGGTCTGTCCAACAACTTGGTGTATAAAATAGATGGTCTGTCCAACAACGTGTTGTATAAATAGATGGAATGTCCCACAACTTGTTGTATAAAATAGATGGTCTGTCCTACAACTTGTTGGAGTAGAGATAGCATGTCCCACAACTTGTTGTATAAAATAGATGGTCTGTCCCACAACTTGTTGTATAAAATAGATGGTCTGTCCCACAACTTGGTGTATAAAATAGATTGTCTGTCCCACAACATGTTGTATAAAATAGATGGTCTGTCCAACAACGTGTTGTATAAAATAGATGGTATGTCCCACAACGTATTGTATAAAATAGATTGTCTGTCCCACAACTTGTTGTATAAAATAGATGGTCTGTCCCACACCTTTTTGTATAAAATAGATGGTCTGTCCCACAACTTGTTGTATAAAATAGATGGTCTGTCCCACAACGTGGTGTATAAAATAGATGGTCTGTCCCACAACTTGTTGTATAAAATAGATGGTCTGTCCCACACCTTGTTGTATAAAATAGATGGAATGTCCCACAACGTGGTGTATAAAATAGATGGTCTATCCCACAACTTGTTGTATAAAATAGATGGTCTGTCCTACAACGTGGTGTATAAAATAGATGGAATGTCCCATAACGTGGTGTATAAAATAGACGGTCTGTCCCACAACTTGTTGTATAAAATAGATGGTCTGTCCAACAACGTGTTGTGTAAAATAGATGGTCTGTCCCACAACTTGGTGTATAAATTAGATGGTCTGTCCAACAACTTGGTGTATAAATTAGATGGTCTGTCCAACAACTTGGTGTATAAATTAGATGGTCTGTCCCACAACTTGTTGGAGTAGAGATGGCATGTCCCACAACTTGGTGTATAAAATAGATGGTCTGTCCAACAACGTGTTGTTTAAAATAGATGGTCTGTCCCACAACTTGTTGTATAAATTAGATGGTCTGTCCCAGAACTTGTTGTATAAAATAGATGGTCTGTCCCACAACTTGTTGTATAAAATAGATGGTCTGTCCCACAACTTGTTGTATAAATTAGATGGTCTGTCCCACAACTTGTTGTTTAAAATAGATTGTCAGTCCCACAACTTGTTGTATAAAATAGATGGTCTGTCCCACAACTTGTTGTATAGAAGAGATGGCAGTTAATAATTTCTGTGGTTTGGAGCTGCTGACAGTATCAAAAAGCCAGCTTGAAAGGTTGGAGCATATACAGAATGCTGCCGTGCAGTTAATACTGGGGTGCACAAAGGACACACCAATTATCTGCATGAGGCATATCCTGGCGCTACCTATAATGACAGATAGGCATAGGGTCCTTCAGGCCAAATGGTACCTGAGAGTTGCCGCAGACAGGGATCACCCGCTGCATGCGGCAATGGATATGGTAAAGGGTCATAGACTAAGACGAGGCAGGTCCTGGATGGCACAGGCAGAACTTTCTATAAGTCAGGTGTGTGATCTAGAGACCATCAGTCGTGAAAGAGAGTGGGTTGAAGTTCCGGATGACATGACGGACTGCCACAATGTAATAATGACACTGGGTCGTGAGAGCAGAGAATGGGCAGCGGGCCGCACTGAGTTTGAAGTGCAACAGTTAATCCAAAGCAACACACATCAAGGTGACATAGTCATCTACACCGATGGGTCAGTGGTGAGAAACAGACGTAGTGGCTGGGGCTTTATTGCAAAGGCTAATGGGCGAGTCTTGAAAAAGGAGAGCCTGGCATATGAGACTTCTCCAGCATGCGAATGGAGGTGGAGGCAGTAACAGCGGCATTTCGGTGGCTAGAGGAGACTACTGCAACACACGTTGTGTTCATTACGGATTCAAAGAATATGCTTAGCAAGGTGGAGAAAGGAATGTTTCGTGTGGAATGGCTCTCGTCGCTTCAGAGGTCACAGATCGTGATAATTGTATGGATATTTTGCCCTGGCCATGCGGGTGTACGGGGGAATGAACACGCTGATAGGCTAGCAGGGAACACACCTCTTGGTGGTATCTTGCCTATGGACAAGGGGGAGGTGGTCGTGCGCTTGTGGGACCAGGTGGAGAAGGCGGAGGAACAGAGTGAGAACCCATATGTGGAAAGAATGAGATTGCGGGGGATCGGCAGGGGTTCTGGAAGAATCTCAAAACTGAGAGGGAAGACCAGGAGAACGTTGAATCAGATAGCGGTAGGAACGATTAGTAGCATGACTCTTCGCTGGTTGTTGTACAAGGGGACTGAGCACGTATGGGAATATCCTGAGTGCAGTGATGTCGGTTCTTAACTCAACTCAAATCAACACAGAGATGGTATGACCCACAACTTGTTGTATAGAAGAGATGGTCTGACTCACGATTTGTTGTACATAAGTGATTGAATGTCCCACTGTATAAAGATGGGCATGTCCCACTTGTATACAATAGATGGCGTGTCCCACAACGTGTTATATAGAAGAGATGGTATGTCCCACTTGTATACAAGATATTGTATGTCTCACACCTTGTAAATACACTGTAATGTTAGTGGCGGACTGTTGTATTGGCATTCTGGCAGCAGCCTTATTCACGTATGCCTGTGCGTGTTGTTAGTTTATCGGGACTGCTGTCTGTTCCACTTTTCACGTGGGACAGCGAGGAGCGTTTTTATGTGATACTCACGGGAACGGAGCATTATGGGATGATCCTTCGTCGTGAAGTTGGAACCAAGACTGTTTGTTTGTCCATCAAGAATGATGATGACCATTCATTTCATCCAGTGGGGTTGAAAGTATGGAGCCGTGAGTTCTAACATGGCTGATAAGGCCTATTTTGGCTCTAAATGTTCTTTGACAATGTGGACAGAGAATGCTTGACGTTTCTGGAGGGGGATTTCCTGCAGTGGTTTTTCTGTTTTGTCTTTTCTTCACAGCTCTTGCAGTCCTGGTTGCTTCACAAGTGACTGCACCCTTGCGTAATGATACACACCACGAATTTCGGTCTCTGGCTGCAGTCTCCCAGGTGTCATGATGAATTCCAAAAGCATTCAATGAGATTTTCAGTGTCTTTAAAGCAGTGTTTCCCAACCTTTTTTGTGCCATGCCCCACTTAAGCCTTTCTAAAATTCATATTGCCCCCCTCCCCCGCCCCACGCCCCCCCCCCTCAACATATACATTATTTTTAATATTCAAAAATTGAAATGTTCACTAAAGAAACTTGAATGATAGGTTTTAGGAAGAAAGCACTAGGTAATTATTGAGCAAACACAGTAAGTAAATTTTCAAAACATATAATGGAGAACTGAAATTCAAGTACAAAATAATTTTAATGAAAGATTTTTCTATATTATTTTAATTACTAGTAATTATTTTTTATTTAAATTTAGTGAGATCCTTGCGCTTGATGCTTGCTGCAAAGAGATCTTATGTCAGGTTCCAATTTAGTTAACTTCAATCTCAAGTCTCCCCGTTTTGTTATATTCAGCCGATTTCTTCCATTTTCGAATTGCCCCCCTTAACAGTCAAATTGCCCCCCTGTGGGGCGTGGGCCCCACGTTGGGAAACACTGCTTTAAAGCGTTTCCTCTGGCCGCCTTGAGAGCGTTTACCACAACGCAACTCGCCGTAAAAAATTCGTTTAGGGAGCCTGTGATCTGGCATAAACCAAGACTAACGACTAACACAGTTCTCCGGCGTAAAGGCCAGAGGACACATAATTAGAATGCAGCTGGTGCCATTAGTATTGCGACTCTTCGCTGGCTGTTGAATATGAGGACAGAGCACGACTGGGAGTGTCTCGAAAGCTGTGATGTCGGTTCTTGACTCAACTTAATACAACCACCTCCTCCCCATCTTTATCTCTATTCACATACTTTATATGTTTACTTTCTCCTCTGACTTCGTTCTCAGTTATTCCCGCTCCCATAATCCCCAAGTGGCTGCCCAAACTCATATCCTCACATCAGCAACGCCCTGGCGCGTGCCTCGACGTCCAGAACCTTCTTCCTCTGCTCTATATCCCTGGTTGGGCCATAGACTACCAAGGAAACCAGGCCAAGCCGCCCTGTTCTATCTTTTGTTGTCTGGTGAAGCTGCCTCCATGTCATCCTCAACTGGGGAACAATCTTCCACAACAGATCAGAGACACCACTAATCACTATACATACAGTCGCAACCTGTTTGAACAATCTCAGTACAGACTACTTGCCCCCCCCCCCCCACACACACACACACAGACACACACAATAATTATAATATCTCAAACGACAACTAGTATAATAAACATTCCCAATGTATGGTACGTCTCACCTACGTAGGTATTTATAATGGCCATGTTAAATATTGCTTTAGTGAGTCGTGTATTATTGATTATTTTCCATGCGGTTTAATGCGTATTGTTATGTTGTTTAAGATGAGCGTCATAAGTGATGTATGGATGAAACAACGTAAGAGAGGACAGAGATAAGAAGTGCAGAATGTCAGACAGGCCTGCGTGCCCAATTCTTAACCCTTTGAAAATAAAGTTTGTTTGGTCGTTCGTTCTCATATTATCTATCTGTCTGTAACTCTCCTCTCCGCGTGTTGTTCTCCGTCTGATCTCCTCTATAAGGACCCCCCTCTCCCCTTGGCTGGAGCAGTCATTCTTTTTTCTTTCTCTGACTCAGTCATGGCTGGTTGGATTTTGTGCCCGAATTGTTCTACGCGGTGGGGCTTCTTATCCTTCTCTGGCCACCTCTTCAATTCAATCATGTACCGTCTCCACAATGAAGGTTGTCTGCAATGGATCTCCAACACTGTCTGTCTCTCGCCCTGACTGTACATTCTGTCAGACTGCTATTCGTCCATCTTGTGTTGATATCTTCCCACTTGTATCGTTGTCTGCCTCTTGCTCGCTTGCCTTCAACCTTACCCTCCAGTATGGTTTGTTTAAGAGTGTTATGTCTTTTAATTTGAACGAAATATTTTACCTGCCTCTGTGTTTTTATTTCTTTCGTCAACTCTCTTTTCATTCCCATTTTTCTAGAACCTCTTTATTTTTTTTTTTTTTTTTAGAACCTCTTTATTTGATTGTGTTTGTTTCCATGAGATACGACATATTCTTCTGTTTATCCACATATCCAGGGCCTCTATTCGACTTTATAATTGCTTGTTAATTGTCCAGACTTCCGCGTCTTTTATTCAAGCATACCAATTGACGAGCCCCGTGAGGCTACTAAAACAGTTCATGAATAAACACACATGTACTGATTGACGCTCATAGAAGTAGAAGAAAGGAGTAGGGACTAGAGGACGCACTAGACAACATAAACATTGAAAGCTGTATTTCAAATCCCGCACGGTGACTTTAGCTTTCATTTTTTTATATTGTCTAGTGCGTCCTCTATTCTCTACTTCTTTATCCTACTTCTGTGAGTGCCAAACAATACGTATGTTCCAAACAATGTATTCTCTTGGTGAATTTAATCACAGAAGCCACACACAATATGTTGCACGATTTATTGCCGGGCATATTTCGCTGCGTCTCATCAGTTGCATACTGCAGATGTCTGTTTATTTATGAACTCTCTTATCCAGTAGTTGTCCTACGACATGCCTGACAGGATGTGGCGTTACTGTTCTGTCTCCCCTCGCGGGCCCCGGTAACACAGACGCAGTCCTCATTACTGACCTTTGACGTCATGCTTGGTAGGTTGCAGTATCACTATTCTTTGCTTCTCTTGAGGTCCTGTAAGACAAGCGACGCCCAGACACATACCTCCTACATTACTGTAAGACACAAGCGACTCCCAGACACGCCCCTCCTACATTACTGTAAGACACCCAGACGCATACCTCCTACATTACTATAAGACACAAGCGACTCCCAGAACATACCTCCTACATTACTGTAAGATACAAGCGACTCCCAGACACATACCTCCTACATTACTGTAAGA
The DNA here is from genome assembly GCA_963921405.1 of Cepaea hortensis. Lineage (NCBI taxonomy): Eukaryota > Metazoa > Mollusca > Gastropoda > Stylommatophora > Helicidae > Cepaea > Cepaea hortensis. The sequence continues at coordinate 428,076,493 of OY992876.1, forward strand.
CACAATCGACTCCCAGAACATACTTCCTACATTACTGTAAGACACAATCGACTCCCAGAACATACCTCCTACATTACTGTAAGACACAATCGACTCCCAGAACATACCTCCTACATTATTGTTGTCATTTTATTTTCCATATTTCCTTTCTTCTCGTCCAGTTCTCGTACCTTAATGTAGTCACTGTAGTGTCTTCCCATTGTTTATATGTTGTGTTTTGTGTATTTGATTGCTGATTATTGTGTTTTGTGTATTTGATTGCTGATTGTTGTGTTTTGTGTATTTGATTGCTGATGAAGGCTAGTCACCGCAACGTCCTATGTTTTCCATAATTGTGTTCTGTAAAGCTGCATTAGTTTGTGTTATTTTATTGTTTTATTGTTCTATTTCCCCCCTCTCTCTGCTGTCTCCCGCGACCTCACCTCCGACCCCTTCTCTCTCTCCATCCGTCAGCTCGCCCGCCCACCCGCAAACCCAAACCCCGTCTGTCGGTCTGTCTGTCTTAGCGCCCGTCCATCTCCGTCTACCTGCCTACTGATCTGTCTGTCTGTTCGAGTTACCTATGTCCTCCTCCGCCCCCCCCCCCCCACACACACACATATATCTCTATGGTGGACCCAACAATGGGAAGCCACTCCAACCCATTTCCCGACATCCGCCAATGTTTGGGATACACTTAAGAATCCGCAGTTGCTAAATAGACGTGTCCCTAAACGGGGCGCCCAATATTTTTACAAGTGTACCCGCAAACCACTCACATAACTTGGGAAGTGAAACACACAACTCATCTCGAAAGCAGATCCAGAAAAGAAACGCTACAAGGACCCCAAATATACCAAGTCAGACAGTTGGGCGTGACCTGAACACTGTTTCTACAAATCGGATCTCACATAACCACGTTTGCTGACATCTTGTGTCGTATTTCACGGAAACAAATAGTCAAATACAGAGGTTCTTCTTCTTCTTCGTTCATCCGGAGTAATTTTTTCGGAGATGACTGCGTTGTGCCTGTTTACAGCAGAGCTGCGTTCTTGCGCCGTTAGGCCGACACATCCGACTTCTGCGGGCATTTGTTGACCGGGTTAACCTTCCCGGAAATACAGAGGTTCTAGACCAGAGTTCCCAAACCACGACCCGCGGGCCACTTGTGGCACGCCAGCTGTAAGAAAATGGCACACGAGGCCTCGTTGTTTAATATAATATATTTTAATAATTTTTTTTAAATGCAGTCGTAGCGCCCCGTCAGCGTGCGATAATTGACTCTGCTCGTGGTTGTTATGCTTATATATTATCGAATGCGCCCTTTCAAATCACAACGAAACATTATGAAGTTCCCATATCCCAGCCTTGTCGACCAGTCAGAATGTTACAACTGTTTAGCAGAGTCGGTAGTATTGTGTTTAAATTAGATTTTTTCAAAGAAAAATTTACCGTTAAAGCCTATAAACATGAGTGTGGAAAATCTAAAATCAAATAATGGTAAAAAGCGAAAATGTGAAGATGTTGCTTGTCGTAAATTCAACGAAGATTTGACGGAGAAATATATGTTTATGCCTAGCCGTAGTGGTAAACCAGTTTGCTTAATCTGTGGATTTTGTGTTTCTGTTACCAAAAAAATTTATTCTGGAACGACACTTCACGACCACACATTCAGACATAAATGCTCAATATCCGATCAATTAGGAGTTAAGAAAAGATTTCATAGAGAAAGGTCTCTGGCCAGGCAGCAGTCATTTTTCACCAAGGCTAACGAACAGAGCAAGAGTGCTGTTGCTGCGTCGTACGAAGTCGCTCTTCTGTTGGCTCGCAAAAAGAAGCCGTTTACCGATGCAGAAGAAATAATCAAGCCTTCCCTTAAAATTGCTGCTAGAATGCTTGGCGAAGAAAAGTGTGAAACAAAATTTGATCAGATTCCTTTGTCTAATAATACTATGGCAAGGCGTGTTGAAGAATTAGCCAACGATGTTCATCGTCTAGGAGCAGCACATATCAAAAATTGAAAATTTTTCTTTCATTGGCAGTGGATGAATCCATTGACATTTCTGACACAGCTCAGGCCGCAGTTTTTGTTCGAGCAATAAACGATAATTTTGAAGCCATTGAAGAACTTCTAGGACTTGAATCAATGCATGCAACTACCAAAGGGACTGATCCGTTTGAACCTCTGACGTTGTGTGTAGAGAAAAACAACGTAGAATGGACCAAATTGGACAGTGCATGCACAGACGGTGCTCCAGATTTGACGGGTAGAAAGTCTGGATGTCTAGCATTATTGGAACAGTTTCTTGGCAGCACTATATTAAAATATCATTGTATCGTTCACCAAGAAGCTCTGTGTGAATCGACTTTAAATTTGAAACATGTCATAGATGTTGTTCTGAGATGTGTAAACAAAATTCGAAGTAAGGCGCTGAACAGGCGTTAGTTCAGATAGTTTCCAACAGACCTGATCGAGGAATACGGTGAGCTACTGTTACATTGTGATGTCAGATGACTATCTAAAGGGAAACCTCTGTCACGTTTCTGGGCACTGAAACATGATGTCTATCTGTTTCTGTCTGGAAAAACAAAATGCATTGCCTACAGAACGGGAATATCTACTGAACGATGGCTGGCTTAATGACCTGACATTTTTGGTGGACATCACGTCTCATTTAAACTCTTTAAATGCGAGGATCCAGGAAACAAAAATAAACTATTCACAAATCTGTGCGATGACATTCCTTCATTTAAAATGAGACTACGACTGTTTATCGGACAGCTGACTGAAGGGACTTTAGAGGTGTTTCCAACTTGTGGTGTAAAAGAAATTTGACTTGTTACAGTACAAAGTAAAAGTTGAAAGTCTTCTGGATATCTTTCTGTCAAAATTTCAAGCGTTCGCAATAGAGGAGGATAATGTTGCCCTCTTCATAAATCCGTTCGTATTTCCTATTGCCAAGCTCTGTCAAGGACAGCAAAACCTTCTGCACGAACTAATATATTTAAAATGCAATTCTGCACTGAGCTGTAAATTTCTGGAGCTGCCTGCTTCACCTTCAGCTGGTCATATGATTTGATTCTGGCGACTATTGCCCGTCGAACAACTTGAACACTTGCATTCATTCGCCCAGAGATACATTTCTCGTTTTGGTTCGACTTACAGATGCTAGCAGTCATTTTCCCCAATGACCGTTATAAAAAAAAACAAGCAACGTTCCAGACTCACCGAAAGTAACCTAGCTGCGCTTATGACTTTGGGCACGACATATTTGTGCATAGACATTGATAAAATGGCATCTGAACTTAAGTAACTGGTTATGAAGAACAGTTACAATTGTAAATTAATTAAATTAATAGCGATTTTCGAAACTGATTAAAAATTGATTGTTAAATGAAATTTTGATTGTAGACCAAAAAAATGACTGCAGTGTAGTGCTGACACTGACTGCCTTTAAAGTGTTAGAATTTTGTTGACCAAAGTTAAGAAAGGCAAGAATGATATTGTGCGACTTTTATAATTTTATAACATTGTGGCCCGCTTAACTGCCGAAAATAGTAGATATGGCCCTCTGCTTGAAAAGCTTGGGAACCACTATTCTAGACAAACTGGGAATGAAACGAGAGTTGATGGAAAAAAATAAAATAAAAAAAGAAGCAAGTGAAATATTTCTGCCATATTAAACGACATAACACTCTTATAAAAACCATACTAGAGGGGAAGGTCGAAGGCAAGTGAGCAAGAGGTAGACAACGGTACAAGTGGGAAGATGACATCAAGAGATGGGCGAACATCAGTCTGACAGAATGTACAGCAGGGCGAGAGACAGACAGTGTTGGAGATCCATTGCAGCCAACCTTCTTTGTGGAGACGGCACTTGATTGATACGTCCGAATGGAAATAGAGGCACATCTGTTGTCTGGTCGTGCTCGTGTTGGAGATGTGGGGTCAAGGACGAAGACCGTCCGGAAGTGCAAGTGTTAACTAAGGTCACTCCTAGGAACAATCCGAATGGAAGCCGCAGACAGATGTTCGGAGAACTGTCTGTATGTTCCTCACACTTAGGGGTAGAAGTGGCCCGGCACACTAAAGTATACATTAGTGCTTTGTGCGTGTGTGTGCGCATGTGCGCCTAATTCGTGTGTTGTGCGCATGTGCGTCCAGTGCTCGTTAATGTCAACATTCATAAATGACGGTCATTCATCTGGAATGTCGAGGTTAGTAGCGATGAGGCAGCATTTAATTTCGATAAAGTCAGACATGTCCTCATTATGAAGATGCTTGCAGATCTACACATTGATAGGGATAACCTTATACTTGTAAGAAGCCTATATTGAAAACAACAAGCTGCCATAAATATTGATAATGAAGTTGGTCAATATCAGCCTATTAAGAGGGGTGTGAGACAGGGATGTGTAATGTCTCCAGATCTTTTTTTCCCCTATACAGTGAAAATATTTTCAGAAATGTAGAAGATATGAAAGTAATCAATAACATTAGATATGCAGATGATACAGTCTTGATGGCAGACAATTAGCAGGATCTGCAACATTTAGTAGATGCGGTTGTTGAACACAGTGAACAACTAGGGTTAGAATTAAATTGTATCAAGACAGGTTATAGTCGTCACTAGGAAGAAAGAAATACCACAATGTAATAAACGGGTAAACAGTTTTGTGAAGAGTCTGCCACAGAAGTCACGCTGCTTTTGAAACTTCTACTCCACTCACACACTTGCTGGACCGACAGGCATGCATCACCATACTGGACCTTCATTCACTGAGGAATTTCTATAGGTTTCACCCCTTCACTGATTTAAAAAAAAAAAAAAACGGATAACAGAACGCTGCTCCTCTTTGGTGCATGCCATAAGTGGGGCGGCCATCTTTAAACTGTATTTATGACGTCACCATGTTCGTCTGCACCGTAATGTCACGTGATAAACACCTTTGACATCCTTAAAAACAATATTGACCGGTTACAAGACAATGACATGTTTACTGTAATTTCTATCACACTGTTAAGGTTTTCATGTGAAGCCTCCTCGTAAATATGGGGTAGCCGTACACACACCCGCCTGATGCCTTGTTGCATGTATTTGTCAGGACGTTGCGAATAACCCGAGGTTTATTTCAAATTAATTTTATGTCCAGTAATTTGCCATTGCTTTGTGAACGAGAAACAACGTGTATGTCCAACTGACCGGCGTAGGGATTGAACCCCCTACTCCAGCACCGGAAGTTTACGACAAGCATTTTCCGGGTGTGCTTTCCCTAGCCCTTGACTGTCACCAGTCTACCTGCAAGACAGCAGGTTTATGTGTCTCTTGGTCTGGTTCCTCTCCCTTGTCTGTTATAGTCAGGTCTTAGCCAGATATGACTGAGCTACCGTATGACAGTAGACGGTACTACCTGGTTTCTGTTAGCGCCGAACGTTGGGCGGCGCTTACCAAACCCGACACCCCACATTGTGCCAACGGCTTCGGGCGGAAGAGCGCAATTGGGAGGTTGCAAGCCTTATCCTGGTGCGAGGAAATGCAACCCAAAGACAAAATGGTCATGGCAGGGCAGACCAGGCCCTAAGCCTTGGTTGGCAGCTGGTCTAGGGTCGAAACTCCGAGATGCGGACAGTTAGAGCATTGCTTTGCTGATCTGGCAGCTTCTGCAGCTTGTCTTGTTCCAGACGTATTGGTGTTACCTTTCCTCTGGAGTAAACTAGACAGGCCGAGAGAGGGATCATGCTGCATGGGCAACACATGGTAACTTTATTGTAGCCCAGGCTTTGTGCTATGGAGAGGCAAACATTTGCAGCAAGAATTGGCCTTACCAGCCACACTCGCCACCGCCATGGATCGTAGTTATTAAGCCTTTTTGAAGCACAATGTACCAAACTATCGTCTGTCAAGACGGAAAGGTGCCAATGGTTCCTCTCCCCTGACCTGTCCGACATGGGAGGTCCTATCAGTAGCTGTGCTACCGTCGGCATAGCTCTTGGGATCATTGGAACGCGCAAGCCCCTCTACCTCGTCGCGGTGGACACACGGCAGAGGGGAGATGTGAGGTCAGCATGTCCGAATGGGTAAGAGCACTCGTTCTTTAAACTTCCGGTATGGTGAAGCCGAGGTAGCGGGTTCAACCCATACACATGTCAGCTGTACTAAAATGTTGACTTCTAATCCTTGACTTGGGGACGTAAATTACAAGTACCTCTGAAGTCGGAGTGGGTTCGCCTGATGTCGAGGGACACTGGTAATAGAAAAAGCTAATCCACACGTAAAAATCTGTCCACTGCTCTAGAAGTATTAGCACGTGTATGGATTACGTTTGGGTTCAAAGCGAGCGGACGCAAAACCCAGAAGGTGCGTAGAGTTAAATTTCCAAAAAATCTCCGTTAGTCTGGCCTTTACACGTGGCTTGTAAAGTAAGCAAGAGACGAATCAACTCTATCAGGTGCTTGTAGGCATGTACAAGGAAAGTAAACGATCATTTTATCTTTGAACATCGAGGATCGATAATATGCGGCTTCCGCCGGAAGGAGATAAATTACTGTTTTCAAAGAAAGAAGATGATGGTTGATCTTTGAGGATGTCGTCAGGCTTGTACATTTGATCTTAGGAGTTGTTGTCTGGCTTGTAGATGTTGTTGGGTTGGGTTGCGACTAGAACGGACAGGTGAAGGTTGGGTTGGGAGAGGTAGGCTTTCGTGTTGAGTAGTTCGCACAACTCCACGATGTTGCAATAGTTGCTAATGGGTTATTGTAACGGGCGATGGGTGGGCGTACAGTACTTTAGACGTGTGTGTGTGTGTGTGTGTGTGTGTGTGTGTGTGTGTGTGTGTGTAAGAGAGAGAGATAGTGAAAAATAGAGAGAGAGAGAGAGAGAGAGAGACAGTGAGAGAGAGAAAGAGTGACAGAAACAGTGAGAAAGTAAGTGAGGGCAAGAGACACTGAGTTGGAGAGAGAGACAGACAGAGAGAGAGAGAGAGAGAGAGAGAGAGAGAGAGGCAGTGAGTGCGAGAGAAATAGTGACAGAGACAGTGAGAGAATGAGTGAGGGCGAGAGACAGAGAGAGACACTAAGAGAGAGACAGTGAGAACGAGAGAGAGAGAGAGAGAGAGAGGGGGGGGAGAAAGAGAATTAAACAAAGCTAGATAAAACTTACAGAGAAAGAGAGGGGGAGAGACAGCGAGAGAGAGAGAGAGAGAGAGAGAGAGAGAGAGAGCGAGAGCGAGAGAGAGAGAGAAACATAACAGGTTGCCATGGTAGAAACGAATTTATGACCCCACTCGTGCTAACATAGAAACAATGCACACAATTATACGACAATATCAAGCTGTTGCCGGTTGGCTGCAATTATGTGTTCACATAATCGGCCTGACATGTCCCACAAACCTGGCCGCACACTTACGTCACACTGCAATCGCGCTGTACAAGATTACACGCCACATCAGCGGAGGTTACTGCGGGATTAATCCACAGGCTTGACAAAGCAATGCAACATTACTTAATCAATTCATGATGCCACCGATGAAAATTAATCGTTATGGTGCTAATCCCGCGAAGTCCCATCAGGCGGTGATAGTGCCGGGCCCCCAGCCTCGAGGGGGGTCCACCCATGACTACTGGTGGAGTCAATGCACAGAGGAGTAGGTTAAGAGCTATTGACCAAACACCCGGACACTCAACATACTACAGTGGAATGCCGAAGGAGTTTATAACAAGAAAGTCTCCCTAACAAAGCGTCTTCATAAAGACAGAATAGATGTGGCATGCATTCAAGAGACACACCTCAAAGACAATCGCAGATTCTCAGTCAGAGGATATGAGGCCACACGTTTCGACCGCGAAGGACACAAAGGAGGAGTTCTAATACTTACACAAATACAATACATTGTAGTGAAGTATCTGTGACTTCTGATAACCACACGGAAATTAAAGGTGTTGATTAATGATAAAGGACGTGAAAATTGGAATTTACAATCTGTATAACCCAGCAGATAAGGACCTTACACTTTCAAACATGAAAATAACTGACACAAACTGCATTATTGTCGGAGACTTTAAAATTCGTTCAGAAAGATGGAGATACCCAGATACTGACAACAAAGGAAATGAAGTGGAGGACTGGGAAATAGACTGAAATCTCCATCTACTCAACAAAGCGGATGACACACCAACTTTTACTCCAGAAGATGGTTTACCACTTCTACTCCAGACTTAGCTTTCTGCACAGGAGACATCCTCCACAAAATCGATCACCATGTGCTTAACCAATTAACAGGTAGTGACCACAGACCAAACAAGCTTGTAATGAATATGGAGTATGTTTCACGAGAGCAAAAGCCTTTGCCTCGCTGGAATTACAAACGAGCTGATTGGGACAGATTTGCCATATTAACAGACAAATATTGTGAAAACATAAATAAACGACATGGCAACACGAAACAAATGGTGGAAAGCCTAAACAAAGTAATAATACAGGCGGCCACTGAGTCCATTCCAAGGGAAGCGAGGAAAAATTACAAACCATACTGGACTGAAGAACTACAAATTTTGGAGGACAAAGTTGAAGATGCCAGGAAGACAGCAGAGAGAGAACAAACAACTGAAGCGAATATCTCTCTCAAAGCCATCTCAGCAGAATATAAAAGAACAGTAAATAAAACAAGAGATTGTTGGAGGGGAAAAAACCCAGAAAACCTTAACTTTGACAGGGATGGAAACAAACTATGGAAACTAGTGAAAGCCATGAACAATGATGGATCCAGAAACAAACAAATAACAATTAAACAAGGAAATGCCTTGCTTACAGGAAAAAAGGCTGCGAATGCACTAATGAAACACTATGCTATTGATATTACAACCGAACAGAAGAAAGCAATTAAAGATAAACAGACACATCATAGTAATACAGAGACAGCAGCACAATATGTAATGGCAAAACTAAAAATGGAAGAAATTGAACAGGCAATGAATACCCTAAAAAAGCAAAAATCACCAGGAAAGGATGGAATCGCAAATGAAATGCTAATAAATAGGACTAGGCACTAAAGCAAAACAGAAGCTACTAGCAGTCCTAAATTACAGCTGGAAGAGAGGAATAGTCTCACAGGCATGGAAGGAAGCTATACTAATACCAGTCCCAAAGAAAGGAAAAGACCTGGAAGAACCAAAAGGCTATCGACCTATCAGTCTACTTAGCTGTGTAGGAACATTATTGGAAATCATAATCAATGGCAGGCTAACATGGCATCTGGAAGACAACCAACTCTTAACACCACACCAAGCAGGATTCAGAAAGTACAGATCCACTGAAGATCAGATAACCTATATAGCTCAGGAAATAGAGGATGCCTTCCAAGAGAAAAAGCACACATTGGCGGTCTGGATAGATTTAGAAAAGGCGTTTGATAAAATATGGAAGGAAGGACTGAAAGTAAAACTGCCCCCCCCCCCCCCCCCGAAAAAAAGAACGTTTGTGGGAAAATCTACAAATGGATCAGCCATTACCTTGAGAACAGAACTGCCAGGACAAAAGTACAACGACAAACCAGCAAAAATATGCTGTTGGAGCAAGGTATCCCCCAAGGAGGGGTTCTTTCACCAACATTATCCCTGGCATACATAAATGGCATCACGGAAAATTTTCCAGCCAGGGTACACACATCCTCCTTTGCAGATGACCTAGCCATATGGACATCTGAAGAATATATTAGTACAGCTGACATCAGAATACAGCAATCCTTATTAGCGCTAGAAGTCTGGTCGAATCATGGTTAGTGAAGATTAGTGAGGAGAAAACAACATGCACAGTGTTCTCCCTCTCAAATAAAATTCAGCACCCTAAACTGGTATTGAATGGAAAAATATTGCGCCATGAAGAAAATCCAAACTATCTAGGAGTCACCTTTGATCGTCGCCTGACATGGAGACACAGGTTGAGAAAAATCGAACAAGAGCAAGGCAAAGAATGGCAATCATGAAAAAGCTTGCTGGTACAACGTGGGGAGCAGACGAGAAAGTTCTCAAGAAGTTATATACTGGACGGGTGAGGCCGGTACTTGAATACGGCATCGCAGCTTTGGCAACAGCAGTTAAGTCAAACTTTATCAAAATAAGTAGAGTCCAAAACCAAGGAATGCGAATCATAACTGGAAGCCTGAAGACAACGCCTATTAACTAGAAAAGATCACTTGTTTACAACCAATGTAGGATAGAAGAGATAGTAGAGCCCAGCAACAAGCAGAAAACAAATTAGAAGATTAACAGGCCACCCCATGTATAAAAGGTTTAATGGTTTTGGAAAGGGAAGACTGAAGCGTAGCAACTTTGTAGAAACCGCAGAACGAAAAATTAGGGCAGATCCCATATTTAGCATATCAAAAGTCAAACCCATTTACAATGCACACAAGTTCCCAGCTTGGAGACAGCAGCAACTGCCTGAGATGATAGAAAACATTCCTGATATTGAGAAAAAGAACACTCAGAATGAAACAGAAAGAAGAAAAATAACCCTAAACTACATAAAAGAACACTACCCAAACAGCAATTGGACCTATGCATATACACATGGATCAGCCAAAGATTCAATAGAAAATGGAGGAGGAGGAATTCTCCTAAATTAAAAAAATGTAGTGGAAAACTGCAGCACAAATGCTATTAGTTAGTTAGTCAACATATCATTCTCACTGCACATCGAACCATTCAGTTCATAAGTGCTCGGATCCCCTCCTCAGCAAATCCCGCAGCGTGTAGCGGCTCACGACACCAGTTCTGTGTTGGTTTATTAATCTTCTTTGGCTTCCTGCGTAGTGTTCTTGTTTGACCACACCTGTTTTAACTTGCTGTTCTCGCAGCCTGACCATGGTTGTAGATTCCCAGTCATCGCTTGGTTCTCGTAAACGACTTACTTCTCGTAGAGCATTCAGAATATCTGCCAGATCCATGGCTCGTCCGCCCTCCACAGTAGCCGCTGCCTGCAAGCCTGTCAGCCCGCTTATGTCCTTGTACAACCGCATGCCCTGGCACGAAAATGAAACTAATCTTTGCCAACCGAGACCGCTCCAGAGACAGCAACCACTCTCTTCGGACCCACCCCATCTCTAACCTCCTGAGCATCATTGAGTCACTAAGGACACATGCCCCATTGAATTTCTGTGTCTCGAGCCAAGTTATTGCTTTACTTACTGCCATGAATTCTATAGTCAGGCTACTTGTGGTCAAAGAAAAAGCGTCAGACTCTTCCTTCACAATTTTCCCTCCGGCCTGAGCCGTAAAAGCCCATGAACTTCTCACTCCTCGAACGACCGACCCATCCGTGTAAATGACAGCATCATCCTCTAAAGAATTCTCGAAGATCAGAGCCTGTACTTCCGCCTCCACAGCAGCTGGATCTTCTTGTCTGCATTTTTTGTCTAGTTGAATGCACACTGAAAAGGATGTACAGAACTCTGTTGGCACTTGTACCCACTCCTCGCCAAGTTCTAAGTCCTCAAGTGAACACACCTGTTGAAGAATGTCTTCGGCTTGACCCATCCACGACTTTCCTCTTTTTAACCTGCTGCCCTTTAGAAATAGCCTTGATGGAGGCAAATAAAGAGAAGCAAATAACTATCTTCACAGATGCAAAGTCAGCTGTCTCAATACTGAAGAGCAAAAATAGCACAGAACTAGCAGACCAAAGAGCAGCACTCCATGGACTATGTCAGAAATAAAAAAAATGTTGTAGTACAGTGGATCCCATCACATTGCAGTATACCTGGAAATGAAGAGGCTGACAGACTAGCAAAAGAGGGCAGACGACTACCACAGCCTGACATAGATAACCTATAAGGAGAGGTTTACAAAAAGCACTTATAGAACCAAATGGGAATCAGAGCATCCAGACCAACAGAAGGATGATTCATATTACAAACTCAACAACTCAACCGAAATGAACAAGCGGCAATCTTCAGACTCCGCACAGGACATAACGGGCTGAAATACCATTTGTTCAATAAACTAAAGATCGGAGATACCGATCAATGTAATGGTAAAATAACAGCTAAACATTTTCTGCAGGAGTGCCCAGTATATGCAGAACAGAGAAAGATATTTTGGCCCACGCCTACTTCATTTGAGGGCAAGCTCTTTGGAGATATCAGCAAGCTCAAGTTGACCGCAGCTTACTTTAACTACATTCAGGTTGACATCTAAAGGTGCATGACGACGTACTTAGACTGCCACACGTCATACCACAGGTATGTCGGTAGCAAAAGCGTCCCAGAGGCATGAGATGGTGTCGCCTGTCGTCCCAGGGGGGAAGTGAAATCAACAAGCACACTGTTTAAATTCCCTTTTTTCAGTTTTGGTCTTCTGTCGGACCTTTGTCCATACACCCCCTGTCAGTCTTGGAATCTCAATCTCTCTCATCTCTCTCTCTCTCTCTCTCTCTCTCTCTCTCTCTCTCTCTCTCTCTCTCTCTCTCTCTCTCTCTCTCACCACAAGACAATACCCCTCTTCATATTCCTCCAGAACATACCCACACAACACCGTCTTCTAACAAATAATAAAATTATTTAATGAAGAAAAATGTCAGGTGTGTGCAATGTATGTGTATGGAACGTCTGTAGTATTTTCTATGGTGTATGCGAGAAGTTCAGTCAGATTAGGATCAGAGTCCATTCATCATCGTGCTATGGCCATGCAACGGCACAAAGTCAAAGAATCAGAGGGAGCTCACCCGATGAAGCGTCTCTCCGATCAGATGTCGATCTCCTCCCGTCAGTCGTGGGAGGTTTGGATGCGTGGTCACCAACGTGTGAATTCATGAACTACTGTCTATTAGTCCCACACACACGGTGAAACATATGTCCAATAAAATCCAGTGACGTACGAACACAAGCACTGATCTAGTTACATCTCTATAACACACTATTGTCAATAAATGTTTCCTGTTCTTACTGACAATGTTACTCAGGTATTCTATTAACCCTCTTATAACTTGTCAGAAGTCGGGGTGCCCACCGCCTAGATGAAAGTATTATTCACTGGCGAGCAACCCCAAATAGTCAGAAACTGACTAGGGACAAAAATTTATATGGCTGAACTATAGATTAAGCCCCGAATATCCAACGTACAGCTCCAAGTGGCTCGTTACAAAATTGAAATGAACTGTACTGAATATTCGCCAAGGAATAGGAAAGAGAAGGTTAGCTGGAATAGATTTTTAAGTCTAAATTTAAGTGTAATTGACAACTATCCCAGTACAGATTTTTCTCCCTGACTGCTCCCTTCCTTGGTGTGTAAGTGAACCCCCACCAATGTACACACACAACACGTTTGCACAATTGGAATTACAAATATAACGACAGAACTATGAGTTACAATACTACAACATTTATTTACTAATCATATTAGATATCTGATTTCAAGATGATGATGATGAAATCATATAACATTGATAGTGATGAAAAACATTACATAACTTCAATTTTACTTGAACTATCTGGATCTGTGGTCCAGATCCCCTCTCTCCAGTAGAAACAAAAAACAGCTTGCTGGTATTCTGACGCCTGTCAGTCCTGGCACCACCTAGTTGTCACTCGTCCTTGAGATCTTAAACATATGCGCTCTTTGTGAGAGCTTGAAAGAAAGTCAAGAATGTGTTATATCTAGTTCTACATCAGTACAATCCTAATTAATACATACACACATATACAATGACCAGTCTGGCCAAGTTTATCTTCCAGCTCTACTGCGTTCACCATCCTCCTTCTCCCTACTGTCTTAGTCTGGGACGCGCTTTTCAATTGTCTCACACGCCTGTAATTATTACATTTCTGCCGTCCCATGTCCATGTCGCTAATACCAACATTCGGAGTCGTACAGCCGCCCCGTCCAAAGTTGGTTTAGCAGCTCACAGGTTCGGTAATGGTATCATAATAGTTCCTGATCATCCGGGCTTACAAGCCGTGACCAGTACCTGTGCCAGGTTTTCGTGAATTACCGTGAACGCACGCCCACAATACACTGAAAAAGTTTAGCACCATATACCCTATACCAATTGTGGGTAATGTCTGTACCATTACACCTCTGCTTCCACTGCAATCGATGGCCAATGTGCCAATGCGCACACAACAGCATAACACCAATTTATTCTTAGCGAGTTACCATATAACAAATCACATCAAATAATCCTAAGGTATGCGAATACAAAATGGCATATAAGGCTATTCTTACCTACATTGTATAATGCAAAAAAGTAAGAAATATACTTATCTACAACAAACTGGGAAACATAGTTTCCATATACGTTACAGACTACATACATGTTTGCCAAGTGCATATCCAGAGTATAACAACACTGATGCATACTGCAATTCAAATATATCAAACCTCCAATACTTTAACATAATAGCCTTATGCAAAGTTAGTAACAATATTGTTTACATAAATATTAGACATAGAAACAATACTCAGAGCAGTCACTACTTAGCCACTGCTGTGGTAAGAATTAAGGAAGTAGTCAGTTGACTATATTCTGTACAACAAATGCACACACCAACAGGCAACTAGGCTAGTTTACAAAGAACTAACAAGCATCTACCACGACACCTCAAGTATATCTAGACAAGATCTGTCTTACATAAGGTTCCTACTTCTCAGAAGAGTTACACTTAAAGCAATATGATATTGAACACAAAACTTAGAAAGAACACTCAAGTAACCTACGACAATGATAGTCCTTGCAATAACCTAGATCATATATAAACTGAAAATCAGTACATACATCTAAAAGACTTGACTAGTTACTAAGAAATAACTTTCCTAGTGGAGTCTACCAACATCAGAATCATACATATGCCCACAAAACACTGAGGTGGTTGCCTCACCTGTTCTGAAGTCAAACATTTTCTGACATGAAACAGGCTAGGGACCCTTATTTAAGCTGAGTCCAGCAGACAGTATTATCTCCTTGGCACCTTTCTGTCTGGATTTAGGTACTCATGCCCGACGTACAGGTAATTAATTCTATTCAAGTGTTGGGCTGGTATTACAATGTCGGTTTCACACTACTGATTCAGCCAGTCTGTGCAAATTCAGTTCCCACCCTGTCATGGGGTTAATTGCCCCTAGGCCACTCTATGTGGTCAGCTGTCCTTGGCATTGTTTACTGCCCTATGGCTATTATCTCCCCCTGGGTCAATATGTTGTTCACGCCTGGGTGGTTTTATTTCACTATCTCTGACATTCTCCACCTGGCTACAGATAATTGCCTTTATTCTGCCACCGGCCCAGTTCATTGTTGATTTAGCCAGGGATACCTGGGCGAGAAGGTGCCAATGTGTCTGTGGTTTCATAGCCCGTCTGGGTCAGCAGTTTTCCAAGGTGTAGACTAATTATCTAGTTGTGTCCGTCTCAAGCAGACCATTTTACTTGCCATCTGCAAGCTTACGTCATGGCTAGAGGCTTTTTGTGAATAATCTTACCTCATGACTAGATAGCATTGGAGCAGCGTGATTAATTCATTCTTTCTCAAATTGGCCTCTCAATTATGGAGACCGAGAAAATATTCTGGGATGTTAACGCGGCATTTCGCGACATAACTCTTCATATAACTGTTACTGTGATTAACTCAGGGGTTTTCCTGGGAATTAATCCCCTGTTAAGGCAATGTACTGATAATGCACTGAACTGATACGGCACTGTACTCTGCTGAGAGTATGAGGTGTTGGACCTTCCTTGTGGAAAACGGTCCAATTGTCAAGGTCAGTTAGCACTGCACCAGGTTACAGCCATGGTCCTCATCTCTGAGTGTAGGTAAGTTCTATATTTCCGTGGAACCTGTCGAAGAGAGAACACCAGGTGATAGCAACCCGATTCAGACCCAGTATATGTGAGTGCAGGCCGAAAGGCCGTACTCTGATAGTTATCCTGGTTAACCTAGAACTACACTCTGACATAAGGCAGAGTAGTTCTTCACATTTGCCTGAGACGTGGTAAGGAAAAGGAAAGACCAAAAGGAAAAGCACAAAAACCCCAGTAGACCTCCCTACCCGAATATCCTACCATTAACATTTCCTTTATCCCCCAGCTATCCCAAATCTCACTGAATATCATCCCATGACATTGGTCTTACCCTGCCGAGTGAAATGATATATCACTCTACCTCATTTAAGCTATGCATCAGCCAGCTGCGGCCGACACTCCTAGACGAGGTTCCCACAACGCAACAACACTATGCTCAATTCCTAAACTCTATCTATTATTAGACTATCTTATATTACTTATACCTAACCGTTATCTAATGAATACCTTATATAAACCAGTTCTGTCCTGAATTGAATCTACAAATTGCCATTAAAGACAAATGTCCGTCAACTTTAATTGACACAGAACACAATAGATTCTTTTCTAACTTTGAGCAGAACTAGCCTAACACTCCAGCCTGGTTTTTCTATTTTTCACACTGGTGGTAGACTTTCAATCCCGACTGCCGACAGCTGTGTCCGAATGACGTCACTCACGTGGCTGGTATCCAAATTAAGACGGCACTCCCTCCTTCCTTCTTCCGATCGGGTAAACAGAATGCCGACAATTTTCTTTGATCCGGGGACTTCTCAGGGAATCCCGGCCGTGTGTGAACTAGGAACATATTTCCCTACAACAAAGGTTTGTGGCGCCTAGCGACGGCGGTTTTGGCCTTTCATCAATCTGGATCGGCATCTTCCAGTATTTCGTGACAGATGGAATATTGCTTGGCTAGCAAATCCATAGCATAAATGCCTTTGAATATAAATGTTATAGACGAGTTTTAAGAATATCTTGGGTAAAGAAAAGAGCAAATGCATTAATACTTCAAGAGCCGAATATTGAAGAAGGTTGGCTATTAAAAACGATAAAACAAAGAAAATACAAATAATTTGGTCACTTGAAACGTCACGTAAGTTTGGAGAGAACAATAATGGAGGGGTATATGCCTGGGAAGAGGGGAAGAGGAAGGCCAAAGAGAAGATGGGTGCAGGATGTGGCGGATGATCTCCAGATGGGTGTATCGGATGCGGGACATCTTGCTTATAATCGAGAGATTTTCCGGAAGGTTGTTATGGGAGCGAGGTTCTGCAAAGGACATGCTATTGAATCAATACATTAATGAGCAAATCCATTACGTGGAAAGTTTGAATCGAAAGCTCACTGTGTGGGCGTCATCAGATGTGGAAAAAGTGTCCTAGTGGCACGAAATTGAATATTACTTAGATAGCAAATCCATTACATGGAATGTCCGAATCGAAAGCTCACTGTGTGGATGCCATCAGCAGACTGCATTCTTCTCGTTTCCGGAAGAACAGCCTATGGTGAACGGAAGGCCCAATATACGGAAGTGAGGCTAAGCAGCCATGTGCAGGACGTAACGATTCCTTGGGTGAGCCCTGTACCAGAGCGATATGTATCGGCTCTGCAATTATGGAAGCCTCCTTGGATGGCAGAGAATGCCCATGGTCTGCCCCTGCCTTCCTTTGAGGGCTGACCATGATGTCTTCGACTGTTCTAAATGGGCAGCTGGGATGGGAGATAACACCACAACAGTGAGAGTCAAACGTCCTAAGAAACCCCCAGGAAGGTTAACCCGTTCAACAAATTCCCGCAGAAGTCGGATATGTCGGCCTAACGGCGCAAGAACGGAGCTCTGCTGTAAACAGGCACAACGCAATCTTGTCCGAAAAAACTCTCCGGATGAACGAAGAAGAAGAAGAAGAAGAAGAAGAAGAAGAAGAAGAAGAAGAAGAAGACCTCACATCTTCTTGTGAATGTAGTGCTATGCTGTCGGGGTTTTCCCGAGCACTGCCAGTGAACGCCGTTGTGTGCTGTCATGTGTCTGCGCATGTTCTTGTGAATGTGGTGTCAGGTTTTTTTTTTTCCGAGCACTGTCAGGATATGCTGTTGTGTGCTTTCGCGTGTCTGCGCATCTTCTTGTGAATGAAGTTTTGTGACTTCAGGTTTACACTGACGTACTTATGAATGTAGTTTAGTGATTTTCTTATTTTTTTTTTTTTTTTTTGGGGGGGGGGGGGGGGGTTTGGCGGTCATCCCAGACTAGCTGGCTCCCCGCCTCCCCTGTTTTTGGCGTGGACCCTTAGTCCCACTGTGAGCTATTGCCCACAGTGGTCCACCAGGCCCACATTTAAAGTGATGCTTATGTGAGGTTTTTTTTTCTTTTTGGATCACCCGGCCCCCGACCAGACCAGGCGCACTACTGGAAGGGGCAGCAAATGCGTCTGATCTTAGCCAAGGGACCGAGAATGATCATCCCGGCCTCCGACCAGACCAAGCGCACTACTGTCGGGCTTTAAGTGATTTTCTTGTCTCTTTACACTTTCATTTTAACGCGGTCACGAGATTGTGTTCCGGCGCACCTAGTTATAAATACCATGTTGTGATTTCATGTCTCACGGTGTGGCCTGTTTGTATATGAAGAAGTATTTATTTCCGCTTATGCAACACGAAGGAGCCTACACTGTAATGTGAGCACAAGGCTGCACTGTAATGTGAGCACTATGCTATACTGTAATGTGAGCACCAGGCTACACTGTAATGTGAGCCATGCTATACTGTAATGTGAGCATCAGACTACACTGTAATGCAGGGGTGGCCAACACGAGGCCCGCGGGCCGCATGCGGCCCGCCAGGTGTCATGTTGTGGCGCGCGGAGTGGGAAACAACGATGTGGTCGAAGCTGTAGCACCCTTGCTTGTTTACTTTAATTAACAAAAAATTTTAAAAAGTTAGGTGCGTGGCCCGGCAGGAAATATTATTTCTGAAATTTGGCCCGCCTGCTGAAAAAGTTGACCACCCCTGCTGTAATGTAAGCACCAGCCTACACTGTAATGTGAGCACCAGGCTACACTGTAATATGAACACCAGGCTACACTGTAATGTGAGAACCAGGCTACACTGTAATGAGAGCACCAGGCTACACTGTAATGTGAGCACCAGGCTACACTGTAATGTGAACACCAGGCTACACTGTAATGTGAACACCAGGCTACACTGTAATGTGAACACCAGGCTACACTGTAATGTGAACACCAGGCTACACTGTAATGTGAACACCAGGCTACACTGTAATGTGAACACCAGGCTACACTGTAATGTGAACACCAGGCTACACTGTAATGTGAACCAGGCTGCACTGTAGTGTGAACCAGGCTACACTGTAATGTGAACACCAGGCTACACTGTAATGTGAACCAGACTACATCGTAATGTGAACCAGGCTACACTGTAATGTGAACACCAGGCTACACTGTAATGTGAACACCAGGCTACACTGTAATGTGAACACCAGGCTACACTGTAATGTGAACCAGCCTACACTGTAGTGTGAACCAGGCTGCACTGTAGTGTGAACACCAGGCTACACTGTAATGTTAACACCAGCCTACACTGTAATGTGAACACCAGGCTACACTGTAATGTGAACACCAGGCTGCACTGTAGTGTGAACCAGGCTATATTTTCATTATGGCGAACATCTTGACATTGTAGTTTTTGCTTATGCGCTGAGCCAAAATATTTGCGCTACTGTTAGAAACGATGTTCAAAAACGATATTCTAAAATCATGTTCTAAAAAGATGTTCTAAAAGTTTGGTTGGCGGATTTCCACCAGTATGTCCTAAAAACATCACGTTTGTGTCAGTACACCTATCTTCACACACATAACGTAATCAACACATTTTAATGTACCCGTCATTGACACCGATTGCCTCAGGCATTGTCTGCAATCCGCCAGTCTCTCTGCGCTCCTCATCCTCCTCTCCCGTTCCCCAAATCCCCAAGCGGAAAGATTGAAAATTTAGCCAGCATATCGTTCTTGTTTGTCGACATGGTGGGTAGGGAGTACTGGGGGAAGGGAGGGGATTACCCTCCAGTGACGTCGCCGTCTAGTACGTGCCCTGAGTGGGTGTGTCCGCTGTTGACTGTTTTAATTATGGGATGTTGGGACTTGGCCTGGCTGGCCGCCTGTGGGCATCCAGCTATCATTTGATTGGGTATTCCTCTCTCTCTCTCTCTCTCTCTCTCTCTCTCTCTCTCTCTCTCTCTCTCTCTCTCTCTCTCTCTCTCTCTATTTCTGTCTGTCTGTTTCTGTCTCTCTGTTCCTGTCTGTCTGTCTTTCTCCCTCTCTCTCTCTATGTCTCCATTTTTCTGTTCTCTCTCTCTCTCTCTCGTTCTGTCTGTCTTTTTCTTTGTGTGTCTTTCTTTCCACGTATCTTTCTTTCTGTCTCTCTTTCTCTCTCTCGGTCTCTTTCTCTCTGTCAGTCAATCTCACGCGCTCTCTGTCTCTTTCTCTCTAGCAGTCTCCCTCTTTCTCTCAGTCTCTTTTTTCTAGCAGTCTCTCTCTTTGTCAGTCTCTTGCTCTCTCTGTCTCTCTCTCTTTTCTCTCTCTCTCTCTCTCTCTTACTTTAAAAAAAAATCTTTCGTTGCTGTACATATCTGAATGCCTGTCTGCCCATATGTCTCTCTCTCTCTCTCTCTCTCTCTCTCTCTCTCTCTCTCTCTCTCTCGCTGCAAGTCTCTCACCCTTCTCCTCTTCCTCACCTGTCTCGCACCTGCCCCTTCCCCCTTCCGATCCTCCTCCGTTTCCTCTTTCAGTTCCCTCGCGGTCTGTTCCACCTCCTCTTCCTAATTTGGTCACCTAGGTTCCATGACTCACTGCCATTGAACAGTTAGTTAGTCGCAGTTCTAACTTCACAGCAACGGGTCGTCCCTATTATGCTCCGTTCCTGTGCCAGTGAATATCACACAAAATGTTCCCCACTGCCCGATGTGAAAAGTGGAAAAGACAGGAGTCTCGACAAACAACAGCCCGCACAGATACACTGTGCATAATGCCGCCGCCAGAATGTCAACACAATACCACACCACAAACTGCCATTTAACAAAATGGGTTGTGTATAACATTTCATTAGTTTCTTGCATTCAATGACAGTGACTTATTTCATAAGATACTTTTCATTTTCTCAAATGCAGCTTTTAATGATTCAGTTTTCTAGGAATACAATGTACTAATAATACAATGTTCTAGGAATACAGTGTTCTGGGAATACAATGTACTAGGAATATAATGTTCTAGGAATATAATGTTGTAAGAATACACTGTACTAGGAATACAATGTTCTAGGAATACAATGTAATAGTTATACAATGTACTAGTTATGTTATACAATGTAATAGTTATACAATGTAATAGTTATACAATGTAATAGTTATACAATGTAATAGTTATACAATGTAATAGTTATACAATGTAATAGTTATACAATGTTCTAGGAATACAATGTAATAGTTATACAATGTAATAGTTATACAATGTAATAGTAATACAATGTACTAGGAATACAATGTAATAGTTATACAATGTACTAGTTATGTTATACAATGTAATAGTTATACAATGTAATAGTTATACAATGTAATAGTTATACAATGTAATAGTTATACAATGTAATAGTTATACAATGTAATAGTTATACAATGTTCTAGGAATACAATGTAATAGTTATACAATGTAATAGTAATACAATGCTCTAGGAATACAATGTAATAGTTATACAATGTAATAGTTATACAATGTAATAGTTATACAATGTAATAGTAATACAATGCTCTAGGAATACAATGTAATAGTTATACAATGCAATAGTTATACAATGTAATAGTTATACAATGTAATAGTTATACAATGTTCTAGGAATACAATGTAATAGTTATACAATGTAATAGTAATACAATGCTCTAGGAATACAATGTGCTAGTTATACAATGTACAAGGAATACAATGTTCTAGGAATACTATGTACTGTGAATACTACTTCTTCTCCTTTCGTTCGCTTGAAATTTGTCTATAACTGCAAATGCTGTCTCTTGTCTGAGATTCATCTATAACTGTAATGTTGTCTCTTGTATGAACTTTGTCTATAACTGCAATGTCATCTCTTGTATGAAATATGTCTATAACTGCTTTTCTGTCTCTTGTAAGAATTTAACTGTCTTTTTTTTTTTTTTTAGTTCGCTCAGTGGTCCATATAGTTTATCTTTCACTGTTGTGTCTCCAGGCCAGAAAGGTTATCTAGAGTGTGGGGGACAGGGACTCCACCCTCGGGAGGAGTTGTTTAGGTTGGATCCTTTCGAGGCATAGGGCCCGGAACTGTATCTGCCGGGGGTTTCAAAGTAGGGTGAGCACCATAACTTTTTGCAGTAATCGACATACTCCATCGTCTAATTTCGTGCATCCTGATTTCTGATGTGCGCCGCCTGGCTGGTTGCCTCCGTCTTCAGCACCTTTCCTTTACTAGAGTAGACTGGTCTTACTCGAGTTTAGTATGTAAGAAAGGTACACGCGTGTCTGCGCATGTATGTACGTACTTAAACATCTAGAGCATTTTTCTTTTTACGGCGACAGAGACTCGCCGCCGTACACAGCACAGAAACAACAAACCCACGCCGATACAACTACTTAAAAAAACTCTACATGAAAATATATATCTAAATGTTACTCATCCGTACCCTTGTTCTAGACACAATGAACTAGGAAGAACGGACTTAATGTAGATCTTCTTACGGACACACAACTCAAACAAGATACTATAAAATATACTGAATATAGGCACATGTACAAACTCAAACGTACACAAATTATAAACTAATTCTGGCCAAGACCGCCATACTCCAACCAGAAACATCAGTCCACAGCTGCCAGCGACATCCGAGCACAAATACAGAATTATAGAAGTCTGACAAGTGATAAACAAGACAAATGGAAATAAAAGACACGGTGTCAGGATGTGCGTGATAAACATGCAGAAAACAAAGTCTGGCATAAACATGCAGTTTTCTGGCCACATTTGTTTCTGCGCATGCCTGGCAGGAAGTTCTGGTTGCTAAGCGACCACATTACCATGTGACGGATCGGCCATTGTTATAAAACGACACATAACTCTTAATTTGACGCTGCGTAATTCCGGGCACATTTTTAATAATCTCCCTTTATTTTGAGTGACGGACGCACTGGGAACCAGGGATTGTGTTACAAGAGGCTGTCATGGATGCGGTAATGGATTCTGGTGGAGTTCATAACTGTTGGGGTTGGAAACAGTGGCTTTCAGGATAGTTTGCTAGTGAGGAAGTCAGAAAGAGAGTGCTGAAGTGTTATATAGAACATGTATTGCTATATGGCAGTGAATCTTGGAATGTAATGATCAAATTAGGAAGAACATGGAAGCAACAGAGATATGGTTCCTGAGACGAATGTTGCGAATACCTTGGACTGACAGAGTAACTAACAACAATTGCCCGAAAGAGGCTAATGAAACTAGAACATTATATGCAATAATACGAAAGAGACAAACAGATGTCTTTGATCATGTGATGAGAAAAGAGGCATTAGAAACATCGTTATGACTGGAAAGATCGAGGGGAAGAGAGGCATGGGCAGACTAAGAGAAAGGATGCTGGATGGATTGAGTTGATGGCATGGAGGAATATCAACAACGGAGTTGATCCAGAACATCAACTCACCGGTTGCCTTGGCGCAGTTTTAACTCATGGCCATGAATCATGGCCAAGTGGGATATCAGAAAGAAGACACAGAGCCGACCTTCGCCACAGAGCCGACCTTCGCCACAGAGCCGACCTTCGCCACAGAACCGACCTTCGCCACAGAACCGACCATCGCCACAGAACCGACAATCGCCACAGAGCCGACCTTCGCCACAGAACCGACCATCGCCACAGAACCGACCATCGCCACAGAATCGACCTTCGCCACAGAGCCGACCATCGCCACAGAACCGACCATCGCCACAGAACCGACCATCGCCACAGAGCCGACCTTCGCCACAGAGCCGACCTTCGCCACAGAACCGACCATCGCCACAGAGCCGACCTTCGCCACAGAGCCGACCTTCGCCACAGAACCGACCATCGCCACAGAGCCGACCATCGCCACAGAGCCGACCATCGCCACAGAGCCGACCTTCGCCACAGAGCCGACCTTCGCCACAGAACCGACCATCGCCACAGAGCCGACCTTCGCCACAGAGCCGACCTTCGCCATAGAACCGACCATCGCCACAGAGCCGACCATCGCCACAGAGCCGACCTTCGCCACAGAACCGACCTTCGCCACAGAACCGACCATCGCCACAGAACCGACCATCGCCACAGAATCGACCTTCGCCACAGAGCCGACCTTCGCCACAGAGCCGACCATCGCCACAGAACCTACCATCGCCACAGAACCGACCATCGCCATAGAGCCGACCTTCGCCACAGAGCCGACCTTCGCCACAGAACCGACCTTCGCCACAGAGCCGACCTTCGCCACAGAGCCGACCTTCGCCACAGAACCGACCATCGCCACAGAGCCGACCATCGCCACAGAGCCGACCATCGCCACAGAGCCGACCATCGCCACAGAACCGACCATCGCCACAGAACCGACCATCGCCACAGAGCCGACCTTCGCCACAGAGCCGACCTTCGCCACAGAACCGACCATCGCCACAGAGCCGACCTTCGCCATAGAGCCGACCTTCGCCACAGAACCGACCATCGCCACAGAGCCGACCTTCGCCACAGAGCCGATCATCGCCACAGAACCGACCATCGCCACAGAGCCGACCATCGCCACAGAACCGACCATCGCCACAGAACCGACCATCGCCACAGAACCCACCATCGCCACAGAACCGACCATCGCCACAGAACCGACCATCGCCACAGAACCGACCATCGCCACAGAACCGACCATCGCCACAGAACCGACCATCGCCACAGAACCGACCATCGCCACAGAACCGACCATCGCCACAGAACCGACCATCGCCACAGAACCGACCATCGCCACAGAACCGACCATCGCCACAGAACCGACCATCGCCACAGAACCGACCATCGCCACAGAACCGACCATCGCCACAGAACCGACCATCGCCACAGAACCGACCATCGCCACAGAACCGACCATCGCCACAGAACCGACCATCGCCACAGAACCGACCATCGCCACAGAACCGACCATCGCCACAGAACCGACCATCGCCACAGAGCCGACCATCGCCACAGAGCCGACCTTCGCCACAGAACCGACCATCGCCACAGAACCGACCATCGCCACAGAACCGACCATCGCCACAGAACCGACCATCGCCACAGAACCGACCATCGCCACAGAGCTGACCTTCGCCACAGAACCGACCATCGCCACAGAACCGACCATCGCCACAGAACCGACCATCGCCACAGAACCGACCATCGCCACAGAACCGACCATCGCCACAGAACCGACCATCGCCACAGAACCGACCATCGCCACAGAACCGACCATCGCCACAGAACCGACCATCGCCACAGAACCGACCATCGCCACAGAACCGACCATCGCCACAGAACCGACCATCGCCACAGAACCGACCATCGCCACAGAACCGACCATCGCCACAGAACCGACCATCGCCACAGAACCGACCATCGCCACAGAACCGACCATCGCCACAGAACCGACCATCGCCACAGAGCCGACCTTCGCCACAGAGCCGACCTTCGCCACAGAACCGACCATCGCCACAGAGCCGACCTTCGCCACAGAGCCGACCATCGCCACATAGCCAGCAACCGGTGGTCGTGTCTTAAATTAGGGCAGCATACGAATGCGGCTGCAGCAGCCTAGTTGATGCCATCATCTCACGGCAGACGTGGCTGAAACCTGCAGGAGGACATTAGCAGATCGTTTCCACGAACATGTCATGGACATCCATTAGGAAGCTTCCAAACCAATCTATGTCCACTGTAGCAGCCTGGCCCACCGAGGTGAAGCGGTCATGTCCGTCACTGCATTCAAATCCTGTCCAGGTGACCTCCTCGCAGTCCTATTTTGGAAAATAGCTTTATTCGAAGTTTTGGTGTTCTTCACCCAACAAGGATCAGTGATCAGCATTCTTTCATTACAAACACACACACGCACTCGCGTACACACACACACACACACACACACACACACACACACACACACATATATATACACACACACACACATATATATTTTCTCCATGATTTCGTAAATTCCTTCATGTATCGTGTTTCGTTCTTCAACACTCTAGTCTCGCCCTCGTTTCCGTGGTTTTTGACACATGTGGGTTACTTATGTGTAATTTTGATATTTCTGTTTTCTACCTAAGTATTCTTTGTGTTTTGTTGAGAAAGATTGTGATCGAGACGTTTGTTTCTATCTATGATGAGTCTTTCTCTTCGTCGAGCTTCCATGTTACATTTTGTGTTCGTATTTTCTCTAGATCCACGAAGGTTCAGAATTTGTCATTCATCACCGACATCGCAACATTGCTAAGTCACCCCCGGAAAGATGTCGGAGATGTTGAATACTTACAGTTAGTTGCACACATCTACTCCACCATCTCCCACATTCCTTCCTGCTAATGCCAAACCGAATTCCCGATTCCATAACTGTATGTAGAAATATCAGTTGGGGAATTATGTCCATATTCCATAGTCGCTGGTTCACGTGGACGATTGAGCTGGGTGTCTAGTTCGTCATGCGTCTAAGTACACTTGTTCCTGCAGCCATCTGGTAAGTATACTCGCGCGAATGCCACGGTGGGGCATTTGGGAGGAAGGAGAGGGTGGAATAAAGCCCCACTGTTGCTTCGAGAACGTGTACATGGAGTTGCAGTACAGCTTTGTTTGAACAGCTCTGTTTGGCAAGCTGCCGATCGCATACAATCACAGGCTATGTTAACGTTTACTGAAATTAGTGTATTGACTCACATGCGTATCTGGACATTGATATTCGTGGCTCAGATGTGTAATCTGAGTGTTCACAATTCTGGCTCACATGTGTAATTTGTATATTTGCTGTTGTGACCCAGATGTGTGTCTGAACAATGATATTCGTGGCTCAGATGTGTAATCTGAGTGTTCACAATTCTGGCTCGTTCACAATTCTGGCTCATATGTGTAATCTAGTCATTTACAGTTGTGACTCACACGTCAGTCGGAACATTCCTATTTCTAGCTACAGCCTATCTCTTGGCAATCCCATTTCTAGATCATGTGTTAACCTAATCATTCACAATATTTTGGCTCACAAGTCTAATCTCATCAGTTATGACCCACATGTGTATCAGAAAATACCCATTTCTAGCTCACGTGTGTATCTGTTTATTCACGTTCAAACGCTCATCATAATATTCAATGGCTAGACGCTGCAAAGTTGGCTCCCTCCACAAAAACGACAT
>OY992876.1:428106260-428253760 GCA_963921405.1 Cepaea hortensis
GGTTATAGGGAAAGCTAATCGACACGCAAATATCATTCCAATGTACTAAAAGAAGTAGCACGCGCATGGACAACGCCTGAGTTCAAAGCGAGCGAACAAAAAACAAAAGGATCGACTTCATTGCATCGCGTTTGACCCCACATGGCTCGGTCTATTACTTCCGCAAGACAGTCTGCTTAGACACAGTTGAAACTTACTAACAATATAAATCAATTTGATGAAATAAATCAACCCTGTGAAACAAATAAACTATATGAAATAACTCAACTTTTAAAAATAAATACACGAACTTAAAAACCAATCATATACATAACATATACTTAGATAGGTTGGTATATAGATAGGTCGATATATAGACAGACAGGAAGGAATATAGATAGATAGGTAGATGGGCGGGCAGGCAGGCAGATAGATATTTAGATATGTAGATATTTAGATACGTAGGTATGTGGATAGCACACTAGAACTTTATTCGTTGATCACGGCGATCCAGTGGTAGACAATATCCTGATGAATCTGTACAGTCATGGTCGCACTCTCTACAGGAATACCAATGTCAATGGGCCCTCGCCGGCTGCGTCCAGCAACCAACAATGCAGCAACAATCGATGGGGTCACGACTATATTTATAATCCCGTGCAGCAATAAAACACCCTGCGACCCCATTATTTGACTGTGCTTTGGTAAAATGAGCGTTCCCCTAGCCCTGCAGACGGGGCGGGCGAAAGGAGTATGATTGGCGGTCATTCGGATGGCAGGATTCACCCAATTATGTACATCAGCAAGACAGAGGAGGAGGGGAGCACGGGAGAACAAATTGTGTACATATGTGTGTGTCCCTGACCTTTCAGACATCTCTCGTGGCAGCCATTGGGGCCTGAGGCCAGGAAGTAGGAGGGGTCCTTGGATTGTGGGAATCTTTCGCGACTAACTTGGCTTCACAAACAGATCACCTGTAGTGTGTTTTAGTCTCTTTACACTAATCATCATTAGCATCATCTTCTTTTTATGTCTGTCTGTCTGTCTGTCTGTCTGTCTGTCTGTCTGTCTGTCTGTCTGTCTGTCTGTCTGTCTGTCTGTCCTTCTTCTTCTTCTTCTTCTTCTTCGTCTTCTTCTTCTTCTTCTTCTTCTTCTTCTTCTTCTTCTTCTTCTTCTTCTTCTTCTTCTTCTTCTTCTTCTTCTTCTTCTTCTTTCTTTCTTTCTTTCTTTCTTTCTTTCTTTCTTTCTTCTTCTAAGCCTCCTCCTCCCTCTTCTTCTTTGAAGAACAGGGAAGAGCGGTAGGAGGGAAAGTAGTAGTAGGAACAAGAAAAAGAAGACATCTACAGCAAACAGCTGAACCCCGCTGCTGAGCAAACACCCGATGGGTTTCATATCATCAGAAGAGGCCACAATTCCGTGAATGTGTCGACCTTTTTACCTCCTTCCCACTCTGGAGATGTGTGGGTTTACCATGGACACAACCCCAATGTTTCTCTCTCCGCTGTTGTAGCCGAACCCTGTACGTCAGCTTCCACACTTGAACACACTGCTCATGACAATGATTCCACCAGGTCGCCGCTGTATGCGCCTCCCCTACAGCCCTCCTGCCCTCAGGGAGGCGAACGTCATGCATTCAGTGCACCGTGACTCACTTCCCTGTCACCACACTTGTGACTCAGCCGGGGGCAGACCGCCAACTTCTCTCTTCTCGCCGTTCGTTCTCTGTCGACACGCCCGTAGTTTTTAAACGCCCTGGCCGCCATGTTGCATTCTTTGCACCCAGTCCACAGCTGAATGAACCACATTTGTTCACGCGCGCCCAGGAGAAACCGGCCCTTCCTGTTGGTCATTTATATTGTGTTGGTGGGCTGGGTCCTTCCTTCCCTCGCCGTTACTTCAGCCGCGGAAGCGATCCGCGCGTGGTATGGTGCTCTACGTTCAGCAACTGCTGGCGCTGCTAGGCCGCGGTAGTGAGACTGTTGCCATCCCTCTGTCCTGGTGTTCATTGTGTTGAGTGGTGTCCGCTACTTCTCAGCGTCCTCGGTTGAGGCGCAACGTTCCTACTGGATGTCATGGCTAGTTGGGCCGGCACGATACAGCAAGAGGTGGCAAAGAAAATGTGAGCATGGCAACCCATCTTTGAGAAACTGTACATCATATAGAGCAAAGAAGAAGAAAGTGATGAAGAAAAAGAGAGAAGGGGGAGATTTAAAGGGATTAAGGAGTGGGAGGGCTTAAAGGTGAAAGCATCGACTTTATTGCACCGGGGTTTATTCCATGTGGCTCAGTCTCTTTCAGGAAAACAGCCTATCGAAAGCTCCGCACAGAGCACAACTCCGTAGCTCCAGCGACGAACACCAGGAGTCTCAGAGAAAACTGCACTCGTGAATCAAGTGACGGAGTCCTGGAACTGACTCAGGACCTTCGGAGCAGAAGAGAGAAGGCTGAACCATTCTGCCACGGCGAAGAAGAAGAGAAAGGTGTAATAGATAATAAGCAGTAATAATGGTAGTAGTGCCGGTATCCCTGGCCTAGAGGTTAACGTCTTTCTCCGTAATTCTGTATATCCACGTAAAGAACGTAACCTGCGCGAGAATCGGTAGCGGTTCTCTTAGGGGTATGTGAGCCGGTCGCTCAGAAAGCAATGGCAAACTACTGAGCGTAATCTTGCCAAGAAATCATCAATTAGCTGAAAGATACTGGTGTTGACAGCAATGTCCTTTAAAGGATATGCGAACCAAAAAAAAATGGTGGTAGAGGTAGCAGCAGCAGCAGCAGTAGTAGTAGTAGTAGTAGTAGTAGTAGTAGTAGTAGTAGTAGTAGTAGTAGTAGTAGTAGTAGTAGTAGTAGTAGTAGTAGTAGTAGTAGTAGTAGAAAGGAGGGGGTGGTAGTAGTAGTAGGAGGAGGAGGGAAAAGAAAGGGGGGGGGGGAGAAGAAGGAATTGAGGAGCAGGAAGGAAGGGAGAAGGAGGAGGAAGGGGAAAACATATGTTAGCATGTAGTAATTACTAATGGCGCCTGGAAACTTCCTGTTAGAGCTTTCGTGCGAATATACGGAAACAAACCCCACGGCCTTGGGAATACGAGGTAGAAAGTTTAACAATTTCGCCAAGGAGGAGGAGGAAGAAGAAGAAGAGGAGGAAGAAGAAACCCCTAAATATGTAAACACGTAGCAATTAATAATGGCGCCTGGAAACTTCCATTAGAAACGCCGAGCGGAGAAACAAAATAACACGCCGATCGCATATTGCATATTAACATCCGGGAAGGGAAGATAAAGGAGCGACGGGGAGAGAAATTATTGTATCAGAGCGCCATTTTGTAATCTCTTTGCGGAGACTGAATAATGGAGCTCTCGTCGCTGTCTCGGTCGGGATGGTTTTGCACTCGCTGGGAGACAAACAAATGAGGTGTTTCTTTATGTTTGGGAAATTAGATTGACTCAAATTATAGCTTGCCTCAATTTATCAAGTCAGAGACACTGCATGCTTGCTTTTTAAAGCAGTTTATTCCAGATTGTGGGTTACTGGGAGGGAAGTTACATATTGTGTGAACACTGATCTGTGGACTTTTATTTTTGATCTGTCCATCTGTCCATCCTAAACTAGCTTGTCTTGTCTTATTATCTGTCTGTTTGTCTATCCAAGTCTACCATGTCTTGTCCTGTCCTGTCCTGTCCTGTCCTGTCCTGTCTGTCTGTCTGTCTGTCTGCCTGCCAGTCTGTCTGTCTGTCTGTCTGTCTGTCTGTCTGTCTGTCTGTCTGTCTGTCTGTCTGTCTGTCTGTCCTAGTCTAGTACTCTCTCTCTCTCTCTCTCTCTCTCTCTCTCTCTCTCTCTCTCTCTTTCCTAGTCTAGTCTTGTCATATTATCAATCTGTCTGTCCTAGTCTAGTCTTATCTGTCTGTCTGCCCTAGTCTAGTAATATTATCTATCTGTCTGTCTGTCTGTCCTAGTCTAGTATTATAAGTCTGTCTGTCCTAGCCTAGTATTATCTATTTGTCTGTCCTAGTCTAGTCTTATTACCTGTTTGTCTGTCCTAGTCTAGTCTTATTACCTGTTTGTCTGTCCTAGTCTAGTCTTATTACCTGTTTGTCTGTCCTAGTCTAGTCTTATTACCTGTTTGTCTGTCCTAGTCTAGTCTTATTACCTGTTTGTCTGTCCTAGTCTAGTCTTGTTACCTGTTTGTCTGTCCTAGTCTAGTCGTATTACCTGTTTGTCTGTCCTAGTCTAGTCTTATTACCTGTTTGTCTGTCCTAGTCTAGTCTTATTACCTGTTTGTCTGTCCTAGTCTAGTCTTATTACCTGTTTGTCTGTCCTAGTCTAGTCTTATTACCTGTCTGTCTGTCCTAGTCTAGTCTTATTACCTGTCTGTCTGTCCTAGTCTAGTATTATCTGTCTCTCTGTCCTAGTCTAATATTATCTGCCTGTCTGTCCTAGTCTAGTCTTATTATATATCTGTTTGTCTGTCCTAGTCTAATATTATCTGCCTGTCTGTCCTAGTCTAGTCTTATTATCTATCTGTTTGTCTGTCCTAGTGTAGTATTATCAGTCTGTCTGTTCTAGTCTAGTATTATCTGTCTGTCTGTCCTAGTCTAGTATTATTTGTCTGTCCTAGTATAGTATTATCTGTCTGTCTATCCTAATCTAGTCTTATTGTCTGTCTGTCTGTCTGTCTGTCTGTCTGTCTGTCTGTCTGTCTGTCCTAGTCTAGTATTATCTGTCTGTCTGTCCTAGTCTAATATTATCTGTCTGTTCTAGTCTAGTATTACTCTAGTATTATCTGTCTGTCCTAGACCGTCTTATTATCTGCCTGCCTGCCTGCCTGCTGTCTGTCTGTCTGTCTGTCTGTCATAGTCTAGTCTTGCCATATTAACTGTCAGTCTGGCAACATAAATTGGTAGGACATAACAGCTATAAAAATCAACGCCATATATAGAAGCATCACAGGGACGTCCCCGGATGTGTCTCTGTGTCCTAGCGAGCATGTTTTGCAGAAACAGACCATGGGTTGTGTGACTCAGACTGTACGTGTATGACTTATTGATAACTCAGCCAAGCAACGTGATAGTGCTGAATTGTGCTTGTTCTGGAAAACTACCCGACGACACACAGAGACACGTGCACGCGTGAGTACTTTCGTCACACAAATACGCTCTTCGACAAAACCCCATTCAGTGGTTGCTTTTGTCAACATGTCATCGGTATGTTTTGCTAGACGACAGACCAGGATGACGAGTGTACTGTTGTTGTGGCTGCTGGCATTATGTGCATGAATTATGTTGCTGATATTGATCTACTTGTTCGTGCGCTTCTGTCCTTCCTTATAATGCCGTGTAGTGATACAAGCAAGCATTAATCAGCTGTTGTGTTGTTCCATGTAGTGATACACGCAAGTATTATGTTGTTCCATGTAGTGATACATACATGTGATGTTTTGTTCCATGTAGTGATACACGCAAGTGTTATGTTGTTCCATGTAGTGATACATGCAAGTGTTGTATTGTTCCATGTAGTGATACACGCAAGTGTTATGTTGTTCCATGTAATGATACATGCAAGTGTTGTGTTGTTCCATGTAGTGATACATACAAGTGGTGTATTGTTCCATGTAGTGATACATGCAAGTGTTGTATTGTTCCATGTAGTGATACATACAAGTGGTGTATTGTTCCATGTAGTGATACATGCAAGTGTTGTATTGTTCCATGTAGTGATACATGCAAGTGTTGTGTTGTTCCATGTAGTGATACATGCAAGTGTTGTATTGTTCCATGTAGTGATACATACAAGTGGTGTATTGTTCCATGTAGTGATACATACAAGTGGTGTATTGTTCCATGTAGTGATACATGCAAGTGTTGTATTGTTCCATGTAGTGATACATGCAAGTGTTGTGTTGTTCCATGTAGTGATACATACAAGTGGTGTATTGTTCCATGTAGTGATACATACAAGTGGTGTATTGTTCCATGTAGTGATACATGCAAGTGTTGTATTGTTCCATGTAGTGATACATGCAAGTGTTGTGTTGTTCCATGTAGTGATACATACAAGTGGTGTATTGTTCCATGTAGTGATACATACAAGTGGTGTATTGTTCCATGTAGTGATACATGCAAGTGTTGTATTGTTCCATGTAGTGATACATGCAAGTGTTGTGTTGTTCCATGTAGTGATACATACAAGTGGTGTATTGTTCCATGTAGTGATACATACAAGTGGTGTATTGTTCCATGTAGTGATACATGCAAGTGTTGTATTGTTCCATGTAGTGATACATGCAAGTGTTGTGTTGTTCCATGTAGTGATACATACAAGTGGTGTATTGTTCCATGTAGTGATACATACAAGTGGTGTATTGTTCCATGTAGTGATACATGCAAGTGTTGTATTGTTCCATGTAGTGATACATACAAGTGGTGTATTGTTCCATGTAGTGATACATACAAGTGTTGTATTGTTCCATGTAGTGATACATGCAAGTGTTGTATTGTTCCATGTAGTGATACATGCAAGTGTTGTATTGTTCCATGTAGTGATACATGCACATGTTGTATTGTTCCCTAGCGTATCGAACGTCAAGAGCTGACATATAACTATTGTCCGCACTTCTGTCTTTGTCAACGTTACGTCCTGATCATTACAGCTGGCGCCCACTGAATACATAGATAACCATCATCATGTGCCATGCCGGCGGGCGTGGGCGGTCATAATTCGCCATCTCACACGGTCACCAAAGTCTTGAATCAGGTATGTGTTCTTATTCCGACCACGCCATACTGCTATCATGGTATTCATCACTTCGTCTTCCTCTTGCCCTCTTCCCATCAAGCTTGCCAGTTGTCTTCAACCTTTCAAGTCCATTTCTCCTCATAACATGTCCAAAAAATCTTGACTGCCTGCTTCTAATTATTCCAATCAATCTCCGTTTGTCATTTGTCCCTTGAAGGACTGTCTCATTTGATTTTCTGTCCGTTCATGGTATTCTTTGAATTTTTCTCAAAAAAAAAAAAAAAATCAACAACAACAACCCACATTTCCACCGCTATAAGATGTTTCTCAGCTTGTCTGTTAATTGTCCATGTTTCACGCACAAGCAACAATGTATAGATACGTATGTTAATTATGGAACGCATTGAATGTCAGATTTAGTATTTTATTTCCGAACCAATTCTTTTATTCCCAGTAATACTGCCATCAAAGACCCGGATGTGGATCCGTCCATGACGCTGCTGTCATGTCTACTGTACATCATCGCAAACGTCACGGGCATGTTCCTGTACTGGTTGTACCAGCAGCAGAGGTAACTATCTCCTGTACTGGTTGCACCTGCAACATGGGTAGATAACTCATGTGCAATACACGTCAGCCATTGTTTGTGTCTGGTTTAACACGAGTTGTTTGTTGCCTGGCTTCTGCCATTGATTCTTGTTCTGTTATTTCATGTTCTGTTACTTCGTGTTCTGATATTTCATGTTCTGTTACTTCTTGTACTGTTATTTAATATTCAGTTATGTCATGTTCTGTTGCTTCTTGTTATGTTACTTCATGTTCTATTACTTTATGTTCTGTTATTTCATGTTCTGTTACTTCATATTCTATTACTAAGTATTACTTCATGTTCTGTTATTTTATGTTTTGTTATTTCACATTCTGTTACTTCTTGTTCTATTACTTTTTGTTCGAACACTGTATTCCCTCAGTGAATGTAAACACAGAAGCCGCAAACAATATGTCACGCGATTCTTTGCCTGGTATGTTTCGCGGCATCTGCACTACAGAGTCATATGAAGTGAATAATGCTTTGGCTGAAACACGCAGTCACCGGTATTGGCCTTAGCAATTAGGCGGTTATAGCCAGTTTTGTGCAAACAGCAGGATTTCATTTTAACTGTTGAGTTTACCGTGGGGATAAATTGTGCTCCACATTCCAACAATACATGTGATCATTTGCTTTAAGTATGAAGTTTGAACTGTTGCTCCATGTGTGAACTATTGCTTCATGCGTGAACTTTTGCTCTATGTGCTTGTGAACTATTGCTTCATGCGTGAACTTTTGCTCTATGTGCTAACTTTTGCTCCATATGCTAACTTTTGCCCCATGTGCGAACGGTTGCCCCATGTGTGAACGGTTGCCCCATGTGTGAACGGTTACTCCATGTGTGAACTGTTTCTCCTTATGTGAAATGTTGCTGCCTGTGTGAACTGTTGCTTCATGTGTGAACTATTGCCGAATGTGTGAACTATTGCTGCATATGTGAACTATTGCTCCGGGTATGAACGGTTGCTCCATGTGTGACCTATTGCTCCATGTGTGACCTATTGCTCCATGTGTGACCTATTGCTCCATGTGTGACCTATTGCTCCATGCGTCAACTGACCCTTGCTGTATACTGCTACCCACACCAACTACAACCACGCCCTCATTGCCTACCCCCAGGGCACACAGACATGACGAGTGTGACTACGTGGAGAAGGTCAGCGACAGCAGCAGCAACAGTGGCAGCATCTTGACCACCAACAACTTCCGGCGACAGCACAGGAAGCAAGACAGCCAGTACTCGCTGCTCTCTCTGCTGGGGCTGACCTACAAAGGCTACAAAACCTTTTATGCATTTGAGGATAGGTTCAGCAATTTTGATGAGGTAGGACACGTAATGTTTGCCGCGTTTTTGGTCGTTCACATTTTGATTCGCTGTTTTGTGTTGCATGATAAATATATTGACATATATTGATTGGCTTTCATAAAAGAACTCAAAAGGATATAATCTAACAGGACACACTATGCAATATCTACTTTACTTCTAAGAGCTATATCCGTCTATGTGATCATTGCCTT
Source organism: Cepaea hortensis (assembly GCA_963921405.1). NCBI lineage: Eukaryota > Metazoa > Mollusca > Gastropoda > Stylommatophora > Helicidae > Cepaea > Cepaea hortensis. The sequence goes on from OY992876.1 coordinate 428,115,077, forward strand.
TATTTCAGTGTGTGGCGATCAATATTTGTGAATGTGATCTTTTCTCTTCGTCTGTGAATGCTAATCGATACTTGTGAATTTATTTCTCTAGTTATATCAGTGGCCCCAAGTGTTTCCTGGCAACTGATGTTCTGTGTTGTATTCGAGGAGTAATATTTTGGATATCAGATAAGTTTTGTGTTCTCTTCGTGACCTCAAGTGTTTTATGGCAATTAATTATTTGTTTCATAGTTGAGGGGTACCATTTTTGATATCAGATAAGTTTTGTGTTCTCTTCGTGACCTCAAGTGTTTTATGGCAATTAATTATGTGTTTCGTAGTGGAGGGGTACTATTTTGGATATCAGATAAGTTTTGTGTTCTTTTCGAGACCTCAGGTGTTTCATAGCACTTAATGATTTGTTTCGTATTTGAGTGGTAATATTTTGGATATCAAATTAAGTTTTGTTAAGGCTCTCTTCCATTTGTTTCTTGTTGTTACCCCCCCCCCCCTCCCCTCCCCGAGACAGACTTGTGGAAACCTTCGTTTGTGTGTCTCGTGTGTTTTTCAAAACACATTGCACCAGTTGGACTTCTCTCTGATCTCTTCTGCAGTTATTTACGTTTATCGACGACATTTTTGCTATCACCATCAGGACTATGCCATGGTGGCTCAATGCATTACCCACCATGAAATGTCCGTTAGATGGACCTGACAGCGCTTTGAAATGTGTTTGACACAATATGCAGTATACATAGGGTCATGAACACAAGACTGAGCAGCTGGGCCATGACATGCGGGGCAATGGCTTACCACTGCTGGTGGCTTTGGGTACATTAATAGTGAACATAATTGTCACGAGACAATAGGGGGCTCGTCCGAGAGTGGTCAGTGCGCATTATGCATTAATGGACCGATGGCACATGAACAGATATAACAGCGTGAAACAGCAGCTGACAGCACAGGATGTCATATGAGAATGTGAAACAGCTGTCAGCAGCGAAGGAGGTCATATGAGAAATTGAAACAGCGGTCAACAGCACAAGTGGACATATGAGAATGTGAAGCAGCGGTCAGCAGCACAAGTGGACATGTGAGAATGTGAAACAGCAGTCAGCCGCACAGGAGGTCATATGAGAAATTGAAACAGCGGTCAACAGCACAAGTGGACATATGAGAATGTGAAACAGCGGTCAACAGCACATGTGGACATGTGAGAATGTGAAACAGTAGTCAGCAACACAGGAGGTCAACAGCACAAGTAGACATATGACTGCGTAAAACAGCGACCGACAGCATAAGTGGGCATAGGACAGCGTAAAACAGCGATAGACAGCACAAGTGAGCATATGACAGCGCAAAACAGCTAGTTAGTTAGTTAGTCGACAGATCATCCTCATTGCACATCGAACCATTCAGTCCATAAGTGCTCGGATCGCATCCTCAGTAAATCCCGCAGCGTGTAGCGGCTCATGACACCAGTTTAGTGTTGGTTTATTACTCTTCCTTGGCTTCCTGCGTAGTGTTCTTGTTTGGCCACGCTTCTTTTAACTTGCTGTTCTCGCAGCCTGACCATGGTTGTAGATTCCCAGTCATCACTTGGTTCTCGTAAACGACTTACTTCTCGTAGAGCATTCAGAATGTCTGCCTGGTCCAGGGTTCGTCCGCCTTCCACAGTAGCCCTACCTACAAGCCTGTCAGCCTGCTCATTCCCTTGTACACCCGCATGCCTTGGCACGAAGATGAAACTAATCAGTGCAGTGAATGTTGTGTGTTTGCGTTGACTCTGAGATAGGCACGTGCTTGGCACATTTGTATTCTGTCCCTCATTGTTGGAAAACCAAGAAGGTAGCGCATCGCCCTGCATGCTGTATCTCTTGTACATCAAAGAATAATGCGCATAGCTTCGTTCTGTATCCTTTCCATCCTTTCTATCTGCTTACGGCTGAGAGTCAGGATCGCCATCGCATACTCCAAAACAGACAGAACCAGACCCTCGTAAAGAAGACATAGATGGCGCTGCTCACAGCAACAGACAACACATGTGCACACATATTAGGACCATCATGTGATCTTGTAGACCCGCTAGGGTTATAGGTGTACAACAGCTGCTTCAGGCGAGGGGTGTCATCCTAGTTCTGTGCACTCACTCCCGTGTATTTGCTCACATATCTTTTGTGTACTTCTCTTTGACTTCAACATCCTGCTCTGTGCCACCCAGCCCAACACCGTTTAGTCAGTCTAGTTTTCTTTCATCACAATCTGTCCCCAAGCAGTTTCCAGCCACGGGCCTGTGATGTGATAGGGCCATCACATTGTGCAGGCCTGCATGCACGGAGAAATACGTGGCCTGTCTTTTTCTCTGTTAGAGGACGACGAGCGCAGATGTCGATCTCTGGTCCGACCGCGTTCATGACTTTATCAGTGTAGCTCCTTATCAATTACACTAACGCGACCGCCTGAAGTCATCTTGGAGGCAGGATACTTCTACAGCCTGTCATTGTGTTTTTTAACCGATTCATTGCCAAACAAAAAGTATATTTGGACCAAACATGATACCGAATCAAATGAATAAGTATTGTAATGTAAATTTCCGTTCAGTGAGCATTACAATTGTGGAAGATACCACGAAACAAAACAAATAACACAATGAACCTAATATGGCGATATATCGTCCTACTGTCCCAATGGGAGATCACACGTGGCGATATATTATCCTTCGACATTGAATCAGTTAAAGTGCTGTATTATTTTCCCATCTGGGACCCCATATTAAACTAACTTGTCACCTACTATACAAAACTTTTTATCAGCGATCTGTGAACATTCATTTGCAATAAATTAAAGCAACATCTATTTAAAGCGATGTTTTAAGCAGGGTCCATTACCCCATATGGACAACAATCACCTTTGGATTAATATGTCATGTGAGGGTAAAACCGTGGGCAGCTGCTTTTGGCAGATTCAATCACAGGACTGTCATACTAAGCCGATGATGGACCCTAATTATAACTTCTCCTTGAAGTTGAACAGTGTAGGGGTATTGGTGAAATCGAATCGAAAGCGATGTTTTCAACCTTTCTTGTGTGCCTCGTTAAAAAAAAAAAGTAATTAAGTTTTGTAGCGACCCATATGCCCTTTTCAGTTTTTCCTTTGATGTGCACTTTATTATTTCTTCCGCTAACCCCGCTTTAAAATGAAAAGATACTCTAAAGGATTAGAGTGGTTGTATAGAAGCACGATGAGAACACCGTGAACAGATAGAAAGAGCAATGAAGGTATCTTGAAAGAATTGAACTCACAAAGAGACTGGCTATTCGCATCAGAGGATGGCAGGTCATATTCATCGGGCATGTCATGAGAAAGGGAAAACTGGGGAATATACGTTTATAAGAACATTGGCAGTACATGAGACAAAAGGCTGTGGACAGGCATAGTCACCAACGACACACGGCATGAACTAGATGAAGAAAGTTGAGTATTACTGATGTAAAATATGGTTACATGTACTCTGTGTAAGCCGGTCTCCCTAGTCTAGGAGTTACACGACTTTCTCCGTAATCCCTTATACTCTCTTGGGTAACGTGACGTTGCGTGAGAATTGGTAGCGGTTCTCTCCGCGTCGGTGACTTACGGAGTATGTGAGCCGGTCGCTCAGAAAGCAATGGCAAACTACTGAGTGTAATCTTGCCAAGAAATCAACAGTCAGCTGAAAGATGCTAATGTTGAAAGGATATGCGAACAAAAAACTCTGTGTAAGCTCTGTGGCAACCATCGTTATCTGTGTGGTCTAGTTATGTACAAATGCTGTTCAACGGTGCGAGCACTGACTGTTGTCTTCTGTCTGATCAAGGTGGGCAGGGCCTGCCGGAAGGCGGGGCTAGAAACCTGTGGGCTCATCATCGGTGTGGACTTCAGCGCCAGCAACGAGTGGCAGGGCAGAAAGACATTTGGTGGCCAAAATCTTCACAAAGTACTGCCAGGAAAGGCCTTAAATCCATATCAAAAGGTAATTTATCGTAGTGAATTTGAATACCGAAGACACAAATAATAGATTGCACGACTGACTGCCGGCACATTTCCCTGATAACATGCTAGTCTTTAAATGCATTTTACCAAGGCTTTTCTTTACATCCACACTCGGTATTATGGGCAGATAATAAGCTCACTAGTTGACTGAACAACGCCGTGGTTTCTATTTTAATACAGTCTGCTGAATGGAGAGTCAACTGTGATGTCATCTGAATGGAGAGTGGGTCCTGGTTTTCGTTTTGATATAGTTTCTCCAATGGTGGAGTCGACATGGTCTTCTGTGATGAAGTATGCCATATAGAGAGTTGACCATGGTCTTGTGTGATAAAGTATGCCATATAGAGAGTTGACCATGATCTTGTGTGATAAAGTATGCCATATAGAGAGTTGACCATAGTCTTGTGTGATGAAGTATGCCATATAGAGAGTTGACCATGATCTTGTGTGATGAAGTATGCCATATAGAGAGTTGACCATGATCTTGTGTGATGAAGTATGCCGTATAGAGAGTTGACCATGATCTTGTGTGATGAAGTATGCCATATAGAGAGTTGACCATAGTCTTGTGTGATGAAGTATGCCATATAGAGAGTTGACCATGATCTTGTGTGATGAAGTATGCCATATAGAGAGTTGACCATAGTCTTGTGTGATGAAGTATGCCATATAGAGAGTTGACCATAGTCTTGTGTGATGAAGAATGCCGTATAGAGAGTTGACCATGGTCCTGTGTGATGAAGTATGCCGTATAGAGAGTTGACCATGATCTGTGATGAAGTATGCCATATAGAGAGTTGACCATAGTCTTGTGTGATGAAGTATGCCATATAGAGAGTTGACCATGATCTTGTGTGATGAAGTATGCCATATAGAGAGTTGACCATAGTCTTGCGTGATGAAGAATGCCATATAGAGAGTTGACCATGATCTTGTGTGATGAAGTATGCCATATAGAGAGTTGACCATAGTCTTGTGTGATGAAGTATGCCATATAGAGAGTTGACCATGATCTTGTGTGATGAAGTATGCCATATAGAGAGTTGACCATGATCTTGTGTGATGAAGTATGCCGTATAGAGAGTTGACCATGATCTTGTGTGATGAAGTATGCCATATAGAGAGTTGACCATAGTCTTGTGTGATGAAGTATGCCATATAGAGAGTTGACCATGATCTTGTGTGATGAAGTATGCCATATAGAGAGTTGACCATAGTCTTGTGTGATGAAGTATGCCATATAGAGAGTTGACCATAGTCTTGTGTGATGAAGAATGCCGTATAGAGAGTTGACCATGGTCCTGTGTGATGAAGTATGCCGTATAGAGAGTTGACCATGATCTGTGATGAAGTATGCCATATAGAGAGTTGACCATAGTCTTGTGTGATGAAGTATGCCATATAGAGAGTTGACCATGATCTTGTGTGATGAAGTATGCCATATAGAGAGTTGACCATAGTCTTGTGTGATGAAGAATGCCATATAGAGAGTTGACCATGATCTTGTGTGATGAAGTATGCCATATAGAGAGTTGACCATGATCTTGTATGATGAAGTATGCCATATAGAGAGTTGACCATAGTCTTGTGTGATGAAGTATGCCATATAGAGAGTTGACCATGATCTTGTGTGATGAAGTATGCCTTATAGAGAGTTGACCATGATCTTGTGTGATAAAGTATGCCATATAGAGAGTTGACCATGATCTTGTGTGATGAAGTATGCCATATAGAGAGTTGACCATAGTCTTGTGTGATGAAGTATGCCATATAGAGAGTTGACCATGATCTTGTGTGATGAAGTATGCCATATAGAGAGTTGACCATGGTCTTGTGTGATGAAGTATGCCATATAGAGAGTTGACCATGATCTTGTGTGATGAAGAATGCCGTATAGAGAGTTGACCATGATCTTGTGTGATGAAGTATGCCATATAGAGAGTTGACCATATTCTTGTGTGATGAAGTATGCCATATAGAGAGTTGACCATGATCTTGTGTAATGAAGTATGCCATATAGAGAGTTGACCATGATCTTGTGTGATGAAGTATGCCATATAGAGAGTTGACCATAGTCTTGTGTGATGAAGTATGCCATATAGAGAGTTGACCATGGTCTTGTGTGATGAAGTATGCCGTATGGAGAATTGACCATGGTCTTGTGTGATGAAGTATGCCATATAGAGAGTTGACCATGGTCTTGTGTGATGAAGTATGCCATATAGAGAGTTGATCATGGTCTTGTGTGATAAAGAATGCCATACGGAGAGTTGACCATGGTCTTTCTTGGGTAGACTCATCCAATCCGCCTACCACACCCCGGGGAAAAAGATTCAACAGATGCAGCACGCTTTCTATACCTAAGCATGCCACTCTGCACGAAGCATATCCGTCCTCACCCCTCCTGTCATGCCCCGTGAGTCTGACACAATCACCTCTTCCGTGCACCGTCTACCCCCCAGCCAGCGGAACTCCCCCTCCACCAGATGCTGTGGTATCATATGCCAGGGTCTCCTGACTAACAACGGACCATCAATCTCCCTTGCCTCCTAGCACAGAGCCATCCCCGCACAGATCACGCGATACAGACGCAAACTTTAACCTACCATATATTATATATCTTATGTACATATCTGGGAACCACGGTATTGTAGAGGCTAGGCGCCAGCCTACTGACCTGCTGATCGTTTGTTCAAATCTGCATTACGAGGAATGTTTAACAATTGAACTGGGCTCTCAGGTCATCCCAGTCTAAAATGGACACCAGGAAATGTTTAGGAAGTAAAGGCGGCAGGTGTGTATCACATGCCCACATCATCCACCGATTGGTCTATACAAATATGGGTTTAGCACCATATATCCAATGTACCCACGGCGTGCAAAAGCGTTATTTACTTATTTAACGTACGTACTTATCTTATGGGAATACCACGGGACAGACAGAAAAACCAATGACCAAGACCTATTAGAGGCCAATGAAAATATTTTTGGACACGTTATAAGAAGACATAAATTAGAGAATTTTGTGACAACTACCAAGTTTGAGGGGAAAACAACAAGAGGAAGGCAGAGAAGTAAATATCTGAATGACTTGACCACGTGGCATGTTCGAGACTAGAACACTGAGCTTGCTTGCTTGCTTGCTTGTGTTCGTTGGCTTGAGCTCCAACACGAAGTCCTGTATGTCGGATGAAGGCATCCTGTTGTCCAACATCAGTATGATGTCATACAGGACCTGAGTTTTGCGTGAGTATCCGTTGTCCCATGTCTGGCTTATTGGTGTGCAGACTGGTGGTTATTCGCCGTACAGGCAGACACTCTCCGACTTCGGAGGAATCTGCGATCCTACTGACTTTAGCCAGGACCCCGAAGGGACCTGTTGCCCAGGACGCTCGACGAGGACGCGTCAATAGGTCTTGGCCAGTATATAACCCGGCCCTGGTGCCTTGGAAACACCTCTGCGTCCCGAACACTGAGCTGATCCACAACTAGTAATCGTGTGAGATGGCGAAATATGAAGTCAAAGGGAAATCACTGCATTAATTTCCCAATTGCTTTCTGAGCGGCCGGCTCACATACCCCTAAGTTACCAACGCGGCTGGAACCGCTTCCGATTCTCGCGCAGGTTACGTTAATCACGAGAATATACGGGATTACGGAGAAAGACGTTAACACAACTTTACGAGTGGTAATATGGGTAGATTGATAGTGAGTGACTCATCACGCTACTCATGAGGGTTGTGTGATGAAACAGGAAAGCATGTTCTCCAGGATTCCCCCCCCCCCCCCCCCCCCCAGTACACTCGGTACAATATGAATGTATATACAACCAAAACTGAAGCAATGCAGGTTAGCAGATCCACCCTCTCATCTTCATCATCATCATCAAGTGCCATGCCAGCTGGCGCAGGTGTTCATGGCTCTCCACAGATGTCGGCCTTTGGTTTTCTGGATCATCTCTGCTGATGATATTCCTCCATGGCACTGTCTCAATCCATCCAGAATAATTTCTCTTGGTCTGCTGATGCCTCTCTTCCCCTCAATCTTTACAGTTGTCACGATGTTCTCCAATGCCTCTTTTTCATCATATGACCAAAAAAAAAAAAAAAGCTGTTGTGTTTGACTCTTTCTTATTGTTGTATATAGTGTTCAAGTTTCATTAGCCTCTTTCAGGCAGTTGTTGTTAGTTACTTTGGCAGTCCAAGAATTTGCAACATTCGCCTCAGGAACTACATCTCTGTTGCTTCTGGTCTCTTCCTAATTCGTTCAGTTACATTCCAAGATTCACAGCCATACAGCAAAACATGTTCTATGTAGCATTTCAGCACTCTCTTACATTCAATGATAGTCACTTATTGCATAAGATATTCTTCATTTTCTGAAATGCAGCATTTGCTTGCCCTATTCAACTCTTAATCTCTGTTGTGCATCTTCTATCTGATGTTATAAATTCACCTTGATATTTAAAACTACCCACTTGGTGAAGAATTTTCCCTTCTATCTCTATTTCACATTTGGGTGTCACCTTTTTCTTTGGTATCACTATTGTTACTATTTTCTTGATTTTCAAGGAGAGTCCTTTCTTTGCACTCTCTGTTGCTTTAATGTCCAACAATTGTTGTAGATTTATTGCATTATCCGCCATCAATACTATGTCATCTACATATCGTATATTGTTTATATCATAACCTCCAAATTTTATTACTGGCTTTTCTTTGATCTCTCTCATTATTACTTCCCTATAGAGGAAGAAGAGATCCAGTAACAAAACATATCCTTGTCGTACTCCCCGCCTTATTTGTTCATAATTTATTTCTTTATTTCCTATTTTAAGTGCTGCTACTTGGTTCCAGTAAATATTTTTTATTATTCCGAGATCTTTCCCAACAATGTTAACATCTTCCAACATTTTAATAATTTCATCATGTTGTACTTTATCAAATGCCTTAGTATAATCTATGAAACACAAATATATGTCTTTCTTTGTCTCTATTATAGGTGATATAATTAATGCACACAAGTCTCATAATATCTCCCCTCATCTTCTCCTAAGTAATATACTTAATGCACACATTTGACAATATCTCCTCTCATCTTCTCCTAGGTGATATAATTAATACACACACATCTGACAACACCTCCCTTCATCTTCTCCTAGGTGATATGATTGATGCACACAGATTTGACAGTATCTTCCCTCATCTTCTCCTAGGTGATATAATTAATTCACACATTTGACTGTATCTTCCCTGATCTTCATCCTAACTGATATCATGAATGCTCACAGATGTGACAAATCTCCCCTGATGTATTCTCCCAGGTGATATCTATCATTGGACGGACCTTGGAGCCACTGGATGAAGACAACCTGATCCCCGCCTACGGGTTTGGTGACAGTGTCACAATGGGACAATCCGTGTTCCCATTTAAAGAGCAAGCAGGGGTGGAAGTCCCGTGCAAAGGTTTCACAGATGTCCTCGACTGCTATGGAGGCGTCGCAAAACGGATTACTTTGGGTGGGCCCACCAATTTCGCTCCTATCATCAACAAGGCAGTTCAGATTGTGCGGAATTCTAAACGGTTGGTGATCTCTCATTTACTTGTCAAAGCATTAGTATCAGATCTGTAAGATTCCTATGGAATTTGTGACTACAGTTGATGGATGGTCTGCTGTAACTTATAGTCAGCACTATTTGTTTCAGATTTGCTAGTGAGGTCTTAGTCAGATATGACTGAGCTACCATATGACAGTAGACGTATGACAGTTGATGGTACCAGGGCTGTGTCATGTTATGATACAGAGAGGTGGCCACATCAGCACACATATCAGTGTGTAAACCTAGGACAAGTATAACATGGTCAGCACACATGTCATAGTATAGACCTAGGACAATAATAACATGGACAGCACACATGTCATAGTATTAGTATAGACCTAGGACAATAATAACATGGACAGCACACATGTCATAGTATAGACCTAGGACAATAATAACATGGACAGCACACATGTCATAGTATAGACCTAGGACAATAATAACATGGACAGCACACATGTCATAGTATTAGTATAGACCTAGGACAATAATAACATGGACAGCACACATGTCATAGTATAGACCTAGGACAATAATAACATGGACAGCACACATGTCATAGTATAGACCTAGGATAATAATAACATGGACAGCACACACATTATAGTATAGACCTAGGACAATAATAACATGGACAGCACACATGTCATAGTATAGACCTAGGATAATAATAACATGGACAGCACACATGTCATAGTATAGACCTAGGACAATAGTAACATGGACAGCACACATGTCATAGTATAGACCTAGGACAATAATAACATGGACAGCACACATGTCATAGTATAGACCTAGGACAATAATAACATGGACAGCAGACATGTCATAGTATAGACCTAGGACAATAATAACATGGACAGCACACATGTCATAGTATAGACCTAGGACAATAATAACAATATAACATGGACAGCACACATGTCATAGTATAGACCTAGGACAATAATAACATGGACAGCACACATGTCATAGTATAGACCTAGGACAATAATAACATGGACAGCACACATATCATAGTATAGACCTAGGACAATAATAACATGGACAGCACACATATCATAGTATAGACCTAGGACAATAATAACATGGACAGCACACATATCAGTGTGTAGACCTAGGACAAGTGTGAACAAAATATTGCCTATCCTTTGCAGGAAGCCAGGTTGATCTTTTAGGTAATGTTACATACAGTAGCTTGAAATTTCTTTCTGAACAAGTAATAACGTTGAAGTCCAACTGACCAGTGAAGGGGTTGAACCTCTTACCCAACGGGAACATCAGAATAGATGAGTGAAGTCAATTAAAGTAAAAGACCCATTTACACGCTGTAAGATAAATTGGGCATGTGGTGTTAGACCTATAATTGTATAGACCAACCAACATCACTCTGTAAGTGATGTGGTCAGTTTTATGCTGATTGCCTTTATTTCCCAATACATATTCTGATACCCATGTTTTACGCTGGGTTGAATGGGAGCAAAGTCATTTTTCAAAATCCAAGGCTGCCATGATTCAGATCCAACCAATAAGGACCAGGCCAGCAGGCAAGTATCTAGCCATTAGGCTACTGCAGGTCCCAAGACAAGTCAAGCATTGATTGTGTTTAATTATTTAGTTACTCGCAGCTTTCAACTTCACAGCAAAGGGTCGCCCCATTATACTCCGTTCCCGTGCCAGTGAATATCACACAAAATGCTCCTCACTTCCCAATGTGAAAAGTGGAATAGACAGGACCAACAGCCCGCACAGGTATACTATGCCAGAATGCCGAAAGTCCACCACGAAAATTACAATTCATCATGGATGGAAGCGGCAGTCACTAGAAAACCAGCAGCCAAAAATTATTGCATAAGGCAACCCAGTTAGTTCAGTGACCGGGACGCCGCAATTTTTCTGAACATACAGTTCATGCTACAATCAACTGCAGACAGATGTAAAAGCACTTCACTCAAAATTCACAGCTCACAGTGTCGCTCCATGCACTCAACTCAGTAGCAGGGCGATGGAACCATACACTACCAGTCCAACATGAGGAAAATTGCGTAAGCAAACCGTAGCCACACGCTTAAACACTCCAGAGGCCTTAACAGCTCAACCGCCTATCCTTCATGTTGGAGACTGGATGTTTAATTATTTGATCCCATGAAGACACCTCATGTGTTTTCACTTTTGTTCAAATGAATTACATTGAAAATGTCCACAGCTACCACATTTTGATAATCATAGCTGATGGCCAGGTTATAGAACAACACAGCACAGTGCAAGCAATCGTGGAGGCATCTTTGTACCCTCTCAGTATTATCTTGGTTGGTGTTGGGGACGGACCCTGGACAACTATGGAACACTTTGATAACTGTTTGCCAGATAGGTCTTTTGATAACTTCCAGTTTGTGAATTATCACCAGGTTACTAATAAATGCAGGTAAGACAATTAATTCATTATCATTGCATTCTGATTGAGCTTCTGTTTTGTGTTGTTAATATCTTTATTATTGTTTATTTATTGTTTCAGTATTTCTTCTGTTGCTTTCTATACCCAAATCGAGCTTGGCCCTCAACTCACTCACTCCAAGTCCTCCTACCCTTTGTTATCTTGGACAGTTCAGTTCATGTCCCTTGTCTCTAATTCTCTCCCCCTTGTGCTTATACGTCACCTTTTATTTTATTTGGCCCCATGGATTCCAGACGAATGACTTTCTAGGTTTACTATTAGCATGTTCTTACAATCTGTGTCCTATCCAGCGGCAACATCTTTTCCTCACTTCTTGATTCCATGGCGAACGGGTTACAAATGCAGATTGTAATCCCACATACCGCGTTTGAAACACAGCTATGTGCGATTTGGCAGCGGACCACCTTACGTTGGGTTTTTTATGAAATGGTATGGGTGCTGGCTGTTCAGAAAGCAATGGCAAACTACTGAATGTAAAATTGCACAGCAGTACTGATTTGATATTAAACATAAAAGTTGTTTGCCTGTCCTTTTGCAGGACTCTGTAATCAACCCCAACGTTTATTGGTTGTGTGTAATTTGCTAGACAATTTTACATTCAGTAGTTTGCCATTGCTTTCTTAATGACTGATGCACATATCATTGAAGTATCTGCCACTGCTACAAAATCATCTGCAACTGATATTGAACCCTCTACCCGCTATGTCAGGGAATTATGAAACTACTTTCACTAACCCCTATTCCACAGATACAGACTGATACTAGATGTCATCTTAAATATAAATATGGGACAACAATGGTCAACATCTCATTTGCAGACATGTTAGAAATCATTGGCAGTGGGCATACATTGTCACTCCAGCATGTTTTGTTTCCTGTAAGCACTAACATTAAACTGAGAAACTAAGTGAACTGGTCATCTCACTCATAATTCTGTGACCTATATGTATGAAGTCTTTTACCTTGATACCCCCATAGGATTTTGCCTGCCCCATTATATTTCTTCTTCAAATTTGATGTCTACTGTCATCTACATCTGCACCGTCACTTCAACCATGATCTTCTTCATTCCCCATCAATGGGAGTATATCACACCTAGTTATGTAACAAACTCTGAGATCTGTGGGTCTCATTTTGACATACATGTGTTTCAATTTTACCTCCTTTACATACATTATATCACAAGTAACAACCTATATCTATCCATTGCGTAGGTTTTATTTTGCTAACATATATGCCGGGCCACTGAAATTCTGGCCCTCTCTTTGTAATTTTCTATTGCCAAGAATATTTTAACACATGTAACTGATACAAGGGACTACTTTTAAAAAACATTCTCATCTGAGAAGGCTAAGTGTCAATCTAACTCCTCAAACAAATCAGGGGAAATGTACAGTGCTTCTTGTAAATATTTCCAGCTCCATGCTGGGAACACATCTGGTAACTTCTGGACCAGAAGCTGAAACACAGCTGTTTCATACCTCTCTTTGATTCTTCTCCAGGTTACTTTTTATCTTTCCACCCTCCTGATTTCTTGACATTTGCTCTGCTTCAGTCACTATCTCTTCTTTATTTCTTCTGCAGAAAAAATCCAGAAGCCAGTTTTGCCTTACATGCGATGATGGAAATTCCAGATCAGTACAAGACAATAAAATCTCTAGGATACCTGAACGGAGATAGTATATTCAGCGATACAAGCACGAGACAAGAGGACAGCATTAAAGGCAGTCACAGCCTTTTATCTGAAGCTAAAGAGACGGCTCCAAATAGACTCAGCACAAAAGAAACCTCCATTCCAATTAGATGGAGTTTTCGCAGGAAACAAAATGAACGGGCAAAACTGGATAGTTAATTGCTTTAATCAGTTTGAATGAGATTAAGAATCAATTATAATCTCAATTACATGGCTATTTTTATGTGGATTATGGTACAGTCATTGAGAGCAAAAGTATGTCTGTAATGATTGTACTGTATATGACTTTGTGAGGTCACCTTTACATCAGCGTTTAAGGTTATAATAATGTGTGTGTGTAGGGGATATCATACCATAAAATTGTGAGACTCTCACATTATGGGGCTGTGTTTGGGCTTATCATACTGTGGGATTGTGAGGGAGCTGTAATGTTGTAGGATTGGACTGCGTGGGGGATATCATGTTGTGGGATGTTTGGAGCAACTGTATTGTAGGACTGAACTGGGTTATCCAAGACATCAACACAAACATAGGGGCACATCATTCCAATCCATGGTTGTTTTTGCTATGAAACAGTAGTTGGTTAACTTCTCTTTGATCTTCACACTGTTATTTTCCCCTGTTGGTTCCAGATTATGGTACACCTTGCTGTATAGCTCTGTGCATTCTACTCATCCTGATCAAGCAGCTAGCCAAGGTTGAGATAACGTGGCAGTGTCTAGGTGATTTATAGTCAGCACTGAACGCTTTGGAGCAGATATGATCAGATAGCACAGCTTGGAGTGAGTTGGTTGAGGGCCTATGTCCCAATTGTTTGTGTGTGTGAAAAAAACCCAGATAATGCATGCAGATAAAACTAATATGGAGAAAGAAATATATGTTAATGAGGATATATTGGAGGTGGTGGAAAAGTTTGAATATCTTGAGTCATTAGTTACCAACAATGGTGACACAATGAAAGAAATTAAAAGATGAATATCTATTGCTCTTCAAAGACTAAAATAACTGGATAAATTGTGGCGTGGGACAGACAGAATAAAATTTTTAAGAGCATGTATCTTTCTCAATGCAACATATGCCTGTGAGACCTGGCCACTTACTAAACAAGCTAAATGCCTTTGAATATAAATGTTATAAACAGGTTCTAAGAATATCTTGGATACAGAAAACAAATGCATCCATACTTCAAGAGCTGAATATTGAAGAAGGTTAGCTACTAAAGACGATAAAACAAAGAAAATATTTTGGTCACTTGAAACGTCATGAAAGTTGGAGAGAACAATAATGGAGGGGTATATGTCTGGGAAGAGAGGAAAAGGAAGACCAAAGAGAAGGTGGGTGCAGGATGTGGCGGATGATCTCCAGATGGGTGTATCGGGTGCGGGACATCTTGCTTATGAAGACTTTTTCCCTGGAAGGTTATTAAGGTTCTGTAAAGGACATGCTACTGAATGAATGTGTCCGGGAAGGTTAACCCGGTCAACAAATGCCCGCAGAAGTCGGATGTGTCGGCCTAACAGTGCAAGAACATAGCTCTGCTGTAAACAGGCACAACACAATCAGTCTGGAAAAAAAAACACTCCGGATGAACGCAAACACTCCGGATGAACGCAAACACTCCGGATGAACGCAGAAGAAGAAGAAGAAGAAGAAGAAGAAGAAGAAGAAGAAGAAGAAGAATGAGTGTGTGTACAAGAGTGGTACTGAGATTTCATATCTGTGTACAGACATATTATAATGAAAACGGATCATGATCTAGCACACAGCATAAGGACATGTTGGGATTAGATCTGGGTTGGTAATGTTTCCTCAGCAGGTTTGAGATATTTCATTGTCACCAGCCTCCAACCTGATGCCCAGGGAGAATTCCTCGCTTGTGAATTTAAGTTTGTGATTACTCAGATCATGTAGAGTTGTGGGAACATCCATGTTGGTTTGCCTTTCTAAATAAATGTGTAATACGAGAGGGTTTGAATTGAAAACCTTTTAAGTTATTTTTTTTTTTTTTTTGGAAAGGGGGGGGGGGGGGGGGGGGGGGGGGGAGAGAGAATATATTCTGAAAAAGTAAAGAACTAATGTTATCATTTTTTGATGTTGTCACTATTGTGTTTTCTAGCGCCAATAAAGTGCTTGGATTCCTGTAGGAAAAAAAATGCTCTTAGTCGCATGAGTAACCTCTCATGCACCACCAGCTGTAGTTCTTCATCAGACCTAAAAGTCTGTCATAGAAGTCACGCCGTTTTGAAACTTCCTACTCCACTCGCACACTTGCTGGACTGACAGGCATGCATCACCATACTGGACCTTCATTCGTTGATGAATTTCTATAGTTTCACCCCTTCACTGATCAAAAAATGAATTGTGCATATCAAATGTGGAGCGGCCATATTTAAACTGTCCATATGACATCACCGTGTTCGTCTGCACCCTTGACATCCTTAACAACAATATTGACAGATTACAAGAAATGGCATGGTTATTGTAATCTCTATCACAATTTTAAGGTTTTCATTTGAAGCCCCCTCGTGTATGTATGTTTATACTCGTGAATTAATGTGCATGGATGTTCTATAACTATTTTGTGTTTTTGTGAATAAATGAGCATGGAGGATGTATATGTTTATGTGGTTGCTTCTGAATTAATTATGTTCTATAAAATGTTGTTTATACTTGTGATTATGTATGTACGATGTACCACATATGTTTGTATGATGTACGTCATGTTTGTGAATCTTCTGTAACATCTGTGCGCATTTAAAACATTTTTATATAACTTATTCAAGCATAAACCCTGAGTGAATTAATGTGCCTTGTAATACGTAGCATATGTATTTATAGCTACTTACCTTCCCCATAATACTCCAGCAGCCTTAGGGTAGACGATGACAATTGTAAACATAGTGAACATTCACACTTATATTTCACGTATTTGGTCTGAATGGAAAAGTTATCCGCACATTTTATCCCTTCATACTTATTCTTAGTATGTCTTCTCCTGTCCTACCTTAGGGTGTAGAGGAACATAAGATCTATCAGTCTCTAGAGAGCCATGGTGGCCTAGTTGGTGAGCTTGCCTGTCAAGGCAGGTGTGTGGGTTCAATCTAGAACATAAGCAGGGTTATTATTTTCTGACCAGTAAGGCTTTGGAGTTCGCCTGGCCACATCAGCATAGGTTCCAGCCAATTTTCTGGAAACTTTTTTAAAAATAAAAGCTTCTAGTGACCTTGCTTACTACCATTGGAAAACTGGTAACTTAAAAATAAAAAGAAAAAAAACCTAATGACCTATGAACTTGTCTACTTGTCTATTGCACAGAAAACTGGAAATCCTGTAGTTTGTGACTTTATTCTTCTTGGCGAGCACCTAGCTGAGGAGTTAGAATGTGGAACCCAGGTTCTAATCTGCCATACAGATTTGAATATATCAGATGTAAAATCAATTCTAAGCACGAACACTGGGTGGTGATTGTTTGGGCACAAGTGTCTTCATTTGCTCTGCCTTTCAAAAGCTCGCTTGGCAGACACTGTCTTCATGTACTTAGCCCTTTAAACGCCCATTAGATGTGGCTTGCATCAAGTACGTCTTGATCCTGATACAGCCTACTTAGCACTTGAACTCAATACTGTACTGGCTCATCTCCCATCTTTAGCAATTCTCAGATTATCTCTGTCTGTGTTTGTGTAATTAGCTACGGTTGTGATTGCTGCTTTTCCTCTAGCCTAGGAGGAGTGCAGTGAATGTTGTGGAAATGATGGACAGTGTCAGCCTCTACTACAGTTGCACATGGGCATCAGGGCTGTTTAGTTGGCGGTATGTAATATTATCATGTAATTTTTTAAAGTTAATATTCTGTACGGCACTGTCATATTTACACAAATCTGCGCGAGTACTTGCATTTATTATACCTCACTTTTATACATATTTGATTTTCTTTATGATGAAACCATAATGTATTTTTCTTTTAAGGGGCCTTTCTTTGGGGCTATGTAACAGTATAGTGTTTTGTCTCTGTGAGAGTGAGAGAAAGAAAGAGAGCGAGAGAGAGAGAGAGAGAGAGAGAGAGAGAGAGAGAGAGAGAGAGAGAGAGAGAGAATTGTTTTTAACATAGTGTATGGTGTGCTCCCTTGTACACATACATATACACATAATGAGGGTTTCTCTTGGGGTAAAAGTGTCTTCAACTTGACGTGAACCTAAGAGTTCAAGAGACCGACACAATTTGTGTAACAACTCTGATCAGTAGCCATGTTATGTGGCACATTAGATAATTTAGCGGGCTGCAGAGAGCCTGCATGCCATAGGTGATATCTCTGATGTGGAGTACTTCTGTATATGAACTAGAATCATACAAGTTGTATATGTGTGTGCTGGTGTCACCAGTAGAAAGTAATAGTCTTCTTCAGGTGCCAGTTGTGGAGCTGATATTGGTGATAAGTCTCTCCATTCCTTTCTTTCATCATCTGATATTTTAACAAAACTGATGCTGCTACGAGTACTTGTTGGCCAGCTGTTGACGATTTCCCCATTCACCAGACTCATATATACCAGACCAAGTATATGCTCACAGAAGGCCACTTTCTCTGTTTGACCTCTTCTGTTGCAATGCCCCGTACAATTCATCTGTCTTGTCCTGATAGTGATGGTGATCAAGTAGTATATAAGTATTCATGGAAGTATAGTCTCTGAGAAAATGTTAGAGCAATTGGTTGCAGCAATACGTACCACTTCCTTACATCCCTGAATTCTTTGCTATATGAAATTGCAAAGGATCAAGTTCAATGAACATGCCTCCTGTTTTCTTCAGTAACTATCATAAGGAGAGTCTCAGTACAGTGCACAAACTCTGTAGCACCTGAGAGAATTGCACAACAGGGTCACTACACATGCTATAACTATTCTTTTATGAGTAGATTTTCTTACATTGACTGTTTGCCTGGGCATTGGCTTGTCTGGCTTACTCTTATCAAGGTCCAACAGCCAAGCCATTTATAACATGCACAATGGAGGTCAACATGGTTGAATAGATAAAAGTGCATGCTCCTAAACTTCCAGTCTGCTGATGCCGAGGTAGAGGATCAACCCTTACACCAGTCAGCTGGACTAAAATGTTGAATTTTGTCCTTGACTTGGGGATATAAATTACAAGTACCTCAGAAGTCACAGTGGGTTCACCTTATGGCATGGGACACTGGTATTAGGGAAAGATAATCCACACACAAAATTAGCCTTGTGCACTAGAAGCTGTATAAGGGGCATTCATTTGAAATCCGTTTGTGCCGCACCGCACATAATTGCGTTCGTTGAACATGATCATGTCATAGTCATGTGATAAGTACTGACCAATGAATAAAAGAGCAAGTGCTTATCATCCCATGATGCATAGGTTCTGTTTTTTTTTTTGCATTTTCTTTACCATGAAGGGCTATTGTTGGCCGACTTTAAAGAACCTGGTGTCAACATCAACTCTACCCACTACTTGCAAACACTAGACAAGCTGCAAAAAGCCATCAAGAATAAATGACCTGGCATGCTTTCTCATGATGTGATTTTGTTGCACAATAATGCTCATCAGCATGTCGCAAAGATAGTGTAAGAAGCATTAGCAAGGAAGAAATGAAAAATTCTGCTACATCCAGCCTATAATCCTGATTTGTCACCATGTAATTTTCATTTGTTCGGACCTCTAAAGAAAGCTCTCAAGGGGCAACAATTTCACACAGATGCAGACGTAATGAAAGCTGTAAACACTTGGCTCAGTGAGCAACCACAATCCTTTTTTGTGGATGGCATTCGCCATCTACCTAAGTAATGGGATGCTTGCCTGAATGCCTATGGCAACTTCTTCTGACCAACCCATGGTTCATAATTAATTCAAAATGAATGCTTTGTTTAATTCTACCAGACCTGTTAATGTTTCTTTCATGCTTTTGTAATAAAGCCACTGGAATGGGTTTCAAATGAATGCCCCTAATTGTTTGTCTATGGCTACACTTGAGTTCAGAGCGAGTGAACCAGATAGGGAAGGGACACACACATGCAAATGTGTCTTCCTAGACTGTTTACCTTATCCAAAAAAGCAAGACATCCAAACACATACCTTGGAATCATGAAGGTGTATAATATCCCTTTCTTATTGTGTACAAATGCTGTCCAGACAGTGAATCATGCCACGCCTACTTGAGTTCCAGGTGGATGTTAATTGTAGCCACTCAACCCTCATAAAGTTCTAGTAGTGTCTTCAGACTAGACATTTACCACCAAACACCTATACTACTAGGCCCATGTTCAATATTGAGATGTAGGAACCTAAACTATCTTTAGTCTGCTTTTAACTTGGTCTAACGAGTCTAATTGACAATTTGAGCTATATCCTCTCTCTTCTGTCCACTGTCTCTCATGTCTGCCGGTATCAAGCCTGTCAAGCTTGCTAATTTCCTTGTACACCCGCATACACTAGCATGAAAATGAAACTAATCTTCGCCAGCCATGACCACCCCAGAGACACATCTTCGGACCCACCCCATTACTATCTTCCTGAACATACCCATTGAGTCACTAAGGGCACATGCCCGAGTGAAATTCTATGTCTCGAGCCATGTTATTGTTTTACTTACTGCCATTACTTGTATCTACTGGCACCAGTTTATCCTGTGGTACTGGTGATATCAGATCGATGACCTGGTTTGCTGCATCTGTGTTCAGTCTCAATACTGATAGTTAAGTCAACCCACCAACATGACTTGTATAGATAAGAGATTTATGTTACTTGGGAATGTTTGTATTGCCAGTCTTTCAGTTTGGTGTCTACATTTGGAGCCGTGTAGTGGCCACTTCACTGGCATGCAGGCATATTTTTCTGACTAGTACAACTGTGATACACATCTACCCAGCCTCAACAGATGTCCCCGGAGAATGTAAGCATGACCAATGTGAGACTGACTATGCCACCCCTCAAGGACTGAACCCCCAACTGGCATGCTAAAGGGGAAACTTCCTGTCGAGACAATGTTATTGAACATAATAGTTATCATACTGTTCATATCTTTCATTACTATATATAGTCTTACTTGATTGTTTCCATTTTGTGCCTAGCCATGCTAATCAGTTTGATTTCTTGGTATCTGTAAATATTACATGTCTGTATGGTTACAAGAAAACCATTTTAACAAGCTGACCACACAAGAAACTATAGAAAGGCATACTATACACTGTGTGACTGGAGTATTCCTGCCAACAGGCTGCATCAATTCACAGTCAGATTTGTTTAAGAAGGACACTGCTACTAATATTATCAGTATGGTTGCAGTTATATTTTACCCCGTGTCACAATTCTATTGTATTTGATTGGGACCAATAATTTATTTCCAATCTTATTTTTGAGTAAGATTAGTGGACAACCCATGCTATTAAATGAGCATTCCATGCAGATTCCTGTTTTAAGCACTTTTAAACAAGTTTGTCTACAACTTTCTCTACATTGTCAGTAGGTCATGGAATGCAAATACCAATATTGAGCATATTTTTGTTACCCTGCCAAATACATTGTACCCATCATTCATAATGGATAACGTGTTCTTGAATGTTTGTTGGGAAGACACCAGGTTACACTTACTGGGCAGAAGGTAGGTGGCAATGGATGTTAAACCACCAGAGATCACAGTCAGACAGTGTGATGGAGCTTACAAGCTCAGCATGAGCAACCAGGACTGGATATTCAGTTCCCTTGAACAAGGGTGGAAGACTCGGAGGACACTGCTCAAGTTATAAAAATAGAAATCCCTTGGTTGCTGGAAAGTTTAAAAAGTTGGCTGAATAAGTCACAAACCCAGGATGAATTTCAAAATTACAAAACATCCACAAAAGAATATAACATGTCTGATTCTGTTATGCCATCCTTAGTGCCACAGACTTTGTGTGCTGTGCTGAGAGTCTCCTTGTGTAACCCATAAGAGGAAACTGAATCTCTTGGATAGAAATGTCCATATAATTAAATAGATTTTCATACTGACACCCAGTTTATTCATCGTAAAAGTGTGTATGACAGATTTAATGAACACCCAGCTTATGCAGTTTAAAGAACACCCAAGTGAGCCCAACTTGTATTAACTTATTCAGTTAACAAACACACAGCTTAGTTAGCTTAACAAACAAGCAACTTCAGGAGTTACAATGGGACATATAAAACAAGCCCTGAAAGTATTCAAACAAAAACATATGTCCTGCATGGCTCAAGTTGTCAACATTCAGCTTCTGTCATGAGACAATCACCTAACTGTACTGAACAAGCTCTGTGGCCAAGGGGTTCAGAATGCAATTCATAATCATGCATACCACAGATGCGGGCGATTTTGAAGCATACAATGGTATTAGTGCCGGTCGTTCAGAAAGCAATGGCAAACTACTGAACGTAAACTTTCCCAAGAATGACAAATAGGCAAAAACTGCCAGAGTTGATTGCTACGTACTGAAAAGAATATGCAACTAACTTTTTCTAAACTGAACAAGACAAATATCAAACAGATGAATGTCAAACACATTCAACGGTGAACAAAATAGCAAATATAGAAATGACTGATCACCCAAGCTTGAATGACCTACAGGTAAATATGATTGTAACACAGACCAGATCTGTCTGACTGTTGATGTTTGGGGCAACTATCACAGATATAATGGCGCTGTGGTTTAGCGGACAGTGAGACGAAAAGTTTCATAATTCCCTGATATGCAGTCCAGGATTCAAAACTGCGGATGATTTTGAAGCAGACTTCTTTGCATTGATTTTGACGATGTAAGGTATCAGCCATTCACAAAGCAATGGCGAGCTACTGAACTAACATTGCTAAGTAAATAATGATTGATTGATTGATTGATTTAGGTACCAACATCACAGCATTCGGGGCATTCCTATAAGCACTGTGGTCGACTGCAACGTCCTGTAGACTACATGCAACTAACTTTATCACAGAGATATATTATAACTTGTCAGTGTCAATTACTGACACAGAATCTCACAATAATATTCTACAATCGCTAGTGTCCAGTGCTGAACAAGATGGTAAAGGGAAAATCCCATAGCTGATAACTGCCATATTGACAAGAAATTTATGGGATTACTGCTTTAAGAGGTTATGTGACCAGCTCTTTTACTTGCCATTTTCACTTTCTTAAATTCCAGAGTACAATCAGACATTGCAAAATGTATAACTATTAAGTTGAGATGCTTTCTTCTGTATGAAAATAAAAGAAACACACCAGGTGTAAATTGTGTTGTAATATATAACACATACTTTGGGCAATTTATCACAGATTCTTACCAGTCTCAAATGTCAGTTATCACAAATTTGCATTTTATTGTAATTTGTCACAGATAAGATGTGTTAATGTCACATTCTGCTATAGGTAAATCAATTAGAGATAGAATGTGCTAGTCTAATGTCAGGTATGACACGTTGTTGTGGGTAAATCAGAGATAAAATGTCTTAGTCTAATGTCACATATCACATATTGTTGTGGGTAAATCAATCGGAGATCAGTCTCAGTCTAACGTCACATATCACATATTGTTGTGGATTAATCAACTGGAAATCAGTCTTAGCCTAAAGTCACATATAACATATTGTTGTGGGTAAATCAATCAGAGATCAGTCTTAGTCTAATGTCACATATCACATATTGTTGTGGATTAATCAACTGGAGATCAGTCTTAGCCTAAAGTCACATATAACATATTGTTGTGGGTAAATCAATCAGAGATCAGTCTTAGTCTAATGTCACATGTCACATATTGTTGTGGGTAAATCAATCAGAGATCAGTCTTAGTCTAATGTCACATATCACATATTGTTGTGGGTAAATCAATTATAGATAAAATGTGGTAATGTCACATTCTGTTATAGGTAAATCAATTAGAGATTGAATGTGCTAGTTTAATGTCAGGTATGACACGTTGTTGTGGGTAAATAAGAGATAAAATGTCTTAGTCTAATGTCACATATCACATATTGTTGTTGGTAAATCAATCAGAGATCAGTCTTAGTCTAATGTCACATATCACATATTGTTGTGGGTAAATCAATTGGAGATCAGTCTTAGTCTAATGTCACATATTACTGTGGGTAAATCAATCGGAGATCAGTCTTAGTCTAACGTCACATATCACATATTGTTGTGGGTAAATCAATCAAAGATCAGTGGATAGAATGTGCTAGTTTAATGTCACATATCACATACTTTTGTGGGTAAAACAATTAGAGATAGAATATGCTAGTTTAATGTCACATATCAAATATAGTTGTGGGTAAATTGATTGATGTAATCAAATATGCTAGTACCACGTTACATCCTGACTTCCCTTTACGTGCAAGAAGAAACACACATGAGGTAAGGTAACCTCATAATGCTATGACATGTGTGTAAAATGCTGGTGTGTCACATTCCTCTGGCAGTATCAGCTATGGGAACACCTGTGTCCAAGGTGCCTAGAGTCTGACAGACAAGCAAAGAGCAACTACCAATATTATAACCGTGTCATACAACATTTGTAGCAGACCTGGCTGCAGCGCCAGAGACAACATTCACTTAAAATATGCCCTCAAACAAATTGGTAGTTGCATGAGAATCCTGATGTGCAACCCTGAAAGAAGATAAGAAATAAGAAAACTACACTAACAAATCTAACTTCATGGTGTGTGCATATTTGTGAGCTAACAGATGAAATCACTATTTTACACTTCTATGTGAGGTAACACATGAAATCACTATTATACACTTGTACGTCAGCTAACACATGAAGTCACTATTATACACCTGTAAGTGAGCTAACACATGAAATCACTATTTTACACCTGTACATGAGCTAACACTTGAAATCAGTATTTTACACCTGTATGTGAGCTAACACATGAAATCACTATTTTACACCTGTATGTGAGCTAACACATGAAATCAATATTTTACACCTGTATGTGAGCTAACACATGAAATCACTATTTTACACCTGTACATGAGCTAACACTTGAAATCAGTATTTTACACCTGTATGTGAGCTAACACATGAAATCACTATTTTACACTTGTACGTGAGCTAACACATGAAATCAGTATTTTACACCTGTATGTGAGCTAACACATGAAATCACTATTTTACACCTGTAAGTGAGCTAACACATGAAATCACTATTTTGCACCTGTACATAAGCTAACACATGAAATCACTATTTTACACTTGTACATGAGCTAACACATGAAATCACTATTTCATACTTGCATGTGGGCTAAGTATGAGATGAATGTTGCAAATTCCTTGGACTGCCAGAGTAACTAACAATAACTGCCTGAAACAGGTTAATGAAACTAGAACATTATATCAACAATAAGAAAGAGACAAACATCTTTCTTCGGTCATGTGATGAGAAGAGAGGCATTGGAGAACATTGTGACAATTGGAAAGATCGAGGGGAAGAGAGGCAGAGGCAGACCAAGAGAAATGATGCTGGATGGATTGAGACGGTGGCATGGAAGAATATCAGCAGCAGAGTTGATCCAGAAAACCAAAGACCGAGATCTGTGGAGAGCCATGAACGCCGACGCCAGTTGGCAGGGCACTTGATGATGATGATGATGATGATGATGTGGGCTAACACATAAAATCACTATATTATACTTTTACGTGGGTTAACACATAAAATCACTATTTTATACTTGTATGTGAGCTACCATATAAAATCACTATTTTACACTTGCATGTGGGCTAACACATAAAATCACTATTTTACACCTGTACATCAGCTAACACATGGAATCACTATTTTCGAATAATCGCTAATTTTTTTAAACGATTAATTTTTTTTAACAATTAATCGAAAACTTTTCTCCCATCACTTATACAAATGAACCAGATGTCGAAAAATTGTCAGACATTTTAAACATAGTGCTGCAAACACAACTGAGTTGCAAAATTGTACTAAGTCTACTAATTGTGCTGCAGCAAGATGTACCAACAAGATGGAACAATGTTTTGATTATGCTACAGAGTCTTTTAAGGCCAAAGAAGTATTAACTGTTTACATGGTCCAAAACTGTCAGATTCAGATTAGGAGACGATTTTGAAATATGTCAAAGTTTTGGACTTATTCTGTCACACCACGGTCCTGCTTGGCGGTCAAGATTATGGTTCATGTAGTTGTGTATTGCCACTGCTATCATCGTTGACAAAGCATATGACTGTACACGATGATGATCTGGGCTACATAGCTACATTTAAGGCAGCATCTTTTAATGACTTCAGTGAGCATTTAGCTAATATGACAAGTATTGACATACTACAGATTGCAACAGCATTTGATCCATGCTACAAATACCTGAAGTGTCAAAAGATGCAAAAGAACGAACTTGGTCACGTTCTATACAACAAATAGCAGTTGACGTTCATGATGCGCAGATGGAGACTGCTGCAACGAATGATACTGACATTGACAATGAAACTATATGTGAACCAAATGAAAAGCGTATTAGGCTAATGGAGTCTGAAATGGAGAAGAATCGGTTGACCCTCAATAATGTTGGAAACTTAGTGAACATCGATATCCAAAACTATCATTCCTTGCCAAGACCATTCTGTGCATACCGGCTAGCTCAGTTCCTTGTGAACGATTGTTCAGCTCTGCTGGTTATATTGTTAATAAGATGCGCTTGTCACTTGAACCAAATACTGTCAACATACTCGTCTGTTTGCATAGTTGGTTATTAGGTGACATATGAACAAGACAATCCAGTGTTATTTCGATTTTTGACAAATAGGACTATAATGTGATTTATGTGACCATAAATGTTTTGCTTTAATCGAGATTAACTATTAATTAATCGTTATTTTTCAAAAGTTAAAAACTATTAAATTTAAATTAATCAGTTGCAGCCCTAATATATATATATATATATATATATATATATATATATATGTGTGTGTGTGTGTGTGTGTGTGTGTGTGTGTGTGTGCGTGCGTGCGTGCATGTGTGTGGGGGGTGGGGGTGAATGGGAGGGTGGGGGTGAATGGGAGGGTGGGGGAAGTCAATAAGTAGGTCACAAATGGCTGTAGAAAAATAACTAAATATGATAACAACTTGAAACCAATTAATTTGTCTACATACATTGTCCGTTTATTTTTCAACATAATTTCCACCAACATTGATGCACTTATCCCATCGTGTTATCAGTCCTCCCAAACTGGATGCATAGAACTGCGTGCTCTTTTTTCTAAACCACGTTTTCACTTCACATTCAACTTCGGCGTCACTCACGAAATGTCTCCCTCTAAGGTGGGTTTTCAGTGGACTTAGCCGCTAGCGATTTCTACCTGTTCGGTCCACTGGAAACCCACCTTGGGAGACATTTCACGAATGACGCCGAAGTTGAATGTGATGTGAAAATGTGGTTTCGAAAACAGAGCACGTAGCTCTATCAGCTGATTTGGGAGGACTGATAAAACGATGGGATAAGTGCATCAATGTTGGTGGAAATTATGTCGAGAAATAAAGGGACAATGTATGTATAAAAATAAACTGTTTCAAGTTGTTATCATATTTAGTTATTTTTCTACAGCCATTTGTGACTTATTTATTGACTCCCCCTTTTTTCGTATGAATACAGAACATATACATGGGGATAGTTCATACCTGTACAAATGTCTGACTTAGTCTATTTGAACTGCCAAATCTCCTAGCATATATACTGTTTGTTAATTGCTCTTATATCCCCCGGCATTTATTTCAATTCTCACATTCCTGTAGTTTTAATTGCCGTATTCAATCTGCTGGTCTGGTTCCCACTATTGTCCGTGGTAATCTCCTGCCAGCTGTGGCCATTCTCCAGTCTGTGAAATTTCAATTCACACATTTCTGTGGTTTTAATTGCCTTCATATACTCTTGTGTGGCCAGCCGACCATCAGGTCCTGACACTTAACACCTCTTTTACAGTGCAGACTGAATTATCTCCCAGTGTCCATATCACATCTGCCTGAGTGTCTGGCCATACCTGTGACAATGGGCATTGTATTTGTTTGCCAAGTTTTTGTGAGCAATCTTACTTCACGGCTCAGTGGTCTTGTACAATTCTTGTAATAACCTTGCCCCAGCTTCTTTATCATAGAGAATGCCGTTCCTTCTTCTGTAATTCATCCCGTGTGTTTGTGGAACGAGAGGCAGTCTGGTGCAAATCGCGGCATTCCGTGACAAGTTGTGACTATTGTATCTAATGTAATGAACTTTTTAGCACATGTTTAATCATGTCACGTATTTCATTTTTCAAATGTGACCTACATACAAAGTGTAGTGAGACTTTACAAACATACAAACACCCTGTATATCAATCAATCAGGTGAAGGTTGGCTGCTATGGATCTCCAACACTGTCTGTCTCTTGCCTTGATTGTACATTCTGTCAGACGGTCCATCTCTTGGTGTTATCTTCCCACTATTATCATTGTGTACCTCTTGCTTGCTTGCCCTCAACCTTGCCCTCCAGTATGGTTTTTATAAGAGTATTATGTCTTTTAACTTGGCTGAAATATATCACTTGCCTCATTTTTATTTCTTTCATCAACTCTCTTTTCATTCCCAGTTTTTCTAGAACCTCTGTATGTGATAGTTTCTATTTCCATGAAATACAACATATTCTTCTGTTTATCCACATCTCCAGGGCATCTATTCGACTTTTTAGTTGCTTGTTCAATGTCTGTCTGTCTGTCTGTATGTGTGTGTGTGTGTGTGTGTGTATATATATATATATATATATATATATATATATATATATATATATATATATATATATATATATATATATGAAAGAACGGAAGATGCATACCTTTGTCTGGGCACAAAAAACATTGACATGCCACATGTTGGGTTGAGAACAGTCTCATGACTTGAGTGGCACTGCTGGGCTACACATGCTGGGTTGAGGACAGTCTCATGACTTGAGTGGCACTGCTGGGCTACACATGTTGGGTTGAGCAGAGTCTCATGGCTTGTGCGACACTGCTGGATTGTGTGGAGAAGGATGCTGGCATTACAACATAATTTACAGTCAAGGAACATGAAACAGGACATGACTACAGTTACCCAACAGCTTAGTTATGTTATATCTTCTCAAGGTAGAGAGTTGATTGATTGATTGATTGATTGATTTAGGAACCGACATCACAGCATTCGGGACATTCCCATAAGCGCTCCGTCCCCATCCCCAGCAGCCAGTGAAGAGTTCCAACACTAATAGTTCCAGTAGCAACTTCTCCTCCTCACTCTCTCTTCGCTAGCCACTGAGTGATGTGTCAAGCACAGAGCACGTAGAGAGTTGAGTCAAGAACCAATATCACCAGCACATGGGACACTCGTACACTCACTTCGTTCTCATATTCAACAAACAGTGAAGAGTCCCAATACTAATAGTACCAGGTGCAGCCTGATTATGTGTTCATCTGGCCTTTCCTCTGAGTTATAAGTGTCGGTAAGATCTTCTGATCACTCATTGCGGCACCATTCTCTCCAGGCCATGATGGTTTATCTGTTCTTCCACTCTACACACATGATCCCAAATGGCCCAGACTACATCTGTCTTATCATGCACAAGTTATCCCACCCAGTGGGGCAGACCCAGCCAAACTGTCTCCCACCACATCAGCATATTCCGGGGTAAGGATCTAAGGATGCTCCCTATCTTTAATTTTTTAAATGAAGCCTGAGACTCGTGGTAGAGAAGAATGACTCAGCTTTATAAGAGATGAAGACTATGATCCAGTAAGGCTCTATTTTATAAACCAAGCATTGCAGTCTAAATGTGCTAACTATTAGCATAAGCTGGAGCAGCGCTGAGAACAGTTGAGTGGAGCAACAGAGACTTACCTTGGCAGAACTCTTGTTCCAAGCCTGCACCAGACCGTAGCGATGGCTCTGTTGAGACGATGACCTGTCATCATCATCTTCATCATCATAGGAACCTTTGTCTGTGTGGCAACTACTGCTGATGTAGCCAGATTTCAACACATTCACATCCAATGTCTGCTTGCCAGCTGGTATTACTGAGAAGCTGGTGTTGGCCTGTAATGTTGGTGTTACTGGCTGAGATAGTTTCCCTCCATAGAGGAATGGAGATCTTACTTCAGGGCTGACTCCTCCCATCTGACTGTCAGTGCTGCTGACAGAAATGACACTCTGTGAGGCATTGTCTGCAGAGTCACTGTTGAGCTCACCAAAGAATTTATAGGTCACCTCAGATCTTGTATCCAATTTCTTCTGTAGTTGCAGAGACTCATGACCTGGTTCATGAAGATCATCTAATGTAACCAGACAGTCCACGCTTGAGACTGTGCTCCCACAAGCTGCTTCTGGCCAGCCCTCATCTTCTGCCGTAGTGGTCTCCACAATCTGACACAGCTCCTCATCACTGAAAGATAAACGACACAATCTGACACAGCTCCTCATCAATGAAAGATAAATGACACAATCTGACACAGCTCCTCATCAATGAAAGATAAAAGACACATTCTGACACAGCTCCTCATCACTGAAAGATAAAAGACACAATCTGAGACAGGTTCTCACCACTGATAGATAAAAGACACAATCTGACAGCGCCTCATTACTAAAAGATAAAAGACACATTCTGACACAGCTCCTCATCAGCGAAAAATGAAAGGCACAATCTGAGACAGCTCCTCATCACAGGATGAAAGGCACAATCTTAGACAGCTCCTCATCACGGGAAGATAAAAGGCACAATCTGACACAGCTCCTCATCACTGAAAGATGACAAAATCTGCCTGTCAACAGTTAAACATGTCACCATGGCGTGCTGGAATATGGTAATAACGTCACAAGTACAGGATCCTTTTCACACAACTTGAGACATATTAGGACATATGGATCAACCTTGAGTCAGTTTTTAAATTCTGCCTCGATGCACACTGGAACCCATGACCACTGTCATTAGACATTAGTCACTTTCCAACTTCATGGCAACGTGTTGTCCCCATTAGGCTCCGTTCCTGTGCCAGTGAATATCACACAAAATGATTCTCACTGCCCCATGTGAAAAGTGGAACAGACAGGGGTCTCGACAAACCCATAGCCTGCACATGTATACTATGCATAATGCCACCGCCAGAATGCTAGCACAAAAGTCCGCCACAGAAAATTCAGTTCATCATCGAGGGAAGCGTCAGTCGCTAGAAAACCAGCTGCCACACATTATTGCATAAGACAATCCATCCAGTACAGAAACAGGCCTGCTGCCATCATTCTAAACATACAGTTCCCGTTACAAACAACCGTGGACAGATGTAAAAGCTTTCCACACGAAATTCACAGCTCACAGTGTTGCTCCACACACTCAACTTAGTACCAGGGCGACGAAACCAGGCACTACCAGTCCAACATGAGGAAAATGCATATGCAAACTGTATCCCCAAGCATAAACACTTGAGAGGCCTTAACCATTCAAATGCCTATCCTCCATGCTGCAGACCGGAAGTCATCATTTGCCATAGTCACTGTACTGGAAGACAAGCATGCTGGCCACCATGCTACCATAACTACCATATCTCTCTATCTGATTCTTGCCATGGGTTACACAACTGGATAAGTCAGTTAGTCAAGCCTATCAAGTTATAGTGACTACAACACTATCTCTACTCTCAGTTGTGTTTCATCTCATTCTTACTGGAGTATGAAGCAACTGTTAATTTACTTGTGTGTGGTTTATTAATTTTTTCCTCTTTAAACAACGACCATGAATCTGCAACCCTGACCAGACCGTGAGAACATCAAGTGAAAATGGGTGAGGTCAGACAAGAGCACTATGGAGGGAGCCAAATAAGAATAGTTAACCAACACAGTTGACCATTGCATGATCAGGGAGATACTGAGGACGGGATCCGAACACTTATGGCCTGAATGAGCCAATGTGCAATGAGGATAATTCGACAACTAATTGAACTTCCTCCCTGCTTGACAAGGGATACAATGCATCACCACATACTGTCACATCATTAATCACATCACAGAGGTGACTGTCAACTGCCATTTACTGCCAACATAGTACCTCGCGGTGTATGGCAGAGGGGTCTTTAAGCCTGAGGAATTAAGGCCACCTGGCTAGTGCAGTCGCCGCGAACTGTGCAGGTTAGAATTTTCTTTTTGCCCCCGACAGAAAAAAATCCCACACCTTACGAGGGATCGAACCCGGGTCTCCCGAATGGGAGTCCGGTGTTCTATCCACTCGGCCATCCGCTCCTCACAGAGGTGACTATCACAGAGGTGACTATTCATTTCAGGTTTGGACAGCAGGTCCCTGTCTGGTCAGTCTGTTTCAACAAACAAACAACTCATCACCAAATACTGGTCTGTTCACCAGCTGACAACAGGGACAATCAGCATTTACACCCTGGGACTTCTGCTGGAAGAGACTAAGTGCTAATGGACTTGTCTTGAGTGCAGTAACATTGATTGTGCATCATAATCATCACATTAAGTGTACATACATCTGTACAAACAAATCAGGCTCAAGAAAGAAAGAGGAGAGTAAATCAACCAATGTGAAGTAATATAGGAGCAATCAATCCAGGGAAAAATCAAAATTAGCAACACTAAAACTCTGTGAAGACCCAGAAAGAGTTAACCAAAGGAATATAAGACACATTGAAGAAATCAAACATGACGTTAGTACAAGTAACTAAGACAAGTGAAACACAGAAAATTGTATTTGCCTCCTCCCTGCGATGTTTCACGTCACAAGCAATAGGGCAACAGAAAAATACATCTGCATCATAATCACAGCATAGGTCAGCATGGTTGAATTAACTCTTAAACTTCCACTGTGCTGATGCCGAGGTAGTGGGTTCATCCCCTATAACGGTCAGTTAGACTAAAATACTGACTTCTTGTCCTTGACTTGGGATTGTAAATTACAAATACCTTAGTTTTCGAGGTGGGTTTGCCTGATCGCGAGGGACACTGGTAATAGGGAAAGCTAATCCACACGCACAAATCATTTAGTGCACTAGTAGTAGTAGCACGTGTATGGACTACGCTTGAGTTACAAGCCAGCGAAAAAAAAAATTATAGCATTATATGGGAACATACATATGTCTCATAATATAAACAATAAGTGGGAACATATTAGGGACGTTCATTTGAAACCCGTTCCAATGGCTTTATTACAAAAGCATGAAAGAAATATTAACAGGTGTGGTAGAATTAAACAAAGCATTCATTTTGAATGAATTATGCACCATGGGGTGGTCAGAAGAAGGTAGGCGGCGAATGTCGTCCGTGAAAAACGATTGTGGTTGCTCACTGAACCATGTGTTACCGTGTTCATTACGTCTGCATCTGTGAAAATCGTTGCCTTGAGAGGAAGAGAAATGCATCACCCTCCACTCTGTAATGCAGCAAGTGGTTCAAACACCATCCCATGTGTTCCTCTTTTTGGTGATCGGTCAACATCCGTGGTACCCACTGTGAACACACCTTCCGATATTGCAGTTTCTTATGAACAACCTTTTGAATTGTCCCAATTGACACATCAAATTCTTTTGCTAGTGAACGTATGCTTTGGCAACGGTTCATCTGTACCGCTGCATCAATTTTGGCAATGGTTTTTTTCTGTTGCAACAATATGTGTTTGACCCGGCCGTCGAAGATCTGTCGTGAACTGACGTCCTTTCCGAAACATTCGTGCCCAGTCTGTCACTATTGTCTTTGACACACATTTGTTATTGTACAAAACATGACCACCCACGCTTATCGGCATGGCACATGATGGATTTCCTTCTTCTTAGTGATGACTATAATCTCTGTCTTCTTACAATTTAATTCCAACCGAAGTTGTTCACTGTGTGCAACAATCACATCTTCTAAATGTTGCAGATCCTGCTCATATTCTGCAATCAATACTGTATCATCCGCATATCTAATATTATTGATGTTATGTCCCCCAATCATGTTTCTTTTCATGAAAATAATTTCACTGTTCAGGGAAAAAAAGATCTGGAGCCATTACAGATCCTTGTGCCACATCTCTCTTAATAGGCTGATATTGACCTACTTCATTATCAATCTTCCTTTCATATTGTCAACATTTCTGAAAATATTGTCATTGTACAGGGAAAAAAGATCTGGAGACATTACATATCGATGTATCACACCTCTCTAAATAGGCTGATATTGACCAACTTCATTATCAATCTTTATGGCAGCTTGTTGTTTCCAATATATGTTTTTTATGAGTCTAAGATCTTTCCCATCAATTTGCAGATCTGCAAGCATCTGGTAAAATGGCGATGACTTGACGCTCATTCTTCAGCACATGCTGTTTTTGTGTTTTTCTGTGGATTATGTGTTATTTCGTATTCGTTTTTTACAGTTGTTAACAAGAAGCCATGGAAGGCAGGTGGTGGATGAATTTCGAGGGCAGCCGACAGATATTTGTTGGTTATGGTCTTAACTTTCGCGACGGTAGGCAGAAGATCTCGTTCACGGGACAATGGCTAATGTCACCGGCCAGTATGGTCATTGCCCAGGAAGGAAAGCAACAGCAAATTACCTTCTTTAAAAGTGCCTAGTTCATTATGATCAGCCTAATTACAGATCATCACAAGAAAAGGACA
Organism: Cepaea hortensis; assembly: GCA_963921405.1. Classification (NCBI taxonomy): domain Eukaryota; kingdom Metazoa; phylum Mollusca; class Gastropoda; order Stylommatophora; family Helicidae; genus Cepaea; species Cepaea hortensis. The sequence goes on from OY992876.1 coordinate 428,149,486, forward strand.
GGGACATTAATATTAGCAACATGGAATGTTAGGACGTTAAGTGACGACGAAAAATGAGATAACATCAAACAAGAAATGGAAAGAGAGAAAATTAGTATATTAGGGATGTGCGAAATGAGATGGACAGGAGCAGGGATTAAGATAGATAAAGATTTTAAGATTGTTTATTCTGGAGGAGAAGAACAACAAAGAGGGGTAGCAATTATCTTGGATCGGCAAACATCAAAATCTGTTCAAGTATATTGGGTTGTGTCAGACAGAGTTCTACTAGTTAAATTTAAGTGGCAGACCTTTTAACATAAATGTTATCAAGTATATGCCCCAACAGGAGAATTTATTAAGATAGTATAGAGGAATTTTCTAATGACATAGAGTCTGCTTTAATGAAGATTCAGAAGAAAATTCAGAAATATACATCACAATAGGTGATTTAAATGCAAAAGTAGGAAATCAAAGTGATGGGTACTCAGTAGGAAATCATGGTTGAGAGAGAAACAAAAGAGGATACAGACTTGTAGAATGGGCAAAAGAGCAGGAAATGATTGAAGGGAATATCTGGATTAAACAACACCCTAGAAGATTATGGACATGGAGGAGTCCTGACAGCAGGATTAGAAACCAGATTGATTACATTCTGATTAGCAGAAGGTTTCGAAATACGTTAACAATTGCAAAAACAGTTTCCAGTGGTGATTGTTATAGTGATCACAGATTACTTACAGGTATATTGAGGGTAAAGATAAAGAAAGTCAAGTATATAATAGGAAACACTAAATATGATCTGTGTACATTGAGAAATGACAAGGAAATACAAAACAAATTCAACATAGAAGTACAGAACAGATTCGATACATTGTCTGATCTAAAGAATTTATTTCAAGATGTGGATGATCAATGGGATATGTTGAAGAATTCAATCAGTTTGGCTGCAGAAACAACTATTCCAAAATTCAAGAAGGTGGGTCATAAGAAATGGATGACTGAAGAAATTTTACAACTAATGGAAACAAGAAGACTCAACAAAAATAATCCTGCCAAATATGAAGAAATTCACAGACAAGTCAGAATATTATGTAAAGAGGCTTGAGAAAAATTGTATAAAAATTGAAAAAAAAACAACAACACAACAGTCCAAGTACCAAATCAATACACAAAAGAATTCAGGAACTTACTAATTAAAGAACAAGTACATCTGCAGGCTGTCTTAAAACAAAAGATGGCAATACCATAATAGAAAAAGATCAGATTCTACATGTATGGTCATATTATGTGAAAAACCTTTATGATGATAACAGAGATGAACAGTATTCAAATTAATAATGAAGGACCGCCAATTTTGAAGATGGAGGTTCAGAATGTTCTTAAACATATGAAAGCTGGCAAGACCCCGGTTCAGATAACAGAACAACAGAAATGATTAATGATCAAGTCACCAGACTGCTGAAAACAATATATGATACTGGAGATATACCTTCTGAATTATGTAATTCTGTATTTATTGCAATCCCAAAGAAATCAGGAGCCTTAGAATGTGATCAACATCGAACAATTAGTATAAAGAGTCACATCACGAAGATTTTGCTACGAATTATCATGTAAAGAGTGAGGAAGAAAATACAACCTGAAATAGGGGAAGAACAATATGGGTTTGTAGAAGAAAAGGGTACAATAAATGCTACGGTCAGTTATCGACCGTTTTGTAGAAGTAAGCAAAGATATTCATCTTTGCTTTATTGACTACACAAAGGCTTTCGATAGAGTAAGACATATGCTTGCAGATCTACAAATTGATGGGAAAGACATTAGACTTATAAAAAAAAACATATATTGGAAACAACAAGCTGTCATTAGAATTGATATTGAAGTGGGACAATATCAGCCTATTAAGCGAGGTGTGAGACAGGGATGTGTAATGTCTCCAGATCGTTTTTTCCTATACAGTGAAAATATTTTCATAGGAGGATGAAACATCAATAACATTAGATATGCAGATGATACAGTATTGATTGCAGACAATGAGAAGAATCTGCAACAATTAGTAGATGCGGTTGTTGCACACAGTGAACAACTAGGGTTAGAATTAAACTGTAAAAAGACACAGATTATGGTCGTCACTAGGAAGAAAGAAGTACCACAATGTAATATACAAGTAAATGGGAATATTCTTCAACAAGTGAATCGGTACAATTACCTCGGAGCAGTCATAACATCTGATGGGAGATGCCTTGCAGAGATTTGAACAAGAATCGCCATGGTGAAAGTAGCCTTTAGCAAGATGAAAAACATACTGACCAATAAAAAGATGTCAATTGAAACGAGAAAAAGAGTGTTGAGGTGCTACATGAGCCCGTAATTTTGTATGGATGTTAAGCATGGACAATGAGCAGTCAAGCTGAAATACATATTATGGCTGTGGAAATATGGTTTCTGAGGAGAATGTAAAGACAGACTGAAAAACCAATGACCAGGTCCTACAAGAAACAAATGAAAATCACAGATTGATTAGAGAAATTAGATGTAGACAGTCAACATTTTTGGTATGTTATGAGAAGACATGAATTGGAGAACTTGGTGACAACTGGCAAGATCGAAGGGAACAGATCAAGGGGAAGACCGAGAAGTAAATACCTAGATGGCTTGGCCACATGGCATGGTCGAGACAAGAATACTGAGCTTATCCACGACTCTGGTGATCGAGTGAAATGGCGAGTCATGACAGCCCTCGCTTTCCGGCATGGCGCATGATGGATGGAAGCATCTCCATCATGTTGACATGTCTTACTTTATCGAACACCTTTGTGTAGTCAATAAAGCAAAGACGTAAGTCTTTGTTTACTTCTACAGAGCGTTCAATTAATGTTCTCAGCATATACACAGAATTTACTGTATCCTTGCCTTCTACAAACCCACATTGTTCTTCTTCTATTTCAAATGTATGTGAAAAATTTATGTGAACAAGTGAAATAGCTGAGCAGCACACAATCATGAAAAGAAGCGGTCTTTAGAATATCAGACAGCAGAGAAGATTGGAGAGTCATAACTGTGACCTGGCAGTTGGAGATTAATTACTTGAAAACAATGAGTGTGCTTAAATGTGGGATCTGAACCCATGATGTTTGAGACTTATTAGTTAGCAACCTGACAACAACTAATGTAAACATATTACCTGGATGTGGTTGTTGACCAGACCACACCTCCCACATCCCTGTCAACACCCTCTCCGACAGCAGCAACTTCCTTCTGAAGAGTGCCAGGCAGACTCAACATCTCATTTCCAGTTTGTGATTCCCTCAGGAGATGTACAAGAACAGCTGTCCCAAATACACAAAAACACAGCTGGTTATGGCAACAGGCTACTTCCAATACAAAACACAGATTTCAGGAGACAGAAATTATCAGTACAAAATTGAAAGTCTGCAACTCAGATACCTGATTTAAAACATCATTTAGATGTACAGCTACAGTGGGTTCTGTCATGTGTGTAAACATGACTGCTGCCCAAGAAACCTGGCCATGACCTAACGAGATACCCTGACCTTAACCCAAGGAGATACCACCTTGGCCTTGACCCAGTGAGACTACATTGGCCTTGACCCAGTGAGACACCATCTTGGCCATGACCCAATGAGACACCATCCTGACCGTGACCGAATGAGACACTACCAAGACCTTAACCAAGGGAGACACCACCTTGACCTTGACTTAGTGAGACATCATCTTGGCCTTGTCCCAATGAGATACCATCTTGACCATGACCCAGTGAGACACCACAATGACCTTAAACCAGGAGACACCATCTTGGCCTTGACCCAGTGAGACACCCACACTGCTTGTGATTCAACAACCCAAAACAATATATCTGCACATCTATGCTACAAGTCAATCTAGGTTGGTAACTATAGCTTCCAATTTTTATGTTTCCAAGTGTGTCCTCTAATCATTACATCTTCTACTTCTAGGAGCACCACACGATGCATGTGTGTTTATTTATAAACTATCTATGCTGCAACATACTAGACTAGAAACTATCATTCTCTTCTACACAGAAGTGGTGAGAGCTCCTTCACCCCGTCTTCCACTCATCACCCCTCTCCTTCCCAAGGCTGTGGCCAGACCCTGGAGCGTGGTGCGGTCTTGAACTTGTAGATTTAATACCAAGAATGAATTGTGCCTGTGTACGTGTTTGTTTTAAAAAGTTATATTTTATATATTATATATTATTTGTCCAGGAGACAAATGAAAATCGTAGATTGATTAGAGAAATTAGACGTAGACAGTCAAAATATTTTGGACATGTTATGAGAAGAAATGGACTGGAGAACTTAGTGACTCGTCTGGCAAGATCAAAGAGAACAGACCAAGAGGAAGACCAAGAGGAAAATATCTGGATGGCTTGGCCATGGACAAGACAGCAACACTGAGCTGATCCACGACTCTGGTGATCGAGTGAAATGGTGAGTCATGACCGCCCACGCTTTCCCACATGGCACATGATGGATTGATTGATATTATTTTTGTAAACAGATGAAAAAATCCCTAGAAGCATTGGAGATGTTTTATAGAAGAATGCAGAAAATTAGTTGGACCGCCAAAATGAGCAATCTGGATATTTTGAGGGAAGCTAAGTAGCAAAGACAACTTATTACAAATGTCAGAAATAGGCAGTCATCATTTTTTGGCCATATTATGAGAATACAAAAACTGGAACATGTTGTGACATTCAGAAAGATTTGTGGAAAGAGAGATAGAGGAAAACAGCATGAGAAAATTCTTGACAGTCTTGTGTCATGGCACGGAAGGGAGTCAACACACGAATTGATCGATGATGTCGGAGATTGCAATTTGTGGAAAGCATATCGCTCACGCCAGCCGGCAAGGCACTGGATGATGATATTTTCCATTCAACCCTATTGGGTTAAAATTGGTATACATAGTGTACAATTATCTCGGAACAGTCATAACATCTGATGGGAGAAGCTTTGAAGAGATTAGAACAAGAAATGCCATGAAGAAGGTAGCCTTTTGCAAGATGGAAAACATACTGACCAATAAAAAGATGTCATTTGCAATGAGAAAAAGAGTGTTGAGGTGCTACATAGAACCTGTACATTTGTATGGTTGAGAGGCGTGGACAATGAGCAGACAAGCTGAAAAACATCTAATGGCTGTGGAAATGTGGCTTCTGAGGAAAATGCGAAAAATACCATGGACAGACAGAAAAACCAATGACCAAGTCCTACAAGAAACAAATGAAAACTGTAAACTGATTAGAGAAATTTGACTTAGTCAAACAGTTTTTTGGTTACTTTATGAAAACAAATAAATTGGAGAACTTGGTGACAACTGGCAAGATCGAGGGGAAGAGAACAAAGGGAAGGCAGAGAAGTAAATCTGGATGGCTTAGCCACATAGTTGAGACAAGAACACAGAGATAGCGAAACATGACTGCCCACGCTTATCGGCATGGCACATGATGAATGAAGTGTCTTTTACTAATTCACAAAATTGATTATTTGTGTGTTCGTGGCTTTTGCACAACTCTCATTTTCATTTGAAACATTCCATTTGTGTCATAGAGTTGTGTTGTTGTCTGCTGATGCTAACTGTTGCCCTACAACTATTTACTTGTGAGTTCTTTCAGCTGTGTCCGTGTGTTCTCTGTAGATTATCTGTGGTCTGTCCACCTTCTGTTTGGCTGCGAGCCTGTTTAAAGTGGTCTTTGCTGTGTCTCTAATGACTTCTCTATCCTGTCCTAGATGCTCATGTTAATGTGACTGCCATCATTCTCTCTTAATTCTCTACTTGTTGTCACATCTGGTCACCTCATCTGCCATCATTCTCTCTGAATTCCCCACTTGTTGTCATATCTAACTACAAAAATTAGATTCTTTAAGAGCATGCATTTTTCCTGTTGCAACATATGCCTGTGAGACCTGGACACTTACTAAACAAGCTGAACAACGCATTAAATGCCTTTGAATATAAATGTAGATGAGTTCTAAGAATATCTTGGGTAAAGAAAAGAACAAATGCATCCATACTTCAAAAGCTGAATACTGAAGAAGGTTGGCTATTAATGACGATAAAACAAAAAAAATTGAAATATTTTGGTCACTTGAAACATCACGAAAGTTTGGAGAGAACAATAACAGAGGGTTATATGCCTGGGAAGAGAGGAAGAGGAAGGCCAAAGAGAAGATGGATGTAGTATGTCGCGGATGATGTCCATATGGGTGTATCAGATGCAGGACATCTTGCTTATGATCGACAGGTTTTCCAGAAGGTCGTTATGGGAGCGAGGTTCTGCAAAGGACATGCTACTGTATGAATGAATACCACATCTGGTCACCTCATCTGCCATCATGCTCTCTGAATTCCCCACTTGTTGTACATCTGGTCACCTCATCTGCCATCATGTTCTCTGAATTCCCCACTTGTCACATCTGGTCATCCCATCTGCCATCATGCTCTCTGAATTCCCCACTTGTTGTCACATCTGGTCACCCCATCTGCCATCATGCTCTCTGAATTCCCCACTTGTTGTCACATCTGGTCACCTCATCTGCCATCATGCTCTCGGAATTCCCCACTTGTTGTCACATCTGGTCATCCCATCTGCCATCATGCTCTCTGAATTCCCCACTTGTTGTCACACCTGGTCACCTCATCTGCCATCATGCTCTCTGAATTCCCCACTTGTTGTCACATCTGGTCACCCCATCTGCCATCATGCTCTCTGAATACCCCACTTGTTGTCACATCTGGTCACCTCATCTGCCATCATGCTCTCTGAATTCCCCACTTGTTGTCACATCTGGTCACCTCATCTGCCATCATGCTCTCTGAATTCCCCACTTGTTGTCACATCTGGTCATCCCATCTGCCATCATGCTCTCTGAATTCCCCACTTGTTGTCACATCTGGTCACCCCATCTGCCATCATGCTCTCTGAATTCCCCACTTGTTGTCACATCTGGTCATCCCATCTGCCATCATGCTCTCTGAATTCCCCACTTGTTGTCACATCTGGTCACCCCATCTGCCATCATGCTCTCTGAATTCCCCACTTGTTGTCACATCTGGTCACCCCATCTGCCATCATGCTCTCTGAATTCCCCACTTGTTGTCACATCTATTCACTCCATCTGCCATCATGCTCTCTGAATTCCCCACTTGTTGTCACATCTGGTCACCCCATCTGCCATCATGCTCTCTGATTTCCCCACTTGTTGTCACATCTGGTCACCCCATCTGCCATCATGCTCTCTGAATTCCCCACTTGTTGTCACATCTGGTCACCCCATCTGCCATCATGCTCTCTGAATCCCCCATTTGTTGTCACATCTGGTCACCCCATCTGCCATTGTCAGCAACTTGCTTGCTACAGGTCTTTCAGGACTCCCCTACTGTTGCACCGCACGAAATAACAACTCGTGTCATTTGCAAAAGGAATGCAATTTATTTAGAGCTGGCAATTTATAAGCTCTGCGAGCGGTATGCTTCATTGACATTAAACAACATGAATGTAATGAAGTGGTGAGAAATGATGCTAGTAATCACAATCTAAATATAAAGCCTACTATTTAACTATTGCCTAGAAACTTATAGCATTTGTCAAGAACACGTCTACTCTCTAATCGTCTCCAGTCGGGTCTGTCCACACGCTACACATTGCATGGTCAAGCACGGACGCTGTCCCCTCCGTGCAGTAGCGAGTTTTGCGTGCATGGAGTCCCAAGCACGCTGGCTCGTGAACTTGAGTAACCGGGTACTTCACGGTTACTCGTAAGGCCAAGCTTCCCAATGGCTTGGGGAAGCCCTCGCTCAATTGTCCTTATTGCCCCCTTGGTTGACACAAATGTGTCCCCTTGTGAAGCTATTTATAGCGCTGGTGTCTCTCCTGTCTGGTGTCTCCCTATTAGACTTGTGTTAACTCTTATTAACTCTCTAAATCCTTATTGGAGATTCTGACAGCCATCATGCTCTCTGAATTCCCCACTTGTTGTCACATCTGGTCACCCTATCTGCCATCATGCTCTCTGAATTCCCCACTTGTTGTCACATCTGGTCACCCCATCTGCCATCATGCTCTCTGAATTCCCCACTTGTTGTCACATCTGGTCATCCCATCTGCCATCATGCTCTCTTCACCTCATCTGCCATCATTCTCCCTGAATCCCTCACTTGTTGTCACATCTGGTCACCTCATTCAACTCACTTGATGAAATATGAGGGTCTGTGGTAAAATGGCCAAGCCATCCGCCTTGTGCTACAAAGGTTGTGGGTTCAATTCTGAATTCTGTCATTCGGTTCACAAGTGTAATTTTATTTAGTTTCTTTGGGGCAGCCACTGGAGCTAGAGTTTTTGCTCTCTGCAACGCTTTCAGCAGCCGCTCTTCAAAAAATAATACCTAACTGTATGGGATAGAACTCAGTGCAATCCTCTTGCCTTTAACTGCCTATTAAAAAAAGTCTGACAGAGGTCAGCAAGGCTGAATGGATAAGAGCACTTGCTCTTAAACTTCTGGTGTGCTGATGCCAATTTAATGGATTTAACCCCTACAGTGGTCAGCTGGACTAAAATGTTGACTTCTTGTCCTTCACATGGGGACATAAATTACAAGTACCTGAGATGTTGGAGTGGGTTCATCTGGCGAGGGACACTGGTAATAGGGAAAACTAATCCACATGCAAAAATAAGTCCAGTACACTTTCTAGGAGTGGCAACTATTAGCACGTGTATGGACTATGATTTCAAAGTGAGTGGACAAAGAAAACATTCTGTAACTTCATGATGCTGCCTACTTACCTCCTGTATGTATATCTGAGTGTCCAGCAACTTGAAGGTCACCCATAAAGACATCATCATCATCATCATCAAGTTCAATATCAAACTCATCAGCTGCCCGATGGTTGATAATGCAGCTTCTAGGTACAGGCTGTGAAGTGTGTGGTGTGATAGCTTTCCCTCCAGCAACACTGAGTGCCGGAGTTCTGGGCATGCTGATCCTCGGCTGAAATATGCCAGCGTATTTTTATATGTAGCCAGGACAAAAGCAATGCAACAAGAAATTTATCTAACTGAGAGATCAACTTTACAGGTGCCTAAAGGTTAAAAGTGACAGTATTGACCAGGATTGACCCCATTACTGGCACTGTCTCCCTCCACAGAATGGCAAGCTGCCTGGCCGGAGCACTGCAAGAAGTACAAAATCTGCAGCTCCAGTCATGACCTCCAGGGTCTCCACAAAATCTGCACTTGTCTGAACAACCAAGTCCAAAAACTAACTCATGACAGTCAGGCAGACAGCTTACCAGCTTCACCATAGAGACCCCTGGCAATGCATTTGTTTTTGCACGGGTCAGGAAGATGTACCTGAGGGCTTTACCAATCCCCAATATTTGTCTTCCAGAAGTACCCCTATGGTACTGTGTCTGGCAAATTCTTACCAGTCTTGTAGGATGTGTTCTGGAGTTTTTCTTTGGTGCTCCATGACTGCAAGTGCTGAGGCTAAGACCCATTCACCGAAGGTGTGCTCTGAGTACACAGTTCCCGTTCGCAGTCTGAAGATCTTGATATGCTGGTTTCTGCCTAGCTTGCTGATAATGCCTGTAACTTTCTTGTTGTTTTTCCCAATTCATGTTCGTGGCTAGTCTAGTAGTATCATTGCCTTTTTTGAAACTTTAGGATGGATGAAGCAACTTTGAAGTTTCCTGCGGCTTGTTCCAGCTCATCAGCTTTTTCATTTCTGTAGAAATCTCCTAACTGTGACCAAGACAACTGTATGCCAAACCAGTTTCACACTTGATGAACTCTTGATTGTGAGTCTGGTATATGAGTATTATGAACTGACCATGCTTTGTCAGAACAAAGAGGAGCCTTCACTTTCTTCCACCCTTTGTGTTTCCGATATCAGTATTTGCATAATCATGAAACTACTGTCACTTTGCTTTTAAAACTGTCTTTCCGTTAGTTACTTATCCATATTTGACTTTTCACAAAACCATTCTCACTGTCTTTATAACCATACTTCACTATTCACATATCCATCCATCCATCATGTGCCGGCTCCGTGGCTAAAGGCTTGTGAACGCGGTTCGTGAGCCGGGTACCATGCGTTCGAAGTTCAGCTGCGACCGATTTGTGCAGCCGACTGTGTCGCGTTGTGTTATAACATGCTGGTATGGGAGCCGGTTGTTCAGAAAGCAATGGCAAACTACTGAACGTAACACTTGCCTAGTACATCAACAGCAGCTGAAAAATGCTGGTGTTGACTGCAACGTCCTGTAAGGGATATGCAACAAAAATCATGTGCCATGCCGATAAGCATGGGCGGTCATGTTCTGCCATCTCACTCGATCACCAGAGTCATGGATCAGCTCCGTGTTCCTGTCTCAACCATGCCACCAGGCCAAGCCATCCCTAGATGGTCTTCCCCTTAGTCTCTTCCCTTCGATCTTGCCAGTCGTCACCAAGTTCTCCAAGTCATTTCTTCTCATAACATGCCCAAATAAATTTTCACTCTCTACGTCTAATGACTCTAATCAGTTTGCGATCTTCATTTGTTTCTTAAAGGACTTGTCCATGGTATTCTTTGCATTTTCCTCAGAAACCACATTTACACAGCCAACAGCTGTTTTTTTAGCTTGACTACTCATTGTCCACGCCATACAAAAGTACAGGTTTTATGTAGCACTTCACACTCTTTTTCTCGTTTCAAATGATATCTCTTTATTGGTCAGTATGTTTTTCATCTTGCAAAAGGCTACCTTCGCAAAGGCAATTCTTGTTCTAATCTCTTCAAGGCATCTCCCATCAGATGCTTGTTGTTGTTGTTTGTCCATCAAGAATGATTATGATCATTAATTTCATCCAGTGGGATTGAAAGTATGGAGCCGTGAGTTCTAAGATGGCTGATAAGGCCTATTTTGGCTTGAAATGTTCTTTGACAATGTGGACAAAGAATTCTCAACGTTTCTGGAGGAGGATTTCCTGCAGTGGTTTTTCCGTCCTGCCTTTTCTTCACAGCTCTTGCAGTCTTGGTTGCCTCACACGTGACTGCACCCTTGCGTAATTATGCACACCATGAATTTCGGTCTCTGGCTGCAGTCTCCCAGGTGTCATGATGAATTCCCAAAGCATTCAGTGAGATTTTCAGTGTCTTTAAAGCATTTCCTCTGGCCACCTTGGGAGCGTTTACCACAACGCAACTCGCTGTAAAAATTTTGTTTAGGGAGCCTGTGATCTGACATGCGAGTTAAGTTACCAGCCCAGTGAATCTGATTCTTCATTAGTAGAGTGTGGATACTGGGCATGGATCTTTCTAGGACTTCAGTGTCTGGGATCTTGTCTTGCCATTTAATCTTCAGTAGCTTCCTAAGGCAGACTGTGTGGAAGTGGTTTAATTTCCTAGCATGTCACTGATAAACAGTCCAGGTTTCACAAGCATATAGCAGTGTAGATAATACAACTGCTTTGTAGACTTTCAGCTTTGTTTGCAGGCTTATTTAATTTCTGTCCCATACATTCTTGTACAGTCTGCCAAAGGCTGCGCTGGCCTTGGAGATTCTTGCATTCACTTCGTCATCAATTATGGCAGCTTGAGACACAGTGCTGCCAAGATAGGTGAATTTTTCCACAACACTTAGACTATGACCATTCACTTTGATATTCGGCACAGTGTGATTATTCCCTGGAGCTGGCTGGTACATAACTACAGTCTTCTCCAAGTTGATATTGAGCCCAAAGTTGGCACAGACATGTTTGAAAGCTGAAACATTGTGTTGCATGTCTGCCTCTGAGTTGGTATATAGAGCGCAATCATCAGCAAACAGGAGCTCTCTGGCGGTGTCGCTGTTAATTTTTGTTTTAGCTTTCAGCCTTCTGAGATTGAATAACTTTCCATCCATGCGGTAGTTGATGTCTATTCCAATGTAATTGTTCTCGAAGGCATTCGTCAACATAGCTGAAAACATGAGGCTGAACAGTGTTGGTGCCAGGACACATCCTTGCTTCACTCCATTGGTGACAGGAAAGGGCTCAGACAGTTCACCATTTTCCTGTACTCTTGCCTGCATACCATCATGAAATAGCTGCACTATTTGGACACACTTTCGTGGACAGCCATATTTTGCCATAATATTCCACATTCCTTCTCTGCTGACTGTATCAAAAGCCTTGGTAAGGTCAATGAAAGTGGAGAACATTTCGCAGTTCTGTTCCTGACATTTCTCTTGCAGCTGCCTTGCAGCGAAAATCATATCAACAGTTCCTCAGATGCTATGACTGTGCCGAGATAACTGTATCGATTCACTTGCTTAAGAATATGCCCATTTACTTGTATATCACATTGTGGTATTTCCTTCTTCCCAGTGACGACCATAATCTTCTTCTTAATATTCAGTTCTAACCCTAGTTGTTCACTGTATTTACATATACATTCTGGCTATTTGAAAAAACCATGCTTGATAAATCATATGATCATTCTTAATATTCATATAACTATATTCATGTACCAATACTTGACTATTCACATAACTATACTAGACTATTCACATAAAATTTGACTATTCATATAAACTTACTTGACTATTAAAATATTACTTGATTAATGATATAACATTCACATAATCTTCCCTCACTATTCACATAACCATACTTGACTTTTCATATTACCATACCTGACTATTCACATAACTATACCTGACTATTCACATAACCATACTTGACTATTCACATAACCATAGTAACTATTCACATAACCATACTTAACCATTCACAAATGCCTACCACATTGCCCAGGAAACCATGCTGCTGCACAATGTTGAACATCTCCCTGATGTCTCGGGTTGCCGTGACAACTGGCGGATCCCTCCTGGCCAGTTTGGCATCTGGAGTCTGTGCAGCTGTTGGTGTAATGTTACTGCGTTTGTTGGAGGGGTTGATCTTACAGCATTTGTGTCCACACTTGGATTTATCAAGGCATTTGTGGCTGCATTTCTTCAGAGACTTATTAGCCAGTGGAGTGGCTGCAGGAGGTAGGCTGTTCAATGGAGCTGTGGTAAGCAACAGTTATTGTAAGCATCGTCATATATAACATTAACTATCAGAATGCAGGCTATTTTGGTTATAGTTTAGGTGTATTCATCATCATCGTGTGCCATGTGAATAAGCGTGGGCGTCATGTTTCACCATCTCACACGATCACCAGAGTTGTGGATCAGCTCTATACTATACTTACAAACAAAATTATCAATTCCAGTGTGAGTGCCAAGCAACTTACATAGATAGAATGGAAAGACAAGTAGCAAACTGAGTAGGCAAACATATACTAGTGTGTGTGGAAAAGAGAGTTTATCAGCCTTCAGGAATCCCTGTGCAGTCAGAAGGATATTAAAAGCATCGACGTCGATTTCTCAACACCTAATACAATAAAGCTGTTGAAGCAGGAAGATCAAATTGCACCACACATGGCTCAGTCTTAAGTCCATACAGTAGCCAGCCAAAAGCTGTGCACAGCATGAAGTTTGTAGTTCCAGCATGAGCTCCCAGGGGCCTCCGATAAATTTGCACTCGTGAAACAAATGACGGAATGCAAAATGAACCCATGACCTTGGTAGTGTGAGACAGACAGCAAGACCACTTCAACACGGAAAGCCCTGATACTCTGAATAATGTGTAAAACTGTGATATCCCTGTGTGAACATGGATTCACTCCTAAGGAACACTAACATGAACAACATCTCTTACTTGACATCTTGACTAGCTGAACTGCTTGACTCAGTTTTGAAGCTGGTGTTTGAGCCTGGGTAGAATACAACACATATCATTGCTAACATATGAGTCTGGGTTTTGGTATGTGAACTGATATGTGGTGTGTTCTATCCAGACTAAGATTGCAGCATTGATATGTGCTGTCTTCACGTATCAATGCTGGCATCTGATCCTAGTTAGAACACAACACATGTCACAATCATGAATAAACAGAAAAATAAGACTGATTGTTCTCGTACTATATAGATTTTAAAATATATATTCATGACTACATTGAAGAAAATGAGAGCAACCTATTACCAATTCCATCTTTCCAAAAATAATATTGCCAGTTCCATCTTTCCAAACATAATATTGCCAATTCATATTTCCAAACATAATATTGCCAATTCATATTTCCATAACATAATATTGCCAATTCCAGAGCTAATTAACTTGACCAAGGTTCTCAATAGAATCTGGATGTATATAAGAAGACAATGTGTCAGGTCTTAGTCAGATATGACTGAGCTACTGTATGACAGTAGACGGTACTACCTGCTTTCTGTCAGCACCGAATGTTGGCCGGCGCTTACCAAACCTGAACCCCACATTGTGCCAATGGCTTCGGGCGGAAGAGCCCAATTGGGAGGGTACAAGCCTTATCATGGTGAGAGGAACTGCAACCTAAAGACAAAATGTCATGGAGGGCAGACCAGGCCCTAAGCCTTGGTTGGTAACTGGTCAAGGATGGAAGCGGAGGCGGACAGATAGAGCATTGCTTTGCTGATCCGGCAGCTTCTGCAGCCTGTCTTGTTCCAGATGTATACGTGTTACCTTTCCTCTGGAGTGAACTAGGCAGGCTGAGAGAAGGATCATGCTGCATGGGCAATACATGGTCTCTATATTTTAGCCCAGGCTTTGTGCTATGGAGAGGCAATAACTCCATCCCTGGTCTTAACTAGTCTCAGAATCAAAGCAAGAGGCAACATTTACGGGTTATAAGTCCTTGTCAATTGGCGTAGACATGGGGCGCCACGGGTTACCTCTGACGGTGGGAGATACCTACAGGTGTCACTGATCAGCTACCACCCGCCTCAAGCTGGGCAGCCCTTGGTCAACTGGGTGCTGATCCGCCACATCCTGCCTGCTTCAATGGGTGCTTGGGGCTAGGACAAAATCTGAATCGCAGGCTGTAAAACCAATGCACCAAGGCACTAATAAAATGAAAAATAGAAACCTCAAGCTACGCTTGCAACCTGGAACGTAAGAACCATGTGTCCAGGATTTTCCACTGACTTGACGAATATTGATGATGTGAGAAAAACGGCTGTGATTGATGCCAAATTCAATCATCTTAACATCGATATTGTTGGCCTGCAGGAGACTCACCTCGCCAAGGAAGGGTCACTCAGGGAAAACAATTACACCTTTTTTGGAAGGGTAGAGGGCAGGCAGAAAAAAGGCAACACGGTGTGGGCTTTGCAGTGAAGAATTCACTACTGGGAATGATTGAAATTCCAGCTGGAGGGGTGAAAGACTATTATCACTGTGCTTGGCAACCTCCTGTGGTTTTGCCATCATTATTACTGCATATGCACCAACACTAGCTTCCTCTGATGATCTGATGATGTGAAAGATTCGTTCTACGAAGAGTTACGACTCTGTGATCAAGGCAGTTAAAAAATCCGACTACATTTATATGCTCGGTGATTTCAATGCTCATGTGGGCAAGGATTCAAGTTAAAAAAATTTTTTTTTTTTAAATACAACATCGGTCGCATGAATGAATATGGGCAAAGGCTGCTGGAGCATTGCACCAGAAATAACCTATGTATTACAAACTCCTTTTTTAAAACAAAAGAGTGGCATAAGGTTACATGGAAACATCCAAGATCTGGCCATTGGCATCAGCTGGACTTCATCATCACACGGAGACAACATCTTAACCATATATCATTAACTCAAAGCTGCCACAGTGCTGACTGTGATACGCATCATTCTTTGGTGGTTGCAAGAGTTAGACTGAGACCAAAGAAAATCTACACAGCTAAACATAAATCTAGCCCAAAGATTAATATTATTAACACTCACGATCCTGAAAAGTGCTTTGAGTTTCAACAGCAACTTGAAGACGCATTCAATGATACATCAGAAAATTGTACAGTAAGTGAAAAGTGGGGAAACTATCACTGCAGCACTTGATTGATAAAAAGAAGATGGCTCTCTTAAGAAACAAGGAAAGAACAACACGTAACACTTTCAGAGAGCTGAAGCAAGCTAGGAAGGATGTGCAAAAGGCTGCCAGGCAGTGTGCAAATGAATATTAGATCAAGTTATGTGAGTCCATTCAAATCGCAAGTGATAAAGGAAACATCAGAAGCATGTAGGAAGGAATAAAGAAAGCCTGTGGTCCAATGATCAAAAGAAGTGCACCACTGATAACCTTGACTGGTGAAATCATCACTGATAAGAAACAGCAGATGGATAGATGGGCAGAACACTATTTAGAGCTTTACTCAAGTGCGACCAAGTTAGCTGATGATGCCCTGCCAACACTTGACCACCTGGACACACTTCCCACCATAACAGAAGTTAAGTGTGCTATAAATGAACTTGTATCTGGCAAGGCCCAGGTAAGGATGGGATTCCAATAGAGGTTATCAGGAGTGGGCAAGACACACTCACTCTACAGATCTACCAGCTAATAAGGCTATGCTGGCGAGAAGGACAAGTCCCACAGGATTTCAAAGATTCAAGCATCATATCGCTGTACAAGGAACAAGAGCGATCAGAGCGACTGCAACAACTATAGAGGTATTTCACTTCTGTGTACTGTTGGGAAAGTATTTGCCAGAATTGTTCTGCGCAGACTTCGAGTCCTAGGAGATCAAGTCTACCCTGAATCACAGTGCGGCTTCCCGACAGAACCAGTCTACCTAGATATGATATTCTCATTGCGACAAATGCAAGAAAAATGCCGGGAACAAAATCAACCACTGTTTATTGCCTTCATTGATCTCACAAAGGCATTTGATTTGGTCAGTCGTGAGGGTCTGTTCAAGGCACTAAAGAAGATTGGCTGCCCACCAACTCTTCTGTCCATTGTAGAATCTTCCACACAGGCATGAAGGGTATAATCAAGTTTGATGGTGCAACTTCAGAAGTGTTTGAAATCAAAAGTGGGGTTAAGCAAGGTTGTGTACTAGCTCCCACCCTCTTTGGAATATACTTTTCACTTCTACTGAAATATGCCTTTTGTGATCAGGCTGCCGGTATATACATTCACTCGCGCTCAGATGGCGGCCTCTATAACGCTCAGAGATTGAAGGTCAAGACCAAAATTAGGAGGGTACTAATCAGAGATTTGCTTTTTGCAGATGCTGCTGCAATTACGACCCATTCTGAGGAAGAATTACAACATCTACTATCTGCATTCTCCGATGCTTGTTCTCAATTTGGTTTAACAATTAACAAAAAGAAGACACAGATTATGTCACAAGGTGCACATGGGGTACTATCAATCTTTATTGACGATGTCGAATTGGAGATAGTAGACCATTTTACATATCTAGGATCAGAGATAAATAGCAAATTATCCCTAGATCAGGAAATCAACATCAGGACTGGTAAGCCAGCAACAACATTGAACCTGTTAGCAAAAAGAGTCTGGGAGAACAGGAAGCTTACTGCCAAAACAAAAGTCCTTGTCTATCAAGCCTGTGTCCTTAGTACTCTTCTTTATGGCAGTAAAACCTGGTCAACTTACTCACACCAAGAGAAACGTTCAAACAGCTTTCATATGCGGTGTCTGAGAAGAATGCTTGGTAGAAGTGAATACTTAGTATAAGTATATAAGTGGCAAGACAAAATCACAAATACTGAAGTATTGGAAAGATCAGGTTGTGTGACGGTATGTTCTATGCTCAGTCTTCGTAGACTTAGATAGATAGGACATCTTAGGAGGATGGATGATGGTAGAATACCAAAGGACATCTTTTTTGGTGAATTACAGATGGGTAGGAGATCTCAGGGTCGGCCTCTACTATGATACAAAGATATGTGTAAGTGGGACATGATTGATACAGGCATTGATAATGCACATTGGGAGCAAGTCACAACCGACCGTGTTGCATGAAGGGCAACTATCAGAAATAGAATAAAGACAAAGGAGAAAATGACTGCAGATAAAGCACACACAGAGCGTGAAAGATGTAAGATGATGCATGATAGTGGAAAATACCATGTTTTCACATGCATCCACTGTGGACGAACATTTACAGCACGAATTGGCCTTACCAGCCACACTCACCACTGCCATGGGTTGTAGTTATTAAAGCCTTTTGGAAGCACAATGTACCAAACTATTGTCTGTCAAGACGGAAAGATGCCAATGAATGATGAGAAGACAAGACAGATGTATCCATGAACACTGGGGTGTGGATTGTTTTTCTTGGTTTGTCTTTATGAGAGGAGTGCATCATACCAGGAGTTGCACCTCAAAGATCACTGTGTCTGACTTAGACCTTCATTTGTAAAAAGATTTCTTCCTGTAAACAAATTCCATTCAAGGAAACAAACTCTATCTAAGCATGGGTAGGCTTTCTTTCCTAACAAATTTGCCAACGGGGCAGTCTTACAGCCTACTCTTCACAATTTATAACCAATGTGGGATTTTTAATATGCACAACTTGCACATGAGACCACCTGCTTCTCGCCTTCATATGAAAAGGCTAGCTGACCGATGTCATTACCTGAGAGAAAGGGAGCGCGTGACATCATTAAAATGGTGGTTCTTGGACACACTATAGCCATATCCTGATATAATTACCTGAGAGAACAGTGGGGGGGGGGGGGGGGTGTGACATTAAATTAGTGGTTCTTGAACACACTCCAGCTCTATCCTGATGTCATTACCTGAGAGAGCATGGGGCGTGTGACATCATAAAATTGGTGGATCTTGGACACACTCCAGCTCTATCCTGATGTCATTACCTGAGAGAACGGTCAGGGAGGGGGGGGGGGGGGCATGTGACATCATTAAATTGGTGGTTCTTGAACACACTCCAGCCCTATCCTGATGTCATTACCTGAGAGAACAGGAGAGGGGGAGGGTGTGCGACATCATTAAAATGGTTGTTCTTGAACACACTCCAGCTCTGTCCTGATGTCATTACCTGAGAACAGGGAAGGGGGGGGGGGTGACATAATTAAAATGGTGGTTCTTGAACACACTCTAACCCTATCCTGATGTCATTACCTGAGAAAACAGGAGGGTGGGGGTGTGACATAATTAAATTGGTGGTTCTTGAACACACTCCAACTCTATGCTGAGATCTCAGTCTGAGGTGGACACCATGCCTTCTCAGCCATTCTCCTCAAAGGTGGCTTGTCTAAACTCCTTCTACCTCAACCAACTATTACATTCACACATTATCAAAGGTGGCTTGTCTAAACTCCTCCCACACCAGCCAAACATTACATTCACACATTATCATAGATGGCTTGTCTAAACTCCTTCTATCCCAGCCAACTGTTACATTCACACATTATCATAGATGGCTTGTCTAAACTCCTTCTACCCCAGCCAACTGTTACATTCACACATTATCAAAGGTGGCTTGTCTAAACTCCTCCAACACCAGCCAAACATTACATTCACACATTATCATAGATGGCTTGTCTAAACTCCTTCTATCCCCGCCAACTGTTACATTCGCACATTATCAAAGATGGCTTGTCTAAACTCCTTCTACCCCAACCAACTGTTACATTCACACATTATCATAGATGGCTTGTCTAAACTCCTCCTACCCCACTACCCCAGCCAACTGTTACATTCACACATTATCATAGATGGCTTGTCTAAACTCCTTCTACCCCAGCCAACTGTTACATTCGCACATTATCAAAGGTGGCTTGTCTAAACTCCTCCTACCCCAACCACCTGTTACATTCACACATTATCATAGATGGCTTGTCTAAACTCCTCCTACCCCAGCCAAACATTACATTCACACATTATCAAAGGTGGCTTGTCTAAACTCCTCCTACCCCAGCCAAACATTACATTCACACATTATCATAGATGGCTTGTCTAAACTCCTCCTACCCCAGCCAAACATTACATTCACACATTATCAAAGGTGGCTAGTCTAAACTCCTCCTACCCCAACCACCTGTTACATTCACACATTATCATAGATGGCTTGTCTAAACTCCTCCTACCCCAGCCAAACATTACATTCACACATTATCAAAGGTGGCTTGTCTAAACTCCTCCTACCCCAGCCAACTGTTACATTCACACATTATCAAAGGTGGCTTGTCTAAACTCCTCCCACACCAGCCAAACATTACATTCACACATTATCATAGATGGCTTGTCTAAACTCCTTCTATCTCCGCCAACTGTTACATTCGCACATTATCAAAGATGGCTTGTCTAAACTCCTTCTACCCCAACCAACTGTTACATTCACACATTATCATAGATGGCTTGTCTAAACTCCTCCTACCCCACTACCCCAGCCAACTGTTACATTCACACATTATCATAGATGGCTTGTCTAAACTCCTTCTACCCCAGCCAACTGTTACATTCGCACATTATCAAAGGTGGCTTGTCTAAACTCCTCCTACCCCAACCACCTGTTACATTCACACATTATCATAGATGGCTTGTCTAAACTCCTCCTACCCCAGCCAAACATTACATTCACACATTATCAAAGGTGGCTTGTCTAAACTCCTCCTACCCTAGCCAAACATTACATTCACACATTATCATAGATGGCTTGTCTAAACTCCTCCTACCCCAGCCAAACATTACATTCACACATTATCAAAGGTGGCTTGTCTAAACTCCTCCTACCCCAGCCAACTGTTACATTCACACATTATCATAGATGGCTTGTCTAAACTCCTTCTACCCCAGCCAACTGTTACATTCACACATTATCATAGATGGCTTGTCTAAACTCCTTCTACCCCAGCCAACTGTTACATTCACACATTATCATAGATGGCTTGTCTAAACTCCTCCTACCCCACTACCCCAGCCAACTGTTACATTCACACATTATCATAGATGGCTTGTCTAAACTCCTCCTACCCCACTACCCTAGCCAACTGTTACATTCACACATTATCATAGATGGCTTGTCTAAACTCCTCCTACCCCACTACCCTAGCCAACTGTTACATTCACACATTATCATAGATGGCTTGTCTAAACTCCTTCTACCCCAGCCAACCGTTACATTCACATTATCAAAGGTAGCTTGTCTAAACCCTTCCTACCCCAGCCAACTGTTACATTCACACATTATCTCCTAGATATTAATTCCACTTCTGTTCTGTACATTTGTCTTTTTTTTTTGCGCTCGCTCGCTTTGAACTCAAGCGTAGTCCATACACACTATTTACAGTAGTGATGAACTGAATTTTGCGTGTGGATTAGCTTTCCCTATTAACAGTGTCCCTCGCCATCAGGCGAACCCAATGCGACTTTAGAGGTACTTGTAATTTACTTCCAAGGACGACAGGTCAACATTTTAGTCCAGCTGTCAGGTGTAGGGGCTGAACCGCTTACCTCAGCACCAGCACACCGGATGTTTTAAGAACACATGTTCTTACCCATTCGGCCATGCAGACCTGCCTGTACATTTGTGACTTTAACCCATTGTATCCCACTTGTGAATTCTTCCTGATGCTGGCAGTGATGACACTGTAGCAGACACCCCGAACAGGGAGAGAGAGTTACAGAAACAACAATAAAAGAATACCTTCTGATTGGGAGCTATCTGAGCGGACTCAAACCAGCCATCAGAATACACAGGCTCGTACTCTACACAGATGTCCAGTCCCACTGTGTGATATAGTATAGTGGGGTATGGTACAACATAGACAGTATAGCACAACTTATCATATTACAGTACAATATAATACATGAGTATAGTATAGTATAGTATAGTACAGTACAGTACAGTAGAAGGTGGTACTGCACAGACAGTATAGTATAGTATAGTATAGTTTAGTATAGTACATAATGGTATAGTTTAGTATAGTATAGTATAGTATAATGGAATATGTACAGCATAGACAATAAAACACAACATATATTACAGTACAGTATAATACATCAGTTCAGTACAGTGCAGTATAATATAGTATAGTAATAGTGTAGTAATAACACAGCTTGGTATAGAGTAGTATGTACAGTAATATAGTACAGTACTATATATGGCTTCATGTGCCTCTTCTTTCACTGATCTTTCCAGTAGCCAGGATGTTTTCTAAAGCCTCTCTTCTACTATATAAACAAAGAATGCCAACTGTGTCTTTATTATAGTCGAAATAATGTTCTACTTTCATGAGACAACAATAATGTTTTACTTAGACAACTATAATGTTCTACTTTCATGAGACAACTATAGTGTTCTACTTTCATGTGACAACTATAAAATTCTACTTTCATGTGAAAACTATAGTGTTCTACTTTCATGTGACAACTATAAAATTCTACTTTCATGTGACAACTATAAAATTCTACTTTCATGTGAAAACTATAGTGTTCTACTTTCATGTGACAACTATAAAGTTCTACTTCCATGAGACAACTATAATGTTCTACTTCCATGAGACAACTATAGTGTTCTACTTTCATGAGCCTCTTCCAGGCAATTCTTGTTAGACACCCTGGCAGTCCAAGGTGTTCATAGCAAACTTCTCAGGAACCACATCTCTGTTTCGTCTTTGCTCTTTCTAATTGTTTAAATATTCAGGCAGTCCAAGGTGTTCACAGCATACTTCTCAGGATTTAACCACATATCTATTTCGTCCAAGCCCTTTCTAATTTTTTAGATACTCTGGCAGTTCAAGGTGTTCACAGCATACTTCTCAGGAAGCACATCTCTGTTTTCGCCCAAGCCCTTCCTAATGTATTCATGCTCCTTACATGTTTAATATCTGAAAGCACTCATTAGGACCTATATTCTTTAAATACCTATCTACACTACAGGGGTGATTAGGTCAACACCGTGGCAGCAACTTTTACTGCCTACAGCATTTCCTGGTAACCATGTTAGGCTAGTTAGACCTGAGGGGGGGGGGGGGGGGGAGAGAGAGGAAAGAAACAATGTCAATTTTCAAACTCCGCCTCTATGCAGATTTGAACCAATGACCACAGGGTTGGCAGACAAGAGTCTAGCCACTATGCTATGACAGCTCCCAACAGGAAACATAAGACGGTCCTATATGGCTCGGCTGCTTTCCGCAGGGTGGCCTTCTGAAAGCATCAACTGCACCTTGCCGTCTTGACAGACGATAAATGTTTTGCGTATCCTTTTACAGGACTTAGCTGTCAACAGCAGCATCTTTCAGCTGTCTGTTGATCTCTTGGCAAGATTACGCTCAGTAGTTTGCCATTGCTTTCTGAGCGGCCGGCTCAGTATCCGCAAGTCACGAGCGGGGGTCGAACCACCTCAGTTCTCGCTCCGCTGCGAGACTCTGCGTGATAAACGGGATTACAGAGAGAAAGTGTTGTAACCCCACAGCCAGAGAGACCGGCTGACAGACGATAGTTTGTAAAATAGAGTTATATCTCTCCATAACACACAGCCTGGGCTGAGGTTAGAGACCATGTGTTGCCCATGCAGCATGATTGCTCTCTAGGCCTGCCTAGTTTACTCCTGAGGAAAGGTCACACCAATATATCTGGAACAAGACAAGCAGTATAAGCTGCCAAATCAGCAAAGCAATACTCTAACTGTCTGACTGCTGGAGCTTCAATCCTAGACCAGTTGCCGACCAAGGCTTAGGGTCTGGTCTGCTTTAGCATGATATTTAGTCTGTAGGGTGCATTTTCTCACATTAGGATAAGGCTTGTACCCTCCAAATTGCACTCCTCCACCCAAAGCTGTTGGCACAATGTGGG
Organism: Cepaea hortensis; assembly: GCA_963921405.1. Lineage (NCBI taxonomy): Eukaryota > Metazoa > Mollusca > Gastropoda > Stylommatophora > Helicidae > Cepaea > Cepaea hortensis. The sequence goes on from OY992876.1 coordinate 428,173,176, forward strand.
GTGTCTGGTTTTGTGAGTGCCGCCCAACATTCAGCGCTAACAGAAAGCAGGTAGTACCATCTAATGTCATGCGGTAGCTCAGTCATATCTAAGACCTGATATTAAGAAAGCATCGCACACAGCACAAACTCCGTAGCTCCAGCAATTACCCCTAGAGTCTCAGAGAAAATGTCACTTGTGAATTGAGCGACATAGGCCAGAATCAAACCCACAGCCTTGGAAATGCAAGGCCGGCAGCATATCCACTTGGCCACAGAGACTCCCCTTGTATTCAGGTCATGATACAATGGGTGCCAGGCTAGCACCAGGAAGTCAGCATGGCCGAACTAATAGGAGATCATGGTCTTAAACTTTTGATGTGCTGATGCCCAGGTAGCGGGTTCAACCCCTTCACCAGTCACTTGGACAAAAATGTTGACTTCTCATCCTTGATTTGGGGACGTAAATGACAAGTATCTCTGAAGTCGGAGTGGGTTCGCCTGATGGTGAGAGACACTGGTAATAGGGAAAGCTAATCCACATGCAAAAATCAGTCCAGTACTACTAGAAGTAGTAGCATGTGTATTGAGTACACTTGAGTTCAAAGCGAGCGAACAAAAAAAAAAAAACAAGGAAAAACACAATCATGAAAAACTATGTGTCAAGAGATATGTGTTACAGACCCCAATCCTGACTAAGCAGGCTGATGTTTAGCTTTGTTCCTCTTGGTGATCTCTTCACCTCCAGGCTCTGAGTCCAGAGACCCTGTCTGAGGATTGCTGCATCGCTACAGAGTACAAGGGTTAATGTAAGCCATGTTGTCAAGCTATTGTATGGTACAATACAGCACAGAAGATGACATGTGTACAAACAAATAAACAAGCAAGAAAGCAAACACATACGTATGCATGTGGACGCACACACATACATATACAGCAAGAAAGAGAGAGACAGAGAGAGAGATAACATCCTTCTGAATAATTTGTGCATAATCACATCAAACAATCAATTAGTTTGGGGGCATGGATCTCCAACACTGTCTGTCACTGGCCCATGTTGTATACACTGATTGAATGCTGTTCATCCATCTCCTGAAGCTATCTTCCCCTGATGCTATCTTCCCATTTGGATTACCGCCTACATCTTCCTCACATAATGATCATCATCTTCTCACATACAGACACATTTTGACTACTGCTCGACAACTGGGACGGTTGCTCTAATTCAAGCACCAAGCGACTTTACTCACTCCAGAAATGGGCCATGAGTTTAATTTATAGCAAGCATTTATCTGACAATCCTAGCCTACAAAAACGCCTTCAGTTACTACTACTACACAAACACCTGCTTTTTAATAAGGCCAGACTAATTAACAAAATCCTGCATTGGAATGCCCCAAATTACCTTTGGCCATTGTTTAAATATAATGCTAGACACAGTAAACTATTAAATATATTACACAATCCGAAGCCTAGGACTGACTTATACAAAACAAGCTTAACGTACTCTGCAGCTCAGCTGTGGAACAATCTTCCACAAGAAATCAAAGACATCACCAATCCCTATACATATAATCGCAAATTATTTGAACACTATCTCAGTGTGGATTGCCTTCCCCCTTAATAATAGAAATAATAATAAAAACAAAACCCCAGTATATATCACACAGCTAATAACAAGTGTCACACCATCATCTAATATTACTGAGTCGTGTAGTATTGATGTTCGTATTGATGTTAGTATTGATGTCCATACCTTTATAATGCATATCTTTTATATTTTTGCTGTTCTCTGTTAGCCTTGAATGATGTATGAATGAAATAATGTATGAAAGAGAGTGATTTAAGGGCAGAATGTTAGACGGGCCTGCGTGCCCAATTCTTAACCCTTTGAAAATAAAGTTTGCTCATTCGTTCGTTCATTAGCCTTCAACTTTTCCCTCCAGTTTGGCTATTAGAAAAGACAATATCAGATCAGTGCAGATGAGTCAAGTCAGCAAAGAAAAATGAGAAAAGATGAAGTATTACACATAAAAACACTACTGTGACTATAGTCTTGTCAGTTTGGTCTTTAGTAGCCAACCAGGCAAGTTAACTACTCATACTTTGTATGTCTTCTTCTTGCTGGCATTCTGAACAGTACACTGACTTAGTAGAATGTAAACTGGTGGACCTGCGGCAAAACTGTAAATACACATTGAGTAAATCAACAACACAATATGGGTGCCCAATGAGCGTTCTACACCTGGACCGACTGGATTGCAAATACGAAACATACCTTAACAAAGAGAAATTTATATGATAAACTATGGCACAAGAATCAGTAATTTCCACAATAAATATCTGGGGGAAAAAAGAATATCCCATATGATAAACAACTGAAATGAAGAAAAGCAATTGATATAACTGACAATGAACATATGTCATGAACACACAGCATGAACAAAGTTCACAGATATTGATCAGCACACACATAAGTAAAGGAAAGAAGTAGAGATAAGATCAGACTCAAGCCAATATAACACATGAAAGTCACAGGCATACTGGAATTCAAACCTTCCATCTACTAAAATGTACAGTACCTCTGAAGGAGCAAGTGTACTGTGTACATTGATGCTCCGCCAACTAGCCCCCCACACTGAATATATCTAAAGGAGCAAGTGTTCCATGATGTTTGACCTAATAACACAACACTGAATATATAAATAATTTAAAGTGTTTTACATATTAGCTGAAACTGCAAAGTGTGACAAACAGTTGAAAAAAAAAGAGATATGCATATGATAAACAAATGAAAACACAAATCTGCATATGATAAACAACTGAAAGAAACATAACTCAAATGTGCAAGAAATAGATGAAAAAAGAGCATTTTATATAATAAACAGCTAACAGAAACAGAACATTGAAGAATAAAGCTAACACCTGATTCTGCACTTAAATATGAGAAGATTGTCAGCATCTCCCACAATCAGCAGGGACTGATGGATGCTGTGGCTGCTGGGTCTCGTCTCCAGCAGGGATCGATTCAACAAACTGACACTCAGCACCAGGGCTGCCTTGTTGTTTTTGTAGCACTTCAGCTAGGAAAGATGAGTACATTACTGATTCAACATTGGGACAATGATTCAACATAGGGACAAAGATTCAAAATACAGACACTGATTCAACACAGGGACAATGATTCAACATAGGGACAATGATTCAACATAATGACACAAGTCACGGAGGCATTTAGGAAGTTGCTGTGGGAAGCGTTTAACATGGCTGTTACTAAACACAAGGCAGGCTTTCCAACTGTGGCATGTGGGGTAAAATCCCCCATGTAACGACATAAACACCTTGTAACATGAGACAGAATCAAGACGACAATACATTTTTAAAAAAGTTGTCTTCACATTTAGGCTATACAAAATGAGATAGATTTGTGATAACAACAGACACAATGAGACAAATTCATGATAATGATAGACAAGTCAAAACAGATTCATGATACTCATCAATATCATCATCATCGTCAAGTGCAAATCCTGGCTGGCATAGGCGTTAAAGACTCTCCACAGATCTCGGTCTTTGGTTTTCTGGATCAACTACATTGTTGATATTCCTTCATGCCACTGAATCAATCCTTCCAGCATAATTTCTCTTGGTCTGCCTCTGACTCTCTTCCCCTCGATCTTTCCAGTTGTCATGATGTTCTCCAATGCCTCTCTTTTCATCACATGACCAAAAAAAAAGGCTGTTTGCCTCTAACATTCGTCTCTGGAACCACATCTCTGTTGCCTCCAATCTCTTCCTAATTTGTTCATTCACATTCCAAGATTCACTGCCATACAGCAAAACAGGTTCTATATAGCACTTCAGCACTCTCTTTCTTACATTCAATGACAAGATAACCACCATTATGACAGACAAGGTAACCATCATTATGACAGACAAGGTAACCATCATTATGACAGACAAGATAACCATCATTATGACAGACAAGATAACCATCATTATGACAGACAAGATAACCACCATTATGACAGACAAGATAACCATCATTATGACAGACAATATAATCATCATTATGACAGACAAGATAACCATCATTATGACAGACAAGATAACCATCATTATGACAGACAAGATAACCATGATTATGACAGACAAGATAACCATGATTATGACAGACAAGATAACCATCATTATGACAGACAAGATAACATGGAGACAGATATGATACCTGCTCCACACCCAGCTCATACTTCGGCAGGGTGGAAACAGCCTCCTTGACCTGGTTGCCAAAGGGTGGGTGTCTGTTTACAATCTGCACGAGGGAAATTAATAACTTATTAGTGATGTCAACAGCTGTACAATTCACATCAATTAGCTCAAGTTTAAGAGATGAGGGAAGCAGCTCCCTTCCTTGCCAGCTTTTATTCCCCAGGTAACATGAAAGGCACTTACATGTAACTCTGCACAGTGAAGCACTTGAAGGCTTGGTCCTGAAAAAGCACACAGCAGGAGGAGGCAGCCCTAGTTTGTGTGACATAAACTATGACCATTTTTCAATTGCATCTGCTTCTGCATTGTTTTCAAACATTTCTGTCTTTTACGTGGAGGTTGGTTTTGACAGTTAAGGTGGTTTGTATTGTACGCATGCACAGAGAAGCTGTGACATTTGTGAGTGTTTTGCTGACACAATATTAGCCCGGTATTGTTCCTGTCTTGACATACTATACACAGTCAGTTATAAGCAAGTTTCCAAACTGTCCATGTTGCTTAGCCAAGAGGCAGAGTGAATGTAACAGTTTTCTGTGTGCCATGTGATTGTTATGATATGAATGTTGTGAATACCTTAGATGGATAGAGTAACTTTAAAGGGTCAACTTCATTGCACTGGGTTTTATCCCACATGATGTGGTCTCTTTTCACAGGGTGGCCTGCGGAAAGTGTTGCATAAAGCCTGAACTTGGTAGCTCCAGCAACGACCCCCCAGAGTCTCTGAGAAAACTGCACTTGTGAACCGAATGACATAGGTTGAAATCGAACCCACAACCTTCAGAGCAAGAGGCAGGCACCATAACTACTTTGCCATGGAAACGTCCTGGAGTAACTAACAAGTGCTTATAGAGGCTAATGAAAGTAGAACATTATACACAGCTATAGTATAGGAATGAGACAAAGAACTCTTTTTGGTCATATCAAAAGAAGAGTTGCACTGAAAAACACTGACTAATGGAAAGAGCAGCGCAGACTGAGAAATGATACTTGATGGTCTCAAATGATAGCATGGAGAAATACCTTCAACAGAACACCAAAGGACCAAGATCCGTGGAGAGACAAGAACACCTAAGTAATTCTGAAAGGCACATGATGATGATGACAAGATGAATTAGTCATATGCAAACAAACATGTTACAATAATGACTTAGTATAAACAGTATATGTCTCTATTCCGAGGTCAGCATGGCTGAATGGATAATGCACATTCTTAAACATTTTACAAATACCTCAAAAGTCAGAGTGGGTTCACCTGATGGAGACGGACACTGGTAATAAGGAAAGCTAATTCACACGCAAAATTCAGTCCAAGACTACTGGGCATAGTGTGAAAGGACTATGCTTGAGTTCAAAGTTAGCAAGCACCCAAAGGAAATATATCTTTTGAGAGCTGGCTTGTAACATATGGTGGAAGGATACAGTATACATAATGTGTATGTACGAAAATAAGACTGGGTCTTATATTAACATTAGCTTAAAAAATGTACTAAGGCTTTTTTTCTGGGGATGTCTTTATTTTTTCAGATACAAAGATGTACATTTATTAATGTACACAATTCTACATTTATTCAAGTACAGTCATATCATCTTCTTCTGAAACATCATCATAACTCTCCAAATCCCGAGTTCCGTCTGATCAATTGTAATTTAATATCCTAGTTTCATCCATGGCAATCATGTTGGAGAGTTGATATTTAGAACAGTCAATACCATCCATAAAGTACTTGAATGCAAGTGCACGTTTAATAACCTCATTCTAGCTGACGATCTTAACTAGAGCTTATTTTAGGGGTAGGTCTTATATTAAAAGCATGCTGACAAATCATACTAGGGCTTATTTTAGGGGTAGGTCTTAATTTAGGGGAAACACAATTCTAGAGGTGGAATATTTGTCTTCCTCGTTCCTCTTTCAAGTGCATCACATCTAGTTATGCATCTGCGAGGTTCAGTGTGTCTGGCTGACCTCAAACAGACATTTGCATCAGGTTGACATCTTCTGGACACAGATTCCATCCAAGGCAGCAGCCTCCACACCAGGCCCATGATGGGTTGAGCTAAGAACCGACAACACTGCACTAAGAACATTCCCACATGCGCTCCGTCCTCTTGTTCAGAGTCATACTGCTAATGGTTCCAATTGCCATCTTATTGATAATTCTCCTGGTCTTCCCTCTCAGTTTTGATATCTTTCCAGATTTGATTGATTGATTGATTGATTGATTGATTGATTGATTGATTGATTTAGGAACCGACATCACTTTCCTCATTTCCTCAGAGCTCCTGCCAATCCCCTGCCTTTATAATTCTCTCTATATACAGATGCTCAGTCTGTTCCACCACGATCCATAAGTGCTCGACCACTTCTCCCCTGTCCGTAGGTAATCTACAACTGAGAGGTGCATTCTCTGCCAGCCTATCAGCCTGTTCATTTTCTCGCACTCTTACATGACCAGGGCAGAAAATCCTATGCTGGGATCCAAACCTAGTCACTTCTCAGCCTGAATGGACGTTATAGTCCCCCTCCAATGCCCTGAGCTGTTTTGTTTGTGTGAGTGAATCCCGGGTGTGGTGACTTTACATGCAGGTGACAATCATCTACTTACTACTTCACATGCAGGTGACAATCATCTACTTACTACTTCAATCTCTCGTGGGTTGGCTTCCTCCAGTTTCTCAAATGAAGTCAGTCCAGAATTAGCGAGGGCTAGTGACATTGTTGGACCTAGGATACACACAGTCATGTTTCACATAGTATATCACTGTGTTAGTGAGAAATGTTGTAAGCTGAGGTTAATAACAGAGAGTAGAATAAAGTGGTGATATAGAACTATACAGGAGGTTGATCAACAGAGAGGAGAATAAAACGGTGATATAGAACCATACTGGAGATTGATCAACAAACAGCAGAATAAAACGGGGATATAGAACCATACCCCCGGGAAGGTTAACCCGGTCAACAAATGCCCGCAGAAGTCGGATGTGTCGGCCTAATTGCGCAAGAACGCAGCTCTGCTGTAAACAGGCACAACGCAATCACATCCGGAAAACAAAACTCCGGATGAACGCAGAAGAAGAAGAAGAACCATACAGGAAGTTGATCAACAGAGTGCAGAATAAATCTGTGATATAGAGCCACACAGGAGGTTGAACAACAAACAGCAGAATAAAACAGTGATGTAGAACCATACAGGAGGTTGATCAGCAGAGAACAGAGCAGCAGATTATTATATCATATTTATACCATGATTCAGAGCACATGCATGTATGCGTGTGTGTTCATGTGTGTAGTATGTGTGTGTATGTATGCCAGCGATGATTGATCTATAAAATTATCCGGTCCAGCAGCATATACCCAATGCCTTCTAAGGCATGTAAACAAGTCCGTTACTTACACCCAGGGTGGATGTGAACACACCCATGGAATGAACAGATGACAGCAAGTTTAGAATGAACATAATGTTTTAACCCCATCTATGCCACCTGGGTGCAGCACATAGTACAGTAAAACCTCAGTTTTTGTTGCCTTCAGTTATCGCCGGTTTCAGTTTTCATTGATATTTTCCGTGAAAAATTTGTCTTTGTTTTCATCAGTAGACTCAGATTTTGTTGGTATCCATATATGACCTTGCTGCTAATTTTAAGAAAACAAAGGGACCCACACGTTCTTAAAATACAAGAGCGGTATTAAGATTGCTGAAATCGGCTGCATGTCCAGGAAGTCACCATCCATGATATATTTCACTGAGGTGATTGATTGATTGATTGATTGATCTAGGAACCGACATCACAGCATTCGGGACATTCCCATAAGCGCTCCGTCCCCACCCTCAGCAACCAGCGAAGAGTTCCAACACTAATAGTTCCAGTAGCAATCTGATTATATGTCCGTCTCACCTTTCCTCTGAGCGTCGAGCGTCGGCCAGATCCCCTCGTCCTGGTGAAAAAGGAAGCAATAAAGGAGGCTAATGTAGCAAAAGGCATGAATGTGCCAACGAAACAAAGATCGCAAACAATTGAGGATATCGAACAGTTATTATTAATTTAGACAAATCAAAACCAGTTAGATGGTGATTCGGTTTCAGAGGCGATCACATGTGAAAAAAAAACCAGATTGTTATATGCCGATCTCATTAAGAAAATGCCTGTGACAGTGCTAGTACACTTAGTGATTTTAAGGCCAGCAGAGGATGGTTTGAAAAAGTCAAGAGGCGCACTGGCATACACAGTGTTACTAGGCACGGTGAAGGTGCGAGTTCAGACAAGTCTGGGGCAGAAAAATAGTATTAAACACTATATTTATTCTCTATAAAATGTGACTTCGGTATTAATTTTGGAGTCTAGAACGAATTAATTGAATTTATATTGATTCATATATATAATTGTCTCGGTTTTCGTTGGTTTCAGATTTTGTCGATTGTTTTCGGGCGGATTATCGATGAAAACCAAGGTTTTACTATACTTGTATACTGGACCTGACACAACTTCTTGTAGCACACAATATCTAAGAGTTAATGAAACAAGCAAACAACAGCTCACCTATGCCATCTAGCTGCCGAGCCACATATCTGGAGTCAAACCAGAGCTTAGATTTGAAAGCTTTGTAAATCAAAATGGCATGCAACAGCACAGAATAGCTGCTCCTCTGGTACATAAACTCCATCAAACCTGTGGACAGTCATCAATGCTGGTCTACTGTTTGTGTAGTCGTACACAAAATATTTATCTATGTCTCTGTAATATCACATCATGTAACTATGCATGTCAGAAGCACAGTGAAAATGTTTTTGAAGGTCAATATGAGGAATATATTAGGGGCGTTCATTCGAAACCCGTTCCAATGGCTTTATTACAAAAGCATGAAAGAAACATTAACAGGTGTGGTAGAATTAAACAAAGCAGTCATTTTGAATGAATTATGCACCATTGGTTGGTCAGAAGAAGTTAACGTAGGCATTCAGGCAAGCATCCCATTGCTTAGGTAGGCGGAGAATGCAGTCCGAAAAAAAGGATAGTGGTTGCTCACTGAAACAAGTGTTTACTGCGTTTATTACGTCTGCAACTGTGTAAAATTGTTGCCCCTTGAGAGCTTTTTTTAAGAGGTCCGAACAAATGAAAATCACATGGTGACAAATCAGGACTATAGGCTGGTTATTGCAGAATTTCCCACTTCTTCCTTGCTAATGTTTCCTGCACAATCTTTGCGACATGCGGACGAGCATTATCATGCAACAAAATCACACCACGAGAAAGCATGCCGGTGGTTTATTCTTGATGGCTTTTTGCAGCTTGTCTAGTGTTTGCAAGTAGTGGGTAGAGATGATGTTGACACCAGGTTCTTTAAAACTGGCCAACAATAGCCCTTCACGGTAAAAAAATGTGCTCAGTATAATCTTACCAGCGAAAACCTGTAACTTGAATCTTTAGGCTTTTAGTGATCCAGCACGCTTCCATTGCATGCTCTCTTTTTTGCTGCTCGGCTCAAAGTGGTGACACTATGATTCATCGCCTGACACTATGCGGAAGAGAAATGCATCAACCTCCACTCTGTAACGCAGCAAGTGGTTCAAACACCACCCCATGCATTCCTCGTTTTGGTGGTTGGTCAACATCCGTGGTAACCACTGTGAAAACACCTTCCGATATTGCAGTTTCTTACGAACGACCTTTTTTAATTGTCCCAACTGACACATCAAATTCTTTCGCTAGCGAACGTATGCTTTGACAATGGTTCATCTGTACTGCTGCATCAATTGTGGCGATGGTTTTTTTTCTGTTGCAACAATATGCGCCTGACCCGGCTGTCGAAGATCTGTCGTGAACTGACATCCTTTCCAAAGCATTCGTGCCCAGTCTCTCACTGTTGCCTTTGACACACATTTGTTACCATACGCTGCCTTCATTCTTCGATGAATGTCCACTGGTCGACATCCTTGAAATGAAAGAAACTGAATCACAGCTCTTTAAGCTTCTTTGGATGGATTTTGGATCAATCTGGCCATTTTCTCAATGGTTAGAAACAGAACCTATGCATCATGGGACAATAAGTACTTGCTCTTTTATTTATTGATCAGTACTTATCATATGACGTTGACATGATCATGCTCAATGTACGCAATTACGCACAGTGCGGCATGAACAGATTTCAAATGAATGCCCCTTATAAATGCTTTGAAAGAGGCAAAGACAAACAGAAAATGCATTACAAATATCAGAAAGAGGCTAAGACACAGACAATGTATTACAAACATCACAATGGGGCTATAACACACAGACAATGTATTACAAACATCACAATGGGGCTATAACACACAGACAATGTATTACAAACATCACAATGGGGCTATAACACACAGACAATGTATTACAAACATCAGAAAGAGGCAAAGACACACAGACAGCTTATCACAAACATCGGAATGAGGCTAAGACACACAGACAGCTTACCACAAACATCAGAATGAGACTAAGACACACAGACAGCTTACCACAAACATCGGAATGAGACTAAGACACACAGACAGCTTACCACAAACATCGGAATGAGACTAAGACACACAGACAGCTTACCACAAACATTAGAATCAGGCTAAGACACACAGACAGCTTATCACAAACATCAGAAAGAGACGAAGACACACGGACAGCTTATCACAAACATCAGAATGAGGCTAAGACACACAGACAGCTTACCACAAACATCGGAATGAGACTAAGATACACAGACAGCTTACCACAAACATCGGAATGAGACTAAGACACACAGACAGCTTACCACATACATTAGAATCAGGCTAAGACACACAGACAGCTTATCACAAACATCAGAAAGAGGCGAAGACACACAGACAGCTTATCACAAACATCGGAATGAGGCTAAGACACACAGACAGCTGACCACAAATATCAACAAAAGAATTAATTGAATGTCACAAGATGTGGAGAAGCATGACTGCCTGCACCAGCCAGCAAGGCAGTTGATGATGATGATAATGATGGTACGTACGTACGTGCATGCGTGCGTGCATGCATGTGTGCATGCATGCATGCATGCATGTGCACATGTTGATGAGTGTTGTTGCTGTGGCTGCAATCACAATGGTAGAAAAACTAACACTGGCAAGATTTATTAGTATAAGACAGAATAATATATTAGATAGAACAATATCACATTCACCAATATAAGATATAACAAAATAAGATATAATAACAAAAGGTACAAGCAAATAAGCAATAGCAATATATAGATATAACAATAGAACATATAACAAAGTAAGATAGAACATAAGACATAACACATGATCACACACACCAGAAAGAGGCTAAGACACACAATAAAAGTCACACAGTATATGGCATAACAAATAGATCTGGGTGAGATATGTCAAGAAAGAATCAATAGAAACTCTTAAGTACAAGAATGTTCACAGATGATAATGGCATATACCTGGCCATTTCATCACAACTTATATTACAAAGAACATTCTCTCTCTCTCTCTCTCTCTCTCTCTCTCTCTCTCTCTCTCTCCCTCTCCCTCCCTCTCTCTCTTTCCCTCTCTCTCACACATGATCCAACTAAAGGGACTCCACAAACAACTCACACTTGGCTATCCGCTGCCCAACCCTGAAGATTTTGGCCATATCCTGCGACAGAGAGAAATCCTGCACAGGAAGACAGCCCAGCTGTGCTTGAATCAAGCTACAAACAGGAAACATTCACACAATCAACACATGAGAGGGCTTCAAATGAAAATCTTAAATGGGGTGCTTGTGCATGCGCACGCTTTGTGTGCATGTGGTGTGTGTGTGTGTGCATGCATGCGTGCGTGCGTGTGTGTGTGTGTGTGTGTGTGTGTGTGTGTGTGTGTGTGTGTGTGTGTGTGTGTGTGAGAGACCTCCCCACATGGAACAAGAAATATATGGAAAAGCAACTCATCTGGAAACAAATTAAGGTAATTGAAAAACTATGAAAAAAAAAAAATTGAAAAAAACTACGAGAAGGTGACACAAAATCAAAGCAAGAGGAAAGCTAACCAAATATCAAACAAAGAGTCCTTATAAGGACTGCAACCAGTCAAGCCAGATGAGCCAGAAGTCAACACTGAACAAAGAAATCACCAGAGGAGACGAGCACAAAGGAGAACTCGCCGACCAACTCCCCAGCTGACGGCACAGACACAAACGCTTATGTAACCAGTCCGAGATAGGACTCACTCATACCAGCGCACAGACAAAAACAGGATTAAACCCACAAAAATCACGGACCTCAACTCTAACCAAGGCTGAAGAAGCAGGTCGAACGAGGCCAAATTTGGAATTTTTGTTTTTGAATCAAGTCAAGTAACACAGCAAATTAATCACATTGCAATAAACAAACAGTTAAAACGGCAAAAAATCGTCACTTAATAGGATATTGAGCCTGAAACCATTTTTAGTCTGCCAATCTGTGGTCTTAATCTCCCCCCCCCCCCTCCCCTGAAACCCTGAAATTCCCCCCATGGGGGGGGGGGGGTGTCTAGAGGAAGCAAACCTGACACAAATGCATGCCGAAGTCAGACACACTGATCATTGAGGTGTATAACTAGGTATGACCCACTTCCCTCAATAGAGAGACTAAGAAGAAGAAGAGCTGGGACTTACACAACCGACAATGTTCATTTCCCAATAACCTAACATATAACAAACTGGGCTTGCACCATACGCTGATCAACGTCTGTGACAAAGGAGTTAATCCAGCATACCATGTTTGAAAAACAGCTGCAGGTGATTTGGCAGCAGACCATCCTTGTGTTAGTTTTTATAAAATGGTATGAGTGCCAGTAATTCATAGAGCGATGGCAAACTACCAAACGTAAACTTGCTAAGAAATCACAAACAGCAAAAAAATGCTGGGGTTGACTACGATGTCCTGTAAAGGATATGCAACTAACCAACGATCCACTGAATGTGCCTCAAGGAGTGGAAAGGGGTGCAGTAATTGAGTTTTGACCTTGACACAATGGCCAAGTTTGGCCTCACTGACGAATCATGCTGTTATGTTACCATGAGCAACATCCCTGCACATTGGGTATTCCCATGCATGCTCAGTCCTCCAATACAGCAAGAGGTACTCATACCATTTTATGAAAACTAACACTGGGCGGTCTGCATCCAAATCACCCGCATCTGTGTTTCAATTGTGGGATGCAGAATTGTGACATGCGCCCGTGACTCCTTCACCTCAGAGCACTGATCCCTATTTTACCTTTTGCTCACATGGGCTTCTCCCCATCCCCCCAACAGGTATTTTTCCACCAGGTGGCTAAAGCCAATCCCTGAGCTTCTGATGTTATTGACCTTTGGTCCATTAACCCTCCTAAACCACACATCCGGTTCATTCCATTCACTGATAGTTATCAGATGTGTCGGTCGCTCAAGACGTATTCAGCCAAACAAGGATACAGATAAGTAACCTTTGTATTTTCATGTAGTGTGTTTCCTATACATGTGTGTCGGTTTGTGTTTGTTTGTTCTGTGCTGATGAAGGCTTTAGCCGCAACGTCCATTTTGTCTTTTGTAATCATGTTCTAGTAAAGCTCACAATCTACTTCTCGTGTTTTAGTGATTCATCCAATACAGCAAACACCTCAAAGTATTTCTACCTACTGTTCCCATCACTTACCAGTTGCCTTGCAAGTCTCTTGTCATATCTCACTTACCAGTTGACTTTCATCTCCCTTGTCTTAATTTTTCCTGACATTGGAAATCTGAGGATGATAAACAAATATTTGATTCTGCCTGCCTGTCTGACTGACTGTTTGTCTGACAAAATGGAAGACAGTGATATTCAAGAGCAGCAAAGGGTCTCAATGTATCCCTGTGTACTAACCTGACAAATACTTTATCTGGAGAGATGATCTTCAATCTTTTGATGACCATCTTCTGACAGCTTCAAAGATTATACCTTAATTATTTCAATTTACATAACCACCCGATTGCCTCTGTTGTCCCCAATTATTTCAAATTGAGATAATCACATGATTTTATCCACAATTATTTCATGTCTTTCTGTTGTTTTTTTATCCCAATTAATTCAAGATGAGATAATCACCTCATTTTGTCCCCAATTAATTCAAGCTGAGATAAATACCTCATGTTGTCCCCAATAAATTCAAGTTGAGATAATCCCCTCATCTTTTCCTCTTCTGCTTCTTCTTCTTCAGCGTTCCGAGCCATTGATGTTCTTTGCTGCAGATACAATCCGTCTCCATTCGTCTCTCTGGTTGACCTTCTCTTGCCAGCCGTTGATTCCAAGTGCTTGTAGGTCTGTATATATATTATCTCTCCACCGTCTTCTTGGTCTACCTCGGGGTCTACGGTCATTTATTTCCTGAGCGTAAGCGAGTTTTGTTTCCCTATTATCTTCCTTTCTTACTATATGCCCCAGCCATTGTAGTCTATTAGCCTTCATGATACCAGTGATTAGCGGGGACTTAAACAGATCATAAATGTCTTTGTTACTTCTTCTTTTCCACTCTCCACTTTGTGTATCCCTAATGGGTCCAAAGATGCGTCTTAAAATTTTGTTCTCAAAGGTTTGTAATAAGGCTTCGTCTCCTTTCGTTGTACTCCAGGTTTCAGAGCCATACAACACAACTGGTCTGATCAGTGTTTTGTATATTGTGATTTTGGTGTTACGAGATAACGCATTTGATTTTAGTAGATGTTGTAGTGCATAGTATATCTTATTTCCAGAGTTGATTCTAGTTTGTATTTCTTCCCTTATGATGTTGGAGCAGTTGAAGATTGTACCCGGGTATTTGTATGTTTCCGTTCTTTTAATGGTCATATTATCTATTTGTATGTGGCCTGAGTTTTTAGCCATTCCTTTGTAACGAATTCAACTCATAACTGATAACTCATAACATGAGTGGAGTCTGGTGGATGATCTTTACAAATATACTTTATTCATGTTGATGACCGCTGGAATTAGTGTGGCAACCTTTCTGCTCTGTATCTTGATGGTAACTGCCCCTTTGACAACAAACCACGTCACGAATTGAGCATCTCTCCTCTCATTCGACCCCGATGCTCAATCGTGCTGTAGTATTTCCCACCTAAACACTACCAAAACCCCTTCCTCTGTTACACCTCCCTATGTTTTCTAAAGAATTTTTCCTCTAAAGGAAAAATTCTTTATCCCCAACTCTCTTACTCTATTCCTTCTTTTCCTTTAACTCCCACATTTCCTCTAACCTTCCCCAACCCAACTCAAATTTGGAGCAAATATTATATCATTTAACCCTTCTCCCTGTCGTATTTTGTATTTTCAATCTAGTACCCTACTATAAACTATTTCCTCTTCATAACATAATAACTCATATCAACTACATAATAACATTGAAAACTCAACTTAACAAGTATATATAATACGTCATAACACACATGGTTGAAATAACCCCTCCTCGTCTTCATAAGAAATCTGCTTAAAAACTCAAACACTGTACCTTTCTGGTACCGACTCCCCCCTTTTTTTCTTCAACAACACTACCAATTCGCTACTTTCAACCTGTAATCACTCTCACACAATAGAAAGACAAAGAATCGGTGGCCACCGGTATTTAAAAGAAGCAGTAGAACTCTTCCACACAAAGACCACACTCATCTAAATCACACTCCTTTTACCAAACTACACTCCTTTACCCTCCTATGTCATTTGAGACTTTATGTAATAAAGTCTAAAATAATTATATCTCCTACAATACCACTCATTATGGTAAACATTTACGCTGCTATCTACAGCATCAAAAAATAATTGTCTATATATTACAGACACTACCAATTTTATAAGTCTGAACCTTACCTCAATGTAATGTTAACCACAAAACACGTCCCGAGGACACAATTAAAAATCAAGACCTGTTCCAATACAGATCACCTTACATAATATACCTCTCTTGCCCCCTTACTGTCCATTTATTATGGGCACAACTACTCAAATCTCCCTTCATGCCGTTATCAACAGCAACAATATCCTACCCCTGCCTTTAACTTTATCCCAGTCCATATATTACGGACTCTCAAACACCCCATGTCATTATGTCTCGACTACACACTTACACCCCTTTATTATTGTACTGTTATCCACAGTGTCTAATCAAACATGGATCCAATTCATGTTTACTCTTCGTCTGGGGTAATTTTCTTATTCTTCTATAACCTAGCAATCTCGTGTATATCATGGCTCTTCTGACCCCACGGAAACTATGTTCAAAACGTTTCTCAGCTTTACCCCCTTGAATATATTCATTAATCTTTTCTTCTCCCATGTGGCTTCTAATCCCATATTTTTCTAATTAATGCTGACTTTAGTGTATCTCTAAACTTTCCCATAACCACTTTACTTGTGTAGTAAGCTCGTCTTCTGTTTCCAATACTTCATAGCCATATTAACCTCTCTACGCTGATTATCATAGCAACAAAATACCCATGAACTTATTCTTTACAAAGAGAATGTGTCTCTCTATTAGCTCTCAGTAGTTTTATTAACTCTTTTCTGAACGAAGGGTCCTAATTAAAGCCCCCTGTATTGTCTTTATTCTAGACAAAACCCTGTAATTTAAACATAACTTAACTAAGTACTATTTAACATACAAAACAGCGAAATAAAATCACAACAGAACATTATACCCCCCCCCCCCCCCCCCCCCACATTTTTATAACATCATTTATGTTTCCCCTCATGTCAATTAAAGGTGATGGTGATGAAGATGGTGATGATGATGGTGATGAAGATGGTTAAAATAATACAACATACATCCTAATCTATTGTTACCTAATACTACTGGTCTCTTTTACGGACCAGTAGTTTGTATTCAAAAGTCTACGAACACAATAATCCTATTCTAAAATAATAACAATCATTTTACAGGACCAAATCAAGCAAAAAAAAACATATTATATATGAGGCATTAAAACTCACCATAAAACAATTGTCTTCTCTCTAAAGAGAAGGTTTTCAAAAAAATACAACTCCCTTCAAATTACTACGTACAGTGGCCCATCAACCTTGGCCTCCCATACAACTTAACGTAACACATATCTATTTATACAAATCATTCCAGTATTTTTATAACCGAGAAAACAAAACACTTCACTGCTACGTATGTATATCTACAGACTAACTTCTTTAATTTAGAACAATATTTGTTCTCCCCACACAAAAAAACCAGTAATCAACAAAGACCGTACTATCACTGATTCTCTCCCCTCACAATTTTCTATCTTTACAAAACTAGGTCCTAACATATCATAAGATCTGGAACATCATCTTAAACAAGCACTGTAAACTACAGGTCAACTCATTTTATCCATTACCAATGTGGCGATTATTCTAATATCAACTCCATGTACCAGCCATCATCTACTTATTAATTTACCTGTGGCTCGGCAACTAATTGTTTCCCTTGGATTTATACCAAACATCACTACCACTTCTTAATCAACACTGTTAACTACAGTATCTCCACCATGCTACTCCCATCAAAAGAACTTGTCTATTTATTATAAACCTCTCACCAATACAACTAACTCTACTTCTATCACTCTTACATCGTGACGATAATCAAACCTGTCACCTTTATCAGAACACGTTCTCCAACATTCATTTAACTACCTTCGTCTTCTTTATCAGGACTCTTTCAGAACTGCAATTCACGCCACTTATAACTGACAGCAGACCTCACTTTTCTCGTTTCTCAGTATTTGGCATTCCTGCTTCGATATGTCTCTGTCAAGAATACTAAAATTGTTTTATGAAACGTCATTCAGAATGTTAACTCTCTTTCCGTCAACCTGTCATACAACTTCCCTAATTTCTTTCCAACGTCAGATATTCTAACGAAAAGACATCACAATTCTCTAATCACGTTCTTTCTATCTCTCAATTTTCGCATACTCTACGTTCCTCTTTTATCAAGTTCACTTATCAACCACTCTTCGCATATTCACACGGACAATGATACACAACCTCGCTCTCATCTCACGACTATTTTCGCATCGCGACAATGCTAACGTGTCCATACCATTACTTTAAAAAAAACAACTTAGACGCCAATTCAACATTCCAGCAATCACTCACCACAATCCAAGCGTATCGACCTCCTCTACACACCTTGACACAAGATATATCAGCGCACTATTACATTTTATCTACGTACTTCGCTTAGACGACATCACCAAACACACAGCACCTGTTTGTCTAGAACTATACTCACGTACGAACTAAACACCTCGTACATGCATGCTGTACTTAACACTTGCCAACAGCCTAATCCATACTCGACGCACATATGTTTGTCTACATTTTTACCGCTACAAGAACAACTAATTATCAGACAAACTACTTCAACACTCAACAGGACTTTCACAATTCACTTGTTTACTTATTTCTACTTTTCTCACTCATCCTCTTATAACCAATTTCACTCCGACGAGCCACTAACCTCGTAACTATCATTCTATACTTCTCCACACAACAAGTTTCTCATATTTAATCAGCTCTTCCTTCTCCGCAAGCATGACGTAATTACTTCATCCGTCTCACCAAGAACTCGTATTCTTCAATCATCAACTTCTACAGTCTTTTACTCTTAATATTCTCGCGTTCAACTGGCTATTTCACACATAATATCTAATTCCTCCTCAATCTGTATCTCTTCACTAGACACTCTCGGCCCAGCCGTAAACAACACCACATCTACTTCTCAATCTACCAAACAAAACTATCTCAGACTTCATGTCACAGCTCTGAGTCTAACCATCCATTCTTATTTTATCCCTCTCTCTACTAATTATGTGCTGAATCTACTCTACTTTAATCACTCCATTTACACATCACTCGACGTAACTAACTCTCTGTATCTATCCATTCTGGACAAAGGACTATTTTAATTTCTACTTTTCTTACATCGTCACTGAACACAATATATTCTAATTCTGTATTACGTATCCACGTAAAATCTCATTTGCCGTAACTCTCAACAACACCATCGCCCCCCCTGTACCATGCGATGCCACACCAAACAATTTCATGTCTATTTTAGACAGCTCATATATCTATGTGCTCAACCCGCAATTCTTCCAAAACAATTCCATTTTCCTTCCTCACCCAAATAATTTTAACACCCATAGAGCGCATCGAAACCAAATATTTCGTCGTCTCTTAGTACTGACGTTCGTCTCGTTTCAACTATACCATCATCACTATCCGTTGTTAACCTGTTATTAAAGTACTCTGGTCTTAAGGTCATAAGGTCTTCTATTTTTCTTAAGTCGCTTTCTGTCGTTGAATAAATTCCCGCTATCTGTCTACTATTATTCTTCTTCTTAAATGAATTCTTTCCTTTATTTCTTTCATTTGCGTTGGTCTGCTCACTGTTTCCTGTCAACCTTACGTAGCGTTTGCACCTTCCCATCTCGTCTTCAGATGACACACTGATAATAGTTCCTTCATCAGACTCATAATAATTCTCATAACGATTTACTGCAGATACGTCGACCCTATTCCCATAGTCACCTTTAGAACCTCTGTCTTTCTTTCTCTTTCTCGGTATTCGTCTCTTAGTTTTCCCTACTTTCTTGTCATGTAAACTAGTATCTAGTTCTCTAGAGTCACTAACTAAAACTCTGTCCGTCTGTCCACCAGCAACTACACCGTACGAGGGAACATTACGCTTCAAGTCAGGATCTGTTCGTAGTGTAACTCTCTCACTCTTCGACCCACCAGTATTTATATCTGTTTCAGAATCACTATAACATGTGGAAATATCTTCTTCGTAATCTGAACTCCGACAGCTAATATTCCTACACCATTTGGGAATTAGTTTCATGTCTATACTTGAGGAACTTGAGATGTCAGTACCTCTATTAACTATCATGCTGCTATTTCCTTTTTCAATACCTCTCCTCTTTGGCTTCTTTTCATCCTTGGTTTTCGTCTGTCTATCTTTCTTAACTTCAACCTTGACTCCTTTTTCTAATTTCACCTGAGGTGTTTTCGCAATTTCCACCGTCTTAATAGTCTGCGTTCCCCTTACTATTTTCTTAGTTGGTTGCACTTGGGTATTTTTCTCTACAATATCTACCTGAGTCTGTGTACTATTTTCTATCGTATTACCTGCCTGCGTCTGTGTCTCTCGGTTTATTTTTTTCACTAATACCATCGTTTTCTTTTCCTGTCCACTAGTCACATTCGCAACCATTTTAGGACTAGTTTGTATTTTATTTACAGGTTCAACTCTCTCTCTTACACCTGAGTTTAGATACTGTCTTTGTCTTTTTTCAAACCATTCGTCACGTCTTTTTCTAGCGCTTACAGTATAGGATGGCCAACTCCTAGAACAGTCTCTCTCATGTCCATTTCTGTATCCCTGATCATTATACCAGCTCCTAACCCTAGTCATCTTTGGATTAAGGTAAATGTTTCTACACTGCTCTCTATTTTCATTAAGTAGTGGCTGTCCTCGGCTATTCTTGTTGTTCCTTTTTATCTCATTACTTCCTACATTATTTGTTTTTCTCTGTAACCAGTGTACGAAACATTCCACCTCGCTGACTGCCACCTTTAACTCTCCTAACCATGCAGTCACGCGTCCTAAGTCTCTGCTCAGGTGCATTTTTACTCTTTATGCTATCTCAGCCTAAAAACAATATCTTCTTCTATATGCTTCTTAATAGCTGAAGAAAAAAACTCAGCTGGAATAATTCTCTACTGTGCCGTGATGAATCTGTTATGCTGAAATATACTTAAACAGAGCAAGCAAACAACTTCACAATCATAATTTCCTAATTTAAGAAACACAAATCAAATCACTTATTTCTTAAGAACAGTTCAATCAGTTACCAGGTTTATAAATTTACGTACTTCTGTTTCTCGATCCCAGCACGAGGTATTTTCCTAGACTCGCCGTCAGATTACGCTCTTCTCAGGTTACTCAAACACTAGGACTCTGCGTCAGCTGAAATTCAGTCGCGGAGTTCAGGTAGCGGAGTTCAGTTAGTCTGTCTCTTCTCCCAGGTAACTTCGTCTCTTGGGATGCCTGGATAAACTTCAACCCGTGGTAGGGTCCCGACCAGTCTTCTGGCTTCTGACTTCGCCCCGGGTGGGGTACCTCATCGATGTCTTGAGATAGCGAGCGGCTCTCAACTGCAGTAGAGCCCCGAGATAATCTGACTCGTCAACAAAACATTAGGCAATCCATGAAGTAATGCCTTATTTATTTGCTGTCTCGATCTTCTTTTTTTCAGTTGTTAGCGTTCAGAACGAAACCTATTAACATTGAGGCTGAACTTGATTATCTTATTGAAAAGTTCTTTCTCACCTGCAACAACTATCCGACTGGATTTGCCCTTTAGCCAAACTTTTGCTCGGTCAAGACACGATTAAACTGGGCCGACTTTCAGCACACTCCTGCTCGCTCGAGATATCGGTTAGACGGCTTGACCTTCAGGACAACTTCTGACACGTCCGTTAGATGAACGGATAAGAGGAATCGCCAAGTATGGTGTCCACAGTTGACGCTCGCCGGTTTGATAACGATCTCAGGTGTCGTAATTCGTTATGGCCAGTTTCACTTTTCTTCTGACGCCAGCAAAATTTTGACAGCCAGCAGCAGTCTTGAAAAAGACTTACAGACGACCACCCCTTGGCGGGCTTTTGGTCGCTGTATTTTTCGCTGATACGTTATTGGCCATTTTTTTACTGCGCCTTGTTACATTCAATGGTTGTTCAAAAGCGTGCTGAAATTATTTCTGACGACTGAGATAAACGGAGCACGGATCACCGTCTTAGTTTTTGGCCTCCGCGATGTTATATAATATACGGCATGACTTCGCTTTACACCAGGCTCGAATCCTGTGTCGTGGGCACCATTTCGCTTATTGTAACGAAGTCAACTCATAACTGATAACTCATAACATGAGTGGAGTCTGGTGGATGATCTTTACAAATATACTTTATTCATGTTGATGACCGCTGGAATTAGTGTGGCAACCTTTCTGCTCGGTATCTTGATGGTAACTGCCCCTTTGACAACAAACCACGTCACGAATTGAGCATCTCTCCTCTCATTCGACCCCGATGCTCAATCGTGCTGTAGTATTTCCCACCTAAACACTACCAAAACCCCTTCCTCTGTTACACCTTCTCTTGAAATTACCATATATTCTGTCTTATCTTGGTTGATAACCAGCCCCATCTGTTGGGCTTTTTCCTTTAAGTGAGTCAATATTTCCAATGTCTTTTGTTCATTTTCCCCTATAATATCTATATCATCTGCATAACCAAGCAGCTTGGATGTTCCTCCAATATCACAGTCCTCCTTCACCTTCCTTACAACTTTCTCTAGAGCCAGATTGAAGAGTAGCGGCGATAGTGCATCACCCTGTTTCAAGCCAGATGTTATTTGGAAAGGGTCTGATTTCCTGCCTTTATATGTTACTATAAGTATCTCCCATGCATAGTCTGGTCATGTTGATTAACTTCCTTGGTATTCCAAATTCCTGCATAGCATTCCATAGACTATTCCTATGGACACTATCATAAGCCTTTTTAAAATCCACAAAAATGTTATGGAGATCTCTTTTATATTCCCAATTTTTCTTGGCTATTTGTCGTAAGATAAATATCTGATCTATTGTTGATCTGTTTTGTCTAAAACCCGCCTGGTAGTCACCTAATATGTATTCTGAATATGGTTTTAGTCTATTTAGTAATACTGCGGATAGTATCTTATAGCTTGTGGACAGTAGTGATATTCCTCTATAATTTTCACATTGGAACTTGCCTCCTTTCTTAAAGATAGGTATCAATAATGACTCTTTCCAGTCATGGGGTAATTCTTCTGTCCTCCAGATTTTTATTAATAGTTCATATAGCTTTAGATGTAATGCATGGCCACCTGCCTTTAAATTCAGCAGCAATTTCATCAGCCCCAGTTGCCTTATTGTTTTTAAGTCGTGTGATTACATATAGGATTTCTTCAAATGTAGGTTCTTCAATTTGTGGTTCACATGTTAGAACCTCTTCCTGTGGGAAAGTGTTACTTGGAGCTTCACAATTTAGTAATTAAACAAAATATTCTTTCCATGTGTTGCACATTTCCTCATTGGTATTTATCCTTTTCCCATTTTTGTCTTTTAAACCATATAATTTTTTCCTCTATTAATATAACTTGAGATAACCACCTCATACTGTCCTCAATTAATTCAAGTTGAAATAATCACCTCATTTTGTCCCCAATTAACTAAAAATGAGATAATCACCTGATTGTCTCCCTGTTTTTGTCCCGGTTGAAAGCGTTCAATGTTTTCTTCTCATTGGTCCTCAGCTGAATATCCTCAAACTCCGAGCACTGGGACATGACTGTCAGCTAACGAAGAAGACAAACGTACACAATATCTCAAATATGTGTTGTATACTTCAGATGACTACAGAACATTATGGCAAGAGAGATTTCAGATGTGAACATCTTAAACTGTCAGAACTGGTGTGGATCTAGTGCCCTGGTCAAGTAGAGTATGTAGAAATGAGAGAGAGCCAGTGCGGTGAATTCAAAGGCACTTGTCATTGATGCACTCTCTAAACACTGACAGAGAGAACACAATGACAGCAATAAATGACAGCTTGTTACATGGTGAGATATTAATTTCTTGATTATGGTTGCTTTTTACCTGCTCCCTTTCATCATATTTTGATTGCTTTTTGTTTGTTCCTTTCCAAGTTATTTTGATTATGGTTGCATTTTGCCTATTCCCATCCATGTTATTTTGATTATGGTTGCTTTTTGCCTATACACAAGCATGTTATTTTGATTATGATTAACTGTTGCCTGTTCCCATCCATGTTATTATGATTATAATTGCTTTTTGCCTGTCACCATTCATGTTATTTACATTATGATTTCTTTTTGCCTGTTCCCTTCCATTTTATTTTGTAAAATCCAAATGACAAATTTCTAATATTTCATTTCTCATAGCACTTGATCTGTCCTTCTCAATTCACACCTATAGTTCTATCATCCCAGGTGCCAGTCCTGGACAGTTTCCTAAGTGAAAGGAGGTCAGTTGGCGATCCAGAGTCCTCATGGTTTTTCCTGCATACCATTTCTAGGAGAAAAACCTTTTTTCAACTTGGGTAGCTCAGTTATTTTTCTTTCCTTTTTTTAAAGACTTGTTCACAGTTGGTTGGGTTTTACAGCTAGAGTTATTTATGGGATGAGGCAGCCTGTCCCATGCCAACCCTCCTGAGTTGCCTCCAATGACATGCATGATTGGTTACAGTGTGACTATTCTATGCTTTCCTGTATGGGCCCTGGAACCACAAGGGTGAATGTCAACACAAACTGTCTGAAATATCGCCATGTCATGCGGGTGAACATGAAAGATAAGATATGTGATTACTTGAAGTTGTTGATAGAAACAGTTGTTTACCTTTATAATTTATAAATAAGAAGGTTATAATGGATTAGCTTTATCTCTATAAATAAGAATGTTATAACAGATTATAACAGGCTCAAAGACCCCTCTGCCATACACAGCAAGGTACTATATTGGCAGTAAATGACAGTTTTTTTTATAACAGATTACCTTTATCTCTATAAATATGATCATTGTCATGGGTTTACCTTTATTATCTATAAATAGGAATGTTCTAATGGATTACCTTTAACTCTATAAATAAGAAAGCCAAAACAGATTACCTTTATTTCTGTAAATAACAACACTGTCAAGGATTTACAATTATCATTTATAAATAAAATGTTATAACAGATTACTTTCATCTCTATAAATAAGATTACTGTCATGGGGTTACCTTTATCTTTTATAAATAAGAATGCTAAAATAGACTACCTTTATCTCTATAAATAAGATCACTGTCATGAGTTTACCTTTAACTTCTATAAATAAAACAGTTACCATATCAGCAATGCTGGCTTGGTCATCCCCAATGTCATGGAACTGCTTCATGGTCTCGTAAGCTATGCAGAACCTGGCCATCAATCTCCCAGTGCCTGCACAGACCAAAGAGATTCATGTCACTACATTCACCACACAGGACTGATCATATCTGTTTAGCACATGAGGTGACTTGTTGCAGTGCACTGTGTGAATCTCACACATTTGTTGGTGAACAGATGCAGTAATTCAAGCTTGGTATGAAGGTGGAGTGGCATATGAGTTGCAGCGCCTGCCTTTAACTTGAGCAGATCTGGTCTGGTTCACGGTATACATGGCATGAGTGTTTATAAAATATTTTTTAAAAAACATCATAATGTCATGGAGACAGTACAGACTGTTGATGAACACTGAGATGAGTTGGAGACAGTACAGACAGTTGATGAAGACTGAGATGTGTTGGAGATAGTACAGACTGTTGACGAACACCGAAATGTGTTGGAGACAGTACAGACTGTTGACGAACACCGAGATGTGTTGGAGACAGTACAGACAGTTGATGAACACTGAGATGTGTTGGAGACAGTACCAACTGTTGATGAACACTGAGATGTGTTGGAGACAGTACCAACTGTTGATGAACACTGAGATGTGTTGGAGACAGTACCAACTGTTGATGAACACTGAGATGTGTTGGAGACAGTACAGACAGTTGATGAACACTGAGATGTGTTGGAGATAGTACAGACTGTTGACGAACACCGAAATGTGTTGGAGACAGTACAGACAGTTGACGAACACCGAGATGTGTTGGAGACAGTACAGACAGTTGATGAACACTGAGATGTGTTGGAGACAGTACAGACAGTTGATGAACACTGAGATGTGTTGGAGACAGTACTGACTGTTGACGAACACTGAGATGACTCGTCAACAAAACATTAGGCAATCCATGAAGTAATGCCTTATTTATTTGCTGTCTCGATCTTCTTTTTTTCAGTTGTTAGCGTTCAGAACGAAACCTATTAACATTGAGGCTGAACTTGATTATCTTATTGAAAAGTTCTTTCTCACCTGCAACAACTATCCGACTGGATTTGCCCTTTAGCCAAACTTTTGCTCGGTCAAGACACGATTAAACTGGGCCGATTTTCAGCACACTCCTGCTCGCTCGAGATATCGGTTAGACGGCTTGACCTTCAGGACAACTTCTGACACGTCCGTTAGATGAACGGATAAGAGGAATCGCCAAGTATGGTGTCCACAGTTGACGCTCGCCGGTTTGATAACGATCTCAGGTGTCGTAATTCGTTATGGCCAGTTTCACTTTTCTTCTGACGCCAGCAAAATTTTGACAGCCAGCAGCAGTCTTGAAAAAGACTTACAGACGACCACCCCTTGGCGGGCTTTTGGTCGCTGTATTTTTCGCTGATACGTTATTGGCCATTTTTTTACTGCGCCTTGTTACATTCAATGGTTGTTCAAAAGCGTGCTGGAACAATTTCAGTACAGACAGTTGATGAAGACTAAGATGTGTTGGAAACAGTACCAACTGTTGATGAACACTGAGATGTGTTGGAGATAGTACAGACTGTTGACGAACACCGAAATGTGTTGGAGATAGTACAGACTGTTGACGAACACCGAAATGTGTTGGAGATAGTACAGACTGTTGACGAAAACTGAGATGTGTTGGAGATAGTACAGACAGTTGACGAACACCGAAATGTGTTGGAGACAGTACTGACTGTTGACGAACACTGAGATGTGTTGGAGACATTACAGACAGTTGACGAACACCGAGATGTATTGGAGACAGTACAGACTGTTGATGAACACTGAGATGTGTTGGAAACAGTACCAACTGTTGATAAACACTGAGATGTGTTGGAAACAGTACCAACTGTTGATGAAGACTGAGATGTGTTGGAGATAGTACAGACAGTTGACGAACACCGAAATGTGTTGGAGACAGTACAGACTGTTGATGAACACTGAGATGTGTTGGAGATAGTACAGACTGTTGACGAACACCGAGATGTGTTGGAGATAGTACAGACTGTTGACGAACACCGAAATGTGTTGGAGACAGTACAGACTGTTGATGAACACTGAGATGTGTTGGAGACAGTACAGACAGTTGATGAAGACTGAGATGTGTTGGAAACAGTACTGACTGTTGATGAACAATGAGATGTGTTGGAAACAGTACCGACTGTTGATGAACACTGAGATGTGTTGGGGACAGTACAGACTGATTATGAACACTGAGATGTGTTGGAGACAATACAGACTGTTGATGAACACTGAGATGTGTTGGAAACAGTACCGACTGTTGATGAACACTGAGATGTGTTGGGGACAGTACAGACTGTTGACGAACACCGAGATGTATTGGAGACAGTACAGACTGATTATGAACACTGAGATGTGTTGGAGATAATACAGACTGTTGATGAACACTGAGATGTGTTGGAGATAGTACAGACTGTTGATGAACACTGAGATGTGTTGCGGGAATCAATAAAACAGACATAAAAAAAGTTAGTTGCATATCCTTTACAGGACGTCACAGTCAACCCCAGCATTACTTGGCTTTAGTGATGTCTTGGCAAATTTACTTTTATTAGTTTGCCATTGCTTTCTCAACAACTGGCACTCAAATCATTGTATAAAATCAGCGCAAGGTGGTCTAGTTCCAAATCACCTGCAGTTGTGTTTCAAACGAGGTATGCGGGATTGCAAATTGCATCTGTAACCCCATTTGCCAAACAACAGACATACAAAAGAAATAATTCTTCATATATATATAGGACTGCAAAAAAAAGAGGATGATACATGAAATTCTGCAGTAAGGAATAATATAATATAAGAAATAATATTGTAAAGAATTAATAAACACATGTAAATAGGCTACAGAAACTTGGTTGAAACAGAAATGTAAAGAGATTGGGACAAATAATAGGAATGACTCACATTAAATGTACTACTGACACCTGGCCGTCTTGACAGATGATATTTTGCTACATTGTGCTTCAAATAAACGCATAAATAACCTCTCCATAACACAAAACCTGGGCTGAATTGTAGAGACCATGTGTTGCACATGCACATGATCACTCTCTCAGTCTGCATGTGTACTCCAGAGAAAAGGTAACACCAATACATCTGGAACAAGACAAACACCAGAATCTGCCAGATCAGCAAAGCAATGCTGTCAGAGCTTCGATCCAAGGTCACTTGTTGACCAATGCTTAAGGCCTGATCTGCCCTGCCATAACATTTAGTCCTTGGGTTTGATTTCCTCACACCAGGATGCAGCTTGTCAGTTATGACACCCGTAAAACAATGTGAGCTAGTAGAGGGCCTTTACTCTCCCCCTGAGTATAGATCCATAACCAGCTCCTGTTCGTTGCTGTCTCCTGCAGCTACTACCATGTCCTCCCCAAATTATTCATCTGACAGTCTCAACTCCATTTGTTTCTAGGTCTTCCTCTATTTCTCTTGACTAGCTGGTTCCAGAGGAAGGACCTTCTACTTATAATATTAAGAGGTTTTCTCAATGTGTGTCCTATCCAGCATCTTTTTTTTACACATCTTGATTGACTTGGATTTTTGTTAGTTCACTACATGGTCTCCACATTGGTGATTCTGTCACACCATTTTAGTTCTTCTACCTAGGCAAACATTAATGGATGTTTGTAGTTTATTAAGTGATTGCTTTTGTTGTTCTGCATGTTTCTGATCCATACAGCAGTTCTGATTAGATGTTAAATGTAAAACAGTGAGACATCCTGATGGAGTGTGAGTGCACACAATGTGATGAGACTGGGAGAATACTCACTTGTTGGATAGATGGCTGAGGTGGCTTCATTCACAGACACCAAGTTTAAACTTGAAAGGCGAGCTAGACTTTTCTGGCACAGATCTGGACACAAAATATAGCCTATCATGATTATACATAAGTCAAGGAGTATTGTCACAATGTAGTTAGTTGCACATCCTTCATCGGGTGTCATAATCAACCACAACATTTTTTGGTACCAGGATAAGGCTTGTACCCTCCCAAATGTGCTCCTCCACCCGAAGAATAATAACAGAGAACATATAAATAATAGGGTGCAACCATTGGTGGTGGAAAAGGGGTATCCTCTATCAAAAGAGAAGGAAGGTGCCGCCTTTCCTCCGCTAGCCTACAGGACACCCTTGGCAAAGTGGAGCACCCATTTAGCCCCCCAATCAGGGTAACATGAAGCCATGGATGCAGGAAGTGGATGGAGTTGAAGAGCAGCTGACAGGTAATTGTTGGATTAAGTCTCCAATTTCACGATGGTAGGCAGGGGATCTCTTTTCTGAGACAATAGATATGGTTATTGGCCAGTATGGTCACTGCTAAGAAGGATAACAAAGGCAAACTACCTTCTGTACAGATGCCCAGGTTTGGTACTATGGAGAGGTTATTATACCTTTGTTTTGAAGCACAATAACTATCAT
The DNA here is from genome assembly GCA_963921405.1 of Cepaea hortensis. Classification (NCBI taxonomy): domain Eukaryota; kingdom Metazoa; phylum Mollusca; class Gastropoda; order Stylommatophora; family Helicidae; genus Cepaea; species Cepaea hortensis. The sequence goes on from OY992876.1 coordinate 428,202,848, forward strand.
CTGTCAAGACAGCAAGGTGCCATCCAGTACATTATTATTCACAGTCATTGTTTTGTTATCCCTGCTTGTGCTGTTCTTGAAGGTCATTGGTACCTAAATATTAGATCTGTGTGTTGTGTTTTGCTCAATTATGACTTTTACTCTTATTATTATTACCACTGTTTATTCTACTTATTTATGTTCTCACTGTGATTTCTATTAACCTGGCCTGAGTTCGGTGTAAGGTGTGTACATGTGTCTGTGCTTGTTGTTTCCTTGCAGGACCTACTTGCTTCAGTTTACATCTGTCATATCCTGCTACTTCTGTGATCTCTCTTTGCCATAGTCCACATATGCAAAAGTCATACATCTTTGCTCATTTTACTGTAGTTTTATATACAAATATAGTGTGCTATTTATTTAGCTCATCACAAGCAATACCAAGTTCATTATTTACGCTTCTCTTCTTCTTATAGTCCATGCCATGAGGTATTAGTGGTCATGTCTGTCCAAAGCCTTCTGTCTCATGTACTGCCAATCTTCTTATAGTTCATGCCATGAGGTATTGGTGATCATGTCTGTCCAAAGCCTACTGTCTCGCGTACTACTAATCTTTTTATAGTCCATGCCATGAGGTATTGGTGGTCATATCTGTCCACAGCCTTCTGTCTTGTGTACTGCCAATCTTCTTATAGTTCATGCCATGAGGTATTGGTGATCATGTCTGTCCACAGATTTCTGTCTCGTTTGCTTTCAATCATTTCTGACACTGGCATACCTCCATGTTGAGATGTCAAACTGGCGAGCATCTTCTATTTTGGTCTCCCCCTGTCTTTCTTTGCCTCCAACTATTCCATTGCAACAACATACTCCAGCTTTCCTCTTCTCATAACATATTCAAATAATGTGGACTGTTTTCTTCTGATGCAAGTAACCAGTTCTATTTGTGAGTTGACTTCTTTCAAGATGTCTTCATTGCTTGTTCGGTGTTCTCATCATTGCTCTACAAAACCACATCTCTGCAGCTTCCACATAAATCCACCATTGTCTGCTAATTGTCCATGATTCACTTCCTTGCATCAGGATTGGTTCCATATAGCTTTTCAGAACTCCTTTCCTTACCGTGATTGACAGAGATAAATTACAGAGAATATTTTTCATTACATTTCTCAGTGGCCAAAATTAATTTCAAGCTAATAAATGAAAGCTTTCCGTATTTTGTTAATTTATAAATGTTGAGAGCAACAAGCTTAACGCTGATCTGTGGACAAAGCAGGGAACACCCATATACCTGGCACAATCTCTGCAAACAAACGCATATATACACATACAAATGGAACAATTTCATTTCCAAACCATGGTTGCTATGATGTCAAACAGAGAGACTAAGCCCCACACGTCCACAACAGCAGTGCACAAACTGCTTTGCTAACATGGCTCAAACATGCCAAATTTGATACTGTAGCTAGCCGGTCTCCGTGGCTAAAGGCTTGCGAATGCGGTTCATGAGCCGCTTACCAGGCGTTTGAAAGTCAGCTGCGACCAATTTGTACAGCAGACCGTGTCGCGTTGTGTTATAAACGTGTTGGTATGGGAGCCGGTCATTCAGAAAGAAATGGCAAACTACTGAACGTAAAACTTACCTAGTACATCAACGGCAGCTGATAAATGCTGGTGTTGACTGCAACGTCCTGTAAAGGTTATGCAACATTTAATAATAATTAATAAGCTAGACTTGCCTGTTAATCTTTTCTCCACTTCACTCGTGCTCAAGTTGGCCGGCAGTCCTGGTCAACAATACAAAACACATGTAGACAGTGTGTTAATACAGGACACACAAATAATAAAGTAGTTAGCGTTGCAGTTAGAAATAAAGTAGATGCACAGTTAGAGATAAAATAGATGGCACAGTGAGAGATAAAATAGATGGCACCGTTAGAGATAAACTAAATGTATTTGGCTTTGGCAAACAGCCTTTATTCCTCATCCTGAATACAGCTTTCCTGGCATACATGTTTCTGATCCATACTGCCGTACTGATTTAACATTAGATTTAAATGTTTGAAGTTTCAAAATTCAAAGTGGAAAGACTAAGATAATGAGAATTAAATCAAGCAAATGATAACCCAATCTCCCTTGGTGAAATCTCACTTTGAGAGAGAGAGAGAGAGAGAGAGAGAGAGAGAGAGAGAGAGAGAGAGAGAGAGAGAGAGAGAGAGAGAGAGAGAGAGAGAGAGAGAGAGAGAGAGAGAGAGAGAGATGATAGATAGATAGATAGAGTGAGGAGAGAGATAGAGAGGAAAGATAGAGAGAGGGGTGATAGAAGGAGAGAAAAAGAGAGAGACAGAGAGAGGAAAGAGAAGTAGAGAGAGGAGAGGTAGAGAGAGGAGAGTGAGAGGAAAGCGAGAGGAGACATAGAGAGAGAGGAGAGAGAGAGAGGAGAGAGAGCTAGCTATGAAAGCTCCTCCCGCCTTCTAATTTTAACATCTGTGTCCACATTGCTACCTAAGGTGGTGTAAGAGCACAGACTCAAGGACTCCTACCGTAGTACTTTGGGTTCTTCATGACCCTGACATAGAGGAAAGTATGTCGGATCCACTCCACCACCAGGGACATCTCACTGATGGTCTGTAGAACAATCTCTGCATTCAGATGCTCTATCAGGTTTTTGTGGAGACTGAAATATGTTAGAATGATATTACCTGTGTGTGTGCCTCTAACTGTGCTTGCTCAAATATGTCAGACATCAGTATAAATAACAGACCCAGTGTGTATACCAGAAACACAATGCCTTCATCAGCTTATCAGAAATATAATGTATCCATTTGTGTGTGTAAATTAGGCATATAATGTATGCCTTTTTGTGTGTAAATTAGGCATATAATGTATGCCTTTTTGTGTGTAAATTAGGCATATAATGTATGCATTTGTGTGTGCAAATTAGGCATGTAATGTATACCTGTGTGTGTGTAAATTAGGCATATAATGTATGCCTTTTTGTGAGTAAATTAGGCATATAATGTATGCATTTGTGTGTGCAAATTAGGCATGTAATGTATACCTGTGTGTGTGTAAATTAGGCATATAATGTATGCATTTGTGTGTGCAAATTAGGCATGTAATGTATACCTGTGTGTGTGTAAATTAGGAATATAATGTATGCCTCTGTCTGTCTGACTGTGCGTGTGTGCGTGCGTGCGTGTGTGTGTGTAAAAATTAGGAATATAATGTATGCCTGTTTGTATGTAAATTAGGAATATAATGTATACCTTTGTGTGTGTACATCAAGAATATATTTTCTGTGTGTGTACATGAGAAATGCATTATTGATGTGTACCAAGAATACACTATCTGTGTCTCATCTCATCTCATCATTTTCCTCTTGTATCTTGCAGTGTCGAGGTGAAGTATAAGCGGGAGAGTGCCCACTTATGGGCTTCATGTATCCATATTCCCATGGACTCTGTTATTCCCTGCATCCATGGTTTACATGGTCGGCCTCTTCCTCTGCTTCCATCTGGTCTGTACATCATTGCTTGTTGTGGTATACTGTTAGTTGGTAACCTACTTGCATGGCCAAACCATTTGACTTGCTGCCTTCTAATAAAATCTAGCGCAGCTGTAACCCCAACTTTAGTCCTGATTTCTTCATTTCTGATCTGATCTTTTCTTGATACATTGAGTATTCTTCTCAGGAATTTTATTTCTGTTGTGATTTTTCTTTTCTCTTTTTCTATCACTGTCCAGGTTTGACATTGGTAACTTACAGTTGGTAGGAAGATTGTGTTATAAAGTGCTTTATTAGAAGTTATTGATACATGTCTGTTCTTTAGTATTGGTGCCATTTGTCCAATGAGTTGGTTTGCCTTATCGCATCTATTTTCGATCTCGTCTTCTGATTTGCCATTTGATGATATTATACTTCCTAGGTACTTGAAACTCTTTACTTGTTTCAGGGGATGTTCGTTTAGGTGAATTGTTGTTGTTTCTTCTTCTTTAGTTATAGTCATTACCTCTGTTTTACTTGTGCTAATTTTCATGTTATGTTTCCTACACATTTCGTTTAGACTATTCATGTGGTCTTGTAATTCAGCTTCTGATTTTGCTATTAGTGCATGGTCGTCTGCAAACAGGAGTTCTCTTATGGTGTAATTTGCAGATGGTTCCTCTTCTGTGTTCTCGTCATGCGGTGTTCTTGCGGTCTCTGTTTGGCTGGTTTCTTTACATATGTTGTCTATATATGTTATAAACAAGAGAGGGGACAGGACACAACCTTGTCATACTCCGGAACTTATGGTGAAGGGTTCTGAGTGTGCTCCAGTTGATCTCACTATGCATTCACTGTTGTTGTATAAGCTTCTACATAGGTTTGTTAGATGTGTACTCACTCCATATTGTTTAAGGATTTCACACAGCTTGTTTCTATCTACTCTATCAAATGCCATTTCTTGGTCGACAAAGGCTAAGCAGAGTGTTTCATTGAATTAGATTGATTTTTCTGTTAATTGTCTAAGAGCAAAAGTGGCATCTGTGCATCCTTTGTTTTTCCTAAATCCAAGTAGTTTTTCGCTTAGCTGGGGTTCTGTGGTAGTTCTTTTCTCAAGAGGTTTGCTAAATATTTTCCCAGTATGATTCAAAAGGGAAATGCCTCCGTATTGTGTGCAATCTCTTTTGCTGCGTTTGTTTTTCCAAATTGGGATAATTATGGCGTTTCCCCAGTTTCGTGGTGTCTGTTGTTCTACCCAAACATGGTTGAATAGTCTATGTGGCCATGCTATTCCTACTTCTCTTGCTGCTTTAATTAGTTCATTTGGTATTTCGTCTTGTCCCGGTAATTTGTTCAATGGGGCTAATCTGTCGGCTTCTATAATTTCTTTTGTCAATATGTCTGGTTCTAGTTCTGTCGGTATCTTTAATTCCTGTGACATCTTATGGGATATTGAGAAGTTGTTCGAAGTACTGTTTCCATCTTATTAGGATTTGATTTGTTCACTTATTGGTTCTCCATTTTCGCTGTTAATTATTTCAGTTATGTCAAAGGGTTCTCCTCTGGTTCTCATTGCACTTATCTTTTTATAGAAGTTTCTAGTTGCCTCCTTGTAGTTTTTATTTAGGATTTCTCCATACTCCTCCCAGTCTTTTTGTTTTTCTCTCTTTACTATTCTATTCACATGTATTCTCGCTATTCTATATTCTATATAATCACATTCCTGTTTGCTCTTCAACCACTTTTATATTTGTCTATTTTGTCTTTTCTCTTTTTTTTTGTCTTTTTCTTCTTCTGATGGTTCTTATTGTGGCAATGACTGCTTTGTGGTCTGTGTTTATACATAAGTTGGGCACTGCCCTTGAATCTAATATATTTATCTTTTTATTATTTCTTGTTAATATTAAATCAATTTGGCGTTTAGTATCTAGATTGTTCCATTTATACCAGGTGTATATTTGTGAGTCTTTGTTTTTATAGAATGTGTTTGTTATATAGAGGTCGTGTTGGCTGCATTGCTCTATCAGTCTACTTCCGTTATCATTTCTTTCATTACGTAGGTCTCCAAATGCTCCAAGATGTTTGTGTATGCCCGCTCTGTTATGTCCTAGTCTTGCATTGAAGTCTCCCATAACTATGATGTTGTCCTGCTTATCTATTTTATTTAGCACGTCATGGATGTCTTTGTAGAATTTCTTGCATTCTTGCCAATCTTTGTTTGTATTACATGGTGCGTATATTTGTACATATGTTGTAATTGTTTGTTCTTTTATTCTCACTGTTATGATTCTTTCTGATATATATTTTATTTCTAGTATTCTTCTTGCTAGCCATTGTTCAATGACTATTCCCACACCGTGTCTTGTCCTTTCTTGCTGTTTCACTCCAGAGTAGACAAACGTGTAACTGTTGTGAATCTCCTTACACCCTTCCCCCTTTATTCTGGTGTCCACTATTCCCATCAGTCCAATTTTCCTCTCTTCCATTTTGTATAAGTTCTTCTTTACTATTAAAACCGCAGACGTTCATTGTGCCCATTTTTTGAATCACTGATCTATCTCGTAATCTATTAACATGCCGGGTCTATATCCATTTAGTTTTTCTACGAGCAGCATGAGGATCCCCTGTTGGCTTGCTAGGCCAGTCGCAGGTTTAGGACAAAAATCTGACCATAGGGAGTCCATCTCCTATGGTGAGCCAAAGCCCTGTTAGCCCATGACCTCGTGGTCATGGTTTCCCAGTCTACACCATGTGGAGGTGGGGGTTGACTTGTGTGGTCTGCGCGTCTTTCGCAGGCTACTAATTTTCACTTTTCACCCCTCCTGCGAGAGGCTAGCCGATCCTAACCCTGCTGGCTGCAGGGCCAGGTCCACATCTTGTAGTCTATCTGTGTGTGGATCAGAAATACATTATATGTGTATACATATTGTGAGTGCGCGCATATACGCACGTGCATGCATGCACGCACATATATATGTATGCACTTACACACATGCACATGTAGAAATCTTAGAGAATCTGGAAATGTAAAGATAGCTGGTGAAAGCAATCACAATGGACAAAACTAATTCTAGGCCACATTACAAGAGATAGCACTCTCATAAAAGTCATAATGGAGAGAAATGTCACAGGCAGACAAGCAAAACGTAACAACAAAACAAATGGGAAGATACTATCAAGAGATGGAAGAACAACAGAATGTCTGAGTTTTTAATTAAAGTCAGAGACAGAAAGTGTTACAGTTCCCTTGCAGTCAACCTTCAATGTGGAGATGGCACCTATTTTTCTTCATCTTGTTTGCTGTTGTCTTAGTAATGACTATCTTAATAGCCAGATTTTATTACAAGTTTTGCTGTATTTGTTAGTTTTTCATGGATATTTGTCTCTGGTGGGTCAATTTATAAAACATGAGTTGGCATTTGATTGACCGATGGATCCCTTAACTCCATCTATGGGTCATCGGGGTGCCACAATAGATACAAATGTTATCAAGGTTTTCCACTGCCTAGTTTCAGCCTCACATGTCAGTATGGCACTGCCAGTCTGTCCAATCTTGATTGCTGAGAGTCATGGCATTTCTTATATGTCTTATCCTTCACTGTCAAAAACTGTGTGTCTGAGTTCACTATGTATCTTGTTTTAAGACTGTCAAATGAAGACAAATGAGCATGGAGACACGACTGAAGAAACAATACCTGCTTTCAATCAGCTGTGTTCCTTTAACCAGAGATTCATATTTGGCCTGCAAATATTACATATTAAGGTTACAGAAGTAAGTTCTGGCACATCATCTTACGCATGGTCACACAGTAATTGTTTCTCTCATGTAACAAGTGTCACGGAAGAAGACCTAGTCTGATTGTGCACCTACCAGATACAGACAGACGCTGCTATTGGGATGTCAAGTGTGACTTGTCAAATGAAATGTGTTCCAAACAGTTTCCTGCTATAGGTCTGTCTGTGATAGCACCATCACATGTGATATACATGAGTGCAGGGGTCTGTCTGTGATAGCACCATCACATGTGGTAGGCCTGAGTGTAGGGGTCTGTCTGTTATAGCACTGTCACATGTGGTAGGCCTGAGTGTAGGGGTCTGTGATAGCACCATCACATGTGGTAGGTCTGAATCCAGGGGTCTGTCTGTGATAGCACCATCACATGTGGTAGGTCTGAGTGCAGGGGTCTGTGATAGCACCATCACATGTAGTAGGTCTGAATCCAGGGGTCTGTCTGTGATAGCACCGTCACATGTGGTAGGCCTGAGTGTAGGGGTCTGTCTGTTATAGCACTGTCACATGTGGTAGGCCTGAGTGTAGGGGTCTGTCTGTGATAGCACTGTCACATGTGGCAGGCCTGAGTGTAGGGGTCTGTCTGTGATAGCACTGTCACATGTGGCAGGCCTGAGTGTAGGGGTCTGTCTGTTATAACACTGTCACATGTGATAGGTCTGAGTGCAGGGGTCTCTGATAGCACCGTCACATGTGGTAGGAATGAGTGCAGGGGTCTGTGATAGCACTGTCACATGTGATAGGTCTGAGTGCAGGGGTCTGTGATAGCACCGTCACATGTGGTAGGAATGAGTGCAGGGGTCTGTGATAGCACCATCACATGTAGTAGGTCTGAATCCAGGGGTCTGTCTGTGATAGCACCGTCACATGTGGTAGGAATGAGTGCAGGGGTCTGTGATAGCACCATCACATGTGATAGTCCTGAGTGCAGGGGTCTGTATGTGATAGCACCGTCACATTTGGTAGGAATGAGTGCAGGGGTCTGTGATAGCACCATCACATGTGGTAGGCCTGAGTGCAGGGGTCTGTATGTGATAGCACCGTCACGTGTGGTAGGAATGAGTGCAGGGGTCTGTGATAGCACCGTCACATGTGGTAGGCCTGAGTGCAGGGGTCTGTATGTGATAGCACCGTCACATTTGGTAGGAATGAGTGCAGGGGTCTGTGATAGCACCGTCACATGTGGTAGGCCTGAGTGTGACGAAGTCCCCAGCTTCCTCTTCATCTTTTGCTTAAATTGGAGTAAATTCTTTTTAAAACCCTTATATAATTATAGAAGAATTTATATTCGTTTTTATTCCTATATATCTATGTATAGACAGTACATGGCTATAGTTTAAAGCAACTCCTATTTAATGTTATTACTTTAATATGAAGTAATACGGTACATTAAGATCGGGGGAGAGGCTGAATTTACAAAGTAGTGTACCCAACCAAATCTATAAATTTGGCTACGACTATTTCACAATTTGGTCGGATAAATTAAAGGAAACGAACTCCCTGGCATGACCACTTCCGGTCAGGAGAAAAATAGCTAACTCGTTCTTTCGCAACCTAGACGTCGGTGTAGGAACAATCTGCTAGTCGCTAGGCTCTATAAAATACTTTTAAAGTGTTAAGAGTTTTATCTTTGGCGCGTATTACGGCCATAAATATATTTAAAATATATTAGAGAGATTCCTAGAGCAGTGTTCGTACCCAAGTGTGGTCAGAAGATTAGAAGGGTAAGGAATAGTTATGTGTATCAATATAAGAGATTTCCGTGTGTAGTTAAAGTTGGAAACCGCCGATAATAGGTTATTTTACCTAATTATTTACCATAATAATTATTTTACCGACTAAACTCGATCGCGTATATTATACTTCATACAGGTAGTTTACTAAGCACACAGGGTAAAGGGTAAAACATAACTGTGTAGAAAATTACCTTTACATGAGGTTTAGAGAGGTGTAGCCGATTTGAGATAGTTGTAAACTTGATAAAGTCGGATAGAACCCAATTTTCGATTAGTCCGTATAGCAGTAGACTAGGCCATACTAATCGAGCTGTTAGCTGAGGAATAACACGAGGCAGTTCCTAGTAATAATATTGCGAGGCCGCGAAAATAGATCTTACTAAACACACGTAAAAATGTCAAATACTAGCGTGGTAGATCCTAGGCAGGTTCGTTAATTTTTATCGGTGATTTCTCACCAATTCGCAGTCCTGTTCTTGCCGGCCACTCCATTAACTTTCAGCCTATCATATTCTATTATGATAATTACATAAACTGTATTTTAAAATATACGTTATATAGAATCATTATTAATTATATGTTAGGAATATAGCTTCAGAATTTGAACATAAATATCTATAATAGGTAATCTGTTTAATAGATTGTATTCATATCTACCTGTAGATTACTTTGTAATTATTGTATTTTAATAATATAATTATGATATGCATTATATGATTATGTTTAATTATTACTGAATACTTATTACATTCACTTATAAGAAAGCTTAGAATGATTTTATTGAGCTGTTTTCTTTCTTAGGTCAGTGTTTTACTATTGATCCTAGGATAGGGAATAATAGGGAGCAGGGACAGATAGCTCATGCTATTTTGTTTCTGAAAATGTTATGAGATGTAATCGGCCATCAGGAACAATCCATGGCCGATGCTTACCGATGTCTCGACAGAAGAGTCAACTGCACTCGCTGTATATATTTCACAGATTTGACACCTTCAGCGCCAAGCTTTAGATGCGCTAACCTGTGTGACTCATTGCGAAGCATCACTCACCATCTCACTTATGCCTACTAATTAGGGTTTACACGCACTGTGTAAGCCGGAGAACCAGAAGATAAGTGGCCAAACTTACCGTTGGCCACCACCACCACCACCACCATTTACATGCAAATAATACCAGCTTTGTCAGGCCATGTCAATGATTAAAATGCAACATTGTCAGTTTCTTAAATTTTACACCCGCTAGTTGTTACGTAATTTACCTTAGTCATAGTAGAGTGAGAAGATATGAAAGTTTGTCTCTGTTATATATTTTACTCTGTCTTTCTCCGTGTCATTGAGAGGGATTAGAGTTGGGGGCTCGAGCTTTGTTTTTATTTCAGGCACGTAGCTAGACAACCTTGGCAGACTGTCTGTATCCAACCAGTATAGTTGTACGCCATTCCTGTCTGCCTGAACACTGTCAGAAGATTAGACTGGTTCTGGGACCTTTACTCCGTCTAGAATTACGAGCTATTCAGTCTTGTCTTCTCCAGTGACTTAATTTTCTATTCTTAGAAAGTCTATCCGCAGCACGTTGATAGATTCCTTATCATTGTAGCTGACGCTACGCTACACTGAGTGCAGGGGTCTGTCTGTGATAGCACCATCACATGTGATAGGTCTGAGTGCAGGAGTCTGTCTGTGATAGGACCATCACATTTAGTAGGCCTGAGTGCAGGGGTCTGTCTATGATAGCACCGTCACATTTGGTAAGCTTATGTGCATGAGTCTGTCTGTGATAGCACCATCACATGTGGTAGGTCTGAGTGCAGGAGTCTGTCTGTGATAGCACCATCACATTTAGTAGGCCTGAGTGCAGGGGTCTGTCTGTGATAGCACCATCACATGTGGTAGGCCTGAGTGCAGGGGTCTGTGATAGCACCATCACATTTAGTAGGCCTGAGTGCAGGGGTCTGTCTGTGATAGCACTATCACATGTGGTAGGCCTGAGTGCAGGGGTCTGTCTATGATAGCACCATCACATTTGGTAAGCCTAAGTGCAGGAGTCTGTCTGTGATAGCACCATCACATGTGGTTGGCCTGAGTGCAGGGGTCTGTCTGTGATAGCACTATCACATGTGGTAGGCCTGAGTGCAGGGGTCTGTCTATGATAGCACCATCACATTTGGTAAGCCTAAGTGCAGGAGTCTGTCTGTGATAGCACCATCACATGTGGTAGGCCTGAGTGCATGAGGGAATAAGTGGCCACTCTTTCCCTCTCATAGCTGGCGGTAAGCCCAGAAATAAAACCCCACCTGTCATTGTCAGCGCAACAGTCTAACTGTTACACCAGCTGGGTCACATGTCACTATGTAAAACTGTAGACCTTCTAGTCCACTGCCTTATGAGGTAGAGTGGCCAGTTCTCTTCACTGCCTTGTCTTCCTAGACAGAAGAAATTCTGACAATGATCTGGTACTCTTCAATCATGTCTGACCACACATTCATGTTCCCTAAAGGGAGATGTTATGAGGTAGAGTGACCAGGTCCCTATGCTACCTTGCCTTACTAGACAGTTTCCAGTAAATTATCTGCTGCCCATGTGATGAGACAGGGTCAGCCTTGAAGCCTTGTGGTTGGAACAAGGAATCACATGACCGTTGGAGATTAAACCTGGACCACTTTCTAGCGAGGCAAGTCCTCTAACCACTATGTCAATGCCACCAACATGTAATAGATACACAAGTTCACATCATGGTGTCCTTCCTTGTCACTCCACTCCTACCCCAGGATGTGGATGAAAGTAAGATCCTGTAGAGTTGAACCGTTCACATGAAGAAACATTGCCCGCATGTGTCATACAAATTTGATTAAACAAAACTATACTAATGATAACAGCATCCTTCAACCATGTCTTCAAGTGCCCTAAGATGAGGAATCAACAGCCCCCAGCCTGGTATTCCTTGCCACATGTTCCTCTCAACACTGCTAGTTGAAGCAGTTTCATCTCACGGAGTTCAGGATGCTTTGTCACAGTCTGACGTGCTGTGGTGCACCCAGGAGTACCTGATGTACCATGGTGTTGATATATACAGGCTAAGACACAATGCGTTCATTTCTCATGATTAGTTGCAGATTGTGAAGTCTCACCTTGCCTCCTGCTTTAGTCATGATCACTGCCGTGGCTGAGGTGTCAAACTGTGAAGATAAAAAGGTTACTAACATCAGTCACAAGTGCATTCTAGGCAGTGATGTGTTTGATATAAGAATGTGTGCTAGAATGGCTAAGAGGTTACGGTCATACTAACAGTCACAAGTGCATTCTATGCAATGATGTGTTTGATATAAGAATGTATGCTAGAATGGCTATGAGGTTACAGTCATACTAACAGTCACAAGTGCATTCTATGCAATGATGTGTTTGATATAAGAATGTGCGTGTGTGACAGCATAATTTATGGTCACACTACTAGTCACATACACATTCAACACAGCAATATGTTTGATATAAGATCGTGTGTATGACATCATAATGTGTGACCAACAGTTAAGAGTCTATGGTCTATCTCAGGCTCACAAGTTACTAGATTAAAATCCTTGCGCAGTGATGGAAGTTTTTATAAGAGCTATTCATGGTAGCTTTTGCAAAATGGAAAACATACTGACCAATAAAAAAATGTCAACTGCAACGAGAAGAAGAGTGTTGAAGTGCTACATAAAACCTGTACTTTTGGATGGGTATGAAGCGTGGACAATGAGCAGACAAGCTGAAAAACATCTAATGGCTATGGAAATGTGGTTTCTGAGGAAAATTCAAACAGTACCATGGACAGGCTGAAAACAGCAAAATGATTAGAGAAATTAGAAGACAGTCAAAATAGTTTTGGTAACGTTATGAGAAGAAATAAACTAGAGAACTTGGTGACAACTGGCAAACTTGAGGGGAAAAGAACAAGGGGAAGGCAGAGAGGTAAATATCTAGATGGCTTGATCACATGGTATGGTCGAGACAAGAACACTAGGGGGAGGATGTAAATATCTTTTATGAACTCTTTCTAATGCTCTTTGTAAGTTGGTATTCATTTCTCTAAGATTGTTCTTGATACCATCACTCCTTATTTTATGTGGTTTTCCCCTTTTCTGTAGCCATGATATTTCTTCAATGTGGCTCTTGGTGGCAGATGGTACCAGAACATTCTTGATAGATGGCCACACCATTGTATCTGTTCTTTCAGACCTAGTTATTTTCTAATTTCCTCATTCCTAATTCTATCTCTCACAGTTAGTCTAGCAGCTCTTCTAAGGCATCTCATCTCTGTTATTATGATTTTGGACTCATTAGCCACAGTAAGCGTCCATAGATATAGCCCATTAACTTCAATGTTTGTTTCACTATCGAGAACTCTGAGATAAGCATCACTCATGTTTCATTGTTTCCATTCCTCTCATTCTGCTGATTATGGCTTAATGTAGCCACTGTAGTGTCATCACAGTGGTTTATATGTGGTTGTGTTTTCTTGTGTTTGTTTGCTGATGAATGCTTGTCACCACAACATTTTTCGTTTTCCGTAATTGTATTTTGTTAAGCTGATCTTTACTTTGTGTATTTATCTTCTTTACATATCCAAAACATTACCACAGTTTAACCCATTTCATTCAACTTGGCTAGGGAGTAAAGAGCGGAAAGTGTTTGTTGCTGCCTAACAGATGCGACAATGCATGATGACCACAAATGATTCAACAATTAAGATAAGCAGAAGGAGGATATTAGGTCATAATATCATAGAGGGTAGATACCTGAGGTCTGCCGGCGCGGCCAATCATCTGTAAGATCTGCATGTCAGAGTACTCCTGCACAACCCCCAGGTTGTAGAAGTGGGTCGACTTAATGACCACCAGGTGTGCAGGTAAGTTGACACCCATGGCCAGGGTGCTGGTAGATACTGGAGGACATCATGTGAAACTCTCAAAATATTTATTTACCAACAAGATTAACTCATTCCCCCCCCCCCCCCCCCCTTTCCCGAGGCATTATATGATGATAGTCTCTAGCAACAGTACAATGAACAGAAGATTTATGACAACAACTGATGACAGGCGTAAACTACACAGAGTAACAGCTGGGACCAGACACTACTAAAACAGTGATCAACACGTGAAGGTTGCCATCAGTTAACACAAACAGTTGAATTGTTTAGCAAGAAGCATGCAACAGTGAATGAGCTGTAGTCAATAATTTAACACAGAAAGTATAATTAAAGCATTCACTTGTCTTCACTCCATCGAGACACATGAGTAGTTGTAGCATATCAGGAATTAGCATTAAGATATTACTTGATGACAGCTGCGGGTCATTTGGAAGCAGACTACCTTGCATTGGCTTCCACACACTGGTATGGGTGCCAGTCGTTCAGAAGGCAATGGCAAACTACTGAAAGTAAACTAGCCCAGGATTCACAAACAGCTAAAAAAATGCTACGTCCTGTAAAAGATATGCAACTAAAAATTACTTGATGCCAGCATATCATCATCATTGTCATGTACCCTGCAAAATGGTGTATGCTTTGATGTCTCTCCACAGATCTCACTCCTGAATCAACTCTGTTACTGATATTCCTTCATGCCACCACCTCAATCCATCCATCATTATTTCTCTTTGACTGTTTCTGCCTGTTTTCCCAAAGACCTTTCCAGTTGTTACAATGTTCTTCAATGCCTCTCTTCTCATCACATGATCAAATAATGCTGCTTGTCTATTTCTTATAGTTGTATATCATATATATGTTAGCATATAGCAATGTTAATTTGTGATAATCAGTGTTAGGTCATTAGTGTTATGCAGAAGATGAGTAATTATTATGACGGGGCTTCAAATCAAAACCTGAAATTTGTGTGTGTGTGTGTGTGAATATATTCTGGGGAAAAAACAGTAAAGAACAAACGATTCATTTTTCGATGTAGTCACCACTGCATTTAATGAAAGTCCTCCAGCATTGATAAAGTTCTTGGTAGGAAAAAAAATTATCTGGATTCCTGTAGGAAAAAAAAATTATCTGGGGTCACTACTCAGTGTGTCTGACCCGGTCATGAACAGTCTTTTACAGAAGTCACGCCATTCTGAAATGTCATACTCCACTCATACACTTGCTGGACTGACAGGCATGCATCACCATACTGGACCTTCCTTTGCCGATGAATATCTATAGGTTTCACCCCTTCATTGATCAAAATGGTTAATGGAAAGCTGCTCCTCTTTGGTCCATGTCAAAAGTGGGGTGGCCATTGTTTAAATGTCCTTATGTCACTGTGTTTGTCTGCATAATGCTGGCATGTGCTTAATACTCTTGACATCCTTAACAACAATATTGACAGGTTACAAGGCATTGGCATCAATATTGTCATTTCTATCACTATTAATATTTTCATTTGAAGCCTCCTCATAATACACTCATGTTTTTTCCATTGTGTTTATTCTTTTCCTTGGGCAAGCATTTGCTGCCTAAAGAGTTAACGGGCTCACAAATCACGCAGTCAAAAACTACCAATATAAACATAGAAGCCACAAATAATATGTTGCATTATTCATTGCCTGGCATATTTTGCTGCATCTCATCAGGTGCATACTGCAGAGTTATATATTATATGAGTAACTATATCCCCATGGAAATTTCAAATTTAACATGAATTCTTTCTGTTAGCATAAAACCGGTTTGAACTGCCTGATTGCTAACACCTTACTATGTTGCTCTACATTAAAAAAATACCTGTGACCATATGTTTTAATTTTAGCCGAAGTATTATTCATTTATTCACTTCATTTGATATATAACTCTGCAGTATGTATATGACAGGATGCAGCAAAATATGCCAGGAAATAAATTGTGCAACGTAATATTTGTGGCTTCTGTAAATTCACTAAGGGAGTTTAAAAAAAAAAATTAAGGTGCATGACCTTCACAGGACGTAGCAGTCAACCCCAGCCTTTTCACTGTTCTTGATTCCTGGGCAAATTTTACGTTCAGTAGTTTGCCATTGCTTTCTGAATGACCGGCTCCTATAACTTTTTCGAAAAAAAACCAGCACTGCTGTGTTTCGAACCCGGGTATACGGGCTCACAAACCACGTTCGCAAGCCCTTAGCCACAGAAACACATTGTTATAAACTACCAAAAGTTGGAGTAAAGTGAAATTAAACTAAGTCTAACTGCCAGAACTGGTGATATGTGGGTTCTGCCATAATTATTTGAACTGGTCTGAACATGATTGTATGTAGAGATCTCATGACATTTACAGAACTAATATTTATTAGAGAATAAACTGAACAACTTACTCAAAACTGGCAACTGAGATGTGCAGAACAACTCTTCAACAACAGTTCTGTCTCTGATATCCATGCCAGCATGATGTATCCCAACACCAGACATCATCAAGTCTAACAACAGACATCAACGCACATAATTAGTGTTGAATTTGAATATAAGCCTATTTCTGTCACTCCTCTCAGCTACCACGTGAATATATGCTTCGCCTCAATATGCCCATATTTTTATGGACCAATCAGCACTCAGTCGGTGATATGGTCGATATAACACCAGCCATCTTTACTTCCCCAGATATTCCCTGACTCCTATTTATGGCTGGTCAATTAAATCCGCCCAGATGCAGACTCAAACATACAACCAGTGGACCAGCAGGCGAGCATCTAGCCATTACTCTAGCATAGCTACGAACAATATGTAATACTGAGAAATAAAATGACAAGACTGATAAAGAGTAGACTTGGGTCATGAAACTGTGATAGAGTGAAAGTGAAGAAATGAGTTATAAAAATACAATTTAGTGAAAGTGAAGAAATGAGTCATAAAACTAATTGAGTGAAAGTGAAGAAATGAGTCATAAAAATGTAATTGAGTGAAAGAGAAGAAATGAGTCATGAAATTGTGATAGAGTGAAAGTAA
This sequence comes from Cepaea hortensis, assembly GCA_963921405.1. Classification (NCBI taxonomy): domain Eukaryota; kingdom Metazoa; phylum Mollusca; class Gastropoda; order Stylommatophora; family Helicidae; genus Cepaea; species Cepaea hortensis. The sequence goes on from OY992876.1 coordinate 428,219,774, forward strand.
AGAAATGAATCACAAAACTGTAATTGAGTGCAAGTCAAGAAATGAGTTACAAAACTTTAATTGAGTGAAAGGTGAGACCATTACGAGTGAGCTGCTACCTGCCAGTTTACTTTCGTGCACAGCATTGGCAGCCCTCTGCAAAACCTCAGCTCTAGAGTGAGCTAGGAAGGTTCGAACCCCTGCACTCTTGACCAGGACTTCTGCTGTTTGAATCACACTCTTCCGAGAAGAACAGAACTGAAATATACAAGTGACTGAATATGACTGAAACATACAAGTGACTGAATATGACTGAAATATACAAGTGAATGAACATGACTGAATTACACAAGCGACTGAACATGACTGAAATATACAAGTGACTGAGCATGACTGAAATATGCAAGTGACTGAAATATACAAGTGACTGAACATGACTGAAATATACAAGCGACTGAACATGACTGAAATATATAAGTGACTGAACATGACTGAAATATACAAGTGACTGAACATGACTGAAATATACAAGTGACTGAACATGACTGAAATATACAAGTGACTGAACATGACTGAAATATACAAGTGACTGAACATGACTGAAATATACAAATGACTGAACATGACTGAAATGTACAAGTGACTGAACATGACTGAAATATATATGTGACTGAACATGACTGAAATATATAAGTAGCTGAACATGACTGAAATATACAAGTGAGTGAACATGACTGAAATATACAAGTGACTGAACATGAATGAAATATACAAGTGACTGCAAGGGAGCAATGGTAGTGTAGTGGCTAGGCATTGGCCTGCTGGCCCAGGGGTGAAGAGTTCAAAGCCCACATCAATGTTTACAACTGGCCTGGACTTCCAATCAAACCTGCCTACCATGGGTACCAGGACATGTTGTGGGAGGTCAAGGTGGCCTGAGAGATACTGACCACATTATCAGTTGATTGCATATCAGCCGAAGCGTAGGTCAACATGGCTGAATGGATAAGAACATGTGTTTTTAAACATCTGGTGTACTGATGCCAAGGTAATGGGTTCAACCCCTAAGCCGGACAGTTGGACTAAAATGTTCATCTATTGTCCTTGACTTGGGGACGTAACTTACAAGTACCTCTGAAGTCAGAGTGGGTTCGCCTGATGGAGAGGGACACTTTATAGGGAAAGCTAATCCACACGCAAAATTCAGTCCAGCACTACCAGAAGTTGTGTGTATGGACTATGCTTGGACTCAAAGTGAGCAAGCACAAAACAAAAATATCAGTTTCAGAATTTAGTCTAGCATTCTTTGCCCATTGTCAAAGAACATTTCGAGCCAAAATAGGCCTTATCAGCCATCTTAGAACTCACGGCTCCATACTTTCAACCTCACTGGATTAAATGAATGGTCATCATCATTCTTGATGGACAAACACCACATGCACAATGCATCTTAAGGCACACGAAAATGTCCATTATAGTTTTACTTCATACTATAAGCTGTGCCTGTTCTTGCGTGTTCTTCTAGTTAGTGCTTATCTGTCTACGACCCATGTTTACACAGAACAGAACTCAAGTATGCAAGTGACTGAACACTACAAGCTGTCTGCTCTTACATGTTCTTCTAGGGTTTCTATTTCTGTGATAAACACTGACAGTTTTAAGCGATTATAAATAAAACAGTTTTGTAAACATAGAAGACATTGGCCACTACTAACCACAAGTGTGGGCTTCCCATGTGAGTAGGTTTCAATAATTGCCCGGAGACGGTACGAGAGATTCATGTCAAAGCGGAAGTCGGAGCTGCCTTCCTTAAAGGGATATCCAAGCACTATTCTGTCCAGTTTCACAGGCCGAAATTTCTCACCAAGGCTGCAAAATAAAATATTCTTTATTCATCTAAATTCACTTCACAAATAATACATACATCAATGCAATATATAAATATAAGAAGAGAACAGAAGAACAGGATACTCAAAGAACAAAAACATCACAGATAAGCAAGATCACTGGCATTCAAACATAAAGTTGCATATCCTTTACAGGACCTTGCAGTAAACTCCAGCATTTTTTGGCTGTTTCTGTTTCTGTTCCTGGGCAAGTTTGCATTCAGTAGGTTGCCAAGTGCAGAAATTCAGATATCTAGGCACATGGATAACATCAGATGGAAGATGCATCACTGAGATAAAGAGCAGAATAGGACAAGCAAAAACTGCATTCTAACAAATGAAGAACATTTTGTGCATGTTACAAAGAACCAGTTTTAACATGCAGCTGTAACTCCCGGACAGTTAGTAAACAGGTGAAAAAATCCCTGGAAGCCTTGGAGATGTGGTTTTACAGAAGAATGCTGAAAATTAATTGGACAGCCAAAATGAGCAAGCAGGACGTTTTAAGGGAAGCTGAGTCGCAATGACAACTTTTCACAAACATCAGAAAGTGGCATTCATTGTTTTTTGGCCTTGTTATGAGAAGACAAACACTGGAACATGTGATGACTGGAAAGATTTGTGGAAAGAGAATCAGAGGAAGACATCGTGAGAAGTTTCTTGACAGTCTTGTGTCATGGCACAGACGGGAGTCACACACACACAATTGTAACGTCGAAGATCATAATTTGCGGAGAGTCATGATCACCCATGCCAACTGGCAAGGCAGTGGATAATGATGATGAGTTTTCCATTTATTTCTGAATGACTGACATTCATACCATTGCATGAAAACCAGCACAAGGCAGTCTGCTTCCAAACTGCCCACAGCTGTGTTTCATAATTGCATTGGTAACCCCTTCACCACGGTGCTGGCATGAAGACATAAGCAGAGATGAAATACGCTGCTCTGGGGCAAGGCCAGAGGACAATGTCGTAACACGATCAGGACTTCAACATCAACTTGTCTTCAAAATGTAGTAACATGATCAGATGACTTCAACGTCAAATTGTCTTCAAAATGTAGTAATACGATCAGATGACTTCAACATCAACTTGTCTTAAAAATGTAGTAATGTGACGAAGTCCCCAGCTTCCTCATCATCTTTTGCTTAAATTGGAGTAAATTCTTCTTAAAAATCCTTATGTAATTATAGAAGAATCTATATTCGTTTTTATTTTTATTTTTCTATGTATAGATAGTCCATGGCTATAGCATAAATCTACTGCTAATTGACGTTATTAGTTTAATATGAAGTAATACGTATGAAGTAATACGGTACATTAGGATCGGGGGAGAGGCTGAATTTACAAAGTAGTGTACCCAGCCAAATCTATAAATTTGGCTACGACTATTTCACAATTCGGTCGGCGAAATTACGACAACGAACTCCCTGGCACGACTGACTTCCGGTCAGGGAAGAGATACAAAATTCGGCCTTTCGCAATCCAGACGTTGGGGTTGAAACATCTGCTAGTCGCTAGGCTCTATAAAATACTTTTAAAGTGTTAAGAGTTTTATCTTTGGCGCGTATTACGGCCATAAATATATTTAGATATATTAGAAAGATTCCTAGAGCAGTTTTCGTACCCAAGTGTGGTCAGAAGATTAGAAGGATTTGACACCTTCAGCGCCAAGCTTTAGATGCGCCAACCTGTGTGACTCTTTGAGAAGCATCACTTACCACCATCTCACTTATGCCTACTAACTAGGGTTTACACTCACTGTGTAAGCCGGAGAACCAGAAAATAAGTGGCCAAACTTACCGTTGGCCACCACCACCATCATCATTCAACTCAAAATATACTATAGGCCAAAGAGTTACGTCAATGATTAGACAGTTTAGTAGATCCAAACCATAATATTAGATATTCAATAGAATAGAGGGAAGTGTACCACCCTTTTTATGTACAGGGCTGCCTCCAGTGGAGCACCCACAGTGTTATCATATATTAAATATTAATGTGATTTTAATTTTACAACCTCTAGTTGTTACCTCAGTAACCTTAGTCATAGCAGTGTGAGAAGTTACGAAAGTTTGTCGCTGTTAAATATTTTACTCTGTCTTTCTCCATGTCGATGAGAGTGATTAGAGTTTGGGGGCTCGAGCTTTGTTTTATTTCAGGCACGTAGCTAGACAACCTTGGCAGACTGTCTGTATCAAACCAGTATAGTTGTACACCATTCCTGTCTGCCTGAACACTGTCAGAAGATTAGACTTGTTCTGGGACCTTTACTCCGTCTAGAATTACGAGCTATTCTGTCTTGTCTTCTCCAGTGACTTAGTTTTCTATTCTTAGAAAGTCTATCCGCAGCAACTTTGATATATTCCTTATCATTGTAGCTGACGCTACGCTACAAGTAACACAATCAGATGACTTCAACATCAACTTGTCTTCAAAATGTAGTAACACAATCAGATGACTTCAACATCAACTTATCTTCAAAATGGAGTAACATGATCAGATGACTTCAACATCAACTTATCTTCAAAATGTAGTAACATGATCACATGACTTCAAAATTCAACTTGTCTTCAAAATCACAAAGGTTGATAACAATGATGATGATGACAGAGAAGATGATGGCACAAATATCAGGGGATCTTGGTTCTAAACTTCAGAAAGAAAAGGAATTAGTATCACATGTAGGGGTCTACTGAGACAGTCCGTCAAGAAACATTTGATAACCATAAACGATTACAGAAATTAGACAAAGACAATTCAGATTTTTGGCACACTATAAGGGGAAATTAATTGAAAAGCTTATTAACAACAGGCAAAGTTGAAGGGAAGAGAGCAAAAGGAAGGCTAAAAGACAAATAGCTGGATGGCTTGGCCACCTGGCACAATCCTAGAGAAACTATTGCCATGTTCACCACACACATGCATTTACATCTATGGAGGTGAGATGCCTGGGCAGGCTGCTGAACTCTAGTTAGTCGTTAGATTATCCTCTCCACACATCGAGCCATTCAGCCTGTAAGTGCTCGGATTTCCTCCTCAGTGTCTCCCTCAGAGTGTAGTGGTAGAAGACACCAGTTCTGTATCAGTTGACTATTCATCTGTGGTCCTCTGCTAGCACTCTTGTCTGACTGCATCCCATTTTACAAGTAAACTACACAATAAAAAAATACTTAATCATTAGTCAGGATCAATGTCATTGCACTCCGGACAGATCCATAGATTTGAAGATTGAGCACAACCCACTACTGTCAACACTGATCATATTCTGGCATGAACCTTAGGACTTGTCCACATTGGGTTGGAGGATCCATAGATGCTTTGATCTCCTCCTGACCATCCCTGACAGTGTACAGCAAGTGATCGTGTTGAATTATCAGGTGTCTTGAGCTCATCTTAAAATGTTTGTACCTGGCAGCACCCCGCCTCACTCTCGTCTCCTTCATTGTGGATAAGCAAGCGGACTCACAGAAATGCTAGTGCATCAAGAGCAGGGACTTACTTGAAAGCCGCCTCGCCCCCATCTCCTTCACTGTGGATAAGGAAACGGAATCACAGAAATGCTGCTGCAGCATGGAACAGGGACTTACTTGAAAGCCGCCTCGCTCCCATCTCCTTCACTGTGGATAAGGAAACGGAATCACAGAAATGCTGCTGCAGCATAGAACAGGGACTTACTTGAAAGCCGCCTCACTCCCATCTCCTTCACTGTGGATAAGGAAACGGAATCACAGAAATGCTGCTGCAGCATAGAACAGGGACTTACTTGAAAGCCGCCTCGCTCCCATCTCCTTCACTGTGGATAAGGAAACGGAATCACAGAAATGCTGCTGTAGCATAGAACAGGGACTTACTTGAAAGCCGCCTCGCTCCCATCTCCTTCACTGTGGATAAGGAAACGGAATCACAGAAATGCTGCTGTAGCATAGAACAGGGACTTACTTGAAAGCCGCCTCGCTCCCATCTCCTTCACTGTGGATAAGGAAACGGAATCACAGAAATGCTGCTGTAGCATAGAACAGGGACTTACTTGAAAGCCGCCTCGCTCCCATCTCCTTCACTGTGGATAAGGAAACGGAATCACAGAAATGCTGCTGTAGCATAGAACAGGGACTTACTTGAAAGCCGCCTCGCTCCCATCTCCTTCACTGTGGATAAGGAAACGGAATCACAGAAATGCTGCTGCAGCATAGAACAGGGACTTACTTGAAAGCCACCTCGCTCCCATCTCCTTCACTGTGGATAAGGAAACGGAATCACAGAAATGCTGCTGTAGCATGGAACAGGGACTTACTTGAAAGCCGCCTCGCTCCCATCTCCTTCACTGTGGATAAGGAAACGGAATCACAGAAATGCTGCTGTAGCATGGAACAGGGACTTACTTGAAAGCCGCGGCTGGCTTGCAGCTGGTACCTAGCCACGTAGCAATCTGTGGGAGGAGACAAGTGAGAACTGTTAGTGAGGTAACCACCGTTACACAGGACATTGCAACTGCAGGCCTACTTCCTTCAAGAAAGCACAAGTTACATGTCTGCATCAGTCTGCATTTAGGTTACATTAGGTTGCATTATGCTTGAGTCTTCACAGAAATATTTGAAATATAGGAAAGTTAGAAGGATGTCAACTGATTCAGTGTCGAAGGATAATATATCGGTAAATGTTATCTCCCATTCGGACAGAAGGATGGTACAACGCCATACTAGAGTCATTATATTATTTATTTTGTGTCCGTAATTTCAATGTTTGGTGAACGGAAATGTACATTATGCTACTTGTTCATTTGATTCATTTGATTGTGCACTATGTTTGGTCCAAATGTAATTTTTTTTTTTTGGGGGGGGGGGGGGGGGGGCACTGAATCAGTTAATATATTCATATTTGTATGAAATACGTACTAAAATAAAATCTTCTTTCTTTCTTATTCATCTTCTGTAAACGGATATGTGGAGGTAACCTGTGCTCATGTTTAGCTCCCATTGTGTTGAAGTACTATTTGGTCATGTATATTTATTCCTCTTCTACCTTAAGCTGTAAGGGCACTGCGTGGCTAAATTATATTTAGTCATTTCTCTTCTACCTAGGTGTGCAGAGATACTGTGTGGCTATATTTAGTCATTCCTCTTCTACCTAGGTGTGCAGAGATACTGTGTGGCTATATTTAGTCATTCCTCTTCTACCTAGGTGTGCAGAGATACTGTGTGGTATATTTAGTCAATCCTTTTCTACCTTAAGCTGTAAGGGCACTGTGTGGCTAAATTTAGGAATTCCTCTTCTACCTAAAACTGTAGGGATACTTAGTGGTTATATTTAGTCATTTCTCTTATATTTTAAGCTGTAGGGGCATTGTGTCTATATTTAGTCATTCCTCTTTTACTGTAACCTGTAGGAGCATTGTGTCTATAATTAGTCAAAACTCTTCTACTTTAAGCTGTAAGGGCATTGTGTCTATATTTAGTCATTCCTCTTCTACCTTAAGCTGCAGGGGCAGTGTGTCTATATTTAGTCATTCCTCTTTTACTGTAAGCTGTAGGGACATTGTGTCTATATTTAGTCATTAATCATTTACTGTAAGCTGTAGAGGCATTGTGTCTATATTTAATCATTCCTCTTCTACCTTAGGCTGTAAGGGCATTGTGTCTATATTCAGTCATTCCTCTTCTACTTTAAGCTGTAGGTGCTCTGTATCACTATATTTAGTCATTCCTCTTCTTCGTTAAGCTGTAGGGGCATTGCATCTACATTTAGTCATTCCTCTTCTACCTTAAGCTGTAGGGGCACTGTATCGCTATATTTAGTCATTCCTCTTCTACCTTAAGCTGTAGGGGCACTGTATCGCTGTATTTAGTCATTCCTCTTCTACCATAAGCTGTTGGGGCACTGTACCTCTATATTTAGTCATTCTTCTTCTACCTTAAGTGTAGGTGCACTGTCTTACTATATTTAGTCCTCTTCTACGTTAAGCTGTAGGGGCATTTTGTATATATTTAGTCATTCCTCTTCTACCTTAAGCTGTAGGGGCACTGTATTGCTATATTTAGTCATTCCTCTTCTACCTTAAGCTGTAGATGCACTGTCTCACTATATTTAGTCATTCCTCTTCTACCTTTAGCTATAAGGGCACTCTCTCACTATATTTAGTCGGAAACTCTTATACGTTAAGCTGCAGGAGCATTGTGTCTATATTTAGTCATTCCACTTCTACCTTAAGCTGTAGATGCACTGTATCGCTATAGTTAGTAATTCCTCTTCTATTTTGACGTGTAGGGTTATCTTGTTGCTATATTTTGACATGTTGGGTTATCGTGTTGCTACATTTTGACATGTAGTGTTATCTTGTTGCTATATTTAGTCATTCCTCATCTATTTTGACATGCAGGGTTATCTTGTTGCTATATTTTGACATGTAGGGTTATCATGTTGCTATATTTTGACATGTTGGGTTATCTTGTAACCATTTTACTCTTAATATGTAAAAAAAAAATGTATTTGCCCTGAAGCAGTTTCCCACTAGGAGTCTGTTATGTGATAAGGCCATCACAGTTGGTAGGCCTGAATGCATGGAGAAATAGGTGGCCGATCCTTCCCCACTCTAGCAGGTGATGAGCCCAGACAGTGAACTCACATCCAACTATACTCATACCATGATTAACCTCAGTTCCTGATCAATTTTGTGAATGCGCCAGTTATACCTCCTCTCAACTGAGATGTAAACTGTGCCTTGTGGTTGCATTTAGCCACTCCTCTCACACCTCAGGTATAAACTGTACCTTGTGGTTGCATTTAGTCACTCCTATCACACCTCAGGTATAAACTGTGCCTTGTGGTTGCATTTAGCCACTCCTCTCACACCTCAGGTATACACTGTGCCTTATGGTTGCATTTAGCCACTCCTCTTTAACCCTGAGGTGTAGAACTACTGTGTGCTCACATTTAATTATCCCTCTTTACCCTAGAGTGTAGATAATGGCATGGTCGTGATGATGATGATAATGATGGTGATGATGGCTAGATGATGATCTTCATGGCACTGAGATGATGACTGTGATGATGGTGTGACATGATGATGCTGATGATTATAATAAAGATATTTTGATGATGACGTGATGATGATACTGCGAGAAAGGACAAAAGCAACAAATCTGAAACTAATAAGACTCAAGAAAATAAGTATCAAGATTAAGCAGCGGAGAAAAATAGATACTATACATAGGCAAAAGATGTCATTGAAACAAATCATACAGAGAAACTTACATCATCGTAGTTGGGCATTGTAGCAGATGCTGCCACAAATCTGATGTTGCTTCCACCAGCGTGAGGATTTGCAGTCTGAAGTGTCTTCATCCGGCTGACTACAGCCTCTACTGTGGCTCCTCTACTCTGATCATTTAGGATGTGAATCTGGACACAAATAGTTAAAACCAGATCTGTAACATCTGAGTCAGTCGGGACAGAAATGTTTAGACCAGATCTGTAACATCTCAGTCAGTCTGGACACAAATGGTTACAACCAGATCTGTAACATCTGAGTCAGTCTGGACACAAATAGTTATAACCAGATCTGTAACATCTGAGTCAGTCTGGACACTAATTTTATAATCCTAAAAGAAAAATACATGTCATTTGCAGGAAGCTGCTTTCACATCCGGTCCCTTGTGGTTGTTTGTGATGTAATAAGCAAAATTACCTACAGTAGGTTGCTTACCTATAAAAGTATAGCTTCCAAGTTCACACACAAAAACCAACATGAACCCAGTCCTACTCAATGTCAACAGACTGACAAGACAAAGAACATGTGTCATACCTCATCAATGTCAACAGATTAACAAGACAAAGAACACGTGTCATACCTCATCAATGAGGAACAGCTGTATCTGGTGAAACAGGGATCTGTTGTCTTTCCATCTGCGTGACATACTGTCCCACTTTTCCTGTGTCAGATATATGAGGGGGCTTCAATGAAAACCTTAAATAGTGGGTGTGCGTGTGTGCATGTTGATGTGCGTGTGCGTGAATATATTTTTAAAAAGTAAAGAACAAATGTATCCTTTTTCAATATAGTCACCACTGCGCTCAATGCTTGTCCTCCAGTGCCGATAAAGTGCTTAGATTACTGTTGAAAAAAATTCTCCTGGTCGTGTGTGTAATCACTCATGTACCACCTTCACAAAAGTTACGCTGTTTTGAAACTTCCTACTCCACTCATACACTTGCTGGACTGACAGGCATGCATCACCATAATGGATCTTCATTTGTCAATGAATTTCTATAGGTTTGACCCCTTCACTGATAACAGAACACTGCTCCTCTTTGGTGCATGTCAAAAGTGGGGTGGCCATCTTTAAACTATCCCTATGATGTCACTGTGTTCATCTGCAATGCGATGTCACATGCTTAACGCAATAGATATCCTTAACAACAATACTGACAGGTTAAAGACGATAGCATGGTTATTGTAATTTCTATCACACTTGTAAGGTTTTCATTTGAAGCCCTCTGATATGCTGGGCATTGTCAGTGTGAACAATGATGCCATGTTGTAACTGTCCCAGATATGTTGTTGTTATTCTGCTGTAATCTCCCTGCTGAGTTGAGTTGAGATGAGCTGAGTCAAGAACTGACAGCGCAGCACTCAGGATATTCCCATATATGTACTCCAACCTCATCTGCAACAACCAGCAAAACATCCCAATACTAATGCTAGCAGTAGCAGTCTGATTATCTGTCAGTCTGGCCTTTCCTTGGAGTTGTGAGTAACCTGGTCAGATCCTGTGGTCACTGCCTGCAGCACCATTCTCTCCAGGCTGTGATGATCTGCCTGCAGCACCATTCTCTCCAGGCCATGATCTGCCTGCAGCACCATTCTCTCCAGGCCGTGATGATCTGCCTGTAGGACCATTCTCTCCAGGCCATGATCTGCCTGCAGCACCATTCTCTCCAGGCCGTGATGATCTGCCTGCAGCACCATTCTCTCCAGGCTGTGATGATCTGCCTGTAGGACCATTCTCTCCAGGCCATGATCTGCCTGCAGCACCATTCTCTCCAGGCCGTGATGATCTGCCTGTAGGACCATTCTCTCCAGGCCATGATCTGCCTGCAGCACCATTCTCTCCAGGCCGTGATGATCTGTCTGCAGCACCATTCTCTCCAGGCCGTGATGATCTGCCTGCAGCACCGTTCTCTCCAGGCCGTGATGATCTGCCTGCAGCACCATTCTCTCCAGGCCGTGATGATCTGCCTGCAGCACCATTCTCTCCAGGCCATGATGATCTGTCTGCAGCACCATTCTCTCCAGGCCGTGATGATCTGCCTGCAGCACCATTCTCTCCAGGCCATGATCTGCCTGCAGCACCATTCTCTCCAGGCCATGATCTGTCTGCAACACCATTCTCTCCAGGCCATGATCTGTCTGCAACACCATTCTCTCCAGGCCATGATCCGTCTGCAACACCATTCTCTCCAGGCCATGATCTGTCTGCAACACCATTCTCTCCAGGCCATGATCTGTCTGCAACACCATTCTCTCCAGGCCATGATGATCTGCCGGCAGCACCATTCTCTCCAGGCCATGATGATCTGTCTGCAACACCATTCTCTCCAGGCCATGATGATCTGCCGGCAGCACCATTCTCTCCAGGCCATGATGATCTGTCGGCAACACCATTCTCTCCAGGCCATGATGATCTGCCGGCAGCACCATTCTCTCCAGGCCATGATCTGTCTGCAACACCATTCTCTCCAGGCCATGATCTGTCTGCAACACCATTCTCTCCAGGCCATGATGATCTGCCGGCAGCACCATTCTCTCCAGGCCATGATGATCTGTCTGCAACACCATTCTCTCCAGGCTGTGATGATCTGTCTGCAGCACCATTCTTTCTAGGCCATGATGATCTGCCTGTTGTTCTGCTTTCACCCCCCAATGGAGCATAGGCCCACAACCAACTCACTTCAAACCCGTTGTAGACTCGCTGGTGATTGGTTGGATGTTGCAGTTAAAGTTGTCTATTGGTCAAGCTAGCCAGCCTCAGGCCAACCCTCCTCAGTCTCCTGACAACTGACAACTGACAAACAATCATATGTTAGTGAGGCTTGTGGTATGGGAGCCACTGACAGAAACAGTAATATGTAAGTGAAGCTTGTGGTATGGGCGCCATTGACAGACACAGTCATATGCTCGTGTGACATGTATGGTAGGTTGCAGTGTTACCATTCTGTGCTTCTTTGACAGACCCCATTAACATGCAGGCTTTGCCAGATACATGGTCAGCATGATCTCTAAGGAAAATGCCAGGGAATGCAGTAGTTCTCACCCTTGCCTGCTGGCACATTGATGGTGTGCTGGAGTCCCCCTTGAGGCAGGTTGAGAGTCTGGGATGTTATGCTGACAGTGGCACTGAGCAGAGAAAAGTTGGATGTCAGCTCTCATCATTCGCTTCAGGTTAGAAAGGCCAGCCATCTATTATTCCGTGCACTCAGGCCTACACACAAGTGATGTTCACCAATGATTTTTTTCCACAAATAGTGTCTTTTTCAGGTTGAAATATTGAAATATTATTAGAATGCCAAAAAAAAAAAAAAAAAACGGGTAATGACCCGGGAACCCCAGGGTTCAAAGGGTTAAAAAAAAGTATGGATTCTTTACATGCCTTAAAGTGAATTGGATATATGGTGCTGGGCCCATATTTGTACAGACCTATGGGCACTCGGTGGGTGATGTGGTGAGCATCCAGCCAGCGCCTTGACTTCCCAAGACATTTCATGGTAGCCATTTTAGGCTAGGTCGACTCGGAAGGCCAGGTCATTTTTACAAATCAGCCAGACTGTGGATTCGAACCATGAACACTGGGCTGGTATGTGAGCATGTAGCCACTATACTACCACGACTCTCATTAGTACTCTACTTGATATATACTGACACGTATCAGAGTTGTGTAGATTACATGTGTACATTACTTGACATAAAGTGACAATTACCAGAGTAATGTAAATTACATGTGTACATTACGTGACAAAGTGACAATTACCAGAGTGGTGCAGATTACATGTGTACTTTATTTGACATAAAATGACAATTACTGGAGTGGTGTAGATTATACATGTACATTACCTGACATAAAGTGACAATTACCAGAGTGGAGCAGATTACATGTGTACATTACATGACATAAAAGTGACAATTACAGGAGTGATGAAGATTACATGTGTACATTACTTGACATAAAGTGACAATTACTGGAATGGTGCAGATTACATGTGTACATTACTTGACACAAAGTGACAATTACCAGAGTGGTGAGAATTACATGTGTAAAATATTTGACATAAAGTGACAATTACTGGAGTGGTGCAGATTACATGTGTACATTACTTGACATAAAGTGACAATTACCGGAGTGGTGCAGATTAAGTCAGTCTGGAGCAGGTCACTGCAGTCGTCCAGTTCAGAATCTCCGGTGATCTGCAAACAAGTGATGCCATGTCTGGCAAACTTTGATGTCCAGTCTCTGTATCTCTCTGAACACAGCGCCTTCATGGGAGCCACTGACAGACACAATCATATGTTAGTGAAGCTTGTGGTAAGGGAGCCACTGACAGACACAGTAAAATGTTAGTGAAGCTTGTGGTAAGGGAGCCACTGACAGACACAATCATATGTTAGTGAAGCTTGTGGTAAGGGAGCCACTGACAGACACAGTAATTTGTTACTGATGCTTGTGGCAAGGGAGGCACTGACAGACACAGTCATATGTTAGTGAGGCCTGAAGTATGGGAGCCGCTGACAGACACAGTAATATGTTAGTGAAGCTTGTGATAGGTAGGGGAGCCACTGACAGACACAATGATATGTTAGTGAAGCTTGTGGTAGGGGAGCCACTGACAGACACAGTAATATGTTAGTGAAGCTTGTGGTAGGGGAGCCACTGACAGACACAGTAATATGTTAGTGAAGCTTGTGGTAGGGGAGCCACTGACAGACACAATCATATGTTAGTGAAGCTTGTGGTAGGGGAGTCACTGACAGACACAATCATATGTTAGTGAAGCTTGTGGTAGGGGAGCCACTGACAGACACAATCATATGTTAGTGAAGCTTGTGGTAGGGGAGCCACTGACAGACACAATCATATGTTAGTGAAGCTTGTGATAGGGGAGCCACTGACAGACACAATCATATGTTAGTGAAGCTTGTGGTAAGTGAGCCACTGACAGACACAATCATATGTTAGTGAAGCTTGTGGTAAGGGAGCCACTGACAGACACAATCATATGTTAGTGAAGCTTGTGGTAAGGCAGCCACTGACAGTCACAATCATATGCTGGTGAAGCTTGTGGTAGGGGAGCCACTGACAGACACATTCATATGTTAGTGAGGCTTGTGGTATGGGAGCCACTGACAGACACATTCATATGTTGATGAAGCTTGTGGTAAGGGAGCCACTGACAGACACAGTAATATGTTAGTGAGGTTTTCGGTATGGGAGTCACTGACAGACACATTCATATGTTAGTGAGGCTTGTGGTAGGGGAGCCACTGACAGACACAATCATATGTTAGTGAAGCTTGTGGTAGGGGAGCCACTGACAGACACAGTCATATGTTAGTGAAGCTTGTGGTAGGGGAGCCACTGACAGACAGAGTAATATGTTAGTGAAGCTTGTGGTAGGGGAGCCACTGACAGACACAATCATATGTTAGTGAAGCTTGTGGTAGGGGAGCCACTGACAGACACAATCATATGTTAGTGAAGCTTGTGGTAGGGGAGCCACTGACAGACACAATCATATGTTAGTGAAGCTTGTGGTAGGGGAGCCACTGACAGACACAATCATATGTTAGTGAAGCTTGTGGTAGGGGAGCCACTGACAGACACAATCATATGTTAGTGAAGCTTGTGGTAGGGGAGCCACTGACAGACACAATCATATGTTAGTGAAGCTTGTGATAGGGGAGCCACTGACAGACACAATCATATGTTAGTGAAGCTTGTGGTAAGTGAGCCACTGACAGACACAATCATATGTTAGTGAAGCTTGTGGTAAGGGAGCCACTGACAGACACAATCATATGTTAGTGAAGCTTGTGGTAAGGCAGCCACTGACAGTCACAATCATATGCTGGTGAAGCTTGTGGTAGGGGAGCCACTGACAGACACATTCATATGTTAGTGAGGCTTGTGGTATGGGAGCCACTGACAGACACATTCATATGTTGATGAAGCTTGTGGTAAGGGAGCCACTGACAGACACAGTAATATGTTAGTGAGGTTTTCGGTATGGGAGTCACTGACAGACACATTCATATGTTAGTGAGGCTTGTGGTAGGGGAGCCACTGACAGACACAATCATATGTTAGTGAAGCTTGTGGTAGGGGAGCCACTGACAGACACAGTCATATGTTAGTGAAGCTTGTGGTAGGGGAGCCACTGACAGACAGAGTAATATGTTAGTGAAGCTTGTGGTAGGGGAGCCACTGACAGACACAATCATATGTTAGTGAAGCTTGTGGTAGGGGAGCCACTGACAGACACAATCATATGTTAGTGAAGCTTGTGGTAGGGGAGCCACTGACAGACACAATCATATGTTAGTGAAGCTTGTGGTAGGGGAGCCACTGACAGACACAATCATATGTTAGTGAAGCTTGTGGTAGGGGAGCCACTGACAGACACAATCATATGTTAGTGAAGCTTGTGGTAGGGGAGCCACTGACAGACACAATCATATGTTAGTGAAGCTTGTGATAGGGGAGCCACTGACAGACACAATCATATGTTAGTGAAGCTTGTGGTAAGTGAGCCACTGACAGACACAATCATATGTTAGTGAAGCTTGTGGTAAGTGAGCCACTGACAGACACAATCATATGTTAGTGAAGCTTGTGGTAAGGGAGCCACTGACAGACACAATCATATGTTAGTGAAGCTTGTGGTAAGGCAGCCACTGACAGTCACAATCATATGCTGGTGAAGCTTGTGGTAGGGGAGCCACTGACAGACACATTCATATGTTAGTGAGGCTTGTGGTATGGGAGCCACTGACAGACACATTCATATGTTGGTGAAGCTTGTGGTAAGGGAGCCACTGACAGACACAGTAATATGTTAGTGAGGTTTTCGGTATGGGAGCCACTGACAGACACATTCATATGTTAGTGAGGCTTGTGGTATGGGAGCCACTGACAGACACAATCATATGGTAGTGAGGCTTGCAGTATGGGAGCCACTGACAGACACATCCATATGTTAGTGAGGCACAGTCATATGTTATTCAAACTTGCGGTATGGGGTTACTGACAGACACAATCATATGTTAGTCAAACTTGCGTAAGGGAGCCACTGACAGACACAATCATATGTTAGTCAAACTCGTGGTATGGGGGTCACTGACAGACACAGTCATAAGCTAAAATACAAAATACAAACAATTAGGTACATGTAACACCTGTGAAAAAGTGAGAGATAATAAACACAGTTAGACATGTATATACGAGAATAATATGTAAGGGTGTAAAGGACCTAAACATCCAGGGAAGGGGACCTCTTCTGATAATCGGCAGCCCCTCCCCATCTATTGTGCTTGCTCCACAGTGGAGGTTTTATTACCATATAGAGCGGAGTCAGGAGAGTTATACAGAGGCATCTTATAATCAATACTGTTTTGTTGTTGTTGTTGCATATCCCTTATAGAACGCTGCAGTCAACACTAGCATTTTTCAGCCGCTGTTGATGTACTAAATAAGTTTTTACATTCAGTAGTTTGCCATTGCTCTCTGAACGACCAGCTTATATACCCATATGTTGCCAGCGCTGCACAATATGCTGCCAAATCTCGCACAGCTGTTTCCCCCACGTGGATATACGGGATTACGAACAATGTCGTTAACACCTTTGCCAAGGAGACCGGCCATGTAGACACCATTGTAACTCTGCTGACTACCCTCTACATATCCATATATAACTGTTTGCACACCATCGACCCCACATTTTCTTATTTGGCACCTTTCATGACTGAACTTCTGCGCTGCCTTCCTAGAAACAAAGTATGCGCAACACTTAGCAAAGTTTCATACCTAGACTTTTAATTTTTATTTACATTTTCTGTTTTTCTTTAGATCTGTTCGTTTCTGAGGAAGATTATTATGATCGAAATGTCCATTCATTGTGTCATGGTTGAACTTATTTTTATCTGATTATTTGTTTTGTTATTATCATTAATTTTCCCCCCTATGATTTACATTTGCCGTAATGGTGTTCATTTTTAGGTATGTACATTGTCTGTGTGTATTATCTCTCACTTTTTTGTAGAAGTTACGCGTACAACACCTGTTTTATTTTGTATTGTTATATCTTGCTGCAGCTGTTACTTCTTTGATCTATTATCAGTCATAAGTTAGTGAAGCTTTCAGCTGCAAGCTGGCTAGTCTGCTGGCTTACCAACATAGTAGCCAGGGCTCAATCCCCAGTAGTGACTGGACTCTCCAGTGATCAACACAGCCTCACAAACAGGGTAGCAGTTGCTTCCAAAAGCTGTCTGGGGAGTATTAGGGATGAGGAAAGGGAAGAGCTTTACCTTTCATAGGATTAGGAAATAAGCACAGTTGTTGTTGCATTGAGAGAGTCTTTCGGATAATGGCTTTACCTTTCATGGGGTTAGGAAATAGCCACAGTTGTTGTTGCATTGAGTCTTTCAGATAGTGGCTTTACCTTTCATGGGGTTAGGAAATAACCACATCTGTTGTTGCATTGAGAGAGTCTTTTGGATAGTGGCTTTACCTTTCATGGCAATGCTCAGTTACAATCAAGCTCACTGCTCAGTGAAACAAGTCACTGATCAGCTTTAACACATCAGGGTAACAATTGTGTACTTTGATGTTTCCCATGCAGAAAAGGGAACTCAGCAAGACATCTCATAATGTCATGATCTAGTATATGGTAAATGTGTAAATTCATGGTAGTATCTACTACTGCAGGGGTGGGCAAACTTTTCGTGCGGAGGGCCGCATTAACAAATGTAAAGCTATTGGCGGGCCGCATATATATATATATATATATATATATATAGATTTTGTTTACAGCAACCTATCACAATAAGTAATTATTAATTATTTATAGGTTATTAAGCAGTATAAATAACTAATTATTGCAATTTTATTTTACTTATACACTTATGCATTATATTTGACAATATGGACAAAAACTTTTACTAATTTGTTAACACGATTTTACAACTTGTTATTATAGCAAATATTCTTTATTATCTATCAATGGCTTTAATTTAGACACACACAACTACATTGTCACTACAGTTGTTGATTTCTAATGAGATGTAAGTAACTGCTTGCACTTTTTGACAATATTCTTGAAATCTGGAGCAAGTTTACTTTTTGAAATTCGCATGACAGCATGCAAGTTGCAGTCCGACAATAAAGACATATTCTTAGATTTGTTGATCTTCAAGCAAGAGAATACTTGTTCGCAAATGTATGTTGATCCAAATAATGATACAAGTTTAGCTGCAAAGTTTTTCAAGTTGGGAAATGATTCTTGTGATAAAGATCCATAGAAATCCAGCAAATCATCTGTCTTGAATTTCTCTTTCAGGTCATGATCTGCTTGTAAGTCAAGCAGCTCCAACTGTATGTCCTCTGTGGCTGTATCAGCTTCTGTACTAAATGGTGAACTGAGAATATTGAACTATGGTTCTAATTTCTTGAAATCTTGGAATCTCCTTCCAAATTCTTCAATCAATGCATCTAATTGGGCTTTGTATTTTTCAGTCATTTCACCAGAAATGTTTTCTTGTTTCAGCAAAGGGAAGTGACATAATCTTTTTTCACTTGCTTGTCTGGAGAACAGTGAGAGTTTTGCCTGAAATGATTTTACATATACATACAATTCATGTGCAAACACACCATTGACCTGAAGTTTGACATTCAGTTCATTTAACTGTTCCATAATTTCAATGGCAAACATAAAGTCTAACTGCCACTCTTTATTGACAATGTTAGTATTAAAGTCACATGCAATGCCCTTCATCTCTAGGAGCATCACTATTTCTTCTATGAGTTCCCACACTCGCCTCAACACCTTGCCGAGACTCAGCCATCGAACATTGGTGTGGTTCAGGACATCGGAATGTTCAGTTTCCAAATCGTCAAGTAATGCCTTGAACTGTCTGTGATTAAGTCCTCTTTATCTGATGAGGTTGATGACACTGACAACTGGGTCAATAACATGCTTGATATTTAAAACAGTTTTAGATAGACTTTCTTGATGAATCACACAGTGAAGTGGTAATAATGTGTGGTCTGAATATTCTGCTTTAATCTTATCACTTATAAACTTTACCAGACCTTCATTTTTTCCAGTCAAAGCACGAGCTCCGTCAGTTGTAACACTTGCCATCTTGTTCCAAACCAACCCAGTTCTTTCAATACAGTTAGTAACAGCATTGAATATATCATGGCTTGTGGTTGGGTCTTTGAGTGACTCAACACTCAGTAACTCTTCAGTGAGTTTCAAAGAAATGTTTATCCCACGTATAAATATCAATAATTGGGCAGTACCATGTACATCGGTACTCTCATCCAATGCAAGAGAGTACCAAAAAATTTTTTTACTTGCATCTTGAAGTTTATGCATCAAATTGTCACTGATCTTGTCAACACGTCTGACCACAGTTCTCCTTGATAAAGTAATGTTGTTAAATCTGTTTTGTTTTGTTCTGGACACATAATGTTTGCTGCATCTAGCAAACATTCCTTGATGAACTCGCCATCAGAAAATGGCTTGTTCTGTTTTACAATTCTGTGTGACAGGACAAGACTAGCTTCAGTTGCAGCATCTTGAATTGAAGACTGTTTAGTGAAAACAGTTTGTTGTTTCTCCAAATTTTTCACCAACTCAAGGCATTTCCTTTCCTTCTCTTCGGTGGTTAAATTGTATCCGAAATCGGAATGTTTTGTTTGATAATGTCTGTTTAAATTGTACTCCTTGAAGACAGCCACTGACTCACGACACAACAAGCAAGCTGATTTGCTACCAACTTTTATAAAACAGTACTTAGTTGTCCATTCATCATTAAAAACACGGCATTCATCTTCAATCTTACGTTTGTTATTGACACTCATCATAACGGTACATGAAATTCTGTAAAATTCAACAAAATAACTTAAAAACGAAATAAAAATTTTTATTTCTAAATGCCCTCGCGGGCCGCATAAAATCACTTGGCGGGCTGCATGCGGCCCGCGGGCCGTAGTTTGCCCACCCCTGTACTACTGGATTACACTTACCACTGCAAAGACAGGCATGCTTTGTGCAGAGTGGCATGCTCCAATTCAAAAATCAAAGAATGGGAGCATCTGTTGGATCTTTCCCCAGGAAATGCTGGTCTGTTAGGAAATAACAGGCAGACAGATTGGCCGGATCTGCACCTCTAGGTTGGGTATTGGTGCATAAGGCAGATGTGATCAGGGCACTTTAGGATCATGTGTATAGTGTGGAGGGACAGATAATCATCATGGCCTAGAGAGAATGGTTCTGCAGGGAGTGACCAGAGGATCTGGCTGACACTCAGTATTCCAAGGAAAGCTCAGACGGGCAAATAATCATACTAAATCTAGCACTATAGTATTGGAACTCTTCACTAGCTGTTGAAAATGTGGTATGGGGATGTCATGAGAGTGCTGTGATGTCGGCTCTTGACTCAACTCATTTACCATTGTACTGATTGCATGTGTATGTAAAGGCAGCAGACCACTCAACGCTTGCAACAAACAAGCTTACTGTAAATAATCTTGCCCCAATGGTCAGTGTTGTCTCTCTTAGTCAGTAGTCGAATCAGAGCCAGTTCAAATATCACAGTTTTCCCTGAGCCAGTAGGGGCAGAAACTACAATAGATCTGTCTGTGTAGAAAACCTGATAGAACAAACGAACATATGTGATTATATGAATACACTGTGTAGAAACCTGGCAGAACATACAAGTATATCAAAATCAAATCAAATCAAATCAACTTTATTTTGGCTTATCTTTCTTATAATATGTGATTATATGAATACACTGTGTAGAAATACCTGACAGAACATACATGTATATGTGAATATATGAATACACTGTGTAGAATATGATATGTGTGAATAAATGAATATATTGTGTGGAGAACATTATGGAACGTTCATGCAAGTGTATATATATGAATACACCTGTGCAGTAGGGACTAATGCAATAATACACATGTATAGAAAACCTAACTTATAAGGCATGTGTTCATGTATGCATATATATTGAATGATCAGAAGAGAGAGAAAGATAAGAGAGGTAGAAAGAGAGAGAACAGACAGACAGACAAGCAAACAGGCAGACAGACAAGCAAACAGGCAGACAAACAGTGGACAGCTGTTTACTCAATCCTCACCAACCTACAGATCTTGAACACATTAATAATAGCTGGGACAGATTGTTCTGAGGAAGTATCAGCTGAATGTGCATCACTTATAATATAACATCTTGCGTGCACAGAAGCTGTGCACCTAACATATCCCCAGCATATGTAAAATAACTGAAATGACTTGACCAGACAGTCAAATAAAGCACAAAGATGAGTTTCCCATGCTTTATTTTATCAAACTGGTAAACACAAAACAGAGGGATCAGTTCAATGTTTTGTACAGACTTGGATATATCATGTTGCAGGTCCTTTGAAGAACATCACTCTCATCACAAATGTTTCTCCAACTCCTGACATTTCTCCTGCAATGTCTCCTGCCATGTCTCGTGACATTTCTCCTACCATGTTTCCTGAAATTTCTCCTGCCATGTCTCATGCCATGTCTCCTGCCATTTCGCCATACAGGAGGAAGTCAATAAGTAAGTCACAATTGGCTGTAGAAAAATACCTAAATATGGTAACAATTTCACACCAGCTTATTTTTATACATACATTGTCCCTTTATTTCTCAACATAATTTCCACCAACACTGATGCACTTATCCCATCGTTTTATCAGTCCTCCCAAACCAGCTGCATAGAACTGCATGCTCTGTTTTCTAAATCCATTTTCACTTCACATTCAACTTCGCGTCATTCGCAAAATGTCTCCCACCAAAGCGGGTTTTCAGTGGACCAAAAGGTGGAAATCATTAGGGGCTAAGCGGGGGCTGTAAGGTGGACATTCCAGAACTTCCCACCTTGGTTAATTTTCTCCTGAGTTAATCGAGCCATATGTGGTCTGGCATTGTCATGAAGACGCTTCAAATTGCATCATAAAGCATCGATAGAACTTCACAGTACGATTCAGAATCTCACATTGTCATCTTTCTTCTTGAAATTGGTTAAAAGCACTCCTTGACAATCCCAGAATACTGTCAGCATAACCTTCCCTGCTGATGGCGTAACTTTGAATTTTTGGACACAAGGCGAAGAAGGATGTTTCTATTACATTGAAGCACACTTTGATTCGGGCTGGTAGTCAGCATAAACAGGAAGCATTTCCTTATGAATGTCCTTTGCAGGCAGTCCTTTTGCCCACAAAAAACGCACAATAGCACGTTGCTCTTTGGTTGTACACGCCGTAAGTACAGTCGCCATTTTGTTTATGCGCTGCGCATGCGCATGAGACACCTAGCACCACCTGACAAATGGGAATATAAAGTTTAATGTTGCTGTCACCTAATGACACTGTCACCTAATGACACCTGTAGAAAACACCAACTACATTTACCTGCCATCCCACAGAACTGTGTGACTTACTTATTGACTCGCCCTTGTGTGCATGCGTGCGTGTGTGTGAGTACATATATAACAAGTATATAAATATAGAAATATATATGACAATCTTACCTCATCAAATACAAGAGACTGCAGGATGTTGAAGAATGGGAAGCAGAATATATTTTGATAAACACTGGGTAACTTTGTTAAAGAAATCACCTGTCTACAACAATAACATGATTGTCTACAATGATAACATGATTGTCTACAATGATAACATGATTGTCTAGAACAATAACTTCATCTCCAACAGGTGGTAGACAAAGCACACATTAATTCAAACCTCCTCTGTCTTTACAAAACCAGATCTGCATGGGTAAACTAATGTGGCACTCAGTGGCAAGGATTATCTTGTTTCTCTAATGCTGGGTAGCTGTGCTAGCGTTATATCTAGAGCAGTCGTTCCCAAGCTTTTCAAGCAGAGGGCCATATCTACTATTTTCGGTAGTTAAGCGGGCCACAACGTTATAACATTATAAAAGTCGTGCAGTATCATTCTTACCTTCCTTAACTTTCGTCAACAAAATTCTAAAACTTTAAAGGCAGTCAGTGTCAGTACTTTACTGTGGTCATTTTTTTGGTTTAAAATCAAAAGTTCATTTAACAATAAACTCTTAATCAGTTTCGAAAATCGCTATTAATGTAATTAATTTACAATTTTAACTGTTCTTCATAACCAGTTACTTAAGTTAAGATGCCAGTTTATCAATGTCTGGGCACAAATATGTCGTGCCCAAAGTCATAAGAGCAGCTAGGTTACTGTCGGTGAGTCTCGAACGTTGCTTGTTTTTTTTTTTTTTATAACAGCCATTGCAGAAAATGACTGCTCGCATCTGTAAGTCGAACCAAAACGACAAATGTACCTCTGGGCTAATGAACGCAAGTGTTCAAATTGTTCGACAGACAATAGTCGCCAGAATGAAATCATATGATCAGCTGAAGGTTGCGAATTGAACCGGAGCATTTGATAATATCTGAATATAACAACCACGAGCAGAGTAAATTATCACATGCTGACTGGGCGCTCAGAGTGCATTTTTTGAAATTATTAAAATATATTATATTAAATGACGAGGCCTCACGTGCCACTTACTAACAGCTGGCGGGCCACAAGTGGCCTGCGGGACGTGGTTTGGGAACCTCTGATCTAGAGCAACATCAAACTTATCTCATACATGCCACACAGAATATACTGTGACTAAAACACTATCTTACCTTATGTGAACTTGGTAATTAAAACAATGACCCTTTTCCTGACACCTTGAGACATTTTGGGTATATGTTGTCAGATCCATTTGTTGTTTTGCTAGCTTTAAACTCAAGCAGTCCATAAACGTGCTACTACTACTTATCGCACTGGACTCATTTTTGTGTGTGAGTTAGCTTTCCCTATTACCAGTGTCCTTCGCTATCAGGCAAACCCCGTCACTATCAGGCAAACCCCCTCACTATTAGGTGAACCCACTCCAACTTCTGAGGTACTTGTAATTAACATCCCCATTTCAAGACAGAAGTCAACATTGTAATCCAACTGACCAATGTAGGAGTTGAACCCGCTACCTTAGCAACAGCAGACCGGAAGTTTAAGAACGAGTTGTCGAATCCATTCGGCCATGCATAGGTCAGTCAGCACTCGGGGGTGAGCCTGGGTCAGCCTGCAAATCCAAGTCAATTTAAAAAAATCTGCTTCCATGCAAATTTGAACACACAACCATTGGCTGGCAGCCAAGTGTCTAGCTGCTACACCAGAAAAGCTCCCATG
Organism: Cepaea hortensis; assembly: GCA_963921405.1. Classification (NCBI taxonomy): domain Eukaryota; kingdom Metazoa; phylum Mollusca; class Gastropoda; order Stylommatophora; family Helicidae; genus Cepaea; species Cepaea hortensis. The sequence continues at coordinate 428,244,180 of OY992876.1, forward strand.
TGTGAAGTTAGTCATGCAAAATCTGGGTCTTATTGCTGGTTGGATGTATCTGGTACCTTCGCCTTTTATACAGGCAGAAGGTCAGTCAATTGGTAAAACATATTACGAGGGGGCTTCACATGATAACTGTGTGTCTGTGTGTGTGTGTGTGAGAGTGTGTGTGTGAGAGTGTGTGTGTGTGCGTGCTTGCATGCGTGCGTGCGTGCGTGCGTGCATGTGTGTGTGTGTGAGAGAAAAAATATAATCTGAGAAATTAAAGAACAAATGTATAATTTGTCAATGTAGTCATCACTGCAAGTCCTCCTGTGCTGATAAAGTGCTTGGATTCCTGTAGAAAAAAATTCTCTGCGGTTACTACTTGGTGTCCTGACCTGGTCATTAGCAGTCTGTGCAGAAGTCCCTCCATGTTGAAACTTCCTACTCCACTCATATACTTGCTGGACTGACAAGGATGTATCACCATACTGGACCTTCATTCGCAGATGAATTTCTATAGGTTTCACTCTTTCATTGATCAAAAAATGGATATTAGAAAGCTGCTCCTTTTTGGTGCATGTCAAAAGTGGGGTGGCCATCTTTAAACTGTCCTTATGATGTCTCAGTGTTCATCAGCACCATGATGTCATGTGCTTAATACTCTTGACATCCTTAACAACAAATTTGACAGGTTACAAGATAATGGCATGGTTATTGTACAGTCTGTCACGATTTTAAGGTTTTCATTAAAAGCCCCCCCCAGAGCCTCCCCTCCCCCCATAAATGACTAAATTATAACTTCATAGAAACATGAAGGAGGCCAACACAAACATATAATATAACCCCAGTGAGGATATGAACTTCTGTAACTGGCCGCAGCTGGACACCCCCAACATGTGGCCCTCCTGCAATGAATGTTTCACACAGGCAATATTAACTCATTAACTGCCATGGGATGATTAATCATCTTAAGCAACTTCTCATATCTGCCATGGGCTTACATATCACCAAAATATTGTAACAGCATTATAAACATGCCTGCTACCACATTAACAACTGCTAAGTCATAACTGTAACACACACCTACTTCCTTCTTCTTCTTTCTTCTTCTGCGTTCATCCAGAGAGTTTTTTTCCGGACGTGATTGCTATGTGCCTGTTTACAGCAGAGCTGCGATATTGCACCTTTAGGCAGACACATCCGACTTCTGCGGACATTTGTTGACTGGATTAACCTTCCTGGGACCCCTACTTCCCATTTTCCGTCATTCAGTTTTGTTTGGTCCAAATCTACCGTTTGTCTGGTACAGAATTATGTTAACAATGGTTGATGGGTTGGATTGTGCAGCTGAAGTGTTTCTATGGAATGGGGCAGCCAGCCCCAAGCTCAGCCCTCCTTGGTCACCTCTGACAACCTGTATGGCAGGTTACAGTGGGATACTATTCTTTGCTTCCTATAAGGGCCCTGGTAACACATGGGCGGAATATTCCACAGTTTCATTGTACAATATGTGTAGCAGGTAGCAGTATGTTGCATATTCTTTGCACCCTGGGTGTGTCTTGTTAACACAACGGTGATAACTATGTTTCAGTGGTAGCACTGCTGCTTACTCATGTGGTTGTCTTGGGGTCACTGTCTTCATAAACTAATTTAATAGCCTTGGTTTGTCAAATGAAGACAATGTGTGGTACTTATGCCAGATATACACAAAAGTAGAAGAGGGCAATTTGTTTGTATTTAGAGCAGATGTTCAAGATTACATGAAGACAATGTGTGTGTACCTATGTCAGATAAACAAGACCACATGAAGACTCTCTCTCTCTCTCTCTCTCTCTCTCTCTCTCTCTCTCTCTCTCTCTCTCTCTCTCTCTCTCTCTCTCTCTCTCTCTCTCTCTCTCTCTGTGCGCATGCATGCACACACACACATAGATATATGAGATCACAGAAGACAATGTGAGTGTATCTATGTCAGATATACAAGATCACATTAAAACAATGTGTGTGTATGTGCCCATATCAGATATACAAGATCACATGAAGACAATGTGTGTGTACTTATGTCAGATATACAAGATCACATTAAGACAATGTGTGTTTGTACCTATGTCAGATATACAAGATCACATGAAGACAATGTGTGTGTACCTATATCAGATATACAAGATCACATGAAGACAATATGTGTGTGTACCTATGTCAGATATACAAGATCACATGAAGACAATGTGTGTGTACCTATGTCAGATATACAAGATCACATGAAGACAATGCGTGTTTGTACATATATCAGATATACAAGATCACATGAAGACAATGTGTGTGTACCTATATCAGATATACAAGATCACATGAAGACAATGTGTGTGTGTACCTATGTCAGATATACAAGATCACATGATGACAATGTGTGTGTATCTATGTCAGATATACAAGATCACATGATGACAATGTGTGTGTACCTATGTCAGATATACAAGATCACATGAAGACAATGTGTGTTTGTACCTATGTCAGATATACAAGATCACATGAAGACAATGTGTGTGTACCTATGTCAGATATACAAGATCACATGAAGACAATTTGTATGTACCTATATCAGATATACAAGATCACATGAAGACAATGTGTGTGTACCTTTGTCAGATATACAAGATCACATGAAGACAATGTGTGTGTACCTATGTCAGATATACAAGATCACATGAAGACAATGTGTGTGTACTTATGTCAGATATACAAGACCACATGAAGACAATGTGTGTTTGTACCTAAGTCAGATATACAAGATCACATGAAGACAATATGTGTGTATCTATGTCAGATATACAAGATCACATGAAGACATTGTGTGTGTGTGTGCCTATATCAGATATACAAGATCACATGAAGACAATGTGTGTGTACCTATGTCAGATATACAAGATCACATGAAGACAATGCGTGTGTACCTATATCAGATATACAAGATCACATGAAGACAATGTGTGTGTACCTATATCAGATACACAAGATCACATGAAGACAATGTGTGTGTACCTATGTCAGATATACAAGATCACATGATGACAATGTGTGTGTATCTATGTCAGATATACAAGATCACATGATGACAATGTGTGTATACCTATGTCAGATATACAAGATCACATGATGACAATGTACCGGCTTCGTGGCCGAGGAGTTAGCAGCTTTCTCCGCTAACTCCGAATACTCTCGTCACGTGACGCGACGAGAATTAGCAGTGGTTCGAATCGCAAAAGTGACTTATGAGAGTATGGAGCCGGTCGCTCAGAAAGTCGTGGCGTGCTGATGAGCGTAATCTAGCCTAGGAATCAACATACAGCTGAAAGATGCTGGTGTTGACCGCAATATCCTGAAACAGGATGGAAACGCGGGAAAAAAAAAAAAAAAAAAAAAAAAAAAATGATGACAATGTGTGTGTATCTATGTCAGATATACAAGATCACATGAAGGCAATGTGTGTGTACCTATGTCAGATATACAAGATCACCTGAAGACAATGTGTGTGTATCTATGTCAGATATACACGTTCACATGAAGACAATGTGTGTGTACTTCTGTCAGATATACAAGACCACATGAAGACTCTCTCTCTCTGTGCGCATGCATGCACACACACACACATGATAGATATATGAGATCACAGAAGACAATGTGTGTGTATCTATGCCAGATATATAAGATCACAGAAGACAATGTGTGTGTACCTATGCCAGATATACAAGATCACATGAAGACTCTCTCTCTCTCTCTCTCTCTCTCTCTCTCTCTCTCTCTATCTGTTTGTGTATGTGCGTGCACACGCATGCACACACACATGCATGCACGGATGCACGCAAACACACACACACACACACACATATGACAGATATATGAGATCACATGAAGACAATGTTTTTGTGTATCTATGCCAGACATACATGAACACATAAATGTATATGGAATTAATCAATGACAGAGCTGGGTAAAGTATAATAGGAAATAACACATACAAAACTGTATCAGCACCTGGTAACTTCATTAGCTCAACACCTACATACTGTGAATAGATACCTTGCTCTACCGAAGTGTTGGTAAACTGCTCATTCTCCCTCTGGTGAGACTTGCTACGCTGCGATGGACCAAATGACAAAACAGATCCTGAGCTGTTCAAATTTCTGTCAGGGGCAGGTGGAATCTTTAGATACTGATTTCCTGTTTCACTGTACAGTGAATTCTGAGACTTCTGCACACTGTCTGGTCTTTTAAAATCACTGAACATTTGTGACCCAATTATCTGAGATAGTTGTAAGTCAAAGGCAGTTTTTGAGAGATTAGTATGTTTGTTATAATTTTCTTGGGTGGTACTTTTTCCCAATGCTGGTAAATATTGATAGATTCTGTTGCGGAATGAAGTATTTTCTGTGGCAGCTGATGTATCTACATCTCTGTCAGACTTTTGAGGGTATGCTGAAGTGTTTTCTGACTGTTCTGACAGAGGTAGTTGGTGGTGAGATCTGTGTGAATTCCAGGGAGCTGGTGGGACTCCTTGGTAGCTCTGGCTGTCTCCATCAGCTGCAGGATGTGCTGGCTTTATGTGGCAGCTCTGCTGGGACCTCATGACTTGTGACAGTGGCATGCAAAATGCTGCTTGTGGGAAAACTGTATTTTGTGCTTCTTGTTCTGACTGATATGAGGAGCCCATGGTTCCGACTCAGTTATAAATCTGGTGATGTGATCAGATGCACATATTAAGAGAGACATACATTTTAGAAAAAATAATTAAGAATGGCAGCTTTGGAAGGATCTAATAGTTCATTTTGATTAATACTTCATTATTATAATGCCCACCTGTGTGCTTTCATTTAGCTGCACATACAAATGTTTACACATGGTTGATTAATGTCAGCTAAGTAGTTTTCATATATTTATTATGTAGTTGTATCAGTATCTGTTTAATGTTGGCGTGCTGATGAAGGCTCTAGCCATTGTGTCACTTGTGATTATGTTTAATGTTGGTGTGCTGATGAAGGCTCTAGCCATTGTGTCATTTGTGATTATGTTTAATGTTGGTGTACTGATGAAGGCTCTAGAACATCCATTGTGTCACTTGTGATTATGTTTAATGTTGGTGTACTGATGAAGGCTCTAGTCATTGTGTCACTTGTGATTATGTTTAATGTTGGTGTTCTGATGAAGGCTCTAGTCATTGTGTCACTTGTGATTATGTTTAATGTTGGTGTACTGATGAAGGCTCTAGCCATTGTGTCACTTGTGATTATGTTTAATGTTGGTGTACTGATGAAGGCTCTAGCCATTGTGTCACTTGTGATTATGTTTAATGTGGGTGTACTGATGAAGGCTGTAGAACATCCATTGTGTCACTTGTGATTATGTTTAATGTTGGTGTACTGATGAAGGCTCTAGCCATTGTGTCACTTGTGATTATGTTTAATGTTGGTGTGCTGATGAAGGCTCTAGTCATTGTATCACTTGTGATTATGTTTAATGTTGGTGTACTGATGAAGGCTCCTAGTCATTATGTCACTTGTGATTATGTTTAATGTTGGTGTTCGGATGAAGGCTCTAGTCATTGTGTCACTTGTGATTATGTTTAATGTTGGTGTACTGATGAAGGCTCTAGCCATTGTGTCACTTGTGATTATGTTTAATGTTGGTGTACTGATGAAGGCTCTAGTCATTGTATCACTTGTGATTATGTTTAATGTTGGTGTACTGATGAAGGCTCTAGCCATTGTGTCACTTGTGATTATGTTTAATGTTGGTGTACTGATGAAGGCTCTAGTCATTGTGTCACTTGTGATTATGTTTAATGTTGGTGTACTGATGAAGGCTCTAGTCATTGTGTCACTTGTGATTATGTTTAATGCTGGTGTACTGATGAAGGCTCTAGCCATTGTGTCACTTGTGATTATGTTTAATGTTGGTGTACTGATGAAGGCTCAAGCCATTGTGTCACTTGTGATTATGTTTAATGTTGGTGTACTGATGAAGGCTCTAGTCATTGTGTCACTTGTGATTATGTTTAATGTTGGTGTACTGATGAAGGCTCCTAGTCATTATGTCACTTGTGATTATGTTTAATGTTGGTGTACTCATGAAGGCTCTAGTCATTGTGTCACTTGTGATTATGTTTAATGTTGGTGTACTGATGAAGGCTCTGGTCATTGTGTCACTTGTGATTATGTTTAATGTTGGTGTACTGATGAAGGCTCTAGCCATTGTGTCACTTGTGATTATGTTTAATGTTGGTGTACTGATGAAGGCTCTAGCCATTGTGTCACTTGTGATTATGTTTAATGTTGGTGTTCTGATGAAGGCTCTAGCCATTGTGTCACTTGTGATTATGTTTAATGTTGGTGTGCTGATGAAGGCTCTAGCCATTGTGTCACTTGTGATTATGTTTAATGTTGGTGTACTGATGAAGGCTCTAGAACATCCATTGTGTCACTTGTGATTATGTTTAATGTTGGTGTACTGATGAAGGCTCTAGCCATTGTGTCACTTGTGATTATGTTTAATGTTGGTGTGCTGATGAAGGCTCTAGCCATTGTATCACTTGTGATTATGTTTAATGTTGGTGTACTGATGAAGGCTCTAGAACATCCATTGTGTCACTTGTGATTATGTTTAATGTTGGTGTACTGATGAAGGCACTAGCCATTGTGTCACTTGTGATTATGTTTAATGTTGGTGTGCTGATGAAGGCTCCTAGTCATTATGTCACTTGTGATTATGTTTAATGTTGGTGTTCTGATGAAGGCTCTAGCCATTGTGTCACTTGTGATTATGTTTAATGTTGGTGTACTGATGAAGGCTCTAGCCATTGTGTCACTTGTGATTATGTTTAATGTTGGTGTACTGATGAAGGCTCTAGCCATTGTGTCACTTGTGATTATGTTTAATGTTGGTGTACTGATGAAGGCTCTAGTCATTGTGTCACTTGTGATTATGTTTAATGTTGGTGTACTGATGAAGGCTCTAGTCATTGTGTCACTTGTGATTATGTTTAATGTTGGTGTACTGATGAAGGCTCCTAGTCATTATGTCACTTGTGATTATGTTTAATGTTGGTGTTCTGATGAAGGCTCTAGCCATTGTGTCACTTGTGATTATGTTTAATGTTGGTGTTCTGATGACAACATCCATTGTGTCACTTGTGATTATGTTTAACTGATCAAGTGCCATGGAATGATTAATTGTCTTCAGTGACTTCCTGTATCTGTCACAGGCTTATATATGTCTGCAATATAGATTCAAACATAAGTGTTAGTCATAGCCCCTGTCTGGCCTTCTCTATCTAGTGTGCCTGTATTTAATACAATTCTATACCTGAAGCCCGCTCCATGGTGAAGGGGTTTGGACTCAGTTCAGAATCCTGCATACCGCCTTGTCTTGGTTTTTTATTAAATGATATGAATGCCGGTCAATCAGAAAGCAGTGGCAAACTACTGAATGTAAACTTGCCCAGGAATCATGAATAGCCAAAATATGCTAGGGTTGACTGCTACATCCTGTAAAGGATATGCAAGTAACTTTTAACCATACCTGAAATCTTCCTGAAAGTCAACTAAAATGGTATGAGAGTATGAGATCAAGGGGAAAAAACCATACAATCTTAAATAAAGACTATATGTATATATTGACAAAGTATAAATGAATGTAGGTATAAGTCATCAATTACAATCAATGCTTGAATCATCAAACTCATTGTATGGCAGATCTTTTAACAGCTTTAAATCCTGGACCTGTTAACAATGAACAAATAACTGACATTGTTAAATACACAGAAGCTTCTGGCATTAAGTCAGGTGTATTCTACTTGGCTTGAGCATATGAATATATACAGGGGAAATTGCAAATTATAACTTTCATATCAATATTTTTGTATGTGTCTGCCATGTTCGAATGAGTGAACCGTGCGCAAGTTAATCGTTGTTTAGTAACTTTCGTGAACCAAATTCAACTCAAACATGGGATTAATATTAATAATATTATTATATGATACCATGATTGCAGCAAGACTAAAACATTACTGACGCTTATGGAAGATAATACAGAACGCCAGAAAACTAAATTAATAAGTAAAACTATGAAGACTAACTTAGGTTTACGCGGTTTAGTAAACCGTTAAACAGTAATCACCCCGACCCTGAACACAACAATAGTCAATACTCCTTAACTTGAGACTTGAGACTTTGAGAGTGAGGCCTGGCTGTATCCAGAAGCAGTGGTGAGTGGTCAGCCGACGAAACCGTAGTGTTCTGAGAACAAAACTAAGAAGTGAACACCAGTGACAACTTATTATTGAGAAGTTAAGTCAGCTATTCACAAAGAAAAGCAAATAACTTCACCGAATCTGTGTAAACGGCTTGAAGCTGCTATTGTTTCGAATCGCGTCCCTTGCAAAGACTTCTCTACACTGACACCTCCGTGATTGACCATGTCGTCTGCTGCTAGCAGACGTCGACATGGACATGCCGGTTTGCCTTGGGATTGTTCAACAGAACAGAAGATTTATCAATAAATAGATCAATAACTATATTAATGAATCTATCAATAAATCTATCAATAGTTGTATCAATAAATGGCGTGAATGTGTAGACACTATTATTCAATACAAGAGAAGATATATCAATGAATTTATCAATAAACCTACCAACAACCAATAAATGACGTGAATTTGCAGACACCATTATTGAATACTGGAAGGGTATATGCCTGGGAAGAGAGGAAGAGGAAGGCCAAAGAGAAGATGGGTGCAGGATGTGGCGGATGATCTCCAGATTGGTGTATCAGACGCGGGACATCTTGCTTGTGATCGAGAAGTTTTCCGGAGGGTTGTTATGGGAGCGAGGTTCTGTAAAGGACATGCTACTGAATGAATGAATGAATGAATTATTGAATACAATAGAAGATATATCAATGAATTTATCATTACACATATCAATAAATGACGTGAATTTGCAGGCAGCGTTATTCAATACAAGAGAAGATATAGCAATAAATATATCAATCAATAAATATATCACCAAATTTATGAGTAATTGTATCAATCAATCAATTACGTTAATTTATAGACATTGCTAATCAATACACGAAGATATACATTAATTAATCTATCACTAAATGACGTTAATTTAAACAAGGAAGGACTGGGAATAAGGACTAAGAAAGCACTCTACAACACAATCTTCCTACCAACTCTATGCTACCAATGCCAAACCTGGACAATGACAGAAAAAGAGAAAAGAAAAATCACAACAACAGAAATGAGACTCCTAAGAAGAATACTCAACGTATCAAGAAGAGATAGATCAGAAATGAAGAAACCAGGACTAAAGTGGGGGTTAAAGCAGCACTAGATTTTATTAGAAAGCAGCAAGTCAAATGGTTTGGCCATGCAAGTAGGTTACCAGTCAACAGCATACCACAACAAGCAATGATGTACAGACCAGATGGAAACAGAGGAAGAGGCCGACCACGTAAACGTTGGATTGAGGGAATAGCAAAGTCCATGGAAATATCGATATATGAAGCCCATTATCGGGCACTCTCACGATGTTTATACTTCACCTCGA
>OY992876.1:428256260-428281260 GCA_963921405.1 Cepaea hortensis
CCGTGACATCTAAATCTGAGTGTGGAGTCTACCTCTATCAATGTCGTCTAGCTCCGACCGTGACGTAGAACTCAAGCTATGACGCTTTACTCCCACTGTGACGTATAACTCACGCTCGGACGTCTAACTCCCACTGTGACGTCTAACTCTAGCTAATGACGCCAATCTGTTTGTGACGTCGAGTGACGTCTTACTCACGCCGTGACATCTAACTCTGACTGTGACGTCTAACTCTAGCTGTTTCTTCGAATTCCGACTGTGACTTCTAACTAGCACTGTGATCTCCAACTCTGGCTGTGACGTCAAAATCCGGCTGTGACGGTCTAACTCCGGCTGTGACGTTTAACTTCGGCTGTGACGTCCAACTTCGACTGAGACTTCTAAATTCGCCTGTGACGTCTAATTTCGGGTCTGATCTCTAATTCTGTCTGTGACGTCAAACTCCTGCTGTGACATCTAACTTCGGCTTTGATCTCTAACTCCGGCTGTGATGTCTAACTTCGGCTTTGACGTTTAACTCATTTTGTACCAACTACCTGTACATGCGTGTGTTTGTTACTGACTACTTGATCTTCTTTTCTTAGCTTTTTGTGTCCCATTAAGTTTTTACAATAATCTAAGGCCTCAATTGTTACTTTAGTAACCCACTGTATCATTTGTTACTTTAGTAACCCACTGTCTCAATTGTTACTTAAAAAACCCAAGACCTTAATTGTTAAGTCTAAACTCAGTACCACCATTGTTACTTTACCAACGTGATGTCTCAAACAACCAGCTCACTCACTTATTACTTTAATATCTCACGAACTCAATTGCTACTTTAGTAACCCATCGCCCCAATTGGTACAATAGTAAACCAGTTTTAATTTTTACTTGAATAACCTAATGCCTCGGTTGTTACGTTAATAACTTAATTTCTCGGATGGTACTTTAATAACTTAATGTCTCGGTTGTTACTTGAATAACCTAATGTCTCGGTTGTTACTTTAATAACCTAATGTCTCGGTTGTTACTTGAATAACTTAATATCTCGGTTGTTACTTGAATAACTTAATGTCTCGGTTGTTACTTGAATAACTTAATGTCTCGGTTGTTACTTGAATAACCTAATGTCTCGGTTGTTACTTTACTAACCTAATGTTTCGGTTGTTACTTTAATAAACTAATGTCTCGGTTGTAACTTGAATAACATAATGTCTCGGTTGTAACGTTAAAAACCTAATGTCTTGTATGTTAGTTTTGTTTCTTTGATGTTTATTATTATTTTAACTCCTTAACATCCAGATTTGCATTAGTTTAAATTAACTGCTTATAGCAGAACGAGTTAAGTACGACCAACATGGAATTGAAAGCGTTAATTGTTTCATACAGCAGCTGCTTTCCATATGTCGTGTGTTCTACTTGATTCTTATTTGGAACGCTGACTCGACATTCGTTCTTTTACCTGGCACAGTTTCCGGGTAATTGCCGGAACTGTGTACAAAAGTGGGTTAATGGCCGAGTTGATTGGCAGAATAAGGACAGCTAACCACGCATAGACAACTAGGTCGATAGCATAACCACTTTGTACCATGATGCCCATCACACCTACAGGTGCCCAGAAGAGGAAGTTTGTGATGGCCACAATGGCCAAATTCTTAGCCACTGCCAAGTCTTGAGAGCGCCTGAAGTTGGAGTGTGTTATTGAGGTTTCGCTCATTCTCATTGTCGAGATGGTTCTATAGATAACTATCTGACCACAGCCAATCAAGGCAAACATCAGAAAGTTCAGGAAAATGAAAACAGCGATGGCAAACTCTCTTCCCGAACGCTGGTAGCTGGCTAGCGGGAGCCCCAGACACATCCCGTTAGTGTTGTAGATATTTAGATAGTCAAAACATGGCAAGAGAGGGAGCAGTGCCAGGAGCAATCCGACTAGCCAGGTGATGCAACAGCACAAGATTACAGATCTTCCAGCAATTCTCAACTGTCCAAAAGGGTATCTTATGACCAGGAAGCGATCAAGTGTAATAAGGACAATGAACATTGTAGACACTTCAATGGAAAGGGTGGACAAGAAGCCGGCGATGTTACACACAACGCTCTTCCGCCATGCGATTTCCTCCCAGATGTACACATCTCTGAAGTACACGTCTGCTATAGCGATAATGCCCAGGTAAACACCCATGATAAAGTCCGAAATGCCGAGATGTGTGACAAAGTGGCCATAAGCCATTGAGAAGATACTTCTGTCGAAGAACAAGCGGTAAATGATAACTGCAAGATTACCTAACACCGCCAAAATGCCGTCAGTCCAGAGAATGATGCGGAGAGCTAGGCTGCTCATGAGATCTGAGCACGAGGAGAAAGGATCTCTTGTGGAAGTACAGGCGCTGATGTTGGTGCTGGCGTTGTGGAGTTGTGGGCAGCACAGCTTGAAGGAGTTCGTGAACAGATGAAGGGAGATTACCACGTGCTTGAACATATCTGCGTAAGGGAGGTTATTGACCGCCGTGTCTCTGAGGTCTAGTATTTCAATAGTCGTGGGGGGCAAAAATTTAATGTCGGTTATACGAGTCCGTCTCAGGTTTAAATATTTCACATCTTTCAGGAATGAAAATGTCACTTGAGATAATGATGCCAGCCCTGTGTATGAAAGATCGAGTAATTTCACGTTAATAATTTCATACTCAATGCCTTGGAGGCTGGTAAGTTTTTCATTATGACTGAGATTAAGTTCATGTAAATTGTTCATGCAGCGAAAGACGCTGTTGACACTGATGTTAGTGATGTCGTTGTAGCTTAAGTCTAGACGTCGAATTGTGCCAAGATTACACATGGGTACAGACATGGAGGTAGTAACAATATTACAGTTAGACATTTTGACTTCAATCAGACTAATTGTAACGTTACGAAAAAACATGGGGAAATCCTTGGACAGATTAACTCCAGAGAGATCTAAATATCGAATCAATGGGTTAATTAAATGAATGACTTCGGCAGTTTTGGCTTTCTTGTATTCAGCAGTGATCATAGTACCAGCCAGGCATCGAAAGCCTTCCAGGCATTTTATATTACAGTTCAATTCATCGTCTCCTTCTGGACAGTCTTTCCTGCCATCGCAGACCAAATCGGGATGGAGGCATAGAAATGTGTTTCTAGCATGGCTGCTAACCTGGCACATAAAATAGAATGGGCAATTTAAAAATTGCATGTCATAATTTTCATCTTCGCCATGCGGACAGTCCATATTGTCATCTCGTATATAATGTGTGGGGATACAATAGGACAGTGGGCAGTGGTAATAGCCACTTGGGCAAGTAAAGTCTGCACAGTCTTGCAAATGGCGCATGTTTCTACAGCCTATTATTTCACCGAAAATGTCCTTGACATACACGCATTTCGGGCCCCAGTTGTTGACTTTAGGAACCCCATTTTCTGGAAGTGGATGACATGAAACGGCCTCCAGTGCCCCGATTGTTTCATCTATCGGGCCCTCAGGTCCCTGGCAATGCAGGACAGAATCGTTCAACATCCCTTCATGTACACATTCTGTACGGTTACATGTAAATAGACAATTGGCTAAACCATGCTCCTGGACATAGTCCATTTCGTACGAGTTGTTGCCATGGTCACATTCCGAACAGTCCACTTCTCCATCTGCGAACCAGTTTTTCACCATGCACCGGCCGTCGGCACACAAGCCATGCTTGCATGTATCGCAGTTCATCTCGTCACTTTGGTCCTGGCAGTCCGGTACAAGATCGCACCAGGAGTCCTCTAGTATGCACTGTCGACTCGCCCCGCATTCTTTCTCCTGTGGATTACATTTTCTGCAAATTATTTCATCAAGAGCGAAAGGACAGTCTCTGGCAAAATCACAGACGGCTGTGTAGGGTATCTTTCCGTCATTCCCTTCACAGTGGTACAGTTTGATCTCGCTCAAAGGAACTGTGGCGTTAATGCTATGGTTATCATAGGCGTAGCCGCTAACTAAGAACTGTTGCGACTTCCACATTTGTAAGAGTACCGACAATGATACGAGCATGTTTAAATCTTGTCTGAATCCCAGCTCGCCACGCTCGATGGCGTTGGTCATACTGTCATCATGTGGGGCAATTAAATGAAATTTCTTGGCGTTTTGAGCATGGGAAGTGAGCGGGAAGTTTATTGCATTCTCGCACAAGTAATATTTTGTAACTGCATATCCACAACCTATGGCAGACCAAGTTCCCTTCATTGCCGATGGCAGAAGCCCGTTAGTGTTTTTACGCAACTCTTCGTCAGTATTTAAGGAGTAGGACAGGTTAGATAACTCCCAAATAACGCAACCACGAATATAGCCCCCTTGTGGCTCTGAATGTCCCCAATGAGTGTAGACAAATGGATTGTCGTTAATCCAGCGAAATCGTCTCCCCACTGTTGACCTCAGTCTTCGCAACCCAATGTATATTGTTGTTATATAGTCGGTGGTGCTATTGGCAGCCATTCGTAGCTTCTCAATACGCGGCTGCAGTTGTTTTCTCACAGATGTCAACTCTTCTTCAGTTTCAATGGAAATCAGTTGAGAATGGTCAAGTCTGCACAATTCGCTGGCCTCGATCCAGCTAATCTGATTATCACTGGATCCTAACTTGTAACATGATATTGTATTTAAGGTTTTACTGAAGGCGGGTGGGTCATTATTTGCCCCGAACCATTCGCAGAAGCAATATTTACACATAAGGATAGCAGCACGTTTATATAGGTCGTCGTGAATGTCTGATATTTTGTATATTGCCACATTGGACGTTAGCATGAGCCGATCCGGCGGGAGATCTTTCAACACAAACATAAACAGTTTAACTGTCATACTGTGGTCTGAAATATTCAAGTCACCGCGAAGATCATGTTCTGTATATAATTCGTCCATATTCTGGTGCCCCCCAAACATGATAATCACTACTGTAGTGTTATCACGTAGCCTTTCTGTTTCATTTGAATACATTTCCTTTAAATACTGCATCGCGTCGATTGGGTTGGAATTATCTTTAAACTGTATGCGCTCCTGCTGTATTGCCTGTTTGAGTTTCATTTTGTCAGTGTGCAAGCCAACCTGCCTTCTTTCTTGAATCACGGGAGCCCCTGAAACATCTTCAGATGCAACCAAAAGATAGATTCTAACTCGACTGTCTAGTGTCTCGTCCGTGGGTGGGGTAAATAAATCCACCAGGCGTGAGAAGAACAACATCTGTTTGTCTTGGTGCTGCCTGTTCTGCTTCATATCGTAAGTGCTGACAACAGACGCGTCTGCTACAAACACCAGGTCAATGTTTCCGACGTGGCAGTTGTCCAGGGCCCAGGCGTTGGCTGAAGCAGCAGAAGTTGTTAGTCCTGAAATAGAAGAGGTTTGTAAAATAGAAAGTGTTTATGAAATGTGTCTGTGTCGTTTTCCCATGATCTCTAGCCCGTTCAACCTCAGAAGAGAAGTTATAATTATAGCCAACCCCAGCCTCAGATTAATAATCTTGTGATCGAATCAGCCACATTTCGGATACTCATTTGAAAGGTGTTGTTGTCCATAGGGGGTGTCAACATCTTGAATCATACACACAGGCACTCGCTACTTCATCCACACCCAAAGAAACATCCGTTGTGTGGACGGTATATCATGTCTTTAATTCAGGCGGACCTGAAATAGTTACATAAATTAACCAGGCAATGACTGCCTGAACAAATATACATTTGTCGCCTTCGTTACAATACTTAAGCACAATCACTTATTCAACCTCCACACTCGTTATCTCTAACTGGCGCCCTAGCACACTAAACAATTGCGCTCAGAAATACACAAGTGTCCTCTCTAGAAAGCTGTCGTGTCCCGTCTGACGGTATTCCGCCGGCTGGCTGGCCTTGCCGTCCCAAACCCCGTGCGGTCAGCAAAACCCCGTGCTATTGTACCTGTCTTGTAATACAGCATTCTGTCCGTGCTAACCTGGGTTGTACTAACGTCTGGTCTTGTTCAGGGTGGTATCCCGTGAACTAGCGTCCCCTCCCCTCCTCGGGGTTGATCCTGGCGGTGTCCTGTCCTGGTTATGACACGTCCGTGTCCCCACCTAAGTCCTGTCTTATGACTGTTCTAAGTACTAGCTTGTGTTCTATCTATACTCTATCTACTCCCCTGTAGAGTCCTAATCTATGTCCTATCTGTCATTACCTCTATTCTGTCCCTTGTCCTATCTATGTCCTCCTCAACCTCTTGACAGGGGGCAATGGCTCTTATGATGTATGAAAGAGCAAGTGTTTACGGCATATACATGGCTATGCCATAGAAATGGTTTATGGCGTAGGAATGGTTTATGGCATAGAAATAGTTCTGACATAGAACTAGTTTATGGCGTAGAAAGGGTTTATGAAGTAGAAAAGTGTTTATGAAATATAAATGATTTAAAAAGCAGAAAGGATTTATGCAATAGGAATGGTTTTCAAAATATAAGGAAAGAGTTTTTAAAATAGGAAGGGTTTATGCAATAGAAGTGGTTTATAAAATAAAAATGGTTGATAAAATAGAAATGGTATATAAAATATAAAATGGTTTATGAAAAAGAAGTGGTTTATGAAATATAAGTTGTTTATGAAATAGAAAAGGTACAATAGGAGTGGTTTATGCAATAGAAATGGTTTATGCAAAAGAAGTGGTTTATGAAATAGAAATGGTTTATGGAATGGAAATGCTTTAGAAAATAGAAAGGGTTTATGTAATAGAAATGGTTTATGAAACAGAAATTTTTTTAAATGAAATAGATAGGGTGTATCAACTATTAAAAAAAACAACTTTGTCATTACAGTCTGTAGTACCTTGCAGTGTAGAACAAGAACTGATGTGATGGGTATATCAACTACACACATTTTTGCTCGTTGAAAAATACTCGTCGAAACAAGCCCGGTCTGCTCTGACATGACATTTAGTCTTTAAGTTGCATTTCCTCACACCAGGATACCGCTACTACCCCCCCCCCCTCAATTGCGCTCTTCCGCCCGAAACCGTTAACACCGTATAAATCTGTGAAATATTGCCGCGGTAGTACTATGAGATCAGGCAGCGGGAGTAGTAGGGTAGGAGGTATTTACTTAGTATTTGGGGTCCGCTTCAGGGGTCCGGACGTCGTATTTCCTTATATGAAAGTTATCCCGCCCCAGCGGACCACATAGAAAACGGACCTCAAATGACCCAGATATTTGAAAATGGCGGTTATGTTCTTGGGTTTGGGTGACCACTTCCGGTTGTCACTTCCGCTCCATGGCTACTTCCTACCCAGGTCCCCCTACCCAGGTCCCCCGTACCCGAACAGGCCCGAATCGGCGCGAACCGGACGTCGGCGCGCGAACCCGACCTCGACGCGGGTGGGGCACCCCGGTGGCGAGAACCAACCCAGCACAGTGTGTGATGTGATCGAACCCCAGTCATATCGACCCTTCGATGAAGAAGACTGAAGTCGATATGACAGAGAATGATTTAGTCCATCTCTCGAGCGAACCCGAGAATCCATCTTTTTTTGGATTGCATGAATAAACTTTTTTATGCTTCAGTATGCTAATTCGGCATGCTTCCTGACCCCGTGTATAGCCATTAAACACTTGGTGAAAATCTGGTTTAGGAATATTCTAATCGACCATAGAATTTTATTTAAAAATAATCCCAAAACTTAATTAAACCGTCTAAATTCTTGTATGTATAGTGGACCATATTAATTTCAATAAAAAAAACTCTAATCCCCGTTTAAAATAAGCCATAAGTTCACGAGATATACATTAAACTATGTAATATTATTAAACAAATAGCGTCCCCTTTTACAAACATAAATAGAATTAACCAAGGGAGCTTAATCGTTGTCCCTTGGCTCAAATCAGAATTGTTCCCCTTGAATGCCCAGTTACCTGCGCTCACAAACAACCAGTGACGCTTCACCGAACACGCCCCGCGAGAAAAATACAATGGCTGACCAGTGACCGCGAGATTAAACGATACCGCTCATACAGAACGCCTACGGAATTGTCAATTAACATGGACGGCCTTCAATGCTTATTGTAGATAGCGGTCAGAAGATTGTGAAGGGAATATCTGTGGTGAAAAAATAAAAAATATTCCTATCCGAAACCGTTACACAAATGTTTTGAAATATTGAATATATATATATATATATATATATATATATATATATATATATATATACGGAGTGTCTGACTTTCTGAGGCAAGTTTTGCAATTGTCATTATGGACGAACGACAGTCATGGAGTGTGTGCAATCGCGCGTGTGTGTATATACATGCGTGTGTGCATGCGCGCGCGTGTGTGCTATCAATTACAGGACATCACAGTCAACCTCAACATTCTTTGGAGTTTCGTGTGTGCTGGGCAAGTTTGCAATTGTCACTATATACGAACGACAGTCATGTCATGTGCGCTAGCGTGTGTGTGTGTGTGTGTGTGTGTGTGTGTGTGTGTGTGTGCGTGCGTGCGCGCGCGTGTGCTATCAATTACACGACATCACAGTCAGACCCAACATTCGGTGGAGTGGTGTGTTTGCTGAGTAAGATTGTTGCTGTCTTATTAAACGAACGGTAGTCATGGCACGTACGCGCTCGTGTGTGTGTGTGTGTGTGTGTGTGTGTGTGTGTGTGTGTGCTATCAATTACAGGACATCACAGTCAACCTCAACATTCTTTGGAGTTTCGTGTGTGCTGGGCAAATTTGCAATAGTCATTATATACGAACGACAGTCAGGCCGTGTGCGCTAGCGCGCGTGTGTGTATATACATGCGTGTGTGCCTGCGTGGGTGTGCTATCAATTGCAGGACATCGCAGTCAACCTCAGTATTCTACGGAGTGTCTGACTTCCTGAGGCAAGGTTTGCTATTATCATTATGGACGAACGACAGTCATGGGGTGTGTGCTACCGCTCGTGTGTGTATATACATCCGTGTGCGCATGCGCGCCCGCGTGTGTGCTATCAATTACAGGACATCACAGTCAACCTCAGTATTCTACGGAGTGCCTGACCTCCAGGGGCAAGTTTTGCAATTGTCAAGATTATACGAACGACAGGCAGGTCGTGTGCGCTAGCACGTGTGTGTGTATGTACATGCGTGTGGGCATGCGTGCGCGTGTGTGTGTATGCTATCAAGTACAGGACATCGCAGTCAAATAGCACTGTAACCAAAAACTAATACCACATGAATGTGTGTGTGTGCGTCCGTGGGTGTGCTATCAATTACAGGACATCACAGTCAACCTCAGCATTCTGTGGAGCGCCGTGTTTGCTGGGCAAGATTGGTGGTGTCTTTTTATGAACGGCTGAATTGCTTTTACAGATGACAGTCAAGGTTTAATGCATTGCATTTACACGCCATCGCAGTCACCCTCAGCATTCTATAGAGCGACTGTTTTTCTGGGGTAAGTTTGCAATTGTCAGCCGTGTGTGTGTGTGTGTGTGTGTGTGTGTGTGTGTGTGTGTGTGTGTGTGCTCGTAGGAAACTTCAATATTGGGTGTCATCCCACAACCAAAGCTAGCCCTCGTACCATAGTTGTGTCTGTCTATTACATACTACAGCCAAGTTGTAATGGATTGCATTTACACCCATAAGGCATGAAACCGGCTACAGCACCATCTTTGATCGGTTTTAGTCACGCGGTTGTAGACTTACACATGTCATCGACGCCATCTTTAACTGGTTTTAGTCACGTGTTTCGATTGTATACCTTAGACATAAGCTCGGAAGGATCACCATATTTGATCGGTTGTATCGTTATGTTGTCAGTACGCTCTGAGTCAACCTCCAGTTTTCCCCCAAAGACATGTCTGAACACGTTCACATACGTTCACTCCGCCGACATAGCCCTGTGGTGAGTCACCTTCAGCTGCTGACGATGCTGCTGTTGATGATGTTGGTGATAGTGCTTTTGTTGATGGAGCTGGGTGATGCTGATGCTGGTAATCCTGGTGACAGACACTACAGATGATCATGGGTACCGGTTGGTCAGAAAGATATCGGCAAGCTTGCCCAAGAAGCATGAATGCTAGGGCTGACTGCGACGTCGTGTAAATGCAATCCATTACAACTTGGCTGTAGTATGTAATAGACAGACACAACTATGGTACGAGAGCTAGCTTTGGTTGTGGGATTACACCCAATATTGAAGTTTCCTACGAGCGCGCGCACACACACACACACACACACACACACACACACACACACACACACACACACGGCTGACAATTGCAAACTTACCCCAGGAAAACTGACGCTCTATAGAATGCTGAGGGTGACTGCGATGGCGTGCAAATGCAATGCATTAAACCTTGACTGTCATCTGTAAAAGCAATTCAGCCGTTCATAAAAAAAAGACACCACCAATCTTGCCCAGCAAACACGGCGCTCCACAGAATGCTGAAGTTGACTGTGGTGTCCTGTAATTGATAGCACACCCACGGACGCACACACACACACACACACATTCATGTGGTATTAGTTTTTGGTTACAGTGCTATTTGACTGCGATGTCCTGTACTTGATAGCATACACACACACGCGCACGCATGCCCACACGCATGTACATACACACACACGCGCTAGCGCACACGACCTGCCTGTACGTATATAATGACAATTGCAAAACTTGCCCATGGAGGTCAGACACTCCGTAGAATACTGAGGTTGACTGTGATGTCCTGTAATTGATAGCACACACGCGGGCGCGCATGCGCACACGGATGTATATACACACACACGAGCGGTAGCACACACCCCATGACTGTCGTTCGTCCATAATGATAATAGCAAACCTTGCCTCAGGAAGTCAGACACTCCGTAGAATACTGAGGTTGACTGCGATGTCCTGCAATTGATAGCACACCCACGCAGGCACACACGCATGTATATACTCACACTCGCGCTAGCGCACACGACCTGACTGTCGTTCGTATATAATGACAATTGCAAACTTGCCCAGCACACACGAAACTCCAAAGAATGTTGAGGTTGAATGTGATGTCCTGTAATTGATAGCACACACACACACATACACACACACACACACACACACACACATACACACGCGCGCGCGTGTACGTGCCATGACTACCGTTCGTTCAATAAGACACCAACAATCTTACTCAGCAAACACACCACTCCACCGAATGTTGGGTCTGACTGTGATGTCGTGTAATTGATAGCACACCCGCGCGCACGCACGCACACACACGCGCGCGCTAGCGCACATGACATGACTGTCGTTCGTATATAATGACAATTGCAAACTTGCTTAGCACACACGAAACTCCAAAGAATGTTGAGGTTGACTTGATGTCCTGTAATTACTAGCACACACGCGCGCGCGCATGCACACACGCACACACACAGGCGCGCGCTCGCGTACGTGCCATGACTGTCGTTCGTCCATAATGACAATTGCAAAACTTGCCTCAGGAAGTCAGACACTCCGTAGAATACTGAGGTTGATTGTGATGTACTGTAATTGATAGCGCGCACGCACGCATACACACACGCGCGCGCTAGCGCACATGACCTGACTGTCGTTCGTATATAATGACAATTGCAAACTTGCCCAGCACACACGAAACTCCAAAGAATGTTGAGGTTGAATGTGATGTCCTGTAATTGATAGCAAACGCGCGCGCGCATGCACACACGCATGTATATACACACACGCGCGCTAGCACACACCCAATGACTGTCGTTCGTCCATAATGACAATTGCAAAACTTGCCTCAGAAAGTCAGACACTCCGTATATATATATATATATATATATATATATATATATATATATATATATATATATATATATATATATATATATATATATATATATATATATATATATATATATAATATTTCAAAACATTTGTGTAACGGTTTCGGATAGGAATAATTTTTATTTTTTCACCACAGATATTCCCTTCACAATCTTCTGACCGCTATCTACAATAAGCATTGAAGGCCGTCCATGTTAATTGACAATTCCGTAGGCGTTCTGTATGAGCGGTATCGTTTAATCATTTTCTCGCGGGGCGCTCAGGTAACTGGGCATTCAAGGGGAACAATTCTGGTTTGGGCCAAGGGACAACGATTAAGCTCCATTGGTTAATTCTATTTATGTTTGTAAAAGGGGACACTATTTGTTCAATAATATTACATAGTTTAATGTATATCTCGGGAACTTATGGCTTATTTTAAACGGGGATTAGAGTTTTTTTTTTTATTGAAATTAATATGGTCCACTATACATACAAGAATTTAGACGTTTTAATTAAGTTTTGGGTTTATTTTTAAATAAATTTCTATGGTCGATTAGAATATTCCTAAACCAGATTTTCACCAAGTGTTTAATGGCTATACACGGGGTCAGGAAGCATGCCGAATTAGCATACTGAAGCGTACAAAAGTTTATTCATGCAATCCAAAAAAGATGGATTCTCGGGTTCGCTCGAGAGATGGACTAAATCATTCTCTGTCATATCAACTTCGGTCTTCTTCATCGAAGGGTCGATATGAATGGGGTTCGATCATATCACACACTATGCTGGGTTGGTTCTCGCCACCGGGGTGCCCCACTCGCGTCGAGGTCGGGTTCGCGCGCCGACGTCCGGTTCGCGCCGGTTCGGTCCGGTTCGGGTACGGGGGACCTGGGTAGGGGGTAGCCATGGACCGGAAGTGACAACCGGAAGTGGTCACCCAAACCCAAGAGCATAGCCGCCATTTTCAAATATCTGGGTCATTTGAGGTCCGTTTTCTATGTGGTCCGCTGGGGGCGGGATAACTTTCATATAAGGAAATACGACGTCCGGACCCCTGAAGCGGACCCCAAATACTAAGTAAATACCTCCTACCCTACTACTAGCGGGCCACGGTAGTGCCGTCAGATAAGGCAGTGAACCACCGTAGTGGTGTTACATAAGGCAGCGGGCCGCGGTAGTGCTGTGAGATAAGGCAGCGGGCCGCGGTAGTGCTGTTAGATAAGGCAGTGGGTTGTGGTAGTGCTGTGAGATAAGTCAGTGGACCATCGCAGTGCCGTCAGATAAGGCAATGGACCGTGGTAGCGCTGTGAGCTAAGCAGCGGACCGCGATAGTGCTGTGAGATAAGGCAGTGGGACGTGGTAGTGCTGTGCGATAAGGAAGTGGGCCGCGATAGTGCCGTGAGATAAAGGAGTGGGCCGCGGTAGTGCTGTGAGATAAGGCAGTGGGCCGCGGTAGTGCTGTGAGATAAGGCAGTGGGCCGCGGTAGTGCTGTGAGATAAGGAAGTGGGCCGCGGTAGTGCTGTGAGATAAGGCAGTGGGCCGCGATAGTGCTGTGAGATAAGGCAGTGGGCCGCGGTAGTGCTGTGTGATAAGGCAGTGTGCCGCGGCAGTGCTGTGCGATAAGGCAGCGAGCCGCGATAGTGCCGTGAGATAAAGGAGTGGGCCGCGGTAGTGCTGTGAGATAAGGCAGTGGGCCGCAGTAGTGCTGTGAGATAAGGCAGTGGGCCGCGGTAGTGCTGTGAGATAAGGCAGTGGGCCGCGGTAGTGCTGATAAGGTAGCATGCTGTGATAGTGCTGTGAGATAAGGCAGTGGGCCGCGATAGTGCTGTGCGATAAGGCAGTGGGCCGCGGTAGTGCTGTGAGATAAGGCAGTGGGCCGTGGTAGTGCTGTGTGATAAGGCAGTGTGCCGCGGCAGTGCTGTGCGATAAGGCAGCGAGCCGCGATAGTGCTGTGAGATAAAGGAGTGGGCCGCGGTAGTGCTGTGAGATAAGGCAGTGGGCCGCGGTAGTGCTGTGAGATAAGGCAGTGGGCCGCGGTAGTGCTGTGAGATAAGGCAATGGACTGCGATAGTGCTGTGAGATAAGGCAGCGGACCGCAGTAGTGCTGTGAGATAAGGCAGCTGGCAGTGGTCATAGGGGGTTCTTGTCATGCGCCGGCCAGCTGAACTTACATATTTACTTGTCCTTGCCATTACCCCATACGGACAACAATCACCTTCGGATTAATAGGGCTGAGAGTAAAACCGTGGGCAGCTGCTTTTGCGGATGACTCAATCATAGAACTATCATTCTGAGCCGGTGATGGACCCTACTATAACTTCTCCTTGAGGTTGAACGGGGTAGGGGTAACGGTGAAATCGAATCGAATTGACTTGGCTATGTAAATTAAAAGTACTTCTGACGTCAAAGCGGGATCGCTTGAGGCCTGGGGATTGATATCAGAGAAAGCTAACTCTCTCACAAAATCTGTCGAGCGCACTCACTACAAGTAGCTCGTCTATGGACTACGTTTGAGATGAAAGCGAGCAAACGAAGACAATTGGGAAAAAAATAGCTTCTGAGACTGAAATAGCTATGTCAGCAAAATTAAGACGCGTTTAATCATCACCAAGTGCCCTGCCAGCTGGCGTAGGCGTTCATGACTCTCCACAGATCTCGGTCTTTGGTGTTCCTCCATACCACCGTCTCAGTCCATCCAGCATCATTTCTCTTGGTCTGCCTCTGCCTCTCTTCCTCTCGATCGTTCTAATTGTCACGATGTTCTCTAATGCCTCTCTTCCGATCACATGACTGAAGAAAGCTGTTTGTCTCTTTCTTATTGTTGCATATAATATTATAATGTACTAGTACTAGTTTCATTTGAAGCAGAGTTGAATGAAAGATGAGTGATTGGAAGGGCGGAATGTAAGATGGGCCGGCGGAGCCCAATTTGTAATCCTTTTAAAATAAAGTTGAATTGAATTGAATTGAATTCATTAGTCTGTTTCGAGCAATCGTTGTTAGTTACTCTGGCAGTCCAAGGAATTCGCAACATTGGTCTCAAGAACCACATCTCTGTTGCTTCTAATTTCTTCTTAATTTGTTTATTTACATTACAAGATTCACTGTCATACAGCAAAACTGGTCATATATAGCATTTCAGCACTCTCTTTCTTACATTCAGTGATAATGACTTATTGCATAAGATACTCTTCATTTTCTGAAATGAGGCTTTTGCTTTCTTGTTTACAGAATATCTTTCTCAGTATCCAGATATACAATATCACAAAATTCCATTCTCAATTAAATATGCACCTTGGTTTGCTGTGTTAATGAGCCAATGTACTGCCGCGGCTTCAAAAGTTGGGATTATGTGGTAAAATAACGAAACAATTATTTTCCGGCTTACCTATCCAGCATGCACTGACAACTGCTGTAAGCCAAAGTGTAGTCCACAGCTCCATGTTGATTCTGAATTTCTGAGAGGTCGTCGAATTAAAGAAGAACAGTTGAAGTGTTATATAATGGCGTGATAGAATAGTGGGCACGGGATTGTCTTCATCTGTTAGTAGCAGCAACATCAACTGGGCAACACGGCAGTGGGAACAGCAAACAATGCCATAATAATAATAATAATAAAAATAATAATAATAATAACAACAACAACAATATTAGTAGTAGTAATAATAACAACAACAACAACAACAACGCAAACAGAGGCAGCAGAAACTGTAGGAACAACAATAACACAAGAAACGTCATCACCAGTAGTAGTAGTAATAGGAGTAGTGGTCGTCGTCGTCGTAGTCGTCGTCGTCGTCGTAGTAGTAGTAGTAGTAGTAGTAGTAGTAGTAGTAGTAGTAGTAGTAATAGTAATAGCAGCATTAGTAGTAGTAGTAGTAGTAGTAGTAGTAGTAGTAGTAGTAGTAGTAGTAGTAGTAGTAGTCGTCGTCGTAGTAGTAGTAGTAGTAGTAGTAGTAGTAGTAGTAGTAGTAGTAGTAGTAGTAGTAGTAATAGTAATAGCAGTAGTAGTAGTAGTAGTAGTAGTAGTAGTAGTAGTAGTAGTAGTAGTAGTAGTCGTCATCGTCGTCGTCGTAGTAGTAGTAGTAGTAGTAGTAGTAGTAGTAGTAGTAGTAGTAGTAGTAGTAGTAGTAGTAGTAGTAGTAGTAGTCACCGTCGTCGTCGTAGTAGTAGTAGTAGTTGTAGTAGTAGTAGTAGTAGTTGTAGTAGTAGTAGTAGTAGTGGTAGTAGTAGTAGTAGTAGTAGTAGTAGTAGTAGTAGTAGTAGTAGTAGTAGCAGTAGTAGTAGTAGTAGTAGTAGTAGTAACAATAGCAGCAGCAGCAGTAGCAGTAGTAGAGGCAGTAGTATTACTAAAAATAATATTAATAGTTGTAGTAGTAGTAGTGGTAGTAGTTGCAGCAGCAGCAGCAGCAGCAGCAGCAGCAGCAGTAGTAGTAGTAGTAGTAGTAGTAGTAGTAGTAGTAGTAGTAGTAGTAGTAGTAGTAGTAGTAGTAGTAGTAGTAGTAATAGTAGTAAAAATAGCACTAACGGCAGCAGTAGTATTTGTAGTAAAAGTATCTGTAATAATAATAATAATAATAATAATAATAATAATAATAGGAGCAGTAGTATTAGTAGAAGAATTAAGATAGTAGTAATAATAGCAACAGCAGCAGCTGCAGTGGTGGTGGTAGTAGTAGTAGTAGTAGTAGTAGTAGTAGTAGTAGTAGTAGTAGTAGTAGTAGTAGTAGTAGTAGATGCAGTAGTAGCAGAAGTAGTAGTAGTAGTAGTAGCAGCAGCAGCAGCAGCAGCAGCAGTAGTAGTAGTAGTAGTAGTAGTAGTAGTAGTAGTAGTAGTAGTAGATGCAGTAGTAGCAGAAGTAGTAGTAGTAGTAGTAGCAGCAGCAGCAGCAGCAGTAGTAGAAGTAGTAGTAGTAGTAGTAGTAGTAGTAGTAGTAGTAGTAGTAGTAGTAGTAGTAGTAGTAGTAGTAGTAGTAGTAGTAGTAGTAGTAGTAGTAGTAGTTAAACTGTAGCGTAGCTTCCGTCAGTCAGAAGACAGAATATAATAGTATCCACAGATGTGTACTACTTGGCAAGCGCACATCATAAATTAATACACTTCGTCACAGATCTCCCTCAGAACACGAAATGACGCATGATGCATCTGAGCACCTAAACATTATAATAGAACAATATCCTTTGCAAAAGTGAGGTTGTAGATAGGTGGAAATGTACTGTATATATATAAGAGTTTATTACATTAAAAATATAAATTAGAGACTAAATACATTGTGTGATTACATGCAAAACTATAGTCTTATGTTGTTTTCATCGTCATCATGAGCAATGCCAACTGACGTAGGCGTTCATATTGCTCCATAGATCTCGGTTCTTGGTATTCTGGATCAACTCCGCCGATGATATTCTTCCGCGGACTCTCAGTCCACCCAGCATCATTTCTCTTGATCTCCCTCGCCTATTTTGGATACTGATCTTTCCAATTGTCACGATTTTTCCAATGTATCGCTTCTCATCATACGAACACAGAATGGTGCGCGTGTATTTATTGTAGTTGTATATAATTTTCTACTTTAATTTGCCTCATTCTGGAAATCGCTATTAGTTACTCTGGCAATCCAAGGTATTTGCAACATTCGTCTCACGAACCGTATCTCCGTTGCTTCCAAGCTCTCCCCAATTTGTCGACACTCAAAACTCTGAGGAAAGGTCGCATAGACATATTATCAGACTCTACCGGTATCATTAGTATTTGGACGGACTCTTCTCTGGCTGTTGAAGATCACGGGGCACGTATGGGAATATCCCGAATGCTGTGATGTTGGTTCTTGACTCAAGTCTCCCCAATTTGTTGTTTCACGTTCCATGATTCACTGCTACACAGCAACCACGTTCTATGTAACAATCCACTAGAATATACTCGCGGATCCAATGAAAGACGTGGCCAGTCCACAAGGATACAGATAAGTCACTGTTATTTTTATATTTTCATGTAGTTGTGTCGGTTTGTGTGCGTGTGTTTTTTTTTTTTCTGTGCTAACAAAGACTTTAGCCGCAGAGTTCACTTTTTTTTTTTTTTTTGGTAATTGGGTTATTGTATAGCTGGGACGCAGAGGTGTTTCCAAGGCACCAGGGCCGGGTTATATACTGGCCAAGACCTATTGACGCGTCCTCGTCGAGCGTCCTGGGCAACAGGTCCCCTCGGGGTCCTGGCTAAGGTCAGTAGGATCGCCGATTCCTCCGAAGTCGGAGAGTGTCTGCCTGTACGGCGAGGAACCACCAGTATGCACACCAATAAGCCAGACATGGGACAACGGATACTCACGCAAAACTCAGGTCCTGTATGACATCATACTGATGTTGGACAACAGGATGCCTTCATCCGACATACAGGACTTCGCGTTGGAGCTCAAGCCAACGAACACAAGCAAGCAAGCATTGTATAGCTTACCGTCTTCTTCTCATATATTCGTTATTCATTCCTTATATCACATTTCAGTATTCTCTTCCTGACAGTTTGTCAGAATGACTTATTGCAAGGTTACTATTAATTTTATGGCATGCAGATTTTTTTCCTTCTGTGTTCTAGTCTTAACCGATTCACTGCCGACGGGTGATATATCGTCAAATGTGACCTCCCATTTAGACAGAAGGATGATATATCGTCATACCAGAGTCATCGCGTTATTTGGTTTGTTTCGTTGTATCTTCCGCAATTTCAAAGCCCAGAGAACGGAAATTAATATGATAGTACTTCATAGTTCATTAAGTACATATAGTTCGTTCGATTGTGCACATGTTTGATCCAAACCTACATTTTGTTTAGCATTGAATCAGTACTCTCTGTCATGCACCTTCCGTGTAACGTTATAACTGGTCTCGCGTATTTAAATATATCTAAAGTTTAGAGTTACTAAAATAAACAGTAAGAAACAGTGTTTAAAATTTAAGTTACTTCAGAGATCCCGATCAACGAAGAGCATCTGGAGAGTTATTTATCTGGCAGAAACGTGCACTGTGATTCATTCCCGATTATACAGATCTGGGACATCTAACAAGGTGGCATATTTCTGTGATAGTATTTATAGGGTGGTCAAATTGGAAGGGTATCGTGAAGTTGATATGACGACACTATCTCAAATTATTTAATGTGTTTATTTTAACCAATCTCTTGTTTCTGTTTGCTATTATGTGTCTGCAGACGAAAAACTTGCCAACGTTCATACATTTTGATGGGAGACAGTCTGCTTGATTTCATTTTTTTTGGGTCCGTTCGCTAGCTTTGAACTCAAGCGTAGTCCATACATGCACTACTAATTCTAGTGCACTGGGCTGATTTTTGCATGTGGATTAGCTTTCCCTATTACCATGTCCCTCGCCATCAGGCGAACCCACTTCGATTTTTGAGGTACTTTTAATTTACGTCTCCGGGACGCAGAGGTGTTTCCAAGGCACCAGGGCCGGGTTATATACTGGCCAAGGCCTATTGACGCGTCCTCGTCGAGCGTCCTGGGCAACAGGTCCCTTCGGGGTCCTGGCTAAAGTCAGTAGGATCGCCGATTCCTCCGAAGTCGGAGAGTGTCTGCCTGTACGGCGAGGAATCACCAGTCTGCACATGGGACAACGGATACTCACGTAAACCTCAGGTCATGTATGACATCACACTGATGTTGGACAACAGGATGCCTTCATCCGACATACAGGACTTCGCGTTGGAGCTCAAGCCAACGAACACAAGCAAGCAAGCATTTACGTCTCCATGTCGAGGACGAGAAGTCAAAATTTTAGTCCAACTGACCGGTGTAGGAGTTAAACTCTCAACATCAGCACACCACAAGTTTACGAGTCAGTGCTCTTATCCGTACGGCCATGTTGACCTGCATGTTATCAGCAGGTTTGTGATTTGTTGAATGTGTGTGAGGCAAGAGCCTCATATTTAGCAAGCATATGTGTAGTAGGTAGGTAGGTTGGTAGGACAGGAAGGTAGTCTGATGTGTCCGAGGCTACATGCAGATAGCCCTTTATTTATAGTTTTGCGAATAATAATTTAAGATAATTACGCTAGGCCTTAGTCAGATATGACCGAGCTACCGTATGACAGTAGACGGTACTACCTGCTTTCTGGTAGCGCTGAATGTTGGGCGAAGCTCACCAAACCTGACACCCCATATTGTGCTAATTTCTTCGGGCGGAGGAGCGCAATTGGAAGGGTATAAAATTTACCCTGCTGCGAGGAAATGTAAGCTAAAAACTAAATGTCATGGCAAGGCAGACTGGACCCTAATACTTTATCGGCAACTGGTCTAAGATCGAATCTCCGTTGGGCCGACAGTTAGAGCAATGCTGTGCTGATCCGGCATCTTCGCAGCTTGTCTTGTTCCAGATGTATTGGTGTTACCTGTCGTCTGGAGTAAACTAGGCAGGCCGGAAAAGGGACCATGCTGCATGGACAACACATGGTCTCAACAATTCAGCCCAGGTTTTGTGCTGTGGAATAGTATAACTCCATCCCTGGTCCCAGCCATGGGTTGTAGCTATTATGCCTTCTTTTAAAGATGAATGTAACTAACTATGGTCTGTCCAGACGGCCAGGTGCCAGTGATTTAAGTTAAGTTATAGGTTACAGGCAAGAAGATCGACTTCATTGCTCCGGGGTTTAGCCTATCTGGCCCAGCCTCTCTCCTCAGAACGACAAGCAGATAGGTACGCATCCAGATAGGTTAGTAGGTAGGTAGATAGACACTCCGATGGACAGACGGATGGATAGTTGGATGAATGGTGGATATACAGACTTGGATGAATGGTGGATATACAGACGAGCAGACTGTTAGAGAGACAAACTAATCTGCGTAGAAAAAAAAAGGTTTGAACATAAGATATTTTCGACAGGTCATATACACATGCCAACTCGTTTGTAACGTGACAAAATGCTTGTTCCAGTTTTCCTGCTGCAGTTGACGGCCGATGTGACAATAACCGCCATTCTAGCCATTAGTTAATTAGTAGTAATTAATTACTACCACTGCCAACACCAAACATTGTTTAAAAGCTAGCAACAGTGGTATGGCAATGTTTAGCTATGCTGAGATAAGGGGACGAGAAAAACCAAAAGCTTTAGGAATTGAAAACCAAATTAAATAATTAGTGCAGAAGTCAACGAAATAACAAACTATCAGTGAGGAAGATAAACAGACGCTGCACTCAATAATTGTTTGTATCAAAATGGCGAAGATTGCATTGGTTTTTGGTGATAGTGTTAGCCGTAGTTGTTAATTGTACTAATTGTAATGATGGCGTCATAATAAAATATGAATTAGTACAGAAGCTATGATAATTATCACCGCCCAGATCTATTTACATCAACAGAAATGAGATGCTTAGACAGACTGGCGAACTCTCAGTTAGTTAACTGGTTCGTTAGTTAGGTAGTTATTTCATTGGTTAGTTGGTTAAGTGCCGACCTCCTTGGCCTAGAGATTAGCGACTTTCTCAATAATCCCTATTTCCACATGAGGAACGTAACTTGCGCGAGAATCGGTAGCGGTTCTCGCCGCATTGGTGACTTAGGCCGCTCAGAAAGCAGTGGCAAACTACTGAGCGTAATCTTGCCAAGAAATCAAAAATCAGCTTAAAGATGCTGCTTTTGACAGCGATGTCCTGTAAAAAGGATATGCGAACAAAAAACCAAACAGAGTTGGTTAAATAGTTAGTTAAGTAGTTATTTCGTTGGTTAGCTGGTTAGTTGCTGGTCTCCGTGGCCTAAAGGCTTGCGAAGGCTATTCGTGAGCCGCTTACCACGCGTTCGAAACACAGCGGCGACCTATATGGCAGCAGACTGTGTCGCTCTGGGGTTTTAACGTGTTGGTATGTGAGACGGTCGTTCAGAAAGCAATGACAAACTACTGAACGTAAAACTTCCAAGACATCAACAACAGCAGCAAAATTCTAGTACAGGGAGGGAGGGTACAGCCCTATCCTGGTGCTAAGAAATGCAACCTAAAGACTAAATGTCATAGGAGGACAGACCAAATCCTAAGCCTTGGTCGGCAACTGGTCTATGATCGAAGCTCCGACAGGCAGACAGAGCATTGCTTTGCTGATCCGGCAGCTTCTCCAGTTTGTCGTATTCCAGATGTATTGGTGTTACCTTTCCTCTGGAATAATCTAGGCAGGACGAGAGAGGGATCATGCTGCACGGACAACACACAATCTTTACCTTTCAGCCCAGACTTTGTCAACCCATTGTCTAATTATATTTATTATGCCTTGTGTAAGCACCACGTAACAAACTATCGTCTGTCAAGAAATTAATACCGTTTGCCCCTGAGTCGCCAAGCAGTGCACATAAAATCTATTTTTATTTAAGTTCTGATAAAGAACAAGGATTTCTTTTAACAAGGAATAGAACGCATAGTCTATGAAGGATGATGCGTGTATTTTAACCTCTCGGCCATGTGCTAAACTATAGCTCTCATTTTGTGTTATAGAAACATATGAACACACTCAGAATACAAAATAAATATATATATATATCTTGGCTTTTATTTTGAGTATATCAGTTGCACAGTATATAGATATTGTGGATATATCAATTAAACTATATTTATATATATATATATATATATATATATGGAGCTTCAAATGAAAACCTTACATATTTTCTGTTTGGTGAATATATTTTGAAAAAGTACAGAACAAATTATCACTTTTCGATGTAGTCACCACTAATTTCAATGCAAGTCCTCCAGTGTTCTTGGATTACTGTAGAAAAAAATAATAATCTTGGTCGCGTGTGTAACAATTCAAGCACCACCTGTTGTGCCTCTTCATCGGACTCAAAAGTTGTGTAACTTCCAACTCTACATATACACTTGCTGGACTGACAGACTTGCATCCCCATGCTGGACCTTCATTCGCCGATGATTTTCTATAGGTTTAACTCCTTCACTGATTTAATTTAAAAAAAAAAAAAAACGGATAACAAAACGCTGCTCCACTTTGATGCATGTCAAAAGTGGGGTGGCCATCTTGAAATTGTCCTTATGACGTCACCGTGTTTGTCTGCACCGTGATTTCACGTGCTTAACACTCTCGACACTTGTTAGCAACAATATTGACAGGCTACAAGACAATGTCATGGTTATACACTTTTAAAGATTTTATTTGAATCCCCCTTGTGTGTGTGTGTGGGTGTGTGTATGTGTGTAGTCAAATAAGTACAGAGTATATATGTATATAATATGACATCAACTAAGTATATAATGTATCATCATCATCATGTGCCTTACAAAATGGCACAGACGTCCATATCTCTCCACAGATAGCACGCCTGGTGTTCTGCATCAATTCTATTGGTCATAATTCTGCGTGCCATCGTCTCACATCATCATGCATCGTCAGGTTCTGCAAATTCCTCTTTTACTGCTGAACATTCTTGTCCTCACGATATCCTCTACTACCTCTCATCTTATTATATTACCAAAGCAGTTTGTCTCTGTCGTATCGTTGTATATAACCTTCAACATTCATTAGCCTCTTCTAGGCAATTGTTGGTAGTTTCCACCAAGGTATCCACAAGCATTCGTACCAGAAACCATACTTCCGCTGCCTGTAAGCTGTTGCTGGCATCAGCTCTTTCATGTGGCCCACGTCACCTGTCTGTACACCTGGACAAGGCAGGCCTTCCCTGTGTATCCTCTGTGTTTGTGGCCAAGGATTTCACTGTTCAGTATTCATTATAAGTTATATAAGAAATGAAAATATACACACACGTCCAATATTCTATATCAGTTATATAAGAAATGAAAAACTACACACACACGTCCAATATTCGATAGAAGAACTATACGAAATGAAAATATACACACTAGTAATTATTGGCAAAAAATAAAATAGACATACGTAGAACATTGAGGGCCAACTAGACAACATAAAGGACATAACTGTTGACCGGCAATATTAGAGAGGATAGGACAAGATAGAGAAGGACAGGGCAGGATATGCAATATTAGAGAGAACATGACAAAACAAAGGAGGACAGGACAAGACAGAGGAAGACAGGGCAGGACAGGCAATATTAGAGAGGACAGGACAAGACATGATGATGACAGGACAAGACAGAGGAGGATAGGATGAGACAGAGGGGGAACACACGACAAAGCAGAGGAGGACAGGACAAGACAGAGGAGGAAAGGATAAAACAGAGGAGGAGGACAGGACAAGACAAAGGAGGATAGGGCAAGACAGAGGAGGGGGATAGAATAAGACAGAGGCGGATAGGGCAAGATATATTAGGACAGGACAAGATAGAGGAGGACAGGACAAGACAGAGGAGAACAGGACAAGGCAGAGGACAGGGTAAGACACAGGAGGACAGGACAAGACACGACAGAGGATGACAGGACAAGACAGAGAGGGATTGGACAGGGCAGGCAATATTAGAGAGGACAGGGCAAGACAGGCAATATTAGAGAGGACATGGCAAGACAGGCAATATTAAAGAGGACATGGCAAGACAGTCAATATTAGAGAGGATAGGGCAAGACAGGCAATATTAGATAGGACAGGGCAAGACAGGCAATATTAGATAGGACAGGGCAAGACAGAGGAAGACAGGACAAGACAGGGAAGGACGAGGCAACACAGATGAGGACAGGACAAGACAGAGGAGGACAGGGTAAGACAGAGGAGGACAGGACAAGACAGAGGAGGACAGGACAAGACAGGGAAGGACGGGGCAACACAGATGAGGACAGGACAAGACAGAGGAGGACAGATTGAGACAGGCAATATTAGAGAGGATAGGGCAAGACATAAAATGACAGGCAAGATTATAGAGAATAGAGCAAGATAGGCCGAGACAAGAGAAGACAGACAATGCTGAGACACAATATCATTAAGTTCGAAGAAGACGAAGATGAAGAACCTATTTCAGTTTGATGTAGGCATGTGGCTTGCTAGACAGCTGGTCCAGATGGTTGTAGCCACATGTGGCGTTGTTGCCACTGAGGATGTCGTTGTAGCGTTCTCGTATGATGAAAGCCGCGGCCTTGGGCTGCCTTTGTCTGGTTAGGAGACCTTTCTTGTTGCCTCCAACTCGGATAATCCCTGTTCGAAATATAACGATCTTCAAAAAGCCTAAATAAACAATATAACGATGTAAAACTAGTACTCGGGTAGGAATACGCAAAATGGACGGGAAGAGGAATAGGAATGGGGATGAAGTGA
>OY992876.1:428286260-428308760 GCA_963921405.1 Cepaea hortensis
CACCACCACCACCACCACCACCACCACCACCACCACCACCACCACCACCACCACCACCACCACCACCACCACCACCACCACCACCACCACCACCACCACCACCACCACCACCACCACCACCACCACCACCACCACCACCACCACCACCACCACCACCACCACCACCACCACCACCACCACCACCACCACCACCACCACCACCACCACCACCACCACCACCACCACCACCACCACCACCACCACCACCACCACCACCACCACCACCACCACCACCACCACCACCACCACCACCACCACCACCACCACCACCACCACCACCACCACCACCACCACCACCACCACCACCACCACCACCACCACCACCACCACCACCACCACCACCACCACCACCACCACCACCACCACCACCACCACCACCACCACCACCACCACCACCACCACCACCACCACCACCACCACCACCACCACCACCACCACCACCACCACCACCACCACCACCACCACCACCACCACCACCACCACCACCACCACCACCACCACCACCACCACCACCACCACCACCACCACCACCACCACCACCACCACCACCACCACCACCACCACCACCACCACCACCACCACCACCACCACCACCATCATCATCATCATCATCATCATCATGTGCTTTGCCGATAAATGTTGGCAGTCATGGTTCTTCATCTCATGTGATCACTTGTCGTGGGTCAGGCCTGCGTTCTTGTCTTGATTATGCCATGTGACCAAGCCACCA
The DNA here is from genome assembly GCA_963921405.1 of Cepaea hortensis. Classification (NCBI taxonomy): domain Eukaryota; kingdom Metazoa; phylum Mollusca; class Gastropoda; order Stylommatophora; family Helicidae; genus Cepaea; species Cepaea hortensis. Next base: position 428,287,030 of record OY992876.1, read on the forward strand.
GGTAGTTATCTTTATGTCTTCTCCTGGCTCTTTTGCCATCAAGTTTATGAGTTGTCGGCAAGTGTTACATTTTATTTCTCCTATTAGCATGTCCACAAATGTTGACTGTCTAAGTCTATTTTCTTTAATAAATTGTCGGTTTGTTGTTGTTGTTATTCTGATAGTTGACTCGAATCGTATAGTTATGTTTAACAGAAATGTGAATTGTTAACTATACAATTCCATAAAACCTGGCACTGCTAGGATGGTTCCGCTAAATATTTCGAGTTTGATATGTACACGCAATGTAAGGATACCCATATAATGTTAGGACATCTGTACAATGTTAGGACATCTGTACAATGTTAGGACGTCTGTACAATGTGAGGACGTCTGTACAATGTTAGGACGTCTGTACAATGTAAGGATATCTGTACAAGCAATGTTAGGACATTTGAACAAGCAATGTTAGGACATTTGAACAAGCAATGTTAGGATATTTCTTCAATGTTAGGACATCTATGCAAGCAATTTTATAACATCTGTACAACGTTAGACATGTGTAAAAGGAAATTTTAGGACATATGTACAAGCAATTTTAGGACACCTGTACAATTTTAGGACATCTGTACAATGGTTAGACATGTGTACAAGCAATTTTAGGACATCCACATAATGTTAGGACATCTGTACAATGTTAGGACATATGTACAAGCAATGTTAGGACATCTGTACAATGTTAGGACATCTGTACCAGCAATGTTAGGACATCTGTACAAGCAAGGTTAGGACATATGTACAATGTTAAAACATCTGTACAAGCAATGTTAGGACATATGTACAAACAATGTTAGGACATCTATGCAAATACTGTTAGGACCTCTGGTTCGACTAAATACATGTTTTCATTAAACATAACAAGCTGGTTAGATGAAACAGATAACGCTAAACATTATGATCTGGTTCCGCGAAACATAAACATCTAGTTCCACTAAGCGTAACCAGATGATTCCACTAAACATTGTGAGATGGTTTCACTTAACACAATGAGATGGTTCCACAAAGCATAACGAGATAATTCCACTAAACACAAAGAGATGGTTCCACTAAACACAATGAGATGGTTTCACTAAACACAATGAGATCGTTCCGCTAAACACAATGAGATGGTTCCCATAAACACTACGTGATGGTTCCACTAAACACAAAGAGATGATTCCCCTAAACGTAACGTGATGGTTCCACTAAACACAAAGAGATGGTTCCACTAAACACAATGAGATGGTTCCACTAAACACAATGAGATGGTTCCACTAAACACAATGAGATGGTTCCACTAAACATTATGAGAAGGTTCCGCTAAACACAATGAGATGGTTCCGCTAAACACAACGTGATGGTTTCACTAAACACAATGAGATGGTTCCGCTAAACACAACGTGATGGTTTCACTAAACACAATGAGATGGTTCCACTAAATACAACGTGATTGTTCCACTAAACACAATGAGATGGTTCCGCTAAACACAATGAGATGGTTCCCATAAACACAAAGCGATGGTTCCGCTAAACACATGAGATGGTTCCACTAAACACAATGAGATGGTTTCACTAAACACAATGAGATCGTTCCGCTAAACACAATGAGATGGTTCCACTAAACACAATGAGATGGTTTCACTAAACACAATGAGATGGTTCCACTAAACACAGCGTGATGGTTCCACTAAACACAACGTGATGGTTCCACTAAACACAACGTGATGGTTCCACTAAACACAACGTGATAGTTCCGCTAAACACAATGAGATGGTTCCACTAAACACAACGTGATGGTTCCACTAAACACAACTTGATGGTTCGACTAAACACAACGTGATGGTTCCACTAAACACAACGTGATGGTTCAACTAAACACAATGAGATGGTTCCGCTAAACACAATGAGATGGTTCCCATAAACACAACGTGATGGTTCCGCTAAACACAATGAGATGATTTCACTAAACACAATGAGATCGTTCCGCTAAACACAATGAGATGGTTTCACTAAACACAATGAGATCGTTCCGCTAAACACAATGAGATGGTTTCACTAAACACAATGAGATGGTTCCCATAAACACAACGTGATGATTCCACTAAACACAAAGAGATGTTCCCCCTAAACGTAACGTGGAGGTTCCACTAAACACAATGAAATGGTTCCCATAAATATAACGTGATGGTTCCACTAAACACAATGAGATCGTTCCGCTAAACACAATGAGATGGTTCCCAAAAAGACAACGTGATGGTTCCGGTAAACACAATGAGATGGTTCCCATAAACACAACGTGATGGTTCCACTAAACACAATGAGATGGTTCCCATAAACACAACGTGATGGTTCCGCTAAACACAATGAGATGGTTCCCATAAACACAACGATATGGTTCCACTAAACACAATGAGATGGTTCCCATAAACACAACGTGATGGTTCCACTAAACACAATGAGATCTTTCCCATAAACACAACGTGATGGTTCCACTAAACACAATGAGAGGGTTACCATTAATACAATTAGATGATTCCCCTAAACACAATGAAATGGTTCTCTTAAACATAACGAGATTGTTCCCCTAAACATAGCGAGACGGTTCCGCTAAACATAAACTATTACCTTCAATTGTGGCGAAGTCGGCGAAGTTCCAGACCATCTCACCGATGAGATATTGTTGCCGAGCGACATCGAACACTTTGTGGTGCTCGTGCAGATAGCTGATCTGGTACTCCTCACTGAACACAAACGATGGGTTCTGGAGAAAACATAATCTTCTAGTGATGAACAAATATAACACAGACATAAAAATAGTTGAAGGCGGATCATAAGGACAACAATAACAAATACATGCACAATAATTACCGCGTACCAATAATTTAACTTATTTACTGCCAAAGGATAATATATCGTCAAATGTGACCGCCCATGTGGACAGAAGGACGATATATCGCCATATTAGGGTCATCGTGTTATTTGTTTTGTATCGTGGTGTCTTCCACAACTTTATTGCTCAATGAGCGGAAGGTTTCATTATACTTGTTCATCGATTGTCTACCACGTTTGGTCCAAACCGACCGTTTGTTTGGAGCTGAATCAGTTGAGACATAATAGAAACGTATTGATCAAATTTCATGAAGACATCGCAAGCTAAGATCTGTACAGACAGCATGGGGACATCCCTAGCTAAGATCTGTACTGACAGCATGAAGACATCGCTAGTTATGATCTGTACAGACAAAATGAAGACATGGCTAGCTAAGATCTGTACAGACCGCCATACGATATCGCTAGCTGAGATCTGTACAGACAACGTGAAGACATCGTTAGCTGAGATCTGTACAGATCGCCATAAGATATCGCTAGCTGAGATCTGTACAGATCGTAATAAGATATCGCTAGCTGAGATATGTACAGACAACATGAAGAAATCACTAGCTAAGATCTGCACAGACAACATGAAGACATCGTTAGCTATGATCTGTACAGACCGCCATAAGATATCAGTAGCTGAGATCTGTACAGACCGCCATAAGATATCAACAGCTAAGATCTGGACAAACGATATGAAGACATCTATAGCTAAGAATTGTACAAACTATATGAAGACATCAATAGCTAAGATTTGGACAAACGATATGCAGACATCAATAGTTATGATTTGTACAAACGATATGAAGACATTAAAAGCTAATATTTGAACAAACGATATGAAGACATTAAAAGCTAATATTTGTACAAACGATATGAAGACATTAAAAGCTAATATTTGTACAAACGATATGAAGACATTAAAAGCTAATATTTGTACAAACGATATGAAGACATCAATAGCTAAGATCTGGACAAACGATATAAAGACATCAATAGCTAAAACGTGTACAAGTAGAACACACCTAAAGAAAACAGCTAATATTTACACGAAGACATCAATATCTAAGACATGCACACATCACATGAAGATTTCGCTTGCTAATATCTGTACGAATTAAGTTAAGACATTTTTTTTTTTGGGGGGGGGGGGGGGGGCATATCCTTTACAGGATATCGCTGTCAACACCAGCATCTTTCAGCTGTATGTTGATTTCTTGGCAAGATTACGCTCAGTAGTTTGCCATTGCTTTCTGAGCGGCCGGCTCACATACCCCGTAAGTTACCGATGCGATTCGAACCACTGCTGATTCTCACCGTCATCACGTCACCGACGAGCGTATACGAGATTACGGAGAAATGTCATAACCTCTAAGCCACGAAGCCGTTAAGTTAAGACATACGTACATATAAAGTTAGGACAAATGTACAAATGCAGTTGGGACATCTGTACAATGTTAGGACATCTGCAGAAACAAAGATAGGGCATCTGAACAAATAAAGTTAGGACATCTGTACAAATAAAGTTAGGACATCTGTGCAAACAATGTGAGGACATCTGTATTATAGCGAAATTGACCGGAGTTCCGACCTTGCTACAGTCAAAGGAAAAAAAAAAATTCTGTTGCGTATCCCTTACGGGACGTTGCAATCAACACCAGCATTGTCAGCTGCTGTTGATGTACTAGGCAAGTGTTACGTTCAGTAGTTTGCCATTGATTTCTGAACGACCGGCTCCTACACTTTTTATTTCGAAAAAACCAACACCGCTGTGTTTCGAACCCGGGTATACGGGCTCACAAACCGCGTTCGCAAATACTTAGCCACAGAGATCGGTGTCAAAGGAAAACGACTGTGTAAATTCTTGACCAGCCGTTAATCCCAGTACCTGACTTGCTCTCCCTTTATATTATTCTTTAGATACAACAATCTGTAAACGGCACTGAGTTGTCGGTTCATGGGTTGCACGAGTTCACTGTGCCGACACGGGTTAGTGGAGCGACGCTAAGGCTAAAGCCGTAACTGAACTGATGTTTCAGTTAGTTGAGTGCAAGCTTTTGTTCGACGGACATCGGTTGTTGGAGCTGAGTGATGTGTACTAATAGCAATCAAAGGGGCTTTACATTTTCACCAGCGTGTATTGACCATAGTTGCCATTCTAGATATGTTATATCCAGATCTAGAGGTTTTTGTCGGCGTCTGGATACTGTTTTCTGACGTTTGGATGCTGGATGCAATTCTAGATACTTTTCATTTGGAGTCGGATATTTTGAATACTTTCTAGATATTACTTTTCTTTCGGTGTCATTTACCCATTTTATGTTCGGTCTGGACGCGCGTAAATTATGGTAACTGCCATTATTTAAACTTTGAACTGACTTGGGTCAACGCTCAACAATCTGGCAACCCCCCCCCCCCCCCCCCCCCCCCCCGGTAATGAGTAAAAGGGCGCATAAGGGCACAGAAGAAACTTTTGGTCAGGAAACATTTAAACTTAAAGAATTTGGCTGCAATTGGAACCGATAATGCATCGGTAATGGTCGGTATAAACCATGGCGTGTATGCAAAATTGAAGGAAGATATCCCATCTTTAATCCTCATAAAATGTGCGTGTCATTCCTTGCAGCTAGCATTATCACATGCCTCATCAGTCAGAATGTTTACCAAGGAATTTGAAATTCCTTATTGCTGAAACACATAACTGGTTCTCCAAATCATCTGTCAGACAACAGCAATATAATAATTTATATAAAGCATTAAATGATAGTTCCTCACCACTGAAAATTCTGTCATATTGCAAAACTAGATGTTATCAATTCAACCAGCTGTTGAAGTAATTGTGAACCGATGGTTGGAGTTGAAGACACACTTCGAAATAACAAGACAAAATGAAAAGTGCTACACAGCTGAAATACTATATGGAATGTACAGTGATGAAAAAAATTTGGCATTCCTTCTCTTTTCACAACCAATTTTAAGTGAAGTGCAAAAAGTTAATAAACTATTTGAATCTCAAAATGTTGATAAAGTTAAATTACTTGACGACCTCACTTTGCTATTTCACTCAATTGGTAAAAGACTTATATTGCCAACTTGTAAAGCGGACTTGTTCACTTGCACTATAGAGAGCTATTTGGCTCCCAAGCCATACCTGGGATACTAAATCGAATCAAAAATTGATGGTTTAAAAACAAAAGGACTGTTAACAGAAAATGAAGAGAACAACTTAAGAAAGAGCTGTCAAGATTTTCTTGTCTCATTATTCGATCAACTGAAGCAGAGACTTCCTGAAAATTTAGATGTATTGAAAAATATTTCACTCTTTTCTATTAACAACATACCTCAGCCAGTAAAGGACATACCTAAATATTGTCAAGTTATTAAATTTTTAGGGGCTAGTGTGGCGGAAGCAGAATATTAGTTAACAAAAGTAAATTTGGTTGATTGGACAAACAAAACAGAAACTGAAGCTTTTTGGAGTGAAGTAAGACAATTTAAAGATGTCTCAGGTAACAGTCCATTCTGTGAACTCTTTGAATGTGCGATGTCTGCCATGATACTACCCCATTCAAATGCTGATGCGGAAAGAGTTTTCAGTACTGTGAATTATACAAAATGTAAACTAAGAAACAGGATGTAACTTGATCTCTTAAATGCTATATTGACAATAAGATTTGGCCTGATGAGAGCAGGAAAATGCTGTTTAACTTATCAGCTCCCTGATCGTATAATAAAAGAAATTGGAACAGCTAAAGCATACCAGAGTCATTTTGAATGTGAAGCTTCAACTTCATCATCCAAGCTAAGTGCATCTTGTGAGACAGGCATCAGTGAAGATGAAGGCATGATTCTATAGGAGGTAAGTCACATCAATTTTCTTTTTAATGTTGCATATCCCTTACAGGATGGTGCAGTCAACATCAGAATTTTTCAGCTGCTATTGATGTACAAGGCAAGATTACGCTCAGTAGTGTGCCATTGCTTTCTGAGCGACCGGTTCACATACGTAAGTTATCAGCGCGGCTCGAACCGCTGTCGGTTCGGGCGCAGCTGCGTTACTCACGAGAATATACGGGATTACGGTGATAGCCGTAAACGTTTCGCCAGGGAGAGCGGCAGTCACATCAATACATATGTAATTTCTTACTTTCTCAATCTGGATATTTTTCCTAGATACTTTCCAACGAAATCTAGATATTTATGGATGTTGTTTGGGCCGTTTCTAGATACTTTTGGTCAAAAAAAAAAAGTGGCAACCCTGGTATTGACCAAGCTTCAGATAACAGAAGGTATGGGATTGTAGTTAGAAGAGTAATTTTGTGTCGCTGTTCGTGTTACGCGTGCGCGGTGTAGGCGTTCACCCCCCTATCTCATGCGTAGTTATGAAGTCTGAATAAAATGGGACTTAGCCGATATTGGGATGTAGAAGGGGTGGCTTTACCAACCTTTGGTTAATGACATCATAAGTGCTTGGGGCTATGTGGGAGCCCAATAGGAAAAGGCTTGTCAGACGCAGGGCATTTAGGCCTGTAAAATGATTCTATGTATGAGGTGGTTTGGTGACAGATATCGCCGGTCGATGCCAGCGTGGCGAAGAGGTGTGACGAGTGACTTCCGGCAGACTCTGGGGCGCGACATCGCGACACATCAACCAGAGCGTGTGACCTATCAAATTACTCGAAAGGACGATGGGCGTCATTTGTACATGTGGGCAGAAGTATTCGGCGAACGACCGATGCGATGATGGCCGTGTCCGCAATTTCGGCCGGCCACGGGATTTTTTTTTCTATTTCTACTTTTCTCCCACCTGTCCTTTGCCTATTTAGTTCTTCTAAAGGGACCAAAGGGAGGGACCTTAAGTATTTCAGGTGGCGAGAGAGAGAGAAATAAAACCGAGGTAACAAAAACCTTCGGTACCCAAGACTATTGTTCCAAGGAACATTAATTAACACCATTCGACTTACTCACCTACTGGACAGAGGTGAGAGAACGGAGTGGATATCACGCACTCCCGGTGGGGATAGACCATGTATTAAAAAGCCATTGACTAGAAGGATGTACCTCTCACCCAACTGAGAGAACCGGAAAGAAGGGTGAAGTATCTACGTTGGTTACACAGGTATCAGAGGAGTGAGAGAAACCTAAAGGAGGGTGGGCGGAGTAGCCGAATATTGCCTCCAAAAGGGTGTTGATTGTTATACTAATGCCTAACCGTTAATGCATAACATGACTGAGGCTTTTGCAGGAACTTGTGTGCTTCATCTGTGTTTACTAGACAAGACCAGGCCGAGCTACCGTACAGTTCTCTAGGGACGGCGCTCTTCCTGGAGCGATGTGACAGATGAGTCCTAGATATCCCCAGTCCAGATCAGAGCAGCTGCGGAAGGTTACAGGATCATGTATATTATTATATATTGATCCTTACACTCTGAGGGCCCACTCCCCTGTATCTTGTGCGCTGTTTGCTGTTACCAGTGGCTCTCACAAGGTTGTGTTGTTGCAGAGCCTGTCATGGTGTGTGTGCTAGACGAGCGTAAATCCGGCCTGTAAACCTACATCATGGAACGACCAAAGAAGATTGAGGGCGTGAGCTTCCTGGTTTGGTTATAGCACCCCGTCGTTCCTGACCAGTCAGAATTACAGTGGCCATGGGTTATGCAAGTCAACCACTAAACTTCTCTCATTCATGAACGGCCAGCCACCATACCTCCGTCATCACCATGGTAACAGATATGTTTTCTCCGAAGTCAGATATGGCTACTACGGCCCAGAGCGGGGCCCGAGAAGAGACTTGCCGGATATATCCGGCCAGGTGTGATGGTCCTTCGTCAATTCATGTCTGAATCCAGAGGACTGAGTCCAGTTACTAAAGACTATAGCATGGTGTTACTGAGTCCAGTTATTAAAGACTATAGAACTGTAGTATTAGAGACTATAGAACTGTAGTAGTGTCTCCAGTTACTAGCAGAGGTGGTATATAGAACTTGCTTACTTACTTAGTCTGTGGGACAGAGACAAGGCTTATTTCATATACTTGTGGTGAATGAACCTGGCTGAATTATTGTGACACAGTTTTCAACATGGAGTATCTCAATCTAGGGGCCCTACTTCAGTTGAACTGGAACATTGTTAGATACCAAGGGCTACCCTGGATCTGAAATATCAGACCACCTAATTTGTGACTTCGCCATCGACGACCACCTAGATCAGTGGGAAGGAACACAAAGAGTCTACTGCCAAATGATCCCAGCACTTCACCAGGGGTACGAACATCGAGCTGCTACTACGCTTGTCTGTACCATTCGGAGGAGGATCTGCACCCGCCGGGTGAGAGTCCTTCTACAGCAGACGGCAGTGACAGAATCATTTACGGCTCGATGATGATAGCCGTACACCTATCCTGCTGATCTGGCCTATAGATTAGTCTATTGCCTACCTCAGTACCATCCTAATGTATGATACATGTTTAGTATGTTTGTTTCCGACCAGAGTTGTGTCAACTCCTATGGATGGAGCGTTAGAGGGTAAAGTCCACTGAAAGGAAGAGTGTTAGAAGGGGTTGTCCATAGACTGGCGGGGTAGGTAGACCAGAACTCAAGTACCCAATACCCAGAACTGAACCCACGGTATATAGTGTAGCAACAGCTCCCCTCACCCAAGGGATATTGTCTTCTTCTTCTTCAGCGTTCCGAGCCATTAAGGTTCTTTGCTGCAAATACAATCCGTCTCCATTCGTCTCTCTGGTGGACCTTCTCTTGCCAGTCGTTGATTCCAAGTGTTTGTAGGTCTGTACATGTATTATCTCTCCACCGCCTTCTTGGTCTACCTCGGGGTCTACGGTCATTTATTTCCTGAGTGTAAGCGAGTTTTGTTTCCCTATTATCTTCCATTCTTTCTATATGCCCCAGCCATTGTAGTCTATTAGCCTTCATGATACCAGTGATTAGGGATATTGTGACATGTATAAACAATGTTAAAACATATGTACTAATAATAAGAACATCGCTAGCTATTTGTATAACTGACATGAATACATTCCTCGCTAAACCCAGTACAAACCATATGAAGCCCGGGTATTGTGTCCACCCCATACTCCGTGAAGAGAATCGGCTTCTTGTAGAGATTTCTGAAGCCAGCAAACTCTCGCTGAAGCTGGTACCGAATAACCTCCAGATGACCAGTGTCCGTGTACCAGCCGTAATAGTGGTTGAGACAAATGACGTCTGCGAACTGGACCTGAAACCAGAATGCACATGTATCCCTTGGTCTCTTTTGTTCATGACAGAAAACATGCACCTGTAACCCTTGGTCTCTTCTTTTTATGGAAGAAAAACATGCACCTGTAACCCGAGGTCTCATTTGTTCATGGAAGAAAAACATGTACCTGTAACTCTGGTCTCTTTTGTTCGTAAATTATAAGAAAAATACATGTCCCGAAGCAGGAACCCATTATGGGACATATGGTGTGGTAGAGCCGTCACATGTTGTCTGTGGTGTGGTAGAGTCGTCACATGTCTGTGGTGGGGTAGAGCCGTCACATGTCGTCTGTGGTGTGGTAGAGCCGTCACATGTTGTCTGTGGTGTGGTAGAGCCGTCACATGTTGTCTGTGGTGTGGTAGAGTCGTCACATGTTGTCTGTGGTGTGGTAGAGTCGTCACATGTTGTCTGTGGTGTGGTAGAGTCGTCACATGTTGTCTGTGATGTGGTAGAGTCGTCACATGTCTGTGGTGTGGTAGAGCCGTCATATGTTGTCTGTGGTGTGGTAGAGTCGTCACATGTTGTCTGTGGTGTGGTAGAGTCGTCACATGTCTGTGGTGTGGTAGAGTCGTCACATGTTGTCTGTGGTGTGGTAGAGTCGTCACATGTCTGTGGTGGCGTAGAGCCGTCATTTGTTGTCTGTGGTGTGGTAGAGCCGTCACATGTTGTCTGTGGTGGGGTAGAGTCGTCACATGTTGTCTGTGGTGGGGTAGAGCCGTCACATGTCAGTGGTGGGGTAGAGTCGTCACATGTTGTCTGTGGTGTGGTAGAGTCGTCACATGTTGTCTGTGGTGGGGTAGAGCCGTCACACGTTGTCTGTGGTGTGGTAGAGCCGTTATATGTTGTCTGTGGTGGGGTAGAGCCGTCACATGTTGTCTGTGGTGGGGTAGAGCCGTCACATGTCAGTGGTGGGGTAGAGTCGTCACATGTTGTCTGTGGTGGGGTAGAGCCGTCACATGTTGTCTGTGGTGGGGTAGAGCCGTCACATGTCAGTGGTGGGGTAGAGCTGTCACATGTTGTCTGTGGTGGGGTAGAGCTGTCACATGTTGTCTGTGGTGGGGTAGAGCCGTCACATGTCAGTGGTGGGGTAGAGTCGTCACATGTTGTCTGTGGTGGGGTAGAGTCGTCACATGTCGTCTGTGGTGTGGTGTCACGAAAAATAAACTTGCTAGTTTCGATCGATGACAAAAGGAGACGTTCGTCTGCACAAACAGGCAACCCTTTGATGTGTATAGACGGAGGAACAAAAATATGTCGCGTCAAAATGTCTACACACAGTCGGCGATTCTTTATGATGTGGGTTGTTCGAGAAACGAATAATAACGCCAGACGTCTGCCAAGGCGGTAGTTAGCCTTTGAAGTGTAGACGGAAAGTCTGGACAGACGGCGGAGAGGATTCTGTGATGTGGGGAATTCTCTGGTTCACAGACAGACAGAACTATTGTTTTACGAGACAAAGGATTTCCCCAGATGAAAGCAAACTTGACGGCGGATTGACTCCAGTTAGTCTAAAACAAGAGGAGAAAACCAGACTCTGGACTGATCAGCGTCTAGACAATTTGGTGACGTCACTCAAGCCCGACTTAAAACCCGTTGCGGTAAACAAGTGGAGTTAGTCGACCAAGATTTCTGAAGTTTGAAGGATCGGTGCAGTTTCCGAGTTGTGTTGTCGAAAGAGACTATAGTGTCCAAGTGTTGATAATTATCGGCAGACATAGATCCAATCAGGGATTGCATAGTCTCAATTATCAACCGGAATAGGCATATGGTAGGCTATTAATCATATCTATGATAATTAATTAATCTATCATATAGTATGATTAGGAATAGAGTACAGTACTGTGCGGTGATATAATGTATTATAGGTGCCGTGATATAGTGTATTATAGGTGTGGTGATAGAATGTTCTATAAGTGCGGTGCTAGAAAGTATCATAGGAGCGTCGGCACTAGTATCCTATTGTGTGGCTTTAACTAGCTTGTCTGATATATAATTTTACTCAGAGAGTTGAGGACAGTGTAGTAAGATAATAATTAGAGAGATTGAGGATGGTTGGGAGGGAAGAGGGGAATGTGAAATGGTAGGATCTTCCAGTAGGGCATCTGCTGGGTTTCTACCCGTTCCTTTATTCTTTCCTGGGTGTTGCCATGTCTCAGACCATGTGATGAGTTATTTGGCCGTATGACAGAGATCGGATCTCTGTTGTAGATCTGAGTGCTGCTATTGGCCTACACTCACCTAATTCCGGCCAGGATTGAGTTGCTCTCACCATAGTATTATCTACTCAACAGGTTCCATGTAGGGGTGCTATGATATTCAACAGTGAAGCTAGAACACAGTTTAGAAGATGATGGCTCAGGATTTGAAGACAGAAGTTGCTGAGAGGCCTCTACATTGGGCTTAAACCCAAGTTGGTCTGCGGGAACCTGGCTTCTGCTGAGCAGGACATGCTGATGATACTTATGTTTAGCAAGTGATAGTTGTATCACTGAACAGTCAGAACATTATATTTATATATATATATATATATATATATATATATATATATATATATATATATATATATATATATATATATATATATATATATATATATATATATATATATATATATATATATATATATATATATATATATATATACAACACTGATACCAGGAACATTTATATAAATTTATAGAAATACCTAGAACATTCAGATTGTGGTGTTAATATGGGGAATCTTTATAACCAGTGACACTAGATCAATTAAGATTTCCCAAGTAACAGTGACAATAGTGTTAGAATTCTCTGAGTAACAAACAGTTAATAACAGAGGAAATTCATAGTGTGAATTAGATTGAAGACTCTCATTAGACAGTGTTTGTCATGGATGTCCAAACATCTGGATGCCTCGAGAGATAGCGGAGAAACTCTTCACGTGACCGGAGAAGCATCACCTCGGTGAGGTTGTTTGTCTGGAATAATGGTGCTGGTGTGTTCTCAGCACAGTGATGAGAATGACTATACTCCTGAACACTGATCTGAGTCTATATACACCTTAGAATATACGTCACACATTCTACACATTACACACACACACACACACACACACACACACACACACACACACACACACACACACACACACACACACACTTCTCCTACATATACTTTTTGCTTTAATAAATTTCTTGTTTTTATTTGTTGAAGCTAGAGTTGTCAAGTATGTTATGTTGGGGGAAGAATGAGAGGGGGCATCATCCAGGGGTGAGTAAGAGTGAGAAGAAGGTGTCTTTATATTGAGGGAGTGTTGTGGACGGAGTCTGCTGGATATCTCCAGGATAGTGATATTTAATTCAAATAAATGTGGGTGTTGATTCCCCTCACTCCAGAGACGACACTAAAGTAGTAAAGAAGAACAAATAACTACTAAGACATTCTTTACTTACGACTTTATTGGGGGATCGTAAACGGGATCTTTGGACAGCGGGATCTTTCGTACAAGGGATCTTAGGACAGCGGGATCTTTCGTAAACGGGATCTTTCATAAGCTGGGTCTTTTAACACGGGATCTTTAGTTAGAGGATGGACATATCCTATTAGTGAGAATCCAGCCAGAGTGAATGTGGATAGGGGTTAAGACACTTATCTTACCTGTTCACACCTCACACATCTGCATAGGTCTGTGGTCCGGATTCTACTCTTGTCACTGAGTTATTGTGTTGTGTTGTGTGGTGTGTTATTAAATATATAGATTAATTGTACTCGGTCATTATCTATATATTTGTTTAGAGATAATTAATATTCTACCTGCTGACTGACCTCTCTAAACCATGGCCACTCCTAAACTAACTCGGCAGAACTAAGGGCAAAGGGGGAAGAAATGGGTTTGTCGGGTTCTGCACTAACAGATTACATACAGGAGGTGGAGAGAGATTATCGTCAAGCAGAAAGGGAAGATCGATAGGCCGAGCTGGAGTTGAGAAGGATGGAGTTAGAAACCAAGAGGATGGAAGCAGAACAAGCTGCTAAGAAATTGGAAGCAGAACAAGCTGCTAGGCAATTGGAAGCAGAACAAGCTGCTAGGCAATTGGAAGCAGAGCAAGCTGCTAAGAAACTTGAGGCTGAGCAAGCCATGAGAAGGCTGGAAATTGAAGCTGAGCAGGCAGCTAAGAAACTGGAAGCAGAGCAAGCGGCTAAGAAACTTGTCGGTTGCAATGGGTCTGGAGCTTGACAAATGGAATCTCAAGCTATCCCAGGGATTACGCGGGACCGGTTACGAGGTTTATTCTCGCCTGCCATGAGAACAATTATGACGAGTTGAAGACGGCTCTGCTGAAACGATTCGAAGTTATGTCACATACCTACCGGAAAAAATTTCGAGGAGCGAAACGAGAACCGGGGGAGTTGTTCGCCGCCTATAGTCTGCGTCTGAAAGCCTATCTCCATAAGTGGATGGATTTGGCTGGGTTCGCGCATGACTATGAGAGTCTGGAAGAGCTCATGGTAGTCGACCAGATGCGAAAGCAAATGTCGAAACCTCTCAGGACATTCTTGGGAGAACAAGGGGCGGAACGAATCGACATGGTGACGAAATTTTCAGAACGGTTCGTCGAGGTACATGGGGAGGCAGCAGAAAACCTTTCTACAAACCCCAAAAGTCAGGAAAAACATAACCTGAAGAAAGCCAAGAGCACAGGAACTAAGAAGGTGGAACCATATGTTAAAACTTCAGAGGAGAGTTTGGAGAAGACGAAGGAGGGAAGCAAGAGCACTTCGAGCTCTACACAAAAACGACCGTGGTCGGAGAAGTGGTGTTCGATTTGTAAGTCACCTTCTCACAATACGAAGGAATGCAAATCGAAGGCTAAGAACCCTCACTTCGTGGCATGTCAAGTGACTTCAACGCAGGTGGACACTGACAATGCCAAGGTCGACAAGGAAGCTCGCCACCAGGAGAGCTCACTAAAGTCCGGCACTAGAAAATCTAGGACAGGGAAATGGTGCAAACACTGCAGGTCGAATACGCACAATGCTATTGACTGCAGGTGAAAGTCAGGAGACTCTCAATTCGTCGTGTGCCCCGGGAAACCTAAGGTGGAGCCCACCGAACAGGTCGAGGCTGAGGAAGAGACTCCAGACCAGGATAAACCACCTGTAGTGGAATTGGTAGAAGTTAACGGTCGTCAAGTGGAGTGTTTGTATGACACAGGACTGGACGGGGAGGCCGTGATTTCTGCGGATCTGGTACATACAAAACAATTCACAGGTGAGACCATGGAGATACAGCCTGCACAGAAGAGTGCTGTAGCCATGAAATTGCCCATTGCCAGAGTGGAGATTCGGTCAAGATATGTCACCGGCACCATCAAGGCCTCGGTGTTGACCGATCCCATTTTCCCCGTAATCCTCGGTTGCCGGTATGTCTTTCTGGGAATGCCCAGGGAGCCAATCCACATGGGAGCAATACAGACTCGCTCTCAGACGAGAACGGATGAGGCAGAAGCAAATGTGACTAACCCACTGCCAGGGGAGTTGCGAACTGCCCAGAGTGAGGATGCTACTCTACGTCCTTGCTACAAAAAGCTGCAGAAAAGTGCTGATCCACCCAAACAGGGGCAGTACTATATGAAGAATAGGATACTCTACAGGAGAGCCGGAAGGGGAGGCAACCTACACGGTCAGTTGGTGGTCCCGAAGGCACACCGTTCACAGATTCTTCATATGGGGCATATCATCTCATTCAGTGGGCATATGGGTATTGCCGCCACGATGCAGCGAATTTCCTGCCATTACTATTGGCCGGGAATGACAGGTGATGTGCGTTGGTATGTGAAGTCATGCCCTGAGTGCCAGAGGGTGGCACCGAAACACTGGACAGCACCGGTGGTCTTGGGTGAAATGCCCATCATGAACTCTCCTTTCGAGAGGGTAGCCATCGATATTGTGGGTCCACTTCCTAGGACTAGGAAGAGGAACATGTACATACTCACCATGGTGGATTGATGTACAATGTGGGGTGAAGTTGACCACGATTGACTCGAAACGAGTGGCGGACGCACTGATGGAGGCCTTTACCAGATTAGGCTTTCCTGATCAAATACTGACGGACAATGGGTCCCAGTTTTGTGGAAAACTAATGGAGGAGGTATTTAGGGTGTTCCACTCTAACCATATCCATACCAGCCCTTACCACCCTCAAGCCAATGGACAAGTAAAGCGTTTCAACGGCACGTTGATGACAATGCTCAGGAAACTGGCACAGGAAAAACCTGATAGGTGGGATGAATATATCCCAGCAGCACTCTTTGCCTATCGGGAAGTTCCTCATGGCTCAACAGGACTACCACCCGCTACATTGCTGTTTGGTCGTCCAATCAAAGGACCGTTGGTGGTGTAGTAGAGCCGTCACATGTCTGTGGTGTGGTAGAGCCGTCACATGTTGTCTGTGGTGGGGTAACGCCGTCACATGTTGTCTGTGGTGGGGTAGAGCCGTCCCATGTTGTCTGTGGTATGGAAGAGCCGTCACATGTTGTCTGTGGTGTGGTAGAGCCGTCACATGTTGTAGGCCCGGGTGTACGGGGGAGCAGGTGGCCAGTCTGTCTCTCACTTAGTGAGACGTCGAGGGCGAGCGTCGGACTTTGTTCATAAAGTCAGTTCGTACATCTGTTATATGACTGGCCGTTTCGAGTCACTTCCGGTTTCAAGATGGCGACGGACGGTCGTGTTGTTTTGTGTTCGTTAACTTTTTCGCGTAGGGGATGGATTTATTCATCTCTTGCGTGTAATTGGTGTGCCAGGATGTAAAACCAGGAGTTTCTACTCAAGATCTGCGCGGGTGCTACGGAGTTCGTGCATCGAGCGAAGCCATCCTTGAGTGAATTTTCAGCAGCGTGTGTGGTTTTCAAAGTCTGTGTTTACGTTTTTTCAACATGGCGGAACAACGTGTGTTCTTCGTGCGGTCTGCAGTCAACATACCGAAGCGGCGGGGTAGCCGCGCAGGGAAAAAGAAGCAAGGTAAGCGTGGAGGTTTGAGGCGTTTTAGACTCAAGTGTCACCGTCTAGGACTCAGGAATATCCGTATTCTATATTGGAACTGTGCCAGTGTAAAACAACGGGGCTCTATTTTAGAAACCCTAGTTTACAGGAACGACATTGTAGCACTCCAGGAGACGAGACTGGGCGATCAGCTACTCCAGATTGCCGGCTTCAAATGTTTCTACAACAGACGACATCTGGGAACGGCGATTCTCGTTCGCGACAGCATGGTGGCGTCAGAGCTAGACATGTCCAGTTGGGACAGTGACGATATACAAATACAGGCGTTGAGAGTTCATTCCAGTATACCATTCGTGGTGGTTAATGTTTATGCCCGCAATGCCAGTGTGGACGCCCAGAAGTGGCAGTGGTTAAGTGGCATATTAGGCCACGAGAGAAATGTTATTTTCTGTGGTGATTTCAACGCTAAAGGCAGATCATGGGGAAACACTTCATCCAATACACAGGGGGAGGAGCTCGAGACTGCACTGGAAACCATCGACCTGGTTTGTATCAACAGTGGCTGTGTCACCAGAACAGCAAGCCGTCCGGGCGATGAGGACAGTGCTATTGATCTGGCGCTAGTTTCACCTTCACTCACTACAGTGTGTAGATGGGGTGTCCTAGGACACCATGGCAGCGACCACCACCTGTGCAGCATACTGGTGGAGAAAGGCAGAACCAGGCAGCACAAGCTAATGGTAAAGACGTTCCAGTATGACAGTACAGGGCAAGATGTGGTGAGTAAAATAAGACGTGACAAGCGCAGAACGTTTCAGGGCAGGAAAAAAAGCTTGGAGCAGCCACCGTGGTGGAGTTTCGAGGTGGAGAAGGCTTGGGTGGATAAGCGTAGTGCTGTAAGGAGATGGCAAAATGCCAAGAAGAACAGAGCTGGTCATCCTAGTCCCTGCTTGCACTTAGAAAGAGAGATGCACACAAAAGTAAGCTACTTCAAAAAACTGGTCAAGGTTGTTAAAAGCGAAAAATGGGCAGAGGTGTGTCAAAGAGTAAGCACAGACAAGTCACTGAAATTGTTCTGGCGACTACATAAAAGCATGAGTGGTGTAGTCAAGAATAAGAGCATTTCTGACTTCCAAGGTGCTGACCTCATCTGGCAGAGGACTGACGAGGACAAGGGCAAAGCCCTCTTTGAACGCTACCTTGAGCAAAGCAACCAGACAGACATGGGAGGCCGAAATCTGGCCAAGGAGGTCACCTCAGACGATGCAAAGCCCAGGACACTTCGGATGAAGACACAGTGACAGTGAAAGAAATCAAGGCTGTGCTTCGACGATAAAAAAACAGTGCTCCAGGTCCTGATGGCATAAGATACGATGACATTAATAGGTGTACCGACAATGAGCTAGAGAAACTAGCAGACATGTACAACAACAGTATAGGGGGTGCTAGCATCAAGGAGGAATGGTTACACAGCTATCTGATTCCCTTGCCGAAGCCTGACAAAGACTACAAAAAAATTCAGGGATATCGAATTATAACCATGCAGAATACAATAGGCAAGCTGCTGGAGAAGGTAATTGCCAAGAAAATATCAAGCCAACTAGAGAGGCAAGGTGTTTTCCCACCCACCCTGGGTGGGTACCGTCCAAAAAGGGAAACCTGGACCAATGCAGCAGTCTTTGCCCAGGATGTCTATGAAGGTTTCCACTCAGGCACTGAAACCGTTGCTGCAGCGATTGATCTTGAGGACGCATACAACAGAGTACCATCGGATTTTGTAATGTTTCAGCTTCTCGAACTAAACATAAGTCCATTCCTCCTTAGTTGGATCGCTGCAGCCCTCTTCCAACGGAAAGTAGTTTTTAGATGTGGCAGTTGGACTTCGGAACCAACAACAATATATCCTGGCCTACCACAGGGATCACCATTATCTCCGGTACTGTTCAACGCCTACACAGTGAGAATCACCAGTGAGCAGATCACTGGACCTGGCAGGACATTGTCATATGCCGATGATGTTTTAGTGTATCGTCATAGGAAGGATAGAGAGGAGGTTGCCGTGGAACTACAAACCGAACTCAATCGCATAAGTACTTGGTGTGATGAAGCTGGGGCAATGGTCAACCCAACAAAGGCAACAGTGACTTGGTTCTCGTTGAATAATCATATTGTCAACACTCCAACACCAACTGTAATGCTGTGTTCAGAGATAGTGGAAAGAACGCAGGCAATGAATTACCTGGGGATACGGTTTGATCGAAGCCTTGCTTATAATGTGCACATAGACCAGGTGATAACAAAGGCCAAGCGGGGTTTGGCAGCGATGCGGGTGATGGCGGCAGCAAACTGTGAGCAGCGCCATCTATGTCTTCTGTACGAGGGGTTGGTCATGTCTGTTTTGGAGTATGCAATGGCAATCCTGACTCTCAGCCATAAGCAGATAGAACGGATGGAAAGGATACAGAATGAAGCTATGCGCATTATTCTTGGATGTACAAGAGATACAGCATGCAGGGCGATGCGCTACCTTCTTGGGTTTCCAACCATTGAAGAGAGAATACAAGATTGCAGGGCACGCGCCTACCTCAGAATTAACGCAAACACACAACATCCACTGCATAGTGAAATTAGGAAGGTGAAGGGCAGAAGGTTAAAAAGAGGACGGTCGTGGATGGGTCAAGCCGAAGACATTCTTCAACAGGTGTGTTCACTTGAGGACTTAGAACCTGGCGAAGAGTGGGTGCAAGTGCCAACAGACTTCTGCACATAATTTTCAGTTTGCATCCAACTTGACAGAAAATGCAGACAAGAAAATCCGGCTGCTGTTGAGGCTGAAGTACAAGCGTTGATTTTCGAGAATTCGCTAGACGGTGACGCGGTCATCTACACAGATGGGTCGGTCGTCCGACATGTGAGAAGCTCATGGGCCTTTACAGCTCGGGCCGGAGGGAGAATTGTGAAGGAGGACTCTGGTGCTTTTACTGAAACCACAAGTAGCCTGACCATGGAAGTCATGGCAGTAAGTAAATGAATAACATGGCTCGAGACACAGACATTCACTAGGGCTTGTTTCCTTAGCGACTCAATGAACATGATCAAGAGGATAGAGGAGGGGTCGATCCGAAGAGAATGGTTGCTGCCTCTGGAGCGGTCTCGACTGGCAAAGATTAGTTTCATCTTCGTGCCAGGGCATGCGGGAGTACAAGGAAATGAGCGGGCTGACAAGCTCGCAGGTGAGGCTACTGTGGAGGGCGGACGCGCCATGGACCAGGCCGACATTCTGAATGCTCTACGAGAAGTAAGACTTTTGCGAGAACCAAGTGATGACTGTGAATCTACAACAATGGCCAGACTGCGAGAGCAGCAAATTAAAAGAGGTGTGGCCAAACAAGAACACTACGCAGGAAGCCAAAGAAGATTGATAAACCAACACAGAACTGGCGTCGTTAGCCGCTACACGCTGCGGGATTTGCTGAGGAGGGGATCCGAGCACTTATGGACTGAATGGTTCGATGTGCAATGAGGATGATCTGTCGACTAACTAACTAACTATGACATCGCAGTTAACACCGCCAAGTGTGTGTGGGAGTGAGTGCGTGTGTGGGGGAGTATGTGTGTGTGGGTGGGTGGGTGTGCCTTCGTGTGTGGATGTGTGTAGGGTGTGTGTTGGTGTGTGGGTGTGTGTGGGGGGATATCGGGGTGTGTGCGCTTGTATGTGTGTGTGGGGTTGGGTGGGGTGGGGGTGACTATTTGTGATTTCTTGGCAAGGTTTCAGTAGCTTGCTATTGAATTTTGAATGACCGACACTCATACCATTGTATGAAAACCAGTGCAAGGCAGTCTGCCGGTCTGCTTCCAATCCGTCCGCAGCTGTGATTCGAACCTGGCATATCGGATCTCGAACTGTGCTTATAACCCCTTAGCCACAGTGCCGGCTGTGTATAGGGAGCAGCAGTAGTTTTGTGGTGAGACGTTCGCCTGCCGGCCCGCTGGTCGTGGGTTCAGAACTCATTGGGGGTGCATACGAATTTGTAAAATTGACCTTGGTTCCCAGGTTAGGAGACAGGTAGACAAACAGACAGGCCAGGAGACAGACAGACAGACAGACAAATAGGCCAGGAGACAAATAAAGAGACAGGTCAGGATACAAACAATCAGACAGGCCAGGAGACAGACAGACAGGCAAGCAAGGAGGCAAACTGACAGGCCAGGAGACAAACTGACAGGCCAGGAGACAAACTGACAGGCCAGGAGACAAACTGACAGGCCAGGGGACAAACTGACAGGCCAGGAGACAAACTGACAGACAGACCAGGATATAAACAGACAGGTCAGGAGACAGATAAACAGACAGGCCAGGAGATAAACAGATAGGCCAGGAGATAAACAGACAGGTCAGGAGACAAATAAACAGACAGGCCAGGAGACAAATAAACAGACAGGTCAGGAAACAAATAAACAGACAGGTCAGGAGACAAACAAACAAACAGGTCAGGAGACAAACAAACAGACAGGCCAGGAGATAAACAGACAGGTCAGGAGACAAATAAACAGACAGGTCAGGAGACAAATAAACAGAAAGGTCAGGAGACAAACAAACA
>OY992876.1:428313760-428513760 GCA_963921405.1 Cepaea hortensis
ATATGGCTCTAACACCGTATATCAAACACAGTTATCAGTTATCAGTTATCAGTTGGGGTATCTTCATTGCACTCCGGACATGTCCATAGGTGCTCAGATCCTCCCCCCAGCATATGCAACAGCATCCGGTGGCTAATAGTGCCAGTTCTGTGTTGGTTGACGAGGCTCTTTGTTTTCCCGATGTACCTCTCGCGTCTGACTGTGCCGATTCTTACTCCCAGGTCTTTCACCCTGGACAGCGATGTGGAATCACTGACGTCAAAGTCCTCTGTTCTCGCCATATCTTTAAGGACGTTAATAACATCGACACGATCCATGGGCTGGCCATCTACAGGGGGTGCAGAGCTAGCCAGTTTGTCAGCTCGTTCATTTCCCTCGACTCCCGCATGTCCCGGGATGAAGATGAAGGTGACTTTACGGACACCAGACTTCCGCAGCGACTCAGTCCACTGTCTACGTACAGATCCAGCTTCGACCTTCTGAATCATGCTCATTGAATCACTTAGTACACACACGTTGGTATAATGCTGTGATTCCAGCCATATGAAAGCCTGTGTAACTGCCATCACCTCCATCGTCATGCTGCTCGTGGTCATAGAGTGGGCACCACTGGATTCGTGAACGGTTCGGCCCGCTGAACGGGCTGTAAATGCCCACGCACTTCTCTGCTGCTTTACAACAGATCCATCTGTATAGATGAGCACTTCGGGGCTATCTGAGTGTTCATAGATGAGCGCGTTAACCTCTGCATTGACAGCGGCAGGGTTCTGCTCTCTGCACCGTCTGTCGAGTGTGATAATGCAGGAGAAAGTGCACTTAAAAGCTGGAGGCACCGGCACCCATTCCTTGCCGGGGTTGATACTGGTAAGACTGAAGACCTGTCTGACGACATCTTCCGCCCGACCCATCCATGATTTACCCCTCTTTAGCCTGTCACCCTTTTCTCTGAATATAGCGTCATGCAGAGGGTGCTGCTCATCTGCACTTATTTTTAAGTATGCACGAGCTCTCCAGATCTTGATCCTGTGTTCCATTGTCGGGAAGTCAAGGAGGTATCTCATTGCTACACAGCCGGTGTCTCTCGTGCAGCCCAAAACGATGTGCATGGCTTCGTTTTGTACCTTTTCAAGTCTTCCAATCTGTGTAGGGCCGACAGTGAGGATGGCCAGGGCATACTCGATGCGTGAAAGCACCAGTCCTTGGAACAGAAGTATTAGCAGTCTTTGCTCGATATTGGCAGTCGCCATGACTCTCATTGCTGACAAACCTTTTCGAGCCTTCGTTATGACATAATCGACATGATCTCTGAAGGACAGGCTACGAACAAGCCTCACGCCAAGATATGTCATTGACCGGGTTCTACTCAAAATGCTCCCATCCATTCTTACTGCCGGCAGGTCTGTTTTCACAATATGGTTGTTTAGTGAGAACCATGTAACCGTTGCCTTTGCAGGGTTGACAAGGGCATCAGCATCAGCACACCATGAGGAAATTCGATCTAGTTCGCCCTGCATTGGCAATCGCCTGTCTATCTCGACCCTGTCGATACACGAGGATGTCGTCACCGAATGGCAGAGTCCTACCCCTCCCGTCCAACTGTTGTTCAGTGATCGGTACCGTAAACACGTTGAATAGTACTGGTGAACCCTGCGGCAATCCTGGACATATCGTTATCGGCCCAGAAGACCAACTCCTGCATCTTAGCACCACCTTCCTTTGGAGCAGAACTGCAGCTATCCATCGTACGAGGTGAGGGTGCACTTTCAGTCTGAGGAGGGTTTGCATCAAGTGCTTGAAGGATACTCTATTGTATGCGTCCTCTAAGTCTATGGCGGCCGCATATGTCTCTTCTCTGACCTGAAATCCTTCGTAAACATCTTGAGCAAAGACCGCCGCATTCAGCCATGACTCTTTGTTGCGTCTGTATCCTCCAAGTGTGGGCGGGAAGCAGCCGAGCTGTTCCAGGTCACAAGCAAGTCTGTGTGCTACAATTTTCTCCAGTAGCTTGCCAACAGTATTCTGCATCGTAATGATTCTGTAGCCGCTTATCTTGGAATGGTCTTTGTTCGGTTTTGGCAGCGGCAGCAAGTAGCTGTGTAGCCATTCTTCTTTAACCTGACCCCTCTGGATACTGGTGTTGAATTCTCTGGCCAGTTCTTCCATGTCATCATCTAATATCACCAGTAGATCACCATATCGGATGCCGTCTGGGCCTGGGGCGGTGTTAGGTGATTTCTTGAGCATCGCACGCACTATCTCAGCTGTGATTATCCATTATTCCCGACCCCCTCGCACAACTGAGAGAGTGTCGTTGTGGTCCTCTGTCTGGCGGGCTCGTCTTTCTGGTCAGTCTGCTCTATGTAGCGTGCAAGAAGGGCCTTACCTTTATCCGCATCCGACTTTTTCCATGCGAGGTCTGTGCCTTGAAATTCTGGAATACCCCTACGTTGTGCAGCACCGTTCGTGCTCTTGTGATATCAAACACGCCTTAGGGCAGTTACAAATGATTCTTGGTTACAAGTCAAGATGTAGGGGTGTTCATGTCACTGGCTGGCTAACTAGAAGATGTTGATGTATATATCACTGACATCTAGTCTAGCTGGCTATACAAGTCCCATTTGGACAGAAGGACAATATATCGCCGTACTAAGGCTATGTGTTATTTATTTTGTTTCGTGGTATATTCTGCAATTTAAATGCTGAGGGAACGGAAATTTCCATTATAATACTTGCTCATGTGATTGTGTAGCTGCTTGGTCCTAATCTACGTTATATTTGGCACCCAACCAGTTACATCGGTAAATCTAATATATGGATCAGTGTTGAGTTGAGTTGAGCTAACAACTGACATCACTGCACTCAAGTCATTCTTATATGGATCAGTGTTGAGTTGAGTTGAGCTAACAACTGACATCACTGCACTCAAGTCATTCTTATATGGATCAGTGTTGAGTTGAGTTGAGCTAACAACTGACATCACTGCACTCAAGTCATTCTTATATGGATCAGTGTTGAGTTGAGTTGAGCTAACACCTGACATCACTGCACTCAAGTCATTCTTATATGGATCAGTGTTTAGTTGAGGTGAGCTAACAACTGACATCACTGCACTCAAGTCATTCTTATATGCGCTCTGTCCCCTCATTCAACAGCCAGCGAAGAATCACACTACTTAATCGTTCACACCGCTATCCGATTTAAATTTCTTCTGGCCTTCCCTCTCAGTATTGAGATTCTATCAGAACCTCTGCCAATCCCCCGCAATCTCATACTTTCCACATACAGGTTCTCAATCTGTTCCCCCAACTTTTCCACCTGGTCCCACAGGTGCACGACCACCTATCCCTTGTCCATAGGTAATCTACCACCAAGAGGTCCATTTCCTGCCGGCCTATCAGCCTGTTCACTGCCCCGCACTCCCGCATGGCCAGGGCTAAAAGCCCATAGACTTCTCACAATCTGTGACCTCTGAAGCGAGGTGAGCCATTCCACCCGAAACATTCCCTTATCCACCTTACTAAGCATACCACTTGAGTCCGTAATGAATACAATGGTGTTGCAGTGGTCTCGTCTAACCAACGGAAAGCCGCTGTGACTGCATCCACCTCCATTCTCATGCTGGAGATCGTGGCCTCATATGTCAGACTCTCCTTGTTTTAAGAATCGTCCATTAGCCTTCTCAATGAAACTCAAACCACTCCGTTTGTTTCTCAAGACTGACCCATCGGTGTAGATGACTATGTCACCTTGATGTGTATTACTCCGGATCAGTTGTTGCACCTCAAACTCTGTGCGGCCCGCTGCCCATTCTCTGTACTCACGACCCAGTGTTACTATTACATTCTGCCAGTCCATCATATTGACCAGAAACAACAAGAATACCTACAAGAATTACTAAACAACAAACATTCACAAATTGGTGATTGCACAGAATAGTGGGACTTAAATAGTATGACATCACCACTGTGGAGCTCATGGAGAGAACTTGACAAATCCCAGTGAACCAAGAGGTGAGGAAAAGACACTGGCGCCGGAAAGGACACTCACTGGGAAAACCCGGGCATATAAATCATGGGATTCTAAATATACACTCAGGGAATCCAAGACAACTGAATGGTGTGTTCTTAATATAGACTAAGGGAATTCTAGACATGACTGAATGATGTGTTCTTAAATATAGACTAAGGGATTTCTAGACGGAACTGAATAAAGTGGGGTGACAATCGGCAGAGCTGAGCGAGATTAGCAGAAGGCGTGAGAAGGCTCATAGTCTTTGCCTCAAAAAAGGGAGGGGGCAATGACAGAAGGAAAAGACCGTTCGAATCCTCGTTTGTCCACATCTTTTCATTGTTACACTGTCTGTTGGTTTCTCAGATATCTACTTCTTTGCTTTACTTATACGAGTGTCAGTTACTTAATATAGAGTGTAAAGGTATGCAGGTCGATTACTGGCACATTATGATGTTGATCATATAAGAGTAATGTAACAGTAATACTCACTTGAAGTAGGGCACAGCAATGTCAAGGTCACTGGCTGGCTCATTCGCTACTGACCACATGATGACCGAAGGTTTATTTTTGTCTCGCCGGATCAGCTCGGACATGACGTCCAGATGGTGTTGCAAGGACACGTTCCCAAAGTTGTTGCTGGACAATACAAAATATGAAGATATCACTGATCAAATCACCCAACGTTTCCGCTGGATAATACAAAATATGAAGATAACTCAATGGGAGAACCCAAAGTTGTCGCTGGACAATACAAAATATGAAGATAACTCAGATGGAAGAACCCAAAGTTGTCGCCAGACAATACAAAATATGAAGATAACTCAGATGGAAACACCCAAAGCTGTAGCTGGACAATTCAAAATATGACGGTAACACAGATGGAAACACCCAAAGTTGTAGCTGGACAATACAAAATATGAAGATAACGCTGATGGAAACACCCAAAGTTGTAGCTGGACAATACACAATATGAAGTTATAACATATGGATGAACCCAAAGTTGTGACTGAACCACACAAACTTGTTTGTTTGTTTGTTTGTTTGTTTTTACGCTTGCTCGCTTTGACCTCAAGCGTAGTCTATACACACGATGTATAGAAGTGATAGACTGAATTTTGCTTGTGGATTAGCTTTCCCTATTGACAGTGCCCCTCGCCATCAGGCGATACCCACTCCGACTTCAGAGGTACTTGTAATTTACGTCCCAAAGTCAAGAACGACAGGTCAACATTTTAGTCCAGCTATCCGTGGTAGGGGTTGAACCGCTTGCCTCGGCATCAGCACAACGGATGTTTAAGAATTAGCGTTCTTACCCATTCAGCCATACTGACCTGCAATACAAAATATGAAGATATCTCAGATGGAAGCACCCAAACTTGTGGCTGCACGGTACAAAATATGAAGATAACTCAAGTGGAAGCACCCAAACTTGTGGCTGTACAGTACAAAATATGAAGATAACTCAGATGGAAGCACCCAAACTTGTGGCTGCACAGTACAAAATATGAAGATAACTTAAGTGGAAGCACCCAAACTTGTGGCTGTACAGTACAAAATATGAAGATAACTCAGATGGAAGCACCCAAACTTGTGGCTGCACGGTACAAAATATGAAGATAACTTAAGTGGAAGCACCCAAACTTGTGGCTGTACAGTACAAAATATGAAGATAACTCAGATGGAAGCACCCAAACTTGTGGCTGCACGGTACAAAATATGAAGATAACTCAGATGGAAGCACCCAATATTGTCGCTGTAAAATACAAAAGATCTCCAGTGTGCTTACAGACTTCACATGTCTCTGTTTTCTCTAGTGATGGTGGCGGTGATGATGGTGGTGGTGATGGTTGTTCTACTGGTAATAATAATGATTGTAATGATTGAGGTGGTGATGGTGGTTCTACTGGTAATAATAATGATTGTAATGATTGTGGTGGTGATGGTTGTTCTACTGGTAATAATAATGATTGTAATGATTGTGGTGGTGATGGTGGTTCTACTGGTAATAATAATGATTGTAATGATTGTGGTGGTGATGGTGGTTCTACTGGTAATAAAAATAATTGCAATGATTGTGGTGGTGATGGTGGTGGTAATAATTGTAATAATAATCGTAATAATTGTGGTGGTGATGATGGTTCTACTGTTAATATTAATAACTGTAATGATTGTGGTGGTTATGGTGGTTCTATGGTAATAATAATGATTGTAATGATTGTGGTGGTGATGATGGTTCTACTGGTAATAATAATAATTGTAATGATTGTGGTGGTGATAGTGGTTCTACTGGTAATAATAATAATAATTGTAACGATTGTGATGGTGATGGTGGTGGTGATGGTTCTACTGGTAATAATAATCAGTGTAATGATTGTGGTGGTGATAGTGGTTCTACTGGTAATAATAATAATAATTGTAATGATTTTAGTGGCGATAGTCGTGATGATTCTACTTATAATAATAATAATTGTAATGATTGTGGTGGTGATGGTGGTGGTGATGGTTCTACTTGTAATAATAATCATTGTAATGATTGAGGTGGTGATGGTGGTTCTATTGGTAATATTAATAATTGTAATGATTGTGGTGATGATGGTGGATCTACTGGTAATAATAATAATTGTAATGATTGTGGTGGTGATGGTGGATCTACTGGTAATGATAATAATTGTAATGATTGTGGTGGTGATGGTGGTGGTTCTACTGGTAATAATGACTGTAGATGTGATGGTGGTGGTTCTATTGGTAATAATAACGACTGTAGATGTGATGGTGGTGGTTCTACTGGTAATAATGACTGTAGATGTGATGGTGGTGGTTCTATTGGTAATAATAACGACTGTAGATGTGATGGTGGTGGTTCTAATGGTAATAATAATGATTGTAATGATTGTGGTGGTGATGGTGATGGTGGTTGTACTTGTAAAAATACTGGTTGTAATGATAGTTGTGATGGCTGTGCTTGTTGTGGTAACCATGACGATTACAATGACTGTAGTAGTGGTGATGGTGATAATGATAGTGACGAGAATGCTGCCGATAATACACACACACTCGCGCGCGCGCGCACACACACACACACACACACACACGATGAAAACGAATCTGGACCAAAGCGCAGTCTTACGTGTTAATGATACTAACTCCGGGACTTTCATCAATGACGGCCACTCCCTGCCTGTCAGCAAAGTCCATTATCTCTTCGGCGTAAGGGTAGTGAGACGTGCGGATACAGTTGACCCCCAGCCATCTCAACATGTTGAAGTCTTTGGCGATCAGGGTGTAGTCCAGGCCTCTCCCACGAAACTGTATGTGCCAGGAAGATAGAAATAAACATGTGTGCATGACACAGCGGCTGTTATGTCTCTATTCTTGATAATTTGAGTCTTCTTCTCAGGAAGCTCATTTCCGGTGTTGTAATTTTTCTGTTATTTTTTCCAAGCGTTGGTAGCGTAGAGTTAATAGATAGATTGTGTTGTAGAGTGTTTTTTTTTTTTTTTTTAGCATCTACAGATACATGTTTGTTCTTTAGTATAGTCTATAGGTGCCATCCATCTCCTCCGCATATTATTTACTTCTCTTCTCCATGTGTATTTGGGTTTTCTGTCTTTCCGGGTCCATACATAGTTCTAACATTCCAGGTGCCAGTTCGGGGAGCTTCACCAGGTGAATGAAGAACAACTGCGAACCTGACTCCTTGTGGCTTTCTCCAGACTCCTTGTGGCTTTCTCCAGACTCCTTGTGGCTTTCTCCTGATTCCTTGTGTCTTTCCCCCACTCTTCGTGTCTTTCTCCGGACTCATCGTGTCTTTCTCCCCAGTCCTCGTGTCTTTCTCCCGAATCCTCGCATCTTTCTCCGGACTCCTTGTGTCTTTTCTCCAGACTCCTCGTATCTTTCTCTGGACTCCTTGTGTCTTTTATTCACTCCTCGTGTCTTTCTCTTGACTCCTTGTGTCTTTTCCCCGATTCATCGTGTCTTTCTCTGGACTCCTTGTGTCTTTTCCCCGAATCCTAATATCTGTCTCTGGACTCCTTGTGGCTATTCCCTGACTCTTCGTTTTTTTCTCTGGACTCCTTGTGTCTTTTCCCCGACTCCTCATTTATTTCTCTGGACTCTTTGTGTCTTTTCCCCATTTTCAGTGTCTTTCTCATCACTTCTTGTGGCTTTTTCCCGACTCCTTGTAGCTTTCATTGGATTCGCCGTGGCTTTCTACGGATTCCACGTGTCTTTCTCCCTAGTCCTCGTGTCTCTCTCCCACCTCCTCGTGTCTTTCTATGGAGTCCTCGTGTCTTTCTATGGATTCATGGTGTCTTTCTCCCGACTTTCCGTGTCTTTGTATGGACTCAGTGTGTCTTTTACCCGATTTCCCGTGTCTTTCTCATGACTCCTTGTGGCTTTCTCTCGACTCCCTGTGTCTCTCTGTAACCTCCTCGTGTCTTCTTATGGACTCCTCGTAAATTTATATGGACTCCTTGTGGCTTTCGTTGGCCTCGCCGTGTCTTTCTATGGACTCCGTGTGTCTTTCTTCCAACTCCTCATGTCCCTCTCCCTATGGACTCCTGGTGTCTTTCTTCTGACATTTCATAATTTCTATGGACTCCCAGTGGTTTCTTCCAACTCCTCGTGTCTTTCTTCCGACTCCTCGTGTCTTTCTTCCGACTCCTCGTGTTTTTCTCCAGATTCCTCGTGTCTTTCTATGGACTCCTCGTGGCTTTGTCCCGACTCCTCGTGTCTTTCTCCCGAATCCTCGTGTCTTTCTCTGAACTCCCCGTGGCTTTGTCCCGACTCCTCGTGTCTTTCACCTGATCCCTCGTGTCTTTCTTCGGACTCATCGTGTCTTTCACCGGACTCTCTGTGACTTTCTCGGAACTCCTCATGGTTTCCCTCGACTCCTCGTGTCTTTCTCATGACTCCTCGTGTCTTTCTCTGGACTCCTCGTGGTTTTCTCCCCACACTCTTCGTGACTTTCTCTGAACTCCTTGTGTCTTTCTCCAGACTCCTTGTCATTTTCTCTGGACTCCTCATATCTTTCTCCAGACTCCTTGTGTCTTTTTCCGGACTCCTTGTGTCTTTCTCCTGACTCTTCATGTCTTTCTCCAGACTCCTTGTGTCTTTCTCCGGACTCCTTGTGACTTTCTCCTGACTCCTTGTGTCTTTGTATGGACTCCTCTTGTCTTTCTCAGGAATCCTTGTGACTTTCTCGTGACTCTTGGTGTCTTTCTATGGATTCCTCATGTCTTTATCCGGACTCTTTGTGTCTTTGTCCGAAATACTCGTGTCTTTCTCCAGACTCCTTGTGGCTTTCTCCAAACTCCTTTTGATTTTCTCCATACACCTTGTGGCTTTCTCCGGACTCCTTGTGGCTTTCAACAGAATCCTTTTGGCCATTCCGGACTCCTTGTGGCTTTCTTGGTATCGCACTATGCCTTTTCTAGAAGGGCCTCATTTCCTCTTGGTTAGCTCGTTTATTCATGTTTATTTATACGAGGGTA
The DNA here is from genome assembly GCA_963921405.1 of Cepaea hortensis. Lineage (NCBI taxonomy): Eukaryota > Metazoa > Mollusca > Gastropoda > Stylommatophora > Helicidae > Cepaea > Cepaea hortensis. The sequence goes on from OY992876.1 coordinate 428,323,264, forward strand.
AGTTGATAAGTAAGTCACAAATGGTTGTAGAAAAATAACTAAAGATGATAACAACTTGAAACAGTTTATTTTTAAGCATACATTGTCACTTTATTTCTCAACATAATTTCCACCAACATTGATGCACTTATCCCATCGTTGTATCAGTCCTCCCAAACCGGCTGCATAGAACTGCGTGCTTTGTCTTCATTGACCAACCATCCCACAGAACTGTGTGACTTGCTTATTGACTGATCCTCGTAACGTTTTATACCCAGCTATGCACCGCTTTACGGGACACATATTTGTCAGCATAAACAGGAAACCCACCTTTTCGGGAGATATTTCGCGAATGACGCCGAAGTTGAATGTGAAGTAAAAACGTGGTTTAGAAACCATAGCTCGGAGTTCTATGCAGCCGGTTTGGGAGGACTGATAAAACGATGGGATAAGTTCATCAATGTTGATGGAAATTATGTTGAGAAATAAAGGGACAATGTATGTATAAAAATAATCTGGTTTCAAGTTATCATCATAGTTGGTTATTTTTCTACAGCCATTTGTGACTTACTTATTAACTTACCCTCGTACATAGGCTCGTTGACGACTGCTTGTATTTTGCAGCTAACGTTTTGTTTACAAGATTATATTGTCAGCCTCACGCCAATCCTAATTGGTTGCCACTTACGACATGTATGACAGGTTACAATGTTGCACATTTTGCTCCTCTTAATGGACTCGGATAATAGACTGGCTGATTCAGAAATCCCTCAAATATTCCGCCTATCTGTTAATGTGATCGTTGATTTTGCTAAGAACTTTTCCATTACTACTTTTGGTAAGTCCACTTAGTTGAGTACATTTTCCAACTAATTTCCTTGCGTTGTTGTCAAGGTCTTCGTGGTTTCCTTTAACTGCTGCTTCTTCGGCCTCTTTTGATTGTCTAATTGTCTTTTTATCAGCGTTTATTCGCTTCGCAGTTTTTATTAGCGTCTGTATATTTTCCCTTTGGCTCTGACTTTAGAAGTTCTGTATGTGCTATTATTTAAATCTGCTATTTCTAATTCACCTTTCTCCACTCTTCTATTTTCTTAAAGGTTATCGGCGTTATCCATGCAGAAGAAGGAGGAGGAGAGAGGAGGAGGAGAAGAAGGAGGAAAGGGAGAAGAAGGGGAGGAAGAGGAGGAGAATAAGAAGGGAAAGGAGAAGAAGAAGGAAGATGAGGAGGAGAAGGAGAAAAAGGAGGTGGAGTCGAAGAAGGAGGAGGAGAAGATGGAGGAAGAGGGGGATATATCCTTACAGAATAGTAAAAATGACACAAAGTTTCAGACTAGGAAACATATTCTGTTCAATTAAGTGCCGTCTCCACAATGAAGGCTGGCTACAATGGATCTCCAGCACTATCTGCCTCTCGCCTTGGTCCTATAGTCTGTTAGAGTGCTGTTTGTCCATCTCTTGATGTTATCTTCCCACTTGTATCGTTGTCTACCTCTTGCTCGCTTGCCTTCAACCTTACCCTCCAGTATATTTTTTTTCATAGGCGTGTTATGTCTTTTAACCTGGTTGAAATATTTCACTTGCCTCTTTTTTTAAAAAATTTCTTTCAACTCTCGTTTTATTCCTAGTTTTTCTAGAACTTCTGTATTTGATTGTTTTTGTTTCCTTGAAATACGACATAGTCTTCTGTATATCCACATCTCCAGGGCCTCTATTTGACTTTCTAATTACACATATACAGAACAACAAAAAAAACAAAAAACATTGTCATAGTGGTGTGGTAAGATCAACAGGCCCCTCACATCAGCGTCCTCATGTTTGCCAACACCCAGGCAGTAGAATGGTTTCTCATTGATCAGGAACTGGTCTTCTGTGACCCGCACGGTTCGGATCCCAAAAGGCTGCCGGTAGACATCCCCTGACACGTTCACCTGGACAATAAGACAGACAAGGAAATATACACAATCACGAACAAGGAGCCACTTAGTTTAACAACAATAGTTATAAAGTTGCGTGTTCTTTTAATAAAGTTGCAATTAACCCGGATTTGATTTTGCAGGCAATTTTACCTAGACTAGAAGTCAAAGTCCAATGGACCGATGTGTTGAGTGAACCACCTACCCAATTGACCGGTGTGTTCAGTGAACCAATTACCCAATTGACCGGTGTGTTGAGTGATCCACTTATCCAAATTCGCATCCAGGTGGATGTTTAACATTGCCCTAGGCTTCCAGATCGAACTAGCTTATACTGAGGACCAGACAACGTCGTGGGAGGTCAAGGCAGCCGACACGATACTGACCACGTCTTCCCTGGCCTGCGGATTGATTTATACAAATATGGACCTAGCACCATATACCCAATGCGCTGTAAGACGTGTACAATGGTTCTTTACTGTCAAGGTGTACTTGTATGTCCCTGACTGTGGTCGTCTGCCCCTGACTGTGGTCGTCTGCCCCTGTCTATCGATGCCTGCCCCGGATTGTGGTCTGTTCCTGATTGTGGTCGTCTGCCCCTGTCTATGGTTGCCTGTCCCTGACTGTGGTTGTCTGTCTCTGTCTGTGGTCGTCTGCCCCTGTCTATGGTTGCCTGCCCATTTGAAGAGAGTCGGGGGCTGCGTGGTCTCGGAGTATGGTGTTCGCCTCGAGTGCTGGAGGTCCCGGGTTCAAGCCCCGGTTAGGACCGGGATTTTTTCTCGTGGACTTCTAGTAATAAAATTTCCCCTGGTCTCTGGGTAATGAGATCGGACGCCCGTGTGTATTGTTGCGCACGTAAAACATCCCCTGGCAGTTGGAAATCGAAAAAGGGTAGCCTAATGGCGCTGCTCGGGTAAAATTTCGAGTTAAAAATCTACCCAAAGTATTTCAGGATCATCGCCGGTGCTACGGAGTTTGTGCACTGAGCTGAGTTTCTCCAGACTCAGGTTTGAGTTAGGAGGAGAACGGAGCAGCCCATCGACTAAACTAAACTAAACTCGAAGGGAGTCTTTGTCGCGAAGTGGTCAAGCCGTTTGACTCGGGCTCTGAAGGTTGTAGGTTCGATTCCAGGCCGTGTCCTTCGGCTCATGAGTGAAATTTTTCAAAGACTAGTGTGGGTCATCGCTAGAGCTCTGGAGTTGTGCTTTGGTGACGCTTTCCGCACTGCGGAAAGAAACCGAGCCGTATGGGATAAAACCTGGTGCAATGAAGTCGACCCTGTCGACTTTTAAGCGACTTTTTATGCCACCCCCTGCATGTGGATGTCTGCCCATGACTGTGGTCGTCTGCTCCTGACTGTGGTCGTCTGTTCCTGACTGGTTGTCTGCCCCTTCCTGTGATAATCTGCCCCTGACTGTGGTCGTCTGCCCTTGAATATGGCTGTCTGTCCTCTGACTATGGTCGTCTGTCCTCTGACTATGGTTGTCTGCCCCTGACTAAGGTCGTCTGTTTCTGTCTATGGTTGTCTGCCCCTGACTGTTGTCATCTGCCCTTGAATATGGTTGTCTGCTGCTAACTGTGGCTGTCTGCCCTGACTGTAGTCGTTTATCCCTGATTGCGGTTGTCTGCTCCTGATTGCCGTTGTCTGCCCCTGACACGTTTTCCATTCTGTTTAATCCACAGTGACGCCTCGTGAAACCAGGATAGTTCAGTTTCTGGGACACAATGCTGTTTACGAGCCCCATTGTTTTGATGTCCATATCTGACAGACTTTCAGTGTTCATTGTCTCCCCTGATCCATAGTATTCTACAACAAAGGCGGTTCTCAATCGTCAGTAATGACAATAATAGTCACACCAAAGAGGAAATATAATCCAGCTGATGGACCCGCAGATACGGCTGCCCTAAGCGTGGCAAAGCGCGCGGACTTCATAGCTCCAGCGACGATCCTCAGTAGTCTCAAGGGACAATTTCACTCGTGAAGCGAAGACTTAAACCGAAATCGAACCTACGGCCTTCGGAGCCCGAGGCATGCGTCTTAACAACTTCACCATGGATACCCTAACCCACTTGCATTATATACACATAACACATCAGTTCACCCCATATCCCCCTCCCCATCCCAAATGGGATACCTTCACTGTGTACATATAACCAATCAAATCGCCGCTTAGTATCTTCGGTGTATACGTATAGCCAATCAAATCACGACTGAAACCTTCAATGTATACATATAACCAATCAAATCAAGACTCATACCTTCAGTGTCTAAATATAACCAATTAAATCGCGTAGTACCTTCAGTGTATACATGTAACCAATGGTGCTGTTCAACCCCAGAGGCCACCACAGAGTTGGATACGGGATTGTGAACAGGTTAGACAGGGTGTTACTCCAGGCAACTACATGATGACTGGCATCCTCCAATGACACTTCCACATGGCTGCTAAAACCACCTGCCACTGTCACTGTGTAATTGACCCAGCCTGCTGTGGATAATTATAATGGGACTTTATATGTCAACTATACACATTATCTACATACACACACTAGCTACAGACCACACCCACATTTGAACTCACTGTATATAGATCACGCCCACATTTCCACTCACTGTCTATATACCACACGCACATATGCACTCACTTCTATAGACCACACCCACATTTGCACTCTACTGACTATAGACCACACCCACATTTCCAGACACTACGTAAATACCACATCCACATTAATATTCACTACGTATAGACTACACTCACATCTGCACTGATTATCTATAGGAGAGAGTGAACCTAATTGGAAAATGAAACGTGTTTTTCGATGTCTTACGATCACGTCCGTGAGAGGCGCAAAATTTAACAGCCGTGACATGTATGTCGGTCACGCGACATTGGGCAGAACTGCCAGAAAGCATGGATACCGGTTTCTGGTCACCAGTGCTGAAACCCGAGAAGTGCTATCTAAATCTATCAGACAGGCGTAGACTTGTTTACCCGATATATTTCATGTCACAACGTTTGCAGATGTTAGCAGATATTATTAGTAACGCTGTGGCCAGTGCGCGAATGTAAAAAGTGGTCTTAGGGAATGCCAGACTCCGAGTTTGAAGGACATGTAGGCGGGTCTTACAACAAGGTCGAAGACAAGCCACCATGCACTCGGTAGGTTGTCTTATCTCAATGGCAATCAAAGCGAGAGACAGACAGTGTTAAACATCCATTACATCAATCGTTCATCGTGGAAACGGCTCTCGGTTGATTGATTATCTTGGTAGAAATCACATCATTTTTTTTCAACACAAAGAATCAGATGTTTACAGATAAATACACCAACAGTCTCACACTGAAAATCACATGCAAGATAAATTAAACACATTGAATGGGAAGTCACGCCGATTAGGTTCAACATACAATGGGGAACGATAAAAAATAATGAGAATGCATCAAGCAATTGATGACCCGATTTCGTGTGATAACAACTCACTTTAATAGACGGAATCATACACCTGTTTAGGTTGTTGTTTGTCCATCAAGAATTATGATGACCATTCATTTCATCCAGTGGGGTTGAAAGTATGGAGCCGTGGGTTCTAAGATGGCTGATAAAGCCTATTTTTGCTTGAAATGTTCTTTGACAATGTGGACAAAGAATGCTTGACGTTTCTGGAAGAGGATTTCCTGCAGTGGTTTTTCTGTCCTGCCTTTTCGTCACAGCTCTTGCAGTCCTGGTTGCCTCACGCGTGACTGCACCCTTGCGTAATTATGCACGCCACGAATTTCGGTCTCTGGCTGCAGTCTCCCAGGTGTCATGATGAATTCCAAAAGCATTCAGTGAGATTTTCAGAGTGTCTTTAAAGCGTTTCCTCTGGCCGCCTTGGGAGCGTTTGCCACGACGCAACTCGCCGTAAAGAATTCGTTTAGGGAGCGTGTGATCTGGCATGCGAGTCAAGTGACCAGCCCAGCGAATCTGATTCTTCATGAGTACAGTGTGGATACTGGGCATGGACGCTTTTTTCTAGAACTTCATTGTCTGGAATCTTGTCTTGCCATTTAATCTTCAGTAGCTTCCTAAGGCAGACTGTGTGGAAGTGGTTTAATTTCCTAGAGTGTCACTGATAAACAGTCCAGGTTTCACAAGCATATAGCAGTGTGGATAATACAACTCCTTAGTAGACTTTCAGCTTTGTTTGCAGGCTTATTCCATTTCTGTCCCATACATTCTTGTACAGTCTGCCAAAAGCCACGCTGGCCTTGGAGATTCTTGCATTCACTTCATCATCAATTGTGGCAGCTTGTGACACAGTGCTGCCAAGATAGGTGTATTGGTCCATAACACTTAGACGATGACCATTCACTTTGATATTCGGCACAGTGTGATTATTCCCTGGAGCTGGCTGGTAGATAATTACAGTCTTCTCCAAGTTGATATTGAGCCCAAAGTTGGCACAGGCATGTGAGAAAGCTGAAACATTATGTTGCATGTCCGCCTCTGAGTTGGCGTATAGAGCGCAATCATCAGCAAACAGGAGCTCTCTGACGGTGTCGCTGTTAATTATTGTTTTAGTTTTCAGCCTTCTGAGATTGAAAAACTTTCCATCCATACGGTAGTTGATGTCTATTCCAATGTCGTCGTTCTCGAAGGCACTCGTCAACATGGCTGAAAACATGAGGCTGAACAGTGTTGGTGCCAGGACACATCCTTGCTACACTCCATTGGTGACAGGAAAGGGTTCAGACAGTTCACCATTTTCCTGTACTCTTGCCTGCATACCATCATGAAATAGCCGCACTATTTGGACACACTTTCGTGGACAGCCATATTTTGCCATAATCTTCCACAGTCCTTCTCTGCTGACTGTATCAAAAGCCTTGGTAAGGTCAATGAAAGTGGAGAACATTTCGCAGTTCTGTTCCTGACATTTCTCTTGCAGCTGCCTTGCAGCGAAAATCATGTCAACAGTTCCTCGTTCTTTTCTCAAGCCACATTGACTCTCATGAAGAAAACCTTGATCGAGATGGGCCGTGAGACGATTGAGAAGAATTCTGGCGAGTATCTTCCCTGGAATTGAAAGTAATGAGATGCCTCGGTGGTTGTCACAGGATTGGCGGTTTCCTTTACGTTTGTAAAGGTGGACTATTGACGCGTCCTTGAAATCTTGTGGCATGGTCTCGTTCACCCATATGTTTGTAAAGACTTGGTGAAGCTGCTCTGTTAGGACCGGCCCACCTGCCTTGAATATCTCTGCTGGCATGGAGTCAGGACCATGTGCCTTGCCGCTGGAGAGTTGCTGGATGGCTTTGTTAACTTCCGCTATGGTTGGCAGGTCATCAAGTGTATCATTGTTGGGAACTTGAGGAAGGCCAACAATGGTTCCATCATCGAAGAAGGAAGTTGCATTTAAGATGTTGCTGACATGCTTTGCCCAGCGTTGAAGGATTTCTTTTTTTATCGGTGACCAATGTTGCCCCATCTGCACTGAAGAGGGGAACTATGCCTGGTGATGTAGGACCATAGACCGCTTTCAGTGAGTCGTAGAAGTTTTTAATATCATGTCTGTCAGCAAAGCCTTGTATTTCATCAGCTTTGCTGCTCAGCCAGGAGTCCCGCATGTGCCGAAGTTTCTGCTGCACTACTCTCTGAATGTTCTTGAAGGCATCTTTTTTTCATGTTGACTTCAGGTCATTAAAATGTGCCTTGAGGAGAAGATGTTTCTCGGCCAGCAATTGGTTGATGTCTTCGGAATTTTCATCAAATCAGTCTTTATGCTTTCGGGGTGTTGTAAATTATGTCCTTTAGGGCTCTCCACTCTGTTTCTGTATCCTGTTTAGCTGCAGCATTGGGCTTGAGGCGGTCTTCCAGCATATTTTCCAACGACAGCTGCATTTTCTTGCTGTTTAGGCGGGTGACATTTAGTTTTTTTTTTTTTTTTTTTTTTTTTTGCATTTTCGCCCCTTGAGGACGCCGTGGTGGTTGTGTGTGTGTGTTAATTTTCGAGATAATGAGACGATGGTCTGTCCAACATTCGGCACCACACATGGATTTTGTCACCCGAACTCTTGTCTGTCACTCCTCCTGACGAAACACAGTCAATGAGGTGCCAGTGTTTCGAGCGAGGGTGCATCCACGATGTCCTGTTTCTCATGGTGAGATGGAAAATTGTGTTGGTAGTCAGGAGATCGTGTTCGGCACATGTCTGAAGAAGGAGGAGTCCATTGCTGTTACAATATCCGACTCCGTGCTTTCCAATAATGCCACTCCAAGAGGTGGTGTCCGTACCTACTCTGGGATTGATATCCCCAAGGAGTGTTAAGTTTGTCTCCTTTGGGAACAGATGTTAATACATTGTGCAGGTCCTCATAGAACTTGTTCTTGACATCATCTTCATTGGTTATAGTTGGTGCTTAGACACTTACAATGGTTGCATGCTTCCTTCCATTCAGCAGGGGCAATTTAATGATCGTGAGCCTGTCGTTTATAGCCTTTGGAAATCCAGCTAATTTGCCGACCAGGGCCGACTTAATGGCAAATCCCATACCGGATTGGCGTCTTTCCTCGCTTTTCCTTCCACTTCAGAAAAATGTGTAGCCAGCACCTATTTCACAGATTTGGCCTTCTTCTGCAAGTTGTGTCTCGCTCAAGGCTGCAATGTCGATGTTGTACCTGCCCAGCTCTCTCCCAATCAGTGCTGTTCGTATCTCTGGACCCGACGCGCCGTCTCTGTCAAGTAGGGTGCGTACATTCCAAGTTCCAATTGTTAAGGGAATATGGTTTACTCTTTTAGCTTTCCTTGTTTTATCTTTCTTTGTATGTCGACCGCAGTTAGGGTACCCACCAACCGCGGCTAGCTGGTTAGGTAGTGATGGAGCAGACAATGTTTAGGGCACCTTTTCTAGCCCCTTCCTCATGCTATGGAGGTGAGCAGTGTGTTCCTATAGGGGGCTGCTCAGTCGCTCAGGGGGCTGCCGAATCCCACTGCTGCTCCGGTCAGTAGAAGACGACCATATGGCCTGAGCCGCCTGTGTGCAGGTCTGCGAATACGGCTGCCAGCGTACCCACGCCTGCCGCTTCGCCGCTCGCCCATCGCCACAGGGCTTGAAGGTGATATATGACGTTGGATGAAGAATGACTTGCGCGATGAATTGGATTAAAGTGAGGAAGAGTTGCGCAATTCGTCGACCTCACTCTCTCGCCTGAGTCCATCTGAGTCCAGTGGCATGAATAGTGGAGACGAATACAGGTGCAGTGGATGACCAGGGCGCTCTACGTGCCTTGCCGTGCTCATTACGTTCAACAACGCTTTGCAGGTAAACGCCGTCTTGCCCGTAGGCATACCCTAGTTCACCGCTTGGTTTGACACCAAATTGGCTACCCACGCCTGGTTTAGCCAGCCTCTCACAGCTGTTGCCCGGGGGGTGGCCGCTGTCGCATGCTGACAGCTACTATGCGCCACAGGCGTGAGCTGGGTGTCAGGCTTGGACCAGTGGGGGATGGGTCCTGAAAAGGACATGAGAGTCATACCTGGTTAGGTAGCTATCAGTGAAACACATACAGATATAAGAATAAGAATGCAGAAGGCTTTTAAAACATTAAGTAATATGTGGATGTCAACAGGAATTGAACTTGGCAACAAACTTCCACACATCATGTGCCGTGCCGAGAAGCGTGGGCGGTCAATATTCGTAATCTCACGCGATCACCAGAGTCGTGGATCAGTTCAGTGTTCTTGTCTCGACCATACCACGTGGCCAAACCGTCCAGGTATTTACTTTTCTGTCTTCCCCTTGTTCTCTTCCCCTTGTTCCCCTCCCCTTGATCTCCAAGTCATTTCTTCTCATAACATGCCCAAAAATATTTGACTGTCTAATGTCTCTAATCAGTTTACGATCTTCATTTGTTTCTTGAAGGACTTGTTCCGTGGTTTTTATGTCTGTCCATGGTATTCTTTGCATTTTCCTCAGAAACCACATTTCCAGAGCTATCAGATGTTATTCAGCTTGTCTGCTCATTGCCCACGCCTCACATCCATACAAATGTACATGTTCCATGTAGCACCTCAACACTCTTTTTTTCGTTCCAATTGACATTGTTTTATTGGTCAGTATGTTTTGCACCTTGCAAAAGACTACCTTCGCCATGGCGATCCTTGTTCTAATCTCTTCAAGGTATCTCCCATCAGATGTTATGACTATTCCAAGATAATTATATTGATTCCCGTGTACTTGTAGATAACATTGTGGTAGTTTCTTTTTCTTAGTGACCAAACTTATAACATTTAACTCTAAAATTAAATCAGTACTACTGTATGGATCACAAACACGGGGAATAGCGCAAACGATTACAAATAAACGGGAAACATTGACTATTTGTTGCCTACACAGAATTTTTTTTTTTTAATTCGCATACCCTTTACAGTACATCGCTGTCAACAGCAGCATCTTTCAGCTGTCTGTTAATTTCTTGGCAAGATTACGCTCAGTAGTTTGCCAAAGCTTTCTGAGCGGCTGGCTCAGTTATCCCGCAAGTCACCAGCGGGGGTAGAACCGCTCCCAGCTCTCGCCCGCAACGAGACTTTGCGTGATAAACGGGATTACGGAGAGAAAGTGTTGTAACTCCTCGGCCAGAGAGACCGGCCTACACAGAATAGGAGGACTAAAATAGTATGACAGAACCACCAATGTGGAGCTCGTGAAGAGAACTACACAAATCTTAGTGAACCAAGAGGTGAGGAAAAGACGTTGGCGCTGGATGGGACATACATTGAGACAATCCCAGAATAGTGTAACCAGAGAGTCTTTTATCTGGAATCCACGGGCCATTGAAATAAGTAGGCTGACAGGCCTGCAGGTAAGGCTATTGTGCAGGGCGGACGCGCCATGGAGCAGGCTGATATTCTGAATGCTCTACGAGAAGTAAGTCGTTTGCGAGAACCAAGTGATGACTGTGAATCTACAATTATGGTCAGACTGTGAGAACAGCTAGTTAAAAGAGGTGTGGCCAAACAAGAACACTACGCAGGCAGCCAAAGAAGATTAATAAACGAACACAAAACTGGTGTCGTGAGCCGCAACACGCTGCGGGATTTACTGAGGAGTTCAGAGCACTTATGGACTGAATTTTTTTTCTTGCGCTCGCTCACTTTGAACTCAAGCGTAGTCCATACACACTATTTATAGTAATGATGGACTGAATTTTGCGTGTGGGTTGGCTTTCCCTATTAAAACTGTCCCTCGCCATCAGGCGAACCCACTCCGGCTTCAGAGGTACTTGTAATTTACGTCCCCATGTCAAGGATGATAGGTCAACATTTTAGTCCAGCTGTCCGGTTTAGGGGTTGAGCCGCTTACCTCGGCATCAGCACACCGGATGTTTAATAACACGCGTTCTTATCCATTTGGCCACGCGGACCTGCATGGATTGAATGTTTCTATATGCAATGAGGATGATCTGTCGACCAGCTAACAAACTAACTTTCCACAGGACAGAATACATAGAGGGAACCCCACAAACACACGAACCCCACAAACACACGAACCCCACAAACACACGAACCCCACAAACACACGGAGAGGTCAAGTCGAGACAGACATGAACAATATGCTGAGGACATGGATACAGCTGACAGATATAGCCAAAGATAGGACGGCTTGGGGTGAGCTCGATGAACGCTAATGCGTTAATGAGGGATAAAAAGCGAAAGACTAAAACATAGACAGCTACTTGTCTCATTGTCGACGTCTGTCAGGATGGTGATGTCATCAATGAATACCAGCGGGGTGGTGTAGAGGCGGACGTGGCGGTGCAGGCCCGCGTAGTTGAAGAAGTCCATCTGGTAGAGGTTCTGCACGAAGTAGCCAGGCGGGTACCTGTGGATATGAAAGTTTACACTAATTGTTGTATGTTTATAGTCTTTCACCATTTACCCTGGAGGTACCCTACAGTCTTGTTTATAGACGTTACCTCTTTTACCCTGGGGTGTAGAGGTACCTATCAGTCTTGGTTAGTCTTTCTTTTATTACCCTGGGGTGTAGAGGTAACTTACAGTCTTATTTAATCTTTTCTGTTGTACTCTGGGGTGTACAACCTTAACAATCTTGTTTAGTCTTTCCTCGTCTACCTCGAGATGTAGAGATACCTTACAGTCGTGTTAAGTTTTTCCTGTTCTACCCTGAGATGTAGAAGTACCTTACAGTCTTGTTTAGTCTTTCCTCTTCTATCCTGGGATGTAGAACCTAACAATCTTGTTTAGTCTTTCCTCTTCTATCCTGGGATGTAGAACCTTACATTCTTGTTTAGTCTTTCCTCTACCACTCTGGTATGTAGAGGTACCTTACAGTCTTGTTTAGCTTTTTGTTTGTGTATGTTGTATAGAAGGTTGAACAAAAACTCACCACTACTTACGTTGTATGCCTTGTATAAATACCTACCTTATGTTGTACAATTTGAACAAATATTTATAATTACTATATTGGATGTTTTAAAGAAACACATTTTATTTTTTAGGTTGTATGGGTTGAACAAACATTTGTCACTAATATTTTATATCGGTTGAACAAATACATATTTTTGTTTTATTTTGTAGGGTTGAAATAACAAAATTAATTTATTATGTTGTCGGGTTAAACAAACAATTATCACTACTATCTTGTATGGATTGAACAAACGCACATCACTACTTTTATTATATGGGTTAAACAAACGCACATCATTACTTATATGGGTTTAAAAAACACACACCACTACTTATTTTCTAATGGTTGAACGAACACACATCACTACTTATACGCTATGATCTTTGAACAAATACACATTACTACTTATATTCTATGTTTTGAGCAAACACACATCACTATTTTTATTACATGGGTTAAACAAACACACATCATTACTTATATGGGTTAAACAAACACACATCACTACTTATACTCTATGATCTTTGAACAAATACACATCACTACTTATATTCTATGTTGTGAGCAAACACACATCACTACTTTTATTACATGGGTTAAACAAACACACATCATTACTTATATGGGTTAAACACACACACACCACTACTTATATTCAATGGCTAAACAAATACACATCACTACTTATATTCTATGGGTTAAACAAATACACATCACTACTTATATTCTATGGGTTAAACAAATACACATCACTAATTATATTCTATGGGTTAAACAAATACACATCAATACATATATTCTATGGGTTAAACAAATACACACCACTACTTATATTCTATGGGTTGAACAAACTTACATTACTACTTATATTCTATGAGGTGAACAAACACACTTCACTACTTATATTCTATGGGTTAAACAAATACACATCACTACTTATATTCTATGGGTTAAACAAATACACATCACTACTTATATTCTATGGGTTAAACAAATACACACCACTACTTATATTCTATGGGTTGAACAAACTTACATTACTACTTAAATTCTATGAGGTGAACAAACACACATCACTACTTATCTCAAATATTCTATGGGCTGAACAAACACACATCACTACTTATCTCAAATATTCTATGAGGTGAACAAACACACATAACCACTTATCTCAAATAATCTATGAGGTGAACAAATACACATCACTACTTATCTCAAATATTCTATGGGCTGAACAAACACACATCACTACTTATATTCTATGGGTTGAACAAACTTACATTACTACTTATATTCTATGAGGTGAACAAACACACATCACTACTTATCTCAAATATTCTATGAGGTGAACAAACACACATCACTACTTATCTCAAATATTCTATGGGCTGAACAAATACACATCACTACTTATCTCAAATATTCTATGGGCTGAACAAACACACATAACTACTTATCTCAAATATTCTATGAGGTGAACAAACACACATCACTACTTATCTCAAATATTCTATGGGCTGAACAAATACACATCACTACTTATCTCAAATATTCTATGGGCTGAACAAACACACATGACTACTTATCTCAAATATTCTATGAGGTGAACAAACACACATCACTACTTATCTCAAATATTCTATGAGGTGAACAAACACACATCACTACTTATCTCAAATATTCTATGAGGTGAACAAACACACATCACTACTTATCTCAAATATTCTATGGGCTGAACAAACACACATCACTACTTATCTCTAATATTCTATGGGCTGAACAAACACACATCACTACTTATCTCAAATATTCTATGAGGTGAACAAACACACATCACTACTTATCTCAAATATTCTATGAGGTGAACAAACACACATCACTACTTATCTCAAATATTCTATGGGCTGAACAAACACACATGACTACTTATCTCAAATATTCTATGAGGTGAACAAACACACATCACTACTTATCTCAAATATTCTAAGAGGTGAACAAACACACATCACTACTTATCTCAAATATTCTATGAGGTGAACAAACACACATCACTACTTATCTCAAATATTCTATGGGCTGAACAAACACACATCACTACTTATCTCAAATATTCTATGGGCTGAACAAACACACATCACTACTTATCTCAAATATTCTATGAGGTGAACAAACACACATCACTACTTATCTCAAATATTCTATGAGGTGAACAAACACACATCACTACTTATCTCAAATATTCTATGGGCTGAACAAACACACATCACTACTTATCTCAAATATTCTATGGGCTGAACAAACACACATCACTACTTATCTCAAATATTCTATGAGGTGAACAAACACACATCACTACTTATCTCAAATATTCTATGAGGTGAACAAACACACATCACTACTTATCTCAAATATTCTATGGGCTGAACAAACACACATCACTACTTATCTCAAATATTCTATGGGCTGAACAAACACACATCACTACTTATCTCAAATATTCTATGAGGTGAACAAACACACATCACTACTTATCTCAAATATTCTATGGGCTGAACAAACACATATCACTACTTATCTCAAATATTCTATGGGCTGAACAAACACACATCACTACTTATCTCAAATATTCTATGGGCTGAACAAACACACATCACTACTTATCTCAAATATTCTATGGGCTGAACAAACACACATCACTACTTATCTCAAATATTCTATGAGGTGAACAAACACACATCACTAATTATCTCAAATATTCTATGGGCTGAACAAACACACATCACTACTTATCTCAAATATTCTATGGGCTGAACAAACACACATCACTACTTATCTCAAATATTCTATGAGGTGAACAAACACACATCACTACTTATCTCAAATATTCTATGGGCTGAACAAACACATATCACTACTTATCTCAAATATTCTATGGGCTGAACAAACACACATCACTACTTATCTCAAATATTCTATGGGCTGAACAAACACACATCACTACTTATCTCAAATATTCTATGGGCTGAACAAACACATATCACTACTTATCTCAAATATTCTATGGGCTGAACAAACACACATCACTACTTATCTCAAATATTTTATGAGGTGAACAAACATACATCACTACTTATCTCAAATATTCTATGAGGTGAACAAACACACATAACTACTTATCTCAAATATTCTATAATGTGAACAAACACACATCACTACTCACATTGTTGCATCGTTCTGGTACTGAATCCCCCCTGGTGGAAGAGTTTGTGGTGTGAGGGTGTTGTTCACTGCCACGGTGACAAAGTTGGGGCCATCAAACTTGAGAACGCTCCGAACCTCCACCTCAAACGGCAGATGGCCTCCCTCGTGCCTCACCACCTCCAGGCCATTGACCCACTGAAAGCACACAGGTCAAGGTCATGCCATTAAAACCCTACATTAAGTGTGGACATGGGCAGGTACAAACATATCTGCTTATTTTGAATAACGAAGACACAGAAAATATAATGCACGATTTATTGCCTGGCATATGTCGCTGCATCTCGTCTGGTACATACTGCAGATATCACACAACATAGAGTAAAATAACTAGATAAATTCTTCAAGCTGAAATATACACATGTTTGCAATTGTCTGCCACGGTAATTTTAAACAGACTATCATGTCTTTCTGTTTGAACAAAACTGGCTTATGTAGATTAATCATTATGGCTTCTGCAAACTTTAACAAGCGACTATTTTGTGTATTAAACAACACTCGAAACGCACTGTCTCTATCAATCACATGGCAGGTTTCCAAAACGTGCCTTGCTATTGACGACGCGGGAAGTTTGTGGTGTGTCGGACTTGCTATGCTCCCATCGTCTGTGTGTATTATCTTGTCAATTCAATTAGGTATGTGTTCAACGATCCTGCTGTTTAACTGCCGCTCTGTTCTGCCGATGTAGGTAGACTGGCACCAGCGTGTGAATTGGTAAATGCAATTGGATTTGGCGTACATAAGGACATATCCTTTTACTCCTGGGGTGGGAATAGGTGTGGTTCTGTACCTAATAGCTGGAGCTGCAGCACAGAATGTTCGGCCGACTGCTGTTATGAGCCGGTCCTGTGGACATTGCATTACGTCATTCCCTCGATACCTGCTTATTATTACTAAAACCAAGTGTGAGGTGTGGGCGCGGACAGGTGCAAACACACCTTCTTATTATTAAAAGCCTGAATCGTGTATTTGTGCCGTGGTAGCCCCTGTACACTTTCTTACTTACATAAGATTTGGACACGGATAGGTGAGCACGGGTAGGTGAACACGGGTAGGTGGACACTTTTAGGTGGACACGGGTAGGTGGACACGGGAATGTGGACAGGTATGTGGACACGGTTAGGTGGACACGGGTAGGTGGACACGGGTATGTGGACATTGGTAGGTGGACACGGGTAGGTGGACACTGGTAGGTTGACAGCGGTGGGTGGATATGGGTAGGTGGACACTGGTGTGTGGACACTGGTACGTGGACACGGGTAGGGGGACACGGATAGGTGGACACTGGTATGTGGACACAGGTAAGTGTTAACACACCTGTTGGTTATATCGGTTTCAAAGGCTCATAAGTATGATGCGATTACACACAAGATAAACAACTCGTTGTTTTCATAGTCTCTGTCGGTATCTGTGGTGGCAGTGAAACATTAACCGATGTAGGTCAAGGTTACCATACACAGGAGCACCATTTTACACGTGTATCTGCCTATCTGTCTTAACTAGTTGTGTGTACGAAGGGACTTAGACTGAAAACCTTGAAAGTGTGATAGCAATTACAATAACCATGTCATTGTTTTGTAACTTGTCAATATTATTCTTAATGATGTTGAGAATGCTAAGCCCCGGCTCCGTGGCGAAGGTGTTACCGACGCAGTTCGTAATCCCGCATACCCGCGTCCGAAACACAGCTGCTGCCGATTTGGCAGCAGATCGCCTTGAGTTTGCGTTGGCACATTTTACGAAATGGTATGTGTGCCGGTCATTCAGAAAGCAATGGCGCACTACTGAACGTAAACTCAACAAGAGATCACAACAGCACAAATTGCTGGTGTTTACTGTGACTTCCTGTAAAGAATATGCAATTAAAAAAAAAAAAAAAATTTTAAGCGCGTGACATCACGCAGACGAACACGGTGACATCATAAGGACAGTTTAAAGATGACCGCCCACTTTTGACATACACCAAGAATCAGCAGCGTTGTGTTATCCATTTATTTTTGTTTTTCAGTGAAGGAGTGAGTCCCATAGAAATTCATCGGTGAATGAAGGCCCAGTATGGTGATGCATGCCTGTCAATCCAACAAGTGTATGAATGGAGTAGGAAGTTTCAAAAACTTCTGTGACAGACTGTGCACCTCCGGTTTAGGCTCAGCGAGTAGTGACCACGAGAATTGCAGGGTTCTCGGATACACACAGATTCTTCGCTGGAGCTACGGAGTTTGTGCTTTCTACGATGCGTTTGGCAGGCCATCCTGTGAAAAGAAACCAAGCGTAATGGGGTAACGGTGCAATAAAGTCTATCCTCTCTCGTTTAAACTCTTGTTTTTAGGTCCTTCATACAGTCTGACCCTACTATTCGTTCACTTGTAAATGTAATCTTCCCACTTGAACCGTTGTCTACCTCTTGCTCATCTGTCTTCAACTCTCACCTCACACAGTCCTGAAAGTTCATGAAACAGATCAAAGACAAGTGTATTGATAAAAAGTTAAGTTATATGCACATCCTTTACAAGACGTTGCAGTCGACCCCAGCATGTTTTGATGTTGTGATTTCTTGGGAAGTTTACGTTCAGTAGTTTGCCATTGCTTCTTTGAACGACCAGCACTCACATCTGTATGAAAACAGCTTAAGGTGGCCTGCTTCCAAATCGCCAGCAGCTGTGTTTCGAACGCGGCACTTGGGATTGCGAATTGCGTCCGTAACTTCTTTGCCACAAAGATTGAAAACAAGAAGGTTGAGAATGTATGCGACAAGAGATCATACATACCACTACGGTGTTGTAGTGGGCGCTGTCGAATCTCAGGACAACCCGCTTGTTTGTCGCCCAGTCTGCGCTGACGAAGAACTCTCGGTCGTACCAGACCCAGCCAATGAAGTCCCGGAGACTCTTGTCTTCTGTGATGTCGTTGTAGCTGGCGGGGACAGGGATGTCAATCACTGGACCTGTCTGGGTAAATATAGGATGTCATTGGCTACTCTTTGTGAGTGAATATTAACATTTCGTGTGTGCTAGGCTGTTCTTTGTGCGTGCAAATTAACATATCATGTGTGATTGTCTGTTCTTAATAGGTGCACATTAACATGTCATGTGTGATTGGCTGTTCTTCGTAGGTGTAAATTAACATGGCATGTATGATTGGCTGTTCTTCAAGGGTGCAAATTAGCATGTCATGTGTTATTGGTTATTCTTC
This sequence comes from Cepaea hortensis, assembly GCA_963921405.1. Taxonomy (NCBI): domain Eukaryota; kingdom Metazoa; phylum Mollusca; class Gastropoda; order Stylommatophora; family Helicidae; genus Cepaea; species Cepaea hortensis. Next base: position 428,342,018 of record OY992876.1, read on the forward strand.
AAGGGTACAAATCAACACGCCATGTGTAATTGGCTGGCTTTCTCTGTATCATTCAACACGCCATGTCTGATTGGCTGTGGGGAATCTGCTTCCACTGTTTAGTCAGCGTGTATTAAAGATATCTAACGTATATGTAGTCTAAGGTGTGTAGATTTGATTCGTGTATGAGCAAAACTGACCATGAGTTTCCGGCGCTCATAAGGGGTGAGAGTGGGTGGGTGGGGGGGTGGGGGGGGGGGGTTAGGGGGGGATAGTAACATTGCAACTTATTATGCAAGGCGCAAGATGTGACTAAACAGGGGTGGCCAGAGAAAGTCTACGGCACCCTTTAGAAAACTTCAGCTGAAAAGTCCAGTCGATCTTGGACAAATCTATAGAAAAGACAAGAGGTAAGAAATCTCTTCTCCGAGTGGACATAAAATCACAAAAAGAAGGGGATCAGAAATAGAGATGAATAATATTGGGGGGGGGGGGGCGTGGGCGTGAATGGAGCTGTGGGAGACAACAACAGATAGGAGGGTCTGGCTTGTGTTGGTTGAGGAACTATGCTCCAATGTGGAACAAGGAACAGACGTAGGACAAAAAGGTGGCTGATGTCTCTGGGTAGGTGGACCCTCAGAACAGGGCTGTGCCGTGCTATGATACAGAGAGGCGGCCGCATCAGGCGGCACCGTTAGGGGACTTCACAAGGAGGCGGCATATTTAAAGAAAAAAAAAACATGTAAGGGGCGGCATTTCGAAGACTTGCATCGTGCTGTTAAAATTTACCCATCGGTACTGCCTCAAAGATTAAGTGGCGATAACGTAGTAGCTAGACTCTCGCTTGTCGACTGTGTTCATGAGTTAAAATCCACAGCAGAACGAACTTTAAACAATTAAATTGAGTGTCCAGTCCTGCCAGTTTAGAATGGGTAGCAGGACATGTCTGTGATGGTAAAGATGGCCGCTGTGATACCGTCTACATCAGGCATCCAGCGGCGACTGTGATACCGTCTACATCATCCATCCAGTGGCGACTGTGATACTGTCTACATTATCCATCCAATGGCGACTGTGATACCGTCTACATCATCCATCCAGTGGCGACTGTGATACCGTCTACATCATCCATCCAGTGGCGACTGTGATACCGTCTACATCATCCATCCAGTGGCGACTGTGATACCGTCTACATCATCCATCAAGTGGCGACTATGATACTGTCTACATCAGGCATCCAGTGGCGACTGTGATACTGTCTATATCATCCATCCAATGGCGACTGTGATACTGTCTACATCATCCATCCAGTGGCGACTGTGATGCCGTCTACATCATCCATCCAGTGGCGACTGTGATACCGTCTACATTATCCATACAGTGGCGACTGTGATACCGTCTACATCATCCATCCAGTGGCGACTGTGATACCGTCTACATCATCCATCCAGTGGCGACTGTGATACTGTCTACATCAGGCATCCAGTGGCGACTGTGATGCCGTCTACATCACCCATCCAGTGGCGACTGTGATGCCGACTACATCGTCCATCCAGTGGCGACTGTGATACTGTCTACATCATCCATCCAGTGGCGACTGTGATGCCGTCTACATCATCCAACCAGTGGCGACTGTGATACCGTCTACATCATCCATACAGTGGCGACTGTGATACCGTCTACATTATCCATCCAATGGCGACTGTGATACCGTCTACATCATCCATACAGTGGCGACTGTGATATCGTCTACATTATCCATCCAATGGCGACTGTGATACCGTCTACATCATCCATACAGTGGCGACTGTGATACCGTCTACATTATCCATACAGTGGCGACTGTGATACCGTCTACATCATCCATACAGTGGCGACTGTGATACCGTCTACATTATCCATACAGTGGCGACTGTGATACCGTCTACATCATCCATACAGTGGCGACTGTGATACCGTCTACATCATCCATACAGTGGCGACTGTGATACTGTCTACATCATCCATACAGTGGCGACTGTGATACCGTCTACATCATCCATACAGTGGCGACTGTGATATCGTCTACATCATCCATACTATGGTGATTGGTATATAACATTAGGGTTCTATAGTGCATTCACATTTGTTTGCCTCAATATAAACATCAATATCTCAGTAAGCAACTGAGGGAAAATTATGAGACTTAGTATATATTCATATCATTATGTCCACCCAACAAAAAATTTTTTGTTCTGGAGATTTTACAGCAGACTTCAAAGTTTGTTTATATGCGGTATATAATTTACAAGTCTGAGATGAAATTCATAATTTTAAATGTATTACAGCGTAGCCAGACAATCAGCGCTCAATGTTGAATATTTTAAGTCTTTCACGGGATTGGCTTTATGCCAACTCCTCGCGTTGTTTAAACTAGGACTGTTCAGAGGTGTCTCAAAATGTGGGTTATTTCATGAAACCTGATTAACATGTTTGTTTTTTTTTTTTTTTTTTAAATCTTACCACTTATCGCTAACATTGAAATGTGTGAATATGTTTCAATGGGATTGAATGCGAAATTGTGTATACACTTCAAAGAATCGCTATGAAGTGTACACATATTTTTGACAAGAAGCTGATCGCAGGAAACTGTTTTATACTATTACAAATTCCGAAAAAAGAACAGTGCATGCATTGGGTTTGAGTAAACGGTCATTTCGTCGATGGGTGCAATAATCTGAAATTAAACCACCACGCAATAACCAACCGGTAGGTAGAAAGATTACTGTAGACAGCTTTGACAAAGATGTCATAAGGCGAGCTATTATAAAAATGCTTTTAAAAGTCGCTTAATATTCGACAGGGTCGACTTCATTGCACCGGGTTCTATCCCACATGGCTCGGTCTCTTTCCGCAGCGCGGAAAGCATCGCACAAAGCACGAACTCCGCAGCTCTAGCGACGACCCACAGAAGTCTTCGAAAAATTTAACTCGTGAACCGAAGGATGCGGCCCGGAATCGAACCCACGACCTTTGGAGCCCGAGTCAAAAGGCTTGACACTTCGCCACGGAGACTCCTACAATTAAAAAAAAATTGGATTTTATATCCAGGATTATCCAGCATCATAAAAATGCTGGATGCCAAAGAAACAGTGACTGTAAGACAACTTAGGGTTTGGTTAAGAAAGAACAATAACATAGAGCTATCCAAACCAACTTTGTGGAAAATTATAAGGACATTAGGCTTCACTTTTTGAAAGTACAAAGGAGGTAGAAATACTCTTTGCGAGCAGCCGCATTTAGGAGCCATGAGAAGCAGATACCTACGTGAAATAAGGGAAATGCGCAAAGAAAATTATGGCATAGTGTATTTGGATGAAATGTGGATCAATGCGCACCACACAAGTAATAAGGAATGGTAATCAGTGGATGGGCAGATAAAGCGATATGTGCCCAGTAGTATAGGACAGCTTTTGGTCATGGCCCATGCTGGTAATACGCATAATGATTTACAACAGAATGCTGGGCTCGTGTTCGTATCAAAGCATACAGACGATAGGGATTATCATAATAAGATGAATGGTAATGTATTTAGAGATTGGCTTGAGAATACTGTGCTTCCATCCCTAGAAAGACCGTCGTGTCCAATTATGGACAATGCATGATATCAATGTTGTTGCCCAAGAAGACAAAATACCTGCAGCATCGAGCACAAAGGGAGCAATAAAGATGACACCGAATGGAAAACATACCATTTCCAGAAACGTATATCTAACTAGAATTGTTGCCCCTTGTAAAATAGACGCCAAAAAGCAAGAAATATCAAATCGACAAGTTGGTAGAAGTGCATCGTCATGGGTGCTTGAGACTTCCGCCGTACCATTCTCATTTTAACCCTATGGAACTTGTGTGGGTTAAAATTAAAGGACAGGTGGCAGCTGACAATACTAAATTCAAATTGTCTGACGTCAAGATACTAATCCAATCCACGCTATTAAATATTGATAAAAGTTACTGGGAAAATGTGAGGACCATGTGTTGAAAGAGGAAGAGGATTATTGGAGAAAGGATGGATTGAATTTTATGCAACCGAGAGAAGTCATCAACCTACTGGAATCGTCCGACACAGATTAAGGTCTGAGCAGATCGCAGACCTTAATCCACGTGAACACCAACTGGGATATTTTGCTAGAACTATTCAGAAGAATTGCAGGCCCTAAACATTACAGCATCAGCATAATGTCAATGGCAACAGTTTGTATTCCACAGTGATTAATTTTCAATTCCGCAAGCCCTCAGCAGTGACAAAAAGCTGGTATTGAAAAAAAAAAAAAAACACAAATAAACAAACACACTAAACGCATTGAATACCAACAGAAAAGTAATATTGCTGTGGAAACTGACATATTGTGGCATAACAAGAAACATGAGAGCAAACGCGTTGTCAAATTAGGGGACAACACACGTGCATACGAATCAATCTATAAACTTCAATGATAAGAGGACCAACATCTTGGTCGTTAAGAAGAAAGCCCACTACAGAGACACTGACAACTATTTTCATAGTGCAAAACAGGTAATCATGTTCCGTCTCTGAACGGTAAACAGCAGAGTAGACAATCTTTCACGAAGACTCAAAGCGGGTCTGTCACCCATGTGTACGTGTGAACAAACTACACAGACAACTGAACAGATCCTTAAAAATTGAAACATGATGACTAAATTACGGTATCATTTCTGGTCACTCCATACGCACATTAACGCACAGCTATTTGGAAGCTTTCACGAACTCAATATAAAAAGCTAACATGAATACTTGTGTACACAATATTATTATTAACCAGCAGCTGAAGAAACAAGAAGGAAATGAAAAATAAGGTAAGAAATATATTCCTTCTACTTTCCTGTCAATTTACAAATTATTTACCCCGTGCGTCTGTAAATTCTCTGTCTTTACTAATATTATACATTGCACCCCTCTCGGGATTCTCCTTGGTGAAGTGGTCAAGCCGTCTGACTCGGGCTACGAAGGTTGTATGTTCGATTCCGGGACGCGTCCTTCATTTCACGAGTGCATTTTTTCGGAGACTCCCGAGGGTCGTCGCTGGAGGTACGGAGTTCGTGCTTTGTGCGACGCTTTCCGCGCTGCGGAAAGAAACTGAGCCATATGGGATAAAAACCCGGTGCAATGCAGCCGACCCTGTCGACTTTTAAGCTACTTCTTTCATTGCACCCACTCCCATACGAATCCGGATACGCCTTGTGTGTCATCTGAATTGGCGGGGCATTCATTACTGTAAACACAAATTTGTAAGCGAGAAATCACTAGTTTTCCAGCAAAACATCAAAGAAATGTCGCCGCTTTCGATGATTTAAGTTGCTTTTGGACCTATCAAAGACATATTCCTTGGGTGGGGGTAAATATAAGACGGCAGGAAAAATTTCATAACGATGCAACAGGCAGTTTTCAAAATAATTGATCGTGAATGACGGCATTCGTTTGTGGACATACTATAGCACTACATGTTTAAGGCACAGACAGACAGACAGACAGGCACTCAAACAGACAGACAGACAGACAGACAGACAGACAGACAGACAGACAGACAGACAGACAGACAGACAGACAGACAGACAGACAGACAGACAGACAGACAGACGGACGGGCGGGCGGGCGGACGGACGACAGACAGACGGACAGACAGACAGAAGAATTACACAAAGTTAAATATCCTTACGGAGGATAAGAAAGGATAAGTGCACTCGTTCTTACATTTCCGGTGTGCTGATCCCAAGTGAGCTGGTTCAACCCCCACACCGATCAGTTTGGGTAAAGCGTTATTTTCCTGTCATTGACTTTGTGACATAAATAACAAGTACCTCAGAAGTCGGAGTGGGTTCTCCTGGTGGCGAGAGACACTTTTAATAAGAAAAGCTAATTCACACGCAACAAATCAGTCCAGTGCACAAGAAGCAGTAGCACATGTATGGATTACGCTTGAGTTCAAAGCAAGTTAATGCAAAAATAAAATGTATTCTTACTTCTAGCAAACGGTCCGTCCACCATTGCTCCTGGAATCCCTGGTTCCGAGTCGGGGATGTGTCGGCGCGGAACTGCCAAACACCGTCCAGGAATTTGGTCTCTCTGCTTTCACTGTCTCGAGGGTAAAGCATGCCATGTCCACAGCTACTGCTGCAGACGTGCAGCAGCTGGGCCACGAACCAGATCAGTAACAACATTGTCTGAACGTATACGTCCGTCGTACTGATACCCACAGCTGTGTTTGGTGGCTAGATATATACCATTAGACCCGTACCCGGACTCGTTTAACAGGGTCACTTAACTTACCCGAAAGTGATTTATATTTGCAACTGGGATAATACAATTCTGAAGATCTTATGATAGTTGGTCGCGCGCGTTACGTTGTGACGCGAAAGACTAAAAATATATAGCTTATGTCATGTGCGTAAGGCGGTGAGGTATGTCAAATTTTATATTCATGTTTTGTAATTTATATTCATTAGGCGCCTTGTCGATTGGCGTGGGCGATTGCGCTTCCCCGTATCTCGTGATTTCCAACAGAAAGCATGATCTCATCTAGTGGCATCCCCCCTCCCCCTTCCCCATTCTCGAGGATACAGCAAGCCCTGTCCACAGCTACAGCTGCAGCCGTGTAGCAATGTTCCACGAACCATGCGGGAGTGCTGGGGAATGAACAGGCTGATAGGCTGGCGGGGAATGCATCTCTTGGTGGTAGATTATTAATGACAAGGGAGAGGTGGTCGAGCGCCTGTAAGATCAGGCTGGAGAACAGATTGAGAACCCTCATGTGGAAAGAATGAGATTGCGGGGGACCGGTAGGAGATCTGGAAAAATCTCAAAACTGAGGAGAACTTTCAGTCAGATAGCGGTGGTAACGATTAGTAGTATAATTCTTCACTGGCTGTTGAACGAGGGGACGGAGCTCGTATGGGAATGTCCTGATTGCAGTGATGTCGGTTCTTTGCTCAACTCAACTCAACTCAATGATGAAAGGTTGTGAAGAATTTTAATGTGTGTGTGTGTGTGTGTGTGTGTGTGTGTGTGTGTGTGTGTGTGTGTGTGTAGGTGTGTAGGTGTGCGCGTGTGTTTTTTTTTTTTTTTTTTGCGTATTGCTATTAGAGGGCGGTGCAATCATCCCGCATGTATTGGCTGTTTATGATTTACCTTGTAATTTTACGCTCAGGAATTCGCCAGAACATTCTGAACGCTTGACTCCTCAACTTATGGAAATCGTCGCAAAGCGATCCAGCATGTCCGCGGCTGATTTCGAAAACTCCACGAGGTATGTCAATGGCTGTGAAACTGCATTTGACTAACCTCTATATATTTGTTTGGTTTTTCTTACACTGTGTATATGGCAGATCGCTTGGCATGGAGAGAATGAAATAAAGACAACGGAGACAATGATTGCAGATAGGTCACACACTGAGTGTGTCAGATGATGCAAGATGGTGGAAATGACCATGTGTTCACATAAACCCATTGTGGACGAACATTTATAGTGCGAAATGGTCTGATCAGTCACATTCGCTACCGCAATGGGAGTTATTATGCCGTTTTCTGAAGCTGAATTGAGTTGAGTTGAGCTAAGAACTGACAACATTGCACTCAGAACATTCCCATACGCGCTCCGCCCCCTCGTTCAATAGCAGGCGAAGCACAGTGTAACAAACTTTCGTCTGCTACGACGGTCAGAGGCCTGTGGTATAGCTTGTATAGATTAGTGTCTTTGTTTATTTTGGTGAAACATCCTGGTGGAACTGTTCTGCTGGAGTCGCTTCTGTTGCCAGTCTGTCCGCTGCCACGTGTCATAGCACACCAGAGTAGGCAGGACTCGATGTGGGTGTAGTATACATCTTGCAAACTGCCACATCGCTATTTAAATCTCCGCGCACTACCCCCCCCCCCCCCAGATAGCAACAGCGCCAACAAACACCGCCATCATAAACAAATTCAAATTTGAAGAATGACGGAATTAGCGCCAATAGTTCAGAAGAGGGATGAAATCTGCATCATCCTAATTTGAAAACGGAGTGTTGATTTGGATTTAAAACGACAATGTTCTAATTATAGCCGAAAAGGAGCTTTGTCATTGGTCACGACTCGACATGACGTCAGAGCCCAAGCTTGGACGGGCTGGAATAACAATGGAGAAAGACCGGCAGAAGTTCAGTGTGTGAACAGTAAAATCCGTCAGCAATCGCTCAACAGGAGACGCCCCACTGAAACTGACGGCCTGGTATCCTCTACGTAACAATATCTGAAGTTTAAACAACTTAATAGAGGAAAGAGAGAGAAGTGCAGGTCTATCGTGCAGCCGAAGAACTGGGAAAATCAAAGCCTATGTCTGGAGCCTGGAAACTGATTGCGTTATGCTTGAAGAGGACATTCAACTACGTTGAAGGTAAGCACACTGTAATATTATTAGTTATGCTCCATTCCCAGACCATAGTACGTTGGTGTGTTGTAAAAATGTCGTTAGTCCTTAAGAACTTAATTCAGGAGAGACTAAGTCCTATATTCAGATGTCGTAGTTCATGGATGATCTGTACTCTAAGTTAACGCATAGTGAGGGTTTTTCTTTTCCAGTTATGCAGCTTCTATGAAAGCATAAGCATCCTGCCTAGGTTGTGCATTTTAATCCTCAAACGGTTAAGCTAAGTCAGTGGGATTTAAAAGGTTAAAATCCATAAGTTCAGTAGTAAGGAACTATCTTAAATGTACAATCACTAGTTAGGAGGAATTAGTGTAATGCATCTATCTTAAATGTGCAATCACTAGTTAGGGGGAATTAGTGTAATGCATCCTAGAACCAGTACATAGGCACACTAAATGTTACATAATTCCCTATGTGTTATCATAAATTCATGTGTGTTCTATGGAAGCATTCATGTGGTGATTAAATTGTGATTTCATTGATGTTAAATATATGAACTTATCTTTTAACTTATGGATTGTGAGTCACACAAATAATATGCCAGTTCATCATCTATGCAAATATGTTATGATTGATGAAGAATAATTGTAGATTGGGTGAAGAGAAGAGACATGCAGAGGATGAATATGATCAATCAATCAATCACCTGATCGTAGGCAATTTGAGACATACTGCCACGTCTATCCGAGGTACACAGGCATTAATTGATAATTTAGTGTGCTTCTCTGCATGACGCCACTCTGTATTCCATATCACTCATGTTACAATTATATGGTTTTGAATTGTGTTTGATGTATGATGATAATAAATCTTATAGATGAGAAAGGTAAAGGCATATATCTACATGTTAAAGAGGAGAGAAAATGCTCCCCCTCAAAGCAATTGATTGGGAAGAACACACGTGAATGTCGTACAGGAAATGATGCCATATTGTACTTATATTGTGTATAAGTAAATACTCATTGCCTTTGGTGAAGGAATTAAGACTCGTAATGTACGAGGCATTTTCTTTTAAATGGAAGGATAACTAGGGGGAAATATGTACAACAGTTAGTGGTGAACAAGGTTATCAAATTCCGAATCGATCGAGGTATTACTCAACCTGGAGACCATGGGTGACAGGCATGGGCGAAGATGACACTGCTTATCTGGTAGTCTAAACCTTGAGCGCCCTATAATGGAGAATTCGCTGGAGAGCGACCAGCTATGGAGTTGATAACTGTTGGGGGTCATTAAGACCATTCCCCCGCCCTTGTTTAATTTTTCCTGGGATCAAAATTCCCTTTATTTATTGTCCTGTTTTTTCTTTGGTTTTTTTTGCCTTCTTCTATGTGTAATGATCATAGAGATGTTTTGATGATATTTGTAGATATATGTGTGATGCTGAAATTTCAGGTAGTGGTTAGATCCACCCCGATCCAGGCTGACTCTTGATGGTAGCCTCTTGACTGGGGTGATGATGAAGCCACTTTAGTGAAAGAACTTACAGGCAAGAAGTCATCCAACCACCAAAAACCAGGTAAATCTGTATCGCCTTGAGGAAATCAAGGGAACTTTAGCTTGTACCTGGAAGTGAAGAGACAACTCAACCATCAACATACCTGATCCAAAATGACACTCACACAGTGGACCAACTGTAATTAAATGAACAAAACTCTTTATACATGTGGGTTCCACATACTTTGGAGTGGAGAAGCTCGAGTTCTTGATAAGACTCATGATTATTATTACTCCACTGATAGATGTGTAAAATTTGTTCATCTGGGAAATTGGAGTTTTTGTTTGTGTTTATTTCGCGACCTAGTGAGCTTAGTTTAGTTTAGTCGATGGATCACTAAACTAAACTCACTAGGTTGTGAAATAAACACAACCTAGTGAATGATTGTAAGATTAATGAGTGTACATAATACCCTTGGACTGGCTGAAAATTTACTGGATGAAATGGCCAAACCTCAAACCCAGCTTGTTGATTAATAAACTGTTGCAAATATGTGATTTCCACTCTTGAGTGTTACAATAATTCACTGAGTGTTTATAATATCGTTGTTATTAATTAATATACCCTGGATATTAATTAAGTAGCTGAGAGCAGAGGGGCAAGGAAACTCCACAAGAGTATTATTCTTCAAAGAAACCTTTTCCTTGTTCACCTTGGGGACTTCCTTGGCTCTCCTGGATTCTTTCTATGGACCCAAACAATGGAGCCATTGTAGGCTATTAATTATAATTACAACGGGCAGGATCACATTGGGATAGAGAACCTCAGTTTTCCTCTATCACTTTGAGACTTGTTCAAAAACATCCGACAGTGCTATCCTCAGTCGTGGCTAAGAGGTTCTCGTGTCTACCCCAGGCTCTGAAGTTACAGGGTTCTATCCTAGCATTGAGCTGGAAATGTTCCCAAGAACCATTTGCATACCACAAGTCCCCTGATCTCTTGGGTAGTGAGATCTCATTCCTAGTCTTCTCAAGTGAGGGCGAAAAACATGCATGTTACAAATACTACGGCAGTTGGACATAGCAAGGAGTAGGATGTAAGGCCCCTGTCTGGGCAAACATTTTAGGAAAAACAAACCTACCCGCGGGTAGATAGAGACCGTTACCCGAGCTGGAATCTTTCCAGAGGAAACACACCGGACACGAATACATGCCGAAGTAGGACACTGATCTTCGAGGTGGATAACCGGGTTTGAGGAGCTCCCCTCGAATGAGGGACGAAAAAGAAGAGGTCAGCTAATGTAGTTATCCAATTTCTGTTGTGTTAGGAGACCACAAGGTTCATTGTGTAAACTTGTAAAAGTGGAATGTGACTAGCCAGCCGAACAAACACAACCACGTTTTTACCACGCTTCTCCGAGCAATGAAATAAACAGAAAACATGAATAGGCATGTGTCTTTGAAACTATCAGTCTCCACATAGAAACCCGACTATCAAGTTGAAATAAACTTAAAACATTAATTCTGTACCGTTTATAAAACTATCACAGTTCAAACAGTAATCACCTTACTGGAAATAAATGGAAAACAAGAACACTTCAGTCTTTATAGAACTATCACAATCCACAAATAGTAACCCGAATATCAGTTAGAAATAAACTCAACAGTTTAATACTGTAGTGTTTATAGAACTATCACAAAGCCACACAAAGTAGCACGAACAGCATCAACTGGAAATAAACGGAACAATGTAATACTGTAGTGTTTATAGAACTATCACAAGCCACAAACAATACGTGAATAGGAAGTAAACTAGAGGACATTTGTACACACCCTAAGATACATGAAATATATGGTGCTAACCTACATTGTATAGAGCAACTGGCACTCGGCGGTGTGTTTAGTACCACGCCGGACGTCTTTACCCCCAAGACACTTCCTGGTACACATTCTAGGATCTGGGTTGAGTTGAGTTGAGTTAACAACCGACATCACTGCACTCAGGATATTCCCATACGTGCTCCGTCCCCTCGTTCAACAGCCAGCGAAGAGTCATACTACTAATCGTTCCCACCGCTATCTGATTAAATGTTCTTCTGGTCTTCCCTCTCAGTTTTGAGATTCTTCCAGAACCCCTGCCGATCCCCCGCAATCTCATTCTTTCCACATATGGGTTCTCAGTCTGTGTCCTCCGCCTTCTCCACCTGGTCCCACAAGCGCACGACCACCTCCCCTTGTCCGCAGGCAAACTACCACCAAGAGGTGCATTCCCTGCTAGCCTATCAGCCTGTTAATTCCCCCGTACACCCGCATGGTCAGGGCAAAATATCCACACAATTCTCACAATCTGTGACCTCTAAAGCGACGAGAGCCATTCTACACGAAACATTCCTTTCTCCACCTTACTAAGCATACTCTTTGAATCCGTAATGAATACAACGTGTGTTGCAGTAGTCTCCTCTAGCCACCGGAATGCCGCTGTTACTGCCTCCACCTCCATTCTCATGCTGGAGGTCGTAGTCTCATATGCCAGACTCTCCTTTTTCAAGACTCGTCCATTAGCCTTTGCAATAAAGCCCCAGCCACTACGTCTGTCTCTCACCACTGACCCATCGGTGTAGATGACTATATCACCTTGATGTGTGTTGCTCTGGATCAGCTGTTGCACTTGAAACTCAGTGCGGCCCGCTGCCCATTCTCTGCACCCAGTGTTATTATTACATTGTGCCAGTCCGTCATGTCTTCCGGAACTTCAACCCACTCTCTTTCACGATTGATGGTCTCTAGATCACACACCTGACTTATAGAAAGTTCTGCCTGTGCCATCCAGGACCTGCCTTGTCTTAGTCTATGACCCTTGACCATTGCTGCATGCAGCGGGTACTCCCTGTCTGCGGCAACTATCAGGTACAATTTGGCCTGAAGGAACCCTATGCCTATCCGTCATTGTTGGTAGCGCCAGGATATGCCTCATGCATATAATTGGTGTGTCCTTTGTGCACCCCAGTATTAACTGCATGGCAGCATTTTGTAGGCTCTCCAACCTTTGCTGCGTTTTCAAGATGGCGACTGACGGTCGGGTTGTTTTGTGATCGTTAACTTTTTCGTGTAGGAGATGGATTTATTCATCTCTTGCGTGTAATTTGTGTGCCAGGATGTAAAACCAGGAGTTTCTTCTCAGGATCTGCGCGGATGCTACGGAGTTTCGTGCACCGAGCGAAGCCATCCTTGAGTGAATTTTTGGCAGCGTGTGTGGTTTCTGTGTTTTCGGTTTTTCAACATGGCGGAACAACGTGTGTTCTCCGAACGGTCAGCAGTCAACCTAACGAGGCGGCGTGGACGCCGGGCAGGCAGAAAGAGGCAAGGTAAGCGTGGTGGTTTAAGACGTTGTAGACTCAAGTGTCACTGTCAAGGCTCAGGAATATCCGTATTCTGTATTGGAACTGCGCCAGCGTAAAACAACGGAGCTCTATTTTAGAAACCCTGGTTTACAGGAACGACATTGTAGCACTCCAGGAGACGAGGCTGGACGATCAGCTACTCCGAATTGCCGGCTTCAAATGTTTCTACAACAGACGACATCTGGGAATGGCGACAGCATGGTGGTGTCAGAGCTAGACATGTCCAGTTGGGACAGTGACGATATACAAACACAGGCGTTGAGAGTTCATTCCAGTATACCATTCGTGTTGGTTAATGTTTATGCCCGCAACGCGAGTATGGACGCCCAGAAGTGGCAGTGCTTAAGTGGCATATTAGGTCACGAGAGAAATGTTATTTTCTGTGGCGACTTCAACGCTAAAGGCAGATAATGGGGAAACATTTCCTCCAATAAACAAGGGGAGGAGCTCGAGACTGCACTTAAAACCATTTACCTGTACAGGCCGTCCAGGCAATGAGGACAGTGCTATTGATCTGGCGCTGGTTTCACCTTCACTCACTACAGTGTGTAGATCGGGTGTCCTAGGACACCACGGCAGCGACCACCACCCCTGCAGCATATTGGTGGAGAAAGGCAAAACCAGGAAGCACAAGCTAAAGGCGAAGACTTTCCAGTATGACAGTACATGGCAAGATGTGGTGGCTAAAATAAGACCTGACAAGCGCAAAAAGCTTCAGGGCAGGAAAAGAAATCTGGGGGCAGCCACCTTGGTGGAATTTCGAGGTGGAGAAGGCTTGGGTGGATAAGCGTAGTGCTGTGAGGAGATGGCAAAATGCCAAGAAGAATAGAGCTGGTCATCCTAGTCCCTGCATGCACTTAGAAAGAGAGATGCACACAAAAGTAAGCTATTTCAAAAAACTTGTCAAGGTGGTTAAAAGCGAAAAATGGGCAGAGGTGTGTCAAAGAGTAAGCACAGACAAGTCACTGAAATTGTTCTGGCGACTACATAAAAGCATGAGTGGTGTAGTCAAGAATAAGAGCATTTCTGACTTCCAAGATGCTGACCTCATCTGGCAGAGGACTGACGAGGACAAGGGCAAAGCCCTCTTTGAACGCTATCTAGAGCAGAGCAACCAGACAGACATGGGAGGCCGAAATCTGGCCAAGGAGGTCACCTCAGACAGGTGCAAGGCCCAGAAAACTTCGGATGAAGACACAGTGACAGTGAACGAAATTAAGGCTGTGCTTCGACGATCTAAAAACAGCGCTCCAGGGCCTGATGGCATAAGATACGACGACATCAATAAGTGTACAGACAACGAGCTAGAGAATCTAGCAGACATGTACAACAACAGTATAGGGAGTGCTAGCATCAAGGAGGAGTAGTTACACGGCTGTCTGATTCCCTTGCCGAAGCCTGACAAACACCACAAAAAAATTCAGGGATATCGAATTATAACCATGCAGAATACAATAGGCAAGCTGCTGGAGAAGTTAATTGCCAGGAAAATATCAAGCCAGCTAGAGAGGCAATGTGTTTTCCCAGCTACCCTGGGTGGGTACCGTCCAAAAAGAGAAACCTGGACCAATGCAGCAGTTTTTGCCCATGATGTCTATGAAGGTTTCCACTCAGGCATTGAAACCTTTGCTGCAGCGATTGATCTTGAGGACGCATACAACAGAGTACCATTGGATTTTTTAATGCTTCAGCTTCTTGAACTAAAAGTAAGTCCATTCCTCCTTAGTTGGATCGCTGCAGTCCTCTTCCAACGGAAAGTAGTTTTTAGATGTGGCAGTTGGACTTCGGAACCAACAACAATATATCCTGGTCTACCACAGGGATCACCATTATCTCGGGTACTGTTCAACGCCTACACAGTGAGAATCACCAGTGAGCAGATCACTGGACCTGGCAGGACATTGTCATATGCCGTTGATGTTTTGGTGTATCGTCAGGGTAAGGAAAGAGAGCAGGTTGCTGTTGAACTACAAACCGAACTCAATCGCATAAGTACTTGGTGTGATGAAGCTGGGGCAATGGTCAACCCAACAAAGGCAACAGTGACTTGGTTCTCGTTGAATAATCATATTGTCAACACTCCAACACCAACTGTAAAGCTGTGTTCAGAGACGGTGGAAAGAACGCAGGCAATGAATTACCTGGGGATACGGTTTGATCGAAGCCTTGCTTATGGTGAGCACATGGATCAGGTGATAACAAAGGCCAAGCGGGGTTTGGCTGTGATGCGGGTAATGGCGGTAGCAAACTGTGAGCAGCGCCATCTATGTCTTCTGTACGAGGGCTGGTCATGTCTGTTTTGGAGTATGCAATGGCAATTCTGATTCTCAGCCGTAAGCAGATAGAAAGGGTGGAAAGGATACAGAATGAAGCTATGCGCATTATTCTTGGATGTACAAGAGATACAGCATGCAGGGCGATGCGCTACCTTCTTGATTTTCCAACCATTGAAGAGAGAATACAAGTTTGCAGGGCACGCGCCTACCTCAGAGTTAACGCAACACACAACATACACTGCATAGTGAAATTATGAAAGTGAAGGGCAGCAGGTTAAAAAGAGGACGGTCGTGGATGGGTCAAGCCAAAGACATTCTTCAACAGGTGTGTTCACTTGAGGACTTAGAACCTGGCGAGGAGTGGGTTGTAACAAGCTACGTGGAGGGTCCCATATAGCCCTATCACAATGTTCAAATAATCTTCTATAGCCCTGGCTGGGATAGGTCTTTGATTGTCAACCCTCCTCCGTTCCCTGGACTCACTGTCACTCTCTCTTTCGACCTCGGGACCTATTCCCTAAGGTGTCTTTCTGGCTGACGCATAATTAACATGGCGATCGTCAGAATAACTTGAAAGTAATTTTATTAACCTAATAAAGAACAGCACAGGAAAACATCAAGGCAGTTAAACATATAGTTCTAAACAGACAAAACAAGTATAAAGTTCAGGCACAGAGCCTCATGGATTTTCCTCATAGACCGAAGAGAAATACAAAGTCCCGTCAGTCAACATCTGCCTCACCGATTAGGTCCTTCGGTAGTATCCTCCTTCCCGATCGGTTGTAGGAACAACAGGCCGCTGTAGAATCAAGCTTCCAAGTTTCCATGGACCACAGTCTATAGTAATCAAATGTTCTAAGGAAGTGCCATGGAATCACTTGGCATAAGGTCGGGTAGGACATAATATCATGGAGAACAGTTCTTATATAATAATGGGTGTGTCTGAGTGCTTGGCGGGGTCCAGCCAATAATACAAAAGGACTCGATCCTAGCGTATCGAGATGACTGGTGATGTGTCAGTACAGCTGATGGTCATTCTTTCAAGGTCAGCAGTGGCTCTATCTCGTAGAGATCATTCCCTTAGACCTGGCATGGCCCAAAACTTGACATGGCATCGTCCTAAACATACTTTCTGCGTAGAGCCCTGTCGAGACCTTCAGCTCTGTTCATACTTCCAAAAGAAGGACCCTGGAAAGGACAAACATTTGTGAGAGTCTCCAGCCTAAACTTCTGGTACAGCCGACATGGAGACTCCTAATGGTCTCAGCACATCAGTTGCCATAACAAAATATATACATAATAATACTAATCAAGAGCCCTGATTGACTTGGCCTGACCTGACAAGAGGTCCTGGATTGGCGGCGTATTTCCTAGACTAGGCCTTCAGCTTGACGAGGTCCTGTCGTTTGACCCTAGGAACTTTTTGCATATAAGACTCACTCTCCACACTCATATCAAGCCTTTATTATTATTGGGCACATTCATGTCCATGCTTCCCTCTCACTTGCAAACCCTGCCTTTCTCACGACAAAGCTCTTGTGGTGTTGTGTGGGTACATTTCTGTATGTAAAGAAGTGTCGTTCCCCATTCCCAGCAAGAATAAGAAAGAAGATACCACCCCCTCCGGCCGCCGCTCTCGACTGAGCTGTCGCCCCAATGCACCGGCATTGCCCTGCACAAGCCATAGGTGTAGATGAGCCCTGTCTCTTTCCAGTGCTATAAAGAGCTCTCTTTATTCTCTGGCTTCATCCCGAAGACTAGCAATCATTCGATCCAATGGCTACCCTATCGGCCAAAAGAGAAAAGCGATAGCCCATTGTAAACCCTCTTCCGCATCAAGAAGACAGAATATAGGTGGTGGGAATCCATCCCCACGGAGCACTCCCCCCCCCCTTTCCGGCATACTGTATATAGGTTGTGTTTATATTTAAACTAAAGATGACACTAGGCAGAATTCAGGCTGTATGAAGAAAGATAACACCTTCCCATCTGCCGCCAAGAACAAGCGAAATCATCCAGGGAGAGATATTGCTCAGATTCGTTCCCAGGCGATGTCAAGAACAGAACGCCTAACTAGATTGGCCAACGGCCAACCCACTCACAATATGGGCATGACCGGCTTTTCGCCAGTTCGTTTCACCAGTTGAGACAGCAGAGATTTATAGGCCAAGTTTTGGCTGGACTAAAGAAAACCCAAGTTTAGCTTTTCATTCCTCCAGTAGGAGACGGCACTTGACTTGTAAAATTCTTTAAAACTTCAATACATTGTGCCTACACCAACCGATAAGGTTTTCAATGGACATTCATGGTCCATGAAATTATACTAGTACATATTTGGTGCAAGGCGCGCCATCGGGTTTTCCCCAAGACACGCCAGACTTCCAATCATTCTATTAAGAAGATCGGGTTGTAGAGGTAACCCAGAGAACTATCCTTCAGGGGAATTGATCGGACAAGAGAACTGAGAGTTCCCGAAAGCCATTTCCCCCTGTTTTCCCAAAATCAAAGAATGCATAAGGACATGGGCCACTGGCGGTTCGCTACATGGGTGCAAGTGCCAACAGATTTCTGCACATCCTTTTCAGTTTGCATCCAACTAGATAGAAAATGCAGACAAGAAAATCCGGCTGCTGTGGAGGCTGAAGTACAAGCGTTGATCTTCGAGAATTCGTTAGACGGTGATATGGTCAACTACACAGATGGGTCGGTCGTCCGACATGTGAGAAGCTCATGGGCCTTTACGGCTCGGGCCGGAGGGAGAATTGTGAAGGAGGACTCTGGTGCTTTCCCTGAAACCACAAGTAGCCTGACCATGGAAGTTATGGCAGTAAGTAAAGCAATAACATGGCTCGAGACACAGACATTCACTAGGGCATGTTTCCTTAGCGACTCAATGAACATGATCAAGAGGATAGAGGAGGAGTCGATCCGAAGAGAATGGTTGCTGCCTCTGGAGCGGTCTCGGCTGGCAAAGATTAGTTTCATCTTCGTACCAGGGCATGCGGGAGTACAAGGAAATGAGCGGGCTGACAAGCTCGCAGGTGAGGCTACTGTGGAAGGCGGACGCGCCATGGACCAGGCTGACATTCTGAATGCTCTACGAGAAGTAAGATTTTTGCGTGAACCAAGTGATGACTGTGAATCTACAACCATGGTCAGACTGCGAGAGCAGCAAATTAAAAGAGTGGTGGCCAAACAAGAACACTACGCAGGAAGCCAAAGAAGATTGACAAACCAACACAGAACTGGCGTCGTTAGCCGCTATACGCTGCGGGATTTGCTGAGGAGGGGATCCGAGCACTTATGGACTGAATGGTTCGATGTGCAATGAGGATGATCTGTCGACTAACTAACTAACTAACCTTTCAAGCTGGCTCTTTGATACTGTCAGCAGCCCCAAACCGTACTCAATGACATAAATTATTAACTGCTGAAAGAGCCTGTACAGCATCCTCTGATCTACCCCGGTTGCTGCCATAGCCCTCAATGCATTAAGTCCTCTACCAGCCTTCACCACCAAAGCCTCTATATGATCCTTAAAAGACAAACACCTGTCAAAGGTGATACCCAAGTACTTCAATTTACTCTCTCGATTAAGAGGACATCCATTCAACATAATACCTGGGACATCTGCCTTGACGATCCGGTTATCCAGGGAGTACATACATACTATGTAGTATGTACTATTTTATAGATATTGTATGACATTGGTTTTGTTCGCCGTATACGTGTATCTACTGTGTTCGCCAAGAATGAGGAGATGGAACCTCTTGCCCCCGGGTAGATTGGGCCCGTTAGCTATTACAGCGGCCAATCTAGGAGAAGGAAAACTCCGATTATAAACCCCTAAGTTTATGGTGGACCGACGTGCTGTGGACTGAATGGTCACTGGTGAGCTGGTCGTGAACGAGGAACGTCTGGTATGCCGGCGGGGCGGCGCCAGGCGTATGGACTCCTGAGGGACATCCCCTGCCCTTTCCCTGGCAGGCAGGCTCTACTAGGGTGACCGATTATATCCTGCCTTCATATCTAACCAACTATGAATAATTCAAAGAATCATCACCGAAGCAACGGAGTACGTGGTTTGTGCTCGATACCTTTGACAACAGCCAGATGATCTGGGTCGACCTGAGAGATCGGGTTCACTTTTATGTATCGAACCCAGGAGCACCGGGTGGGGAGGCGAGCGTGCAGCCACTACATCACCTCGGCCCTAGTTGTATTGTCTGCAGTACTGACATGCAGTCCACACGGACGGTACACCGGTGTGAATAGATGTCTTGTTGTTCAGCCCGTGGTTACAGCGCGATGCATGTGTGATTGATTTCTTCTTCTTGGAGAGTTCATTTATAATTTAGTGGGGTGACATACATCTGTCGACATCTCACCATGTATGGCTGGTTACATGTAAATGTTACTCTTTGCTTCTGTGCAGACTAAAATTATAAACTGGTAGAACACAACTCTTAATACATCTTCTAATCTTAGCAACTCAACTCAGGTGGTGTTTTCGACATTCTATACCTCTATGAAACATAATACAGTTCATGTACACGAGCAATTGTTCAAAACTACATCTTACACTTATAAACAACACTACTCTAAAACTATGGTAGCGGCGCAATCTATGGTCATAGCTACTTGTAACAGGTCCAGGTCCACACTTGACCGTGGCCCAACGCAGAATTTCCTTTCGCCCAGCGTTTTACACGTTCACGCTCTGTAGCGAGTCACTCACTGTTCACGGTCTAGACCAGTGGTTCTCAACCGGTGGGGAAGTTCCCCCCCCCCCCAGGGGGTAATTTTATGGTTTCCAGGGGGGAATTAAGATTATTTCAAGATCGCGTTAATACAAGAACCGATTACTTGATATTGTTTTTCCCTTCATACTGTATAGTTCTGTACGTCTCACCCTTCTAAAATTCAATTTATAAAGTAAGTAGACCCACAAATCATGTTTTATGTGGACGTCTAGACTTGTTTCAGTATGTGCTATTAAATTTAGCTTCTTACGTATACTGTGTAGGGGCGGGGTGGGATTTTTAGGTAGGAAATATGAAAGGGGGGAATGACGTTCTAAAATATAGTGAAGGGGAGCACGGGCCAAATTAATAAGTAGGAAATACGAAAAGGGGGGGGGGGGGGGGTGGCGTTCTGAAAATGTGGTGAAGGGGGGCACGGGCCAAAAAAGGTTGAGAACCACTGGTCTAGACTTTCCTTCTGAACAATGCCATGACCTATCACACTGTTTAAACCAGGTCATGGCAGACGGGCTATACTGGATCTTTGAGCCTGTGTGCCTGAAGTATTTTAATCGCTGCAGGATTGCCTGAATATAGGGCATATACTGTGTTGCTACTGCTGCTGCTTCTGTGTTGCATCCCTCCATTGAGGCAGAGACTTTCAACCAAGGCACGCCAAGTCGTCTTATCTTGTACTATCTACTACAGCTTCCTCCATGTACACCTGGTATTATTCACCTGTCTCCAGATACCTTCTCCGTGTGTTTGAGGTCTGTCTCTGTTTTGTTTGCTCAATATGTTCCACTGGAAGAACTCTCTAGTGATCTACTCTCAAGTTGTCTCCGTGTCAAACCCTCATATTCAGGTTCAATATAATCTGCCTGGTTCCCTCTTTAAGCCCACATTAGTGATTCTGTCATACCATTGTAGTTTTGTTTAGTCGACGGATCAACATCACGGTACACGGATTTAACCCATAAGTACTCCGTTCTACTCCTAACTCAAGCCTGAGTCCGGAGAATGTCAACTCAGTGCATGAACTCCGTAGCACCGGCGAGGATCCTGAAATACTTTGGGTAGATTTTTAACTCGAAATTTTGCCTGAGTAGCGCCGTTAGGCTACTCTTTTTCAATTTCCAATTGCCAAGGGTGTTTTTTTTTTTTTTTCGTGCGCATCAATACACACGGGCGTCCGATCTCACTACCCAGAGGCCAGGGGAAATTGTGTTTCTATAAGTCAACGTGAAAACATCCCGGTCCTCACCGGGGCTTGAACCCGGGACCTTCAGCACGTGAGGCGGACAGCATAACCCGAGACCACTCAGCCCTTCTATTCTATTCAATCAATCAATCAATCATGTGCCATGCCGGAAAGCGTGGGCGGTCATGACTCGCCATTTCACTCGATCACCAGTGTCGTGGATCAGCTCAGTGTTCCTGTCTCGTCCATGCTATGTGGCCAAGCCATCCAGGTATTTTCCTCTCGGTCTTCCTCTTGGTCTGTTCCCCTCGATCTTGCCAGTTGTCACTAAGTTCTCCAATCCATTTCTTCTCATAACATGTCCAACAAATTTTGACTGTCTACGTCTAATTTCTCTAATCAGTTTACGATGTTCATTTGTCTCATGTAGTACTTGGTCATTGGTTTTTCTGTCTGTCCATGGTATTCTTTGCATTTTCCTCAGAAACCACATTTCTGCAGCCATCAGATGCTTTTCAGCTTGACTGCTCATTGTCCAAGTTTCACATCCATACAAAAGAACAGGCTCTATGTATCCCCTCAACACTCTTTTTATTGGTCAGAATGTTTTTCATCTTGCTAAAGGCTACTTTCGCCATGGCGATTCTTGTTCTAATCTCTTCAAGGCATCTCCCATCAGATGTTATAACCGTTCCAAGATAATTGTACCGATTCACTTGTTGAAGAATATTTCCATTTACTTGTATATTACATTGTGGCACTTCTTCCTTCCTACTGACGACCATAACCTGAGTCTTTTTACAATTTAATTCTAACCCCAGTTGCTCACTGTGTACAACAACCGCATCTACTAATTGTTGCAGGTCCTGCGCATTGTCTGCAATTAATACTGTATCATCTGCATGTCTAATGTTATTGATGTTTCGTCCTCCAATGTTGATTCCATTTATATCCTCTACACTTGCGATGATCGGTCTTTAAGCGAATCATGATATACTAGGCACTTTTAAAGAGGTAGTTTGCTGTTGCTTTCCTCTATGGTAGTGACCTTACTGGTCGGAGACCGCAGCCATTGACTCAAGACGAGTTCCTTTGCCTGCCGTCGTGTAACTCGAGGCCATGACCCACAAATATCTGTCGGCTGCCCTCAAAATTACATCCACCACCTGCTATTCTATTCACGCACCTGTTAATGTAAGTTTGTAGTTTATTGGTAATTATTGCAGTCATTCTACCTGTCTCTGATCCATACAACAGTAGGCCTACTGATTTAAAGACATTGTTAAATATGATAAATCTGGTGCTGGTTTGAATTTCTCTTAATCATGAAACTAACAAAGAAGAAATGAAGAGGAAGAAACAAAAGATGCCTCTGTTTGACAATACTTCTGTCAGCACAAGCTCGTGCTGCAAGAATGCCTTCAAGAGACTGCCTCTAGTGCAGCTGCTGGTACGTATGCGGGCTTGTTGAGTACTTGGTCGTCCGGCTGTAACTGCACGTTCCGTTTCCTCCGTTCGCGATGTCATGGTAGCGCTCTCTGATCAGGAAGGCTGCAGCTTTGGGCTGTCGCTGCCTGGTCAGCAACCCCTTTCTGTTACCTCCGACTCGGTTTGTACCTGTCAAGGAGTTGGTAAACATTTGATACTGTTGGCAGGAGAATAGCAGCAGGATTTCGTCAGCTGCATAACAATCATCCGGGTGAACTGTATGCGAATTCTGTCAACCATTTAACAATCCTCGGAACTATACAGCAATTCTGTCACCTATACAGCAATTATGTCATCTTCAACAAACATGACAACCATACAACAACCATGTCAACCATACAGCAACCCTGTCAAATATACAACAACCCTGCAAACCATACAACAACTCAGACAACCATGCAACAAACATAATTTTTTTGGCATATCCCTTACAGGACGATGCAGTCAACATCAGCATTTTTCAGCTGCTGTTGATGTACTAGGCAAGATTAAGCTCAGTAGTTTGCCATTGCTTTCAGAGCGACCGGCTCATATACCCCGTAAGTTACCAACGCGGCGGGAACCGCTACTGATTCTCGTGCAGGTTACGTTACTCACGAGAATATACGGGAATACGGAGAACGATGTTAACTCCTAGGCCAGGGAGATGGCCAAACATTATTATCCTACAATAAAGAGAAGCCATGGCCATTAGCCAGTTGAGAACCCTGTTGTACTGCATTGCTCACTCATGTAGCGGTTAACAGAACTGATCAGTTGTTAGGATCCAGTTCTGCCCTGCTAGAACAGGCAGCATATTGACGCTCCGCAGATTTATTAGCTCTCCACATGGGGTGTGCAAGAGGTAGGTGCTGACTATCTGCACTTACCACTGAGAATTACTATGATTCTCTTGCAATCCAGCAGTCCCCACCAGGCTTCGTGTTTCGCAACCACAGAGATCATGGTCAGTCTTTCATTGGTTAGCCACACGTGTGGTCGCTTTCAAGACGTTCTAATGTGGAGCCACGAGATGTGGAACCATGAGATGTGGAGCCACGAGACATGGAGAAGCATGATCACTTAAACCAGTAGGTGGGACACTTGATGATTTGGTTACGTTCTCGTAATGTGACTTTATTAGTTGCCTCCCTGACGACTTTAATAGTTGCCTCCCTGACGACTTTAATAGTTGCCTCCCTGATGACTTTAATAATTGCCTCCTTGATGACTTTATTTGTTGCCTCCCTGACGACTTTATTTGTTGTCTCCCCGGTGACTTTATTTGTTGCCTCCCTGGTGACTTTATTTTTTGCCTCCCTGACGACTTTATTTGTTGTCTCCCTGGTGACTTTATTTGTTGTCTCCCTGGTGACTTTATTTGATGCCTCCCTGACGACTTTAATAGTTGCCTCCCTGATGACTTTAATAATTGCCTCCCTGATGACTTTATTTGTTGCCTCCCTGACGACTTTATTTGTTGTCTCCCTGGTGACTTTATTTGTTGCCTCCCTAATGACTTTATTTGTTGTATCCCTGGTGACTTTATTTGTTGCCTCCCTGACGACTTTATTTGTTGTCTCTATGGTGACTTTATTTGTTGTCTCCCTGGAGACTTTATTTGTTGCCTCCCTGGTGACTTTATTTGTTGCCTCCCTGGTGACTTTATTTGTTGCCTCCCTGACGACTTTATTTGTTGTCTCCATGGTGACTTTATTTGTTGTCTCCCTGGTGACTTTATTTGTTGTCTCCCTGGTGACTTTATTTGTTGCCTCCATGACGACTTTATTTGTTGCCTCCCTGATGACTTTATTTGTTGTCTCCCTGGTGACTTTATTTGATGCCTCCCTGACGACTTTATTTGTTGCCTCCCTGACGACTTTATTTGTTGCCTCCCTGATGACTTTATTTGTTGTCTCCCTGGTGACTTTATTTGATGCCTCCCTGACGACTTTATTTGATGCCTCCCTGACGACTTTATTTGTTGCCTCCCTGACGATTTTATTTGTTGTCTCCCTGACGACTTTATTTGTTGCCTCCCTGGTGACTTTATTTGTTGCCTCCCTGGTGACTTTATTTGTTGTCTCCCTGGTGACTTTATTTGTTGCCTCCCTGACGACTTTATTTGTTGCCTCCCTGACGACTTTATTTGTTGCCTCCCTGACGACTTTATTTGTTGTCTCCATGGTGACTTTATTTGTTGTCTCCCTGGTGACTTTATTTGTTGTCTCCCTGGTGACTTTATTTGTTGCCTCCATGACGACTTTATTTGTTGCCTCCCTGATGACTTTATTTGTTGTCTCCCTGGTGACTTTATTTGATGCCTCCCTGACGACTTTATTTGTTGCCTCCCTGACGACTTTATTTGTTGCCTCCCTGATGACTTTATTTGTTGTCTCCCTGGTGACTTTATTTGATGCCTCCCTGACGACTTTATTTGATGCCTCCCTGACGACTTTATTTGTTGCCTCCCTGACGATTTTATTTGTTGTCTCCCTGACGACTTTATTTGTTGCCTCCCTGGTGACTTTATTTGTTGCCTCCCTGGTGACTTTATTTGTTGTCTCCCTGGTGACTTTATTTGTTGCCTCCCTGACGACTTTATTTGTTGCCTCCCTGACGACTTTATTTGTTGCCTCCCTGACGACTTTAATAGTTGCTTCCCCGATGACTTTATTTGTTGTCTCCCTGACGACTTTAATATTTGTCTCCCTGACGACTTTATTTGTTGTCTCCCTTTGACTTTATGTTGTTTTTTTTTTTGGCCTTTATTTGTTGCTTTCTTGCAGATTTTGTACATGGACTTGTATATGAGATTGTATAATGTGGTCAGACAGCAATTGACATCCACTACAATCATTGATGGGGTAGGTGACTAGACACTTACCTGGTGGTCAAGGGTTGTACATCCGTCTGGGGCATATGTTTAAAACTGACCAGGAGTCCTACAACGAGTACCAGAAATGTCTTGGGAAGCAAAGGCTGCCTCTATAATAATATGGCCATGCACCTCAGGCGTGTAAAAGAGTCGTGTACTGTTACTTACAGTCACGGCTGTCGTCAGGCGGGTTAGGAGTGTACACATTGAGCTGGACTGCTAGGTTGACCTAGCCGGAAATGGACACCAAGAAATGTCTGGGGAAGTAAAAGTGATCAGTATGGTGGTGACCGCATCAGCCACCGGGCGCTGGTTGGTCTATTCAAATATGGGTCTAGCGCTAAATGTCCGATGTTATTTAAGGCTGTACGGAGGGGGGGGGCGGCTTTGGTTTTTATTTCTGAAACAGGAAAGATATATTATAGCACCAGGTGGATTATAGCACAAAGTGGATTATAGGACAAGATGGTTTGCAGCACAAGATGTGTCAATTACACTGCTACAATACATTAATATACTGGGGAGAATTTGCGTTCGCTCGCTTTGAACCCAAGCGTAGTCCATACATGTGTTTCTACTTCTATTTCACTGGACTGATTTTTGCGTATGGATAAGCTTTCCTTATTACTATTGTGCACAATATCAGACGAATGTACTCCGATTTCAGAGGTACTTGTAATTTACGTCCCAAAGTCAAGGGCGAGAAGTCTACATTTTAGTCCAGATGACTGGTGTAACTGAGGAGTTTAAATGAAATAATGTGCAAAAAACGTTTGCGATGTCGGTCAGATGTTGCCGGCTTCAACAGTTTGATCCAGTAAAAGTCGCGATTACCTTGACTGGTCACGAAGTCGGCGAAGTTCCACACCAACTCCCCAACCAGAGACTGCTGCCTGGCCTTGTCAAATGCTTTGTGGTATTCTTCCAGATACTGGAGCTGGAACTCCTCCGTGAACATCTGCGAGGGCTCCTGGACAAAACAGAGAGTACATGTCTGTGAGGTATAACTAACACGTGAACATCAGCGAGGGCTCCTGGACAAAACAGAGAGTACATGTCTGTGAGGTATAACTAACACGTGAACATCAGCGAGGGCTCCTGGACAAAACAGAGAGTACATGTCTGTGAGGTATAACTAACACGTGAACATCAGCGAGGGCTCCTGGACAAAACAGAGAGTACATGTCTGTGAGGTATAACCTAACACAATTACTGAGGAACTACAAATATTCATAATTTGTGCATATGCAGAACAGAAAGACTCAATTGGCACAACCACCAATGTGGAACTAATGGAAAGAACTAAACACGTCCCAGTGAACTAAGAGGTGAGGAAAAGATCTTGGCGCTGGAAAAGACGTACATAGAGACAACCCGAGTGTTGTTTAACTAGAAAGTTCTTTGTTAGGAACCCATAGGGGAAATGAAATAGCGGAAGACCTAAACCCTCACGGAGAAGAGAATTACAGACAGAGATGAATAATGTGGGGAGGACATGGACAGAGCTGCGTGAGATAGCAAACGATGGGATAGCTTGGAGTGAGTGGGTTGAGGGCTTATGTCCCAATGAGGGGGTGGAGGGTGAAACAGAAGAAACAGATCAGACAGAAACAGTGTTCTATGGTCGTATAATGTGGATGGTGAAACAGATCAGACAGAAACAGTGTTCTTTGGTCGTATAATGAAACAGAAGAAACAGATAAGACAGAAACAGTGTTCTTTGGTCGTATCATGAACAGAAGAAACAGATCAGACAGAAACAGTGTTCTTTGGTCGTATAATGAAACAGAAGAAACAGATCAGACAGAAACAGTGTTCTTTAGTCATATCATGAACAGAAGAAACAGATCAGACAGAAACAGTATTCTTTGGTCGTATAATGAAACAGAAGAAACAGATAAGACAGAAACAGTGTTCTTTGGTCGTATAATGAAACAGAAGAAACAGATAAGACAGAAACAGTGTTCTTTAGTCATATCATGAACAGAAGAAACAGATCAGACAGAAACAGTGTTCTTTGGTCGTATAATGAAACAGAAGAAACAGATAAGACAGAAACAGTGTTCTTTGGTCGTATCATGAACAGAAGAAACAGATAAGACAGAAACAGTGTTCTTTGGTCGTATAATGAAACAGAAGAAACAGATCAGACAGAAACAGTGTTCTTTGGTCGTATCATGAACAGAAGAAACAGATAAGACAGAAACAGTGTTCTTTGGTCGTATAATGAAACAGAAGAAACAGATAAGACAGAAACAGTGTTCTTTAGTCATATCATGAACAGAAGAAACAGATCAGACGAAAGATATTGAAGAATATAGTGATGAACATAATGAACAGCAGTAGAAGAGGGAGAGACAGGCCAAGACAAATGATGCCTGTTGGTCTAACACCAGGGCATTGAGAAATAGCATCATTTGAACTGATCCAGAGCACCGAGAACTGAGATATGTGGGGAGACATATATACCGAGCCACGCTGCAGGGATCGTGATGGTGATGACCTATGCATGGAATATTACTATTAATGTATCCATGTGCGAAATATAACGCTAAGAGAAATGATTCAGGCTATTTTAACATAGGGAATGGTAGCAGCACCCTACCTGCCTGCCTGGGGAGGGGGTGGGGGTGGGGGTGGGGGGTCAGAGGTTTGAATCGTCTCTGGGCTCCCAGTTCAAATCTGGCTACAAATGTCCAAGACATGTTGTGGTAAGTACAAGAAGCTGGCCCAATACTGACCACACCACCCTCTGACCATACACCCACTGACCACATCACCCATTGACCACATCACCCATTGACCACATCACATCATCCACTGACCACATCACATCACCTATTGACCACATCACATAACCCACTGACCACATCACCCACTGACCACATCACATCACCCACTGACCACATCATCAACTGACCACATCACATCATCCACTGACAAAATCACGCACTGACCACATCAGCCACTGAACACATCACCCATTGACCCCATCACCCACTGTCCACACCATCCACTGACCACATCACATCATCCACTGACCACATCATCACCTGACCACATCATCAACTGACCACATCATTCACTGACCACATCATCCACTGACCACATCATCCATCGACCACATCACATCACATATTGACCACGTCACATCACCCACTGACCAGATCATCAACTGATCACATCATCCACTGACTACATCACCCACTGACCACATCACCCATTGACCACATAACCCACTGACCACGTCATCCACTGACAACATCACATCATCCACTGACCACATCATCAACTGACCATATCATCGACTGACCACATCACCCATTGACCACATCACTCACGGACGACATCATCCACTGACCACATCACATCACCCATTGACCACATCACACACTGACCACATCACATATTGACCACATCACGCACAGACCACATCACATCACAAATTTACCAAATCACACACTGACCACATCATCCACTGACCACATAACATAACCCATTGACCACACCAGACACTGACCTCATCACATTACCCATTGACCACATCACACACTGACCACATCATCCACTGGCCACATCACATCACCCATTGGCACATCACGCACAGACTTAATCACATCACAAATTAACCACAGCACACACTGGCCACATCATCCACTGACCACATCACTTCATCCATTGACAATACACTGACCACACCACATCACCCATTGACCACATCACACATTGACCACTGCATCCACTGACCACATCACATCACCCATTTACCACATCACATCACCCATTGACCACATTACATCACCCACTGACCACATCACACACTGACTACATCATCCACTAGCCACATCACATCACCCATTGACCACATCACATCACCGATTGACCATATCACATCACCCACTGACCACATCACATCACCCATTGACCACATCACACCATCCACTGACCACATCATCCACTGACCACATCACACACTGACTACATCATCCATTGACCACATCACATCACCCATTGACCACATCACATCACCCATTGACCACATCACATCACCCATTGACCACATCACATCACTCACTGACCACGTCACCCACTAACCATATCACAACACCTCTGACCACATCACTCACTAACCACATCACATCACTCATTGACCACATCATCCACTGACCACATCACATCACCCATTGACCACATCACACCATCCACTGACCACATCATCCACTGACCACATCACATCATCCGTTGACCACATCACTCCACCCACTGACCACATCATCACCACTGACCACATCACATCACGCAAAGACCACATCATTCCCTGACCACATCACCCACTGACCACACCACCCACTGACCACATCACCCACTGACCACATCACCCACTGGCCACATCACATCACCCATTGACTACATCACACCACCCACTGACCACACCACATACTGACCACATCATCCACTGACCACATCACATCACCCATTGACTACATCACACCACCCACTGACCACACTACCCACTGACGACATCATCCACTGACCACATCACATCACCCATTGACCACATCACACTACCCACAGCATCCACTGACACATCACATCACCAATTGACTACATCACACCACCCACTGACCACATCATCCACTGACCACATCACATCACCCGTTGACCACATCACTCCACCCACTGACCACATCATCACCACTGACCACATTATCACCACTGACCACATCACATCACGCACAGACCACATCATTCCCTGACCACATCACCCACTGACCACATCATCCACTGACCACACCACCCACTGACCACATCACCCACTGACCACACCACCCACTGACCACATCACCCACTGACCACATCACATCACCCACTGACTACATCACACCACCCACTGACCACACCACCCACTGACCACACCACATCACCCATTGACTACATCACACCACCCACTGACCACACCACCCACTGACCACACCACCCACTGACCACATCACCCACTGACCACATCATCCACTGAACACATCACATCACCCATTATCTACATCCCACCACCCACTGACCACACCACCCACTGACCACATCACATCACCTATTGATTATATCACACCACCCATTGACTACATCACACCACCCACTGACCACACCACCCACTGACCACATCACACACTGAGAGTCGACTGATCTCTAAAGATATGGGTCCAGCACCATATGTACGAATCACCTTTAGGCAGGTAAACGTGTCCTTGACTTACTTTACAACAACAACAACAGCACCAGCAACAACAACAACACCAGCAGCAGCAACAACAACAACAACAAACTTTACAAATACGGACAAAAGAGATGGAGGAGTGCACCAACCATGTGAAGACCTTCTATTGTGTCGACGCCAAACTCTGAGAGGATCATGGGCTTGGTGTAGAGGTTTCTGAACCCAGCGAAGTCATGACCTAGTTGAAGCTGAACGACTTCCAGATGTCCTGGTTCCTGGTACCAGCCAGTGTAGCGATTGATGCAGATCACGTCCACAAATGGAATCTGAAACCAGGACAAGAGGGTGAAACTTCAACAGGTGTGAAAGCAACATCTAGACAGGGACCTTGAAGCCAAGTAGAGATAGTAAACATTCAACAGGTGTGACAACAACATTCACATGGGGAACCTGAGGAAAAGATGTTATAGCTGAGTTGTTGAGTTGAGCTAAGAACAGACATCATTGCACTCAGGACATTCCCATATATGCCTCGTCTCTTCATTCAATAGCCAGCGAAGAATCACGTTACTAATCGCTCCCACTGCTTTTTGATTGAAGGTTCTCCTGGTCTTCCCTCTCAGTTGTGAGATTCTACCAGAACTCCTGTCAACCCCCCCCCCCCCCAACCCCAACCCCACCCCCACCCCCCGCAATCTTATCCTTTCCACATACGGACTCTTTATCTGTTCCTCCACTTTCTCCACCTGGTCCCACAGGCGCACGACCACTTTTCCCTTGTCCACAGACATTCCCTGCCAGCCTATCGGCCTGTTCATACCCTTGCACTCCCTCATGGCCAGGGCAAAAAATCCATACAAACTGTGACCTCTGAAGCGAGGTACAATACCCACATACAAAACAAGCCCTATAGCAGGAACGTGCAGTGGGTAAGTGCTAAGACCATCACATTTCGTAGGCCGGAGTGCATTGAAGAATAGGTGGTAAATCTTTCCCTCACGTAGCGAATGGGCTGTACAGACATCGAACGTTCGCCTGGCTACGTTCATGCCATTGTCGGCATACAGGCCGAGCCATTATACCAACACCCACGTTAATATCCACATATAGAGCCTTAAACACAGTAACGGTTCAACTGTTGTGAAAACAACATCGACTTGAAGTGCTCACCAGTTCAAGTATACGGTTTGACATCAGATATGTGGATCGATAATATCGGATATATAGTAGGTCTAAAGGTGTACAGGCGACGGGTTGGTTTCATTGCAACAAGTTTTACCCGATATGGTTGGATCTCTGTTGGCATGTAGGCCTGCTGAAAGTGTCGCATAAAGCACGATAACTCTGACATCACACACCCAGGGTCATGATGACGCAGTGGCCGGTCCAGAGGTCATGGGTTGAAGTTCACATCAAGGTGGATTTTCTTGTTTTTTCTTCTGTTTGTTCGCTTTGAACTCAAGCGTTGTCCATTCACTTGCTACTACTTCTAGTGGGCTGGACTGATGTTTGCGTGATTTCCCTATTACCAGTGTCCCTGACCATCAAGCGAAACCACTCTGACTTCTGAATCAACTTGTCGCCTCCAAATCATGACGCTAAGATACAAATTCTCTCCGTGCTTCGACGCCATTTGGAGTTAACAGGTTCGAATCCCTGTCAGTAACTATAGCTTTCAATTTTTATTTTGTCTAGTGCGTCCTCCTGTCGCTACTTCTTTCTTCTCACTTCTATTAGTGCGCAACAATACATTGTTATTATTGAGAAAATAAACATTCCCATACTCACCAACATTCACCGTTGACTAAGAAAACACATTCCCATACATACCACCAACGTGGATAAAGAAAAGACATTCCCACACACACCGTCAACGTGGATTAAAAAAAAAAAAAACCACACACACACACACACACGCGCGCGCGCGCGCACACACACACACACACCATCAACGTGCATTAAGATAACAGGCATTATCCACGTGGTGCTAGACAAGAGCATAGAGTGTTAAGTGTTAATATAAAATCAACTAGAGCAGGGATTTCAACCTCAATCGCTCAGCGGGTCAAAACGCAAATCACACGTAAGGTTGCGGGCCGAACAGGATAAACATTCAATAAGCTGAAAATTAAACCTTTATTAAACATTAATTTAAATTAAAACAGAAAAAAGCGCTGTGCAGTGTTAGTCGTGTCATTACTTTCATCGACAGCAAGGGAGAATGCAACAAAGTCTTTGTCTTTTTCAATCAGCTGTGTTTTCACATCAGTGGCCATCTCACAAACCCGATCAACAACCGTATTTCTCCTAAGGCTTGCCTTTGCAAGCATCTGCTTTCTGACTGAACACTAAGCGCCACACACTTTCATCATGCAACGCTTCAGAAACTCTCCTTCTGTAAATGGTCGGCCTGATATTGCGATCACCTCCGCCACAATAAAACTTGCTTTCACAGCAGCTTCAGTTTGTGATTTTGCCTTTGGTGAAAAAAAAACCTGCTGTGATGTTAGATGCCTCTTCAATTCTTCTGCCTTCTGTAGCTTCTGCTCTGCATTCAGGCTGTTTAACTTGTCTTGATGTTTAGTCTCGTAGTGCCGTCTACGATTATATTCTTTGAGCACAGCCACATTATCTTCACAAATTGGACACGCCGTTTACCGCCAATATCAGTAAACATATATTCAGCCTCCCAGCGGTTTTGAAAGGCCCTGTTTTCAGAATAAACTTTTCTCTTGGTCATTTTAAAGGCTAGCTTTGATTTTAAAAAGATCGTGCATCTACTGATAGACGCTTGCCGTATCGGGAAAAGATGATGTAATATCCGGGCACTACACTGCTTTCATTTCTTAAGGCCAATCCAAAACGAGCAACTGAGCGTGGCCAGTTCACTACAACGACGAACATCCACTCACTACACAACTTTTACTTTCTTTTATTCTGATCGAAGAGAGAACGCTCTCAGATAGTCTATCTTTGGTCTGCATTGTCTATCATTAGTCTGCACAGGCAAATGCAGAGAAAAGATCGGCCTATGACAGTGGGAACAATTTATAGAGATGATGGTGTGCGCGTGACAACAGACAAAGAGAAAGGGGAGGCATTTCTCCAGAGATTTTTAGAGCAGACCAATCATAATGATGTGGACACCAGGGATGCAGTTAGAGAGGAGTTATCTGGCACCACGAAGAATATGCAGTATGAAGACATCATACGGGTGGAAGATGTTAAACACATTTTGAAAAAGGCAAAAGACACGGCACCAGGGCCCGATGGGGTCAGGTATGGCCACATGAAGGGTTTGAGCTATGCAGACCTGGAGGAGATGACCGACTGCTTTAACCAGAGCATTAGGACAGCATCAGTATCGCAGGATTGGGTGCACAGCTATCTCATCCCTCTCCCAAAATCATTCAAGGATCAGTCAAAGCTTAGCGGCTTTAGAATCATCACCCTTCAAAATACATTTGGGAAGGTTCTAGAGAAGATAGTCGATGTCAAGCTGCAAGAGTTTTTGGAAAGCGGGAAGCTTCTTCCAAGAGGCCTGGGGAGCCACAGGCCAGGAAAAGATACCTGGTCAAATGCAGCCACTTTAGCCTTTGATGTTTATGAGGGGTTCCAGAGTAGACAAGAAACGATGGCGGTAGCGCTTGATCTCGAGGAAGCGTACAATAGAGTTCGATATG
The DNA here is from genome assembly GCA_963921405.1 of Cepaea hortensis. NCBI lineage: Eukaryota > Metazoa > Mollusca > Gastropoda > Stylommatophora > Helicidae > Cepaea > Cepaea hortensis. The sequence goes on from OY992876.1 coordinate 428,376,753, forward strand.
ATATTTTGATGACCGCACTGATGGAGAAGGAGGTCAATCCCTAGTTGGTGAACTGGATAGCAGCTGTCCTGCACTCTCGTCGGGTCGCTCTCCGTCTGGGTGCATGGACCTCAGAGCCACATATTTTAACCCCGGGACTGCCACAGGGATCTGCAGTCTCACCGGTGCTCTTTAATGTGTATACGAGCAAGATCGCAAACCTAGAAGCACCAGGGGTTGGAAGAATGCTAACATTTGCAGATGATATTCTTGCATATAGGCAGGGGAGAGATAGGGAGCAAACAGCCCAGGAGCTACAGGCGACAGTAGACAAAGTGATTGACTGGTGCACTGAAATGAGTGCTGTCATCCACCTGGAAAAGTCAGCTGTTTTGTGGTGCTCTCTGGACAACAAGATTGTGAGAGCGGATGTCCCAAGCCTCACGATAGATGGTAGAAATGTCAGCAGAGAGAACAAATTGAAGTATCTGGGGATCACATTTGACAGGAGCCTATCCTTCAAGGACCATGTGGAGACGGTTGTGACAAGATCTCAAAAGGGACTCAGTGCACTTAAAACTATGGCTGCAATGGACACAGAGCAGAGTATGCTTTTCACACTATACCAGCACTTGATCCTCTCAGTAATTGATTAGGGATTAGGTCTGCTCACTGTCTCAGAGAGTCAGCTGGTGAAGTTAGAGCGCATACAGAACGAAGCTATGCGGGTCATTCTGGGATGCACTAGAGACACCCCAGTAGTGTGTATGCGTTACATCCTTGGTCTGCCGAGTGTTGCTGGTAGGCTCAAGGTGATGCAGGCGAAGGTATACCTCAGAGTAGCTGCAGACACAGACCACCCACTGCATGAGGCGCTGGACGCAGTTAAGGGTCAGCGACTGATAAGAGGGAAATCATGGATGGCTCAGGCGGAGGATACGATCAGACAGGTGTGCCCCTTGGAGAACATAAAGCGTGGAGAGGAGTGGGTCAGAGTGCCAGCAAAGCAGCCAGAATTGTGCAGAGTTATAATCACATTAAGCCGGGAGTGCAGGGAGTGGCCAGCAGGGGCCACGGAAGTGGAAATCCAGCAACTAATTCAGGACAATGCTCACTCGGGTGATGTGATTATCTACACAGATGGTTCGGTGTCAAGAGGTGAGAAAAGTGGCTGGGGGTTCATAGCCAAAGCCAATGGTCGACGTTTGGGGCAGGAGAGCCTGGCATATGATACCACAACATCCAGCTTAAGAATGGAGGTGGAGGCGGTCACTGCGGCTCTCCGCTGGATGGAGAATACGACACACACACACACACATCGTGATTGTAACTGACTCAGAAAGCATGCTGACGAGGGTGAGGACGGGCAGGCTTCGTGCGGAGTGGCTTGCTTCGCTTCGGAGGTTACGGGTGACAAGCATCGCCTGGATCTTTTCTCCGGGGCATGCCGGTGTGCTGGGAAATGAACAGGCAGACAGATTGGCTGGCTCTGTAGAACTTGGTGGAGTATTGATACATGACAAGGCAGACGTGGTTGCGGCCTTGTGGGGGCACGTGCACACCTCGGAGGAGCAAATGGATTACCATGGTCTGGCAAGAATGAGACAGCGAGGAGTTACGAGGGGATCTGGCCGGCGCTCAACGCTCACAGGAAAGGCGAGACGGACATATAATCATATTGCTACTAGTACTATTAGTGTTGGAACTCTTCGCTGGCTGCTGAGGATGGGGACGGAGCGCTTATGGAAATGCCCTGAATGCTGTGATGTCGTTTCCTAAATCAATCAATCAATCAATCAATCATAGTCTATCATTCTGTAAGGCTGCTAATTAGGAAAATTTGATTTGCACTATTTATCGTGGCCATTAAAATTTTTTTTTGCCTAAAATGTTCTCTCGGGTCGAATATATGTGTACGTGGGTTGAGACCTCTCGGGCCTGATATGATTGTACGCCGGGCCTGATGTGACCCGCGGGCCATGTGTTAGACATATGTGCACTAGAGCAATTATGAGGTGTTCTGGTGCAAATATAGTATACACTAGGGTACAGCAAATGCCGTGTTAAAGCTGAGAACTGTAATTGTACGTTCTTTAGAAGTAAATACAGATAAACATCTTTGCTTTATTGACTACACAAAGGTTTTTGATAGAGTAAGACATGTCAACATGATAAAGATGCTTGCAGATCTACGAATTGATGGGAAAGACCTTAGACCATAAACGGACAGAAAAACCAATGATCAAGTCCTACAAGAAACAAAAGAAAATCCTAAACTGATTAGAGACATTAGAAGTAGACAGTCAAAATTTTTGGACATGTTTTGAGAAGAAATAAATTAGAGAACTTGGTGACAACTAGCAAAATCGAAGGGATGAGAACAAGGGGAAGGCAAAGAAGTAAACACCTAGATGTCTTTACCACGTGGCATGGTCGAGACAAGAACACGGAGCTGATCCACGATTCTAGTGATCGAGTGAAATGGCGAATCATACCACTGCCGCTTACTGGCATGGCACATGATGGATGGATGGATGGTGTGCTACATCCCACAAACAACATTAGCTTCGGAATCCAAATAACCATTTGTTAGCCTCCAAATGGCTTAGCATAAGTTAACTGAGGGCCTATGTTTAATCGGGAGCAGAAAGGTAGAAGAAGAAAACAAGCAAATATGGGGCATTAGTCTCTGAGAAAACCTCATTGGAAATCGAGAATAAACTGAGATGGGAACTACTGTGTTTGTTTATGCAAGCATTACATTGTTTTACTCACCACTTTATCATTTCCATACGATTTCGATGAGACAAATGTTGTAGGGCGGTGGGCTGGATCCGTGTCTCTAGTGTGCTGCAAGACAGCCCTGCAGATGTGAAAGCAGCATATCAGTGTGACCACCACGCGAATTTAGTTTATGGGTTACACCATAATCTCTATCTGTTCTTGAACTGGTTCAGCTTCTGTTATTTCACTGGTTTAATTTCTGTTCTTGAACTGGTTCAGCTTCTGTTATTTCGCTGGTTTAACTTCTGTTCTTTAAATGGTTTAACTTCTGTTCGTTAAATGGTTTAAATTCTATTCTTGTGGGAGCACGTGTACACCTCGGAGGAGCAAATGGATCACCATGGTCTGGTAAGAATGAGGCAGCGAGGTGTGACGAGGGGATCTGGCAGACGATCGACGCTCAGAGGAAAGGCGAGACGGACATATAATCAGATTGCTACTGGAACTATTAGTATTGGAACTCTTCGATGGCTGCTGAGGATGGGGACGGAGAGCTTATGGGAATGTCCCGCATGCTATGATGTCGGTTCCTAAATCAATCAATCAATCAATCAATTCTATTCTTTAACTGGTTTAACTTCTGTTCTTTAACTGGTTTAACTTCTGTTCTTTAACTGGTTTATCTTCTGTTCTTTAAATTGTTTAACTTCTGTTCTTTATCTGGTTTAACTTGTTCTTTAACTGGTTTACCTTCTGTTCTTTAAATTGTTTAACTTCTGTTCTTTAACTGGTTTAACTTCTGTTCTTTACCTGGTTTAACTTCTGTTCTTTAACTGGTTTAACTTCTGTTCTTTAACTGGTTTTGCACCCGTTCTTTAACGGGTTCAACTTCTGTTCTTTAACTGGTTTAACTTCTGTTCTTTAATTGGTTTAAATTCTGTTCTTTAACTGGTTTAACTTATGTTCTTTAACTGATTTAACATTTTTTCTTTAACTGGTTATATTTATGTTCTTTATTTAATTTATGTTCTTTACCTGGTTTAACATATGTTCTTAGTTTAAGTTATGTTCTTTAACTTGTTTAACTGCTTTTCTTTAACTGGTTTAACTTCTGTTCTTTAACTAATGTAATTTATTTTCTTGGCCGGTTTAACTCCTGTTCTTGAACTGGTTTAACTTCTTTTCTGTAAGATCCACCTGTACAGAACGTCTTGTATCGCGAGGCCACACTTGAAGCACTTTCAGCCCTTGTCTGAAGATCCACCCGAACAAGTGTGAAATGTCCTTTACATTTTTATGATTGTCTTGCAATGCCTTTCATGACACATGATGATGATAATAGGAGGTGAGCAGGGCCGAATGGATAAGAGCTCGTGCTCTTAAATTTCAGGCGTGCTGATGCCGAGGTTGCTGGTTATCCCCTTCACCGTTCAGTTGGACTAAATACTTGACTTCTCGTCCTAGACTTGGGGGAGTAAATTACAAATACCTCAGAAGTCAAATTTGGTTCGCCTGATGGCGAGGGACATTGGTAATAGGGAAAGCTAATTCACTCGCCAAAATCAGTCCAGCGTACTAGAAGTAGTAGCACGTGTATGCACTACGCTTGAGTTCAAAGTGATCCAACACCAATAAATAATAAAAATAAAAATAAAAACAATTTAAAAAAAAACCCTGATGATGATTATCCCAGGAGATGGGAAGAACGAAAGCAATGAAATCAAGGACCTATATAAAGGCATGCTTACTTAAAGTAGGGCGCGGCTGTTGCAGTGTCAGACGCTGGCTCATTGGCTACTGACCACATGATGACCGAGGGTCTGTTCTTGTCCCGGCGGATCATTTCGGACATGACCTCAACGTGGTGTTTTAAGGATACATTCCCATAGTTCTCACTATAACACCGGTGGAAATAACAATCTTAATAATGTTACAACTAAACACAGGTGAAAAATAACAACATCATTATAGTTACAACTACAACTCAAGAGAAAATAACAACATCAACAAAGTTACAATACAACACACAATGAAATAACAACATAAATAAAGTTACAATTACATCACACACTAAAGTAACAACATCAGCAAAGTGACATGTACTTGATCACGTTCAAATTTACTTTCTATTGTTGTGGTTCTAAATGTTACTGTTATTATTCTATAACTTACTGCTCCTCCTCTGTAATTGCTTTCTTTGCCTCTGTAGACAGCATCAGGACCACACATTCACTATGATGAGCAATTTGCCATGTATGTCCACAGAGCAGCACTGTTTCACCTGTACGTGGAAGCTTTTTGTATGCTCCGTTCCCCTATTGTTTCTCATAATCCCAAATTGCCAATCTTATACTCAAGTCTTCTATGAGGAGTGCTGTCTGTTCCCCTATTGTTTTTCATAATCCCAAAATGACAATGTCATATTTCAAGTCTTCTACCATGTGCGCTGTCCGTTTCCCTATTGTTTTTCATAATCCCAAAATGCCAATCTCATATTTCAAGTCTTCTACTGGGTGTGCTGGCTATCCAATTGCATACATAGTTTCTAACATTCCAGGTGCCAATTCTGGAAGCATCCCTAGGTGAAAGGAAGTCACGCAGCGATCCAGACTCCCCGCAGCTTTCTCCGCTTGCATCATACCCCTACCAGAAGTGCCTCCTATCCTCTTGGTTGGCTGAGTTATTTGTGTTTTCTTTATATTTTGACTTATTGATAGTTGGGTGAATTTTACAGCTAGGGGTGTCTATTGGGTGGGGCAGCCAGCCTCACCCCTAACCCTCCGGAGTTGCCTCTTATGAAATGTATGGCAAGTTATAGAGTTACGGTCTTTGTTTCCCATAAGGTTTCTGAGATTTCTGGTAACATATGGGTAACCATACCATAGTGCGTTCATAAATGTTTGCCCCTGTATAAAAATCCATAACTCTTTAATCAACTGAAGGAAAATCATGAGATTTAGAATATAACCTTATCATTATGTACACCCAACAAAAATGCTTGTTCTGGAGATTGTATAGCAGATTTCAATGTTTGTTTATATGTGGTATATAATTTACGTGTCAGAGATGAAGCGCGTATTATTAAATGTCTTACATCTTCACATGGAAAAATTAGTGTTCAATAATGAATATTCTCCGTAGTACAAGGGAATTTCCTCATGAGAAGTACGTCACATAGTGGAACGGATATACCTTGCGTCGTTACCCGAATTGACGTGCATTACCTTAAACATGTTTATTAGCGTGAATTCAATACACGTTCACCAAAACATCAAAGACATGTGGCCGCTTTCTATGATTTCAGTTGCCATTTTACCTACCAAAGACATACTCCTTGGGTAGGAGTAAATATAAAACGGCAAGACAAATATCATAACGATGCAAGAGATCTTTCAAAGAAAATTGAACGTGAATGAGGTCAAACATTTGAGAACACATCATAGTTAGACACCAGCTAATGATTTCTTAATCAATAAAAGAACTTGCAGGACATTGCAATATACTCCCGCCCAGATTGGATCTTTGTGATTTACCTGGCAACTGTACCTGTCCGAAGTTTGCGAGACGTCAACATTGAATTCCAATTGACCAGGGTTTGAAGCGAAGCCGCTATGCCACCATCATTAGAGAAAGTTCAATTGTGTTAAATTTGTCAGCCACGCTGACCTCTTTCTCAATCATTTGCAGTTTTTGAAATTTTTCTGAAGGTCAGCATGGCCGAATGGATAAGAACACACGTTCTTAAGCATAAGGTGTGCTGATGCCGAGGTATCTGGTTCAACCCTTACACCGATTAGTAGGACTAAAATGTTGACTTCTTATCCTTGACTTACGGACGTAAATTACAAGTACCTCAGAAGTCAGAGTGTGTTTGCCAGATGACGAAGGACACAGGTAACATTGAAAGCTAATCCACATGCAAAATTCAGCCCAGTGCTACCAGAAGTAGTGTGTATGTAGTATGCTTGAGTTCAAAGCGAGGGCCAAAAACAAAAACAAAAACCCAAAATATTCTTCAAGTTACATCAGAGTGAAAATCACAGAGATGAAGCTCAGACACAAACAATAACAAACATCGTACAAACTTCGCAAGACCAACTCCAGGACTCTCGTCAATGACGGCCACGCCCTGCCTGTCAGCAAAGTTCATGAACTCCTCCGCGTAGGGGTAGTGAGACGTCCGGATACAGTTGACCCCCAGCCATCTCAACATGTTAAAGTCTTTGGCGATCAGTGTGTAGTCCAGGCCTTTTCCACGAAACTTTAGAAAGAGAGCAATAGACTTTTGTTTCCTTACAAGCATTACAGATATTGGTGCGGTAGAGATGCCAACATAACTATCCGAGACCAAGAAATGATGTTATCAGAGAGACAGTGGGATCAACACTTTGTGCCACATATATTGAAAGACAGAAGATCAAATGGTTTAGCCATCTTGTTAGAATGCAACACCATCAACTACCAGCATCGACCCTACACCAAATAAGATCTGCTACAAGAGCAAGAGGACGCCTGAGAAGACAATGGATTGGCGACATCAAAGACATAGTACAGTCACACGGAATAACACTATCCAGTGCCACCCATCGGACGCTGCAGGGGCAACTATTCCTTCTCATGACTCTTGACGGCAAAAGCGGAAGACGACGACGACGACGACGACGATGATGATGATGATGATGATGATGATGATGATGATGATGTGGTAGAAATAATAACAGCGCTTGCTCTTGAACTTCCGCTACACCGCTGATTGATTGATTGATTGATTTAGAAACTGACATCACAGCATTCGGGGCATTCCCATATGCGCTCCGTCCCCGTCCTCAGCAGCCAGCGAAGAGTTCCAACACCAATAGTACCAGTAGCAATCTGATTATACGTCCGTCTCTCCTTTCCCCTGAGCGTCGAGCATCGGCCAGATCCCCTCGTCATTCCTCGCTGTCTCATTCTTGCCAGACCATGGTGATTCATTTGCTCCTCGCTACACTGCGTTGGACGTAACTGGTGACGTCTCGTTTAGAAAGCAACGGCAAACTACTGATTGCAACATTGCCTATAAAATCAATCTGAGGTTGATCACAACATCCTGCAAAGAACATTCAGCAAAGATGTTAGCATGTCATGGGAAATCAAGAGAGCCCATGTGGTAGAGTGTCTAGCATGCTGGCCTACTGACCCAGTAGTCCCGTGTGTAAATCCTCTATCAGATGGGTGTTTTAACATTGACCTCGGCTCCCGGATGGACCCAGGCTAATATTGGTATCAAGGCATGTCTTGGGAAGTACAAGAAGGTCCCGGTTAACGTCGACATCACGCTGACCTCTTTCTCAATCTTCACTTTAAGTGAAACGACGTATAGCGAAAGACTATTCCCCATAGAATTAAATGAAATACAATGTATTATGTAATGTTTATTTTTATGGTTGTTGAGAATTATTGGCTAAATACAGGTGGGATGGAGGGCGAGTGGTATAATTATTGGGACGTAGAGGCGTTAAGACCACGACTCACTCCAAAACTATCATCAGCACTACTAGTACTGCTCTCACCCGCTTTCTTAGCTAGATCTTCTTAGAGAGACTTGCTCACAGGCATATTCCGTTGGTTCTGGTCTTCAATCCAGACGGCCAATAGTGCTTCCATGTTCTCCATAAGAGTACTTCTGGTACGAATGATCTTGGAAGCACTCAAAGAGGTTACGTTTTTAGCATCCTCTTTGATTTTTTTCAGCATCTGCACTAATTGTCCTTACCTTGGTTGGAGGTAAACCATGGACTTTACAGATATCAACAGCCCGATCGCCAACATCAAAACGACGTAACACATCTAACTTCACTTCAAGAGTAACACGTTTCCTGGTTCTCTTACAGCTAGACACACTATCAGCACTTACTGTGCACTTTGAACTCATAATTATGGGTGATTGCACGATAAAATACCGGAAAAACGCACTGCACAAAATGTAAAATGGCGACGTTAACGCAGCATAGCAACAAAGGTGACGACTTTATAGCAGAACGTATCGACGTAAAGTGAAGTAATGTCCCATTGTGACAACAACGTTATAGCGAAACGACATAAACCGAAGCGACGTATAGCGGGCTCTTCCTGTACTCTCGGCCAGCAGGAACCTAGTGAGTTCGTTTCAGAGTTAGGCGTGCCCCATGCCTTCAAGCGGATTGCACGCAGTGAATAAACGGAAGAGCTGAGAACACTCGTGGAAAAAAAAGTCACTCAAGTGGAGGCCGTCAGAGGAACAGGACGAGTCGTAAGACGAGTTGGCGATGGCAAGCGATATTGCCGCCAGGGCGACTCTTGAGTGATAGATTATGTTGAGTGATAGAACATTGTAGAATATAACACATCGGGAATTATTTAATTATTTATAATGTAATTAACAGAGAGTTAACAGATTTATGGCAACGTCGCTTGCCATCACCAACTCAGCTTATGACCCGTCCTGTTTCTATGGCGGTCTCCACTGAGTGACTTTTTCCAAGTGTATTCTCAACTCTTTCGTTCAGTCACTGTGTGCAATCTGCTTGAAAGCATAGGGTACGCTCATCTCTGACATGAACTCACCAGGCTTCTGTCTACCAGATCATACATTAAATGATTCTTGGTCTATACAAACATGGTGCTAGCACCATTGGCCAAATGTACCTAAAATGTTGAAGAAGAAAAAAATTAAACTTGGGCCTCGTTCAACCGGCTCTCGTAGCCATGGTTGTAGTTGAGGTCAGTTGTTTTTCTGGTTTTCTTTATCACTTTTCTTCTTTTCATGTGGTGTTAAGCCTCTGCTGCTACAAACTCACTGCCCCTCTCGTCAGCAGGGGTCTCTGGCAAGCCGTTACATGTTTGCTGGTTTCTTGCTGTGCTTCCGTCTGTCAGTGATGGCTCATTGCACGTCTGCTGAAATTGTTTGGGTGCTAGTGCTTAGAAGGACTGATACTTGCCGCTGTCTACTCACTGATGTCTACTTGACGCTGTATCATGCGTTTCTTGTGTTTTACCTAAATACAGGGTGCTGTATTGTTTGTTCATTTATAACAAGTTGCTAAAGGCTGATACAAATGTGTATGAATCAATCCAGTTGAGACTGTTGGCATTTGACATTGTGTGTGAGAATAATACATATGATCACAGCCCAGTATTACAACTATATTTATAATACATATGATCACAGCCCAGTATTACAACTACATTTTACTATGATCACCCGAGTCTAGGACATACATCTGCATCTTCATGTTTAGATACTCCATGACAATAGAAAGGTTTGTCGTTGATCAGGAACTGGGTGCCGGACACCCTGACGGTTCGAATCCCAAACTGCTGGCGATAGACATCTTGTGCTATCTTGACCTAGAGGATTAAAAACATATAGTGATGTTGGAATGACAACCGTATATTGATTACAGAAATTATACGTAAACATCTAGTGCTATATTTACACAGAGGATAAACACATATAGTGATGTAGGAATGACAACTGTATATTGATTACAGAAATTATACGTGGACATCTTATGCTTTCTTTACCTAGAGGATAAAAACATATAGTGATGTAGGAATGACAACTGTATATTGATTACAGAAATTATACGTAGACATCTGCTGTTATTTTTACCTAGAGGACGTAAATGTATAGTTATGTAGGCATGACAACCGTATATTGATTACATAAATTATACATAGACATCTTCCGCCATCTTTAGCTAGAGGAAATAAACATACAGTGATGTGGGAATCACAACCATTAGCATGTGATATCTTGGTGCAGATGAACACGGTAACATTATAAGGGCAGTTTAAAAATGGTTGTCCCACTTTTGACATACACCAAAGAGGAGCACAGCGTTCTGTTATCCGTTTTTTTTTAAAAATCAGTGAAGGGCCGAAACCTATAGAAATTCATCTGCGAATGAAGGCCCCTCTTCCTGGAGTGTAGGGATTATGTTGTTATTTCGACACAATTACACTCACCGTCCTGATTTTCCATACCAAGGTGATTACATACAATATTACTAGCTATATCAAGGTAATTACATACAGTATTGCTAGCCATACCAAGGTGATTACATACAGCCCTGTTGCACTCCAATACCTTGTTGGACAGAATCAACAGAGAAACACCTGCTTACTTCCAGCGTATACAAGTAGCCAACAGAAGAGCTGCTCAACCCGTACGGCCACCAGAGATGTGGGGACGTGACAGACAGCACGTCGGACAGTTTGTTGCTGGAGGCCACCACGCTTTTGTTGGCATTCAGGATATGGACCTGAACAGCTGAAGCCGCCCCACCTGTTGCCACTACTGTATAATAGACCATTCCTGGGGATCCAATGTACGATGGTAAGTCTAACAAAAGTTAAAGTAAAGTAAAGGTGAAGTAAATGTAAAGGTGATGTAAATGTAAAGTAAAGGTAAAGTTTAAGAAAAGGTAAAGGTGAAGTAAATGTGAGGTACAGATAAAGTAAAGGTAAAGATGAAGAATATGTAAAGGTAAAGCAAAGGCAAAGCAAAGGTAAAGTAAAGGTATACAACAGTTGTGTTCTGATACTGTGCGTGTGTGTTTGTGTGTGTGTTTATGTGTGTGTAAGAGAGAGAGAGAGAGAGAGAGAGAGAGAGAGGGGGGGGGGAAGGCGGACAGAAAGAGACATACAGACGTACAGTCAGGCAGACTTACACAGAGAAAAAAGACTGACAGACAGTCAGACAGACACACTGAAAGTCACACAGACAGAACATTGGTGAGAGAAACAGGAGTATGCCCAAAACAACACTACAATCTACAGACTTACTTACACTGACACTCAGACACTAACATACTGATACTGACATACTGACTGTGGCGTGAAGAAAATATAAAAATGTTTAGGGGAATTCCCGGGAGGAATGGCTTACGAAATTCTTCTTAACCCGCCATCATTAGAAAACCTGACAACAGCTCACGAACCTCCACGAGTGGAACAAAGACAGATAAGTGAAATATCCCAACTCTAAAGACAGATGTATACAGATAATAGGCTGTCCTATGGAAGGCGTGGAGAGTTCTTAGAATTTACCGTGGACAAAGAGGAGTATACTCAACTCTGTGAATAAAGTTTGCCCCCGAGAGTTCTCCCAGCCACCTGTTACTCACGCTACAAATAATAAACAGTGTTTGCTATATCAACTGTAATAAACAAAATGCTGAACAAAATCAACAAGGAATAGACTTGAACCCGTGTTCTAAATTAACAAATATATTGTGGCAAATATATGGAGGAAACACCCAAAATAAACATGAATTAGGAACAAGATTTGTCATCAAAAAAGTGTTATGGGGGAACGTTTTTAAACTTTAAAGCTGTTAATGACAGGATTAGTAAATTACGAATAAAAGGTAAATGGAAAAAATATAACGATGATTAATGTACATGCACATACTGAAGAGAAAGAAGATGATATTAAAGAAGCTCCAACATCATAAGGGAAGAAATACACACTAGAATCAACTCTGGAAATAAGATATACTATGCACTACAACATCTACTAAAATCAAATGCGCTATCTCGTAACACCAAAATCACAATATACAAAACACTGATCAGACCAGTTGTGCTGTATGGTTCTGAAACCTGGAGTACAACGAAAGGAGATCGTAGACCCCGAGGTAGACCAAGAAGACGGTGGAGAGATAATACATATACAGACTTACAAGCACTTGGAATCAACGACTGGCAAGAGAGGGTCCACCAAAGAGACGAATGGAGACGGATTGTATCTGCAGCAAAGAACCTCAATGGCTCGGAACGCTGAAGAAGAAGATTATGGCAAATGTTGAGGTTACGGGAAGATCTGTGATCTTTTGATGAAAACAAAAACAAAACACAAAAATACATTCTACACGCACGTTTCAAACAACATGAACAATCATTCCAATATCAGATCACGAAAATCTAATTTCATCAAATAAAAAATTTACAATTGTTCTCAACCACAAATATATGTAAAGTTCTTTCTTTAAATCCAGTGAATGAGTAGGTTCACAAAACACTTGTATTCTAACTAAGATGTATCAGTGTCTATTGCCGGTAGGCATTAGAGAAAGTTCCTACAATGTCTCTGCTTTAAAAATACTTCGTCTTCAACTAATGAACAGGATCAGCAAAAATTCCCTGGGTGAAAATACTCTGGTGTTTCTTTAATAAACAGTCAATTTTCATGGGGTACTATCATGGATATGAATGGTAAATATACTGTACTAGACCACTTAACTTTAGATGAAGATGCTTTGACGTTGGAGAGGTCGGGTGGTTATTCCATATAGCGAGGATCCACTCTTTGGGCTGTCCAAAAGGCAAATTCCTCCAGTCGTCAGATATGATGAAGAAGTAGACCGTCTCATGGAAAATGTTCATGGTTCCGAACAACTCAACAGTCATCAGCAGACCAAGTAAGTGAGACCAAAATTTGTGATGTAGAAATAACCTCAAATCATCAGATATCATGAAGAAGACCGTCCCATGGTATATGTTCATGGTTGCGAACAACTCAACAGCCATCAGCAGACCAAGTAAGTGAGACCAAGTTCATAATGCAAAAATAAGCACACACACAAAAAAAAAAAAACAGTCCACCCAGTTCTGGCGATATAAATATAAATACCAACCGCTATGCATTTGAAATAAACCCAAATGTCATGATAAAATGATGCTATCATGATAAGATGAAAACATCAAGAAGAGATAAGGGATGTCATGTTGAGATAAATACATCAGGATGAAAATAAAGTTGTCATAATGAGATAAAGACGTCATGATGAGACAAAACGTCATGGTGAGATAATGACATCATGTTGAGATAAAGACCTCATGGTGAGACCAAACGTCATCATGTTGAAAAAAAAAAAAAACGTCATCATGTTGAGGCAACACGTAATGATGAGATAATGACGTCACGGTAAGACAAAACGTCAATGATAAGATAATGACGTCATGTTGGGACAAACGTCATGATGAATTCGCATCATCTCATGTCATGTCTGCAACTCCTACAAAGTACCAATTAATGTACTTTTAATGAAGTGCCTTTATCATCTTCATAATCATAACTCATGCCATCTACTGTGGTTACAATCAAACATATATCTCCCAGCAGTCATGGAAAATAGCAATGAACCAACATTCACATGTGACACATTCATAAACGAAACAACACACAGATCTTTTCATGAAATAATGAACATAATAAATATTGAGAGAATCATAATATATATATATATATATATATATATATATATATATATATATATATATATATATATATATATATATATATATATATATATTACTTAAAAATAAGTGCAGATGAGCAGCACCCTCTGCATGACGCTGTATTCAGAGAAAAGGGTGACAGGCTAAAGAGGGGCAAATCATGGATGGGTCGGGCGGAAGATGTCGTCGGACAGGTCTGCAGTCTTACCAGTATCAACCCCGGCAAGGAATGGGTGCCGATGCCTCCAGCTTTTAAGTGTACCTTCTCCTGCATTATCACACTCGACAGACGGTGCAGAGAGCAGAACCCTGCCGCTGTCAATGCAGAGGTTAACGCGCTCATCTATGATCACTCAGATAGCCCCGAAGTGCTCATCTATACAGGTGGATCTGTTGTAAAGCAGCAGAGAAGTGCGTGGGCATTTACAGCCCGCTCAGCGGGCCGAACCGTTCAAGAATCCAGTGGTGCCCACTCCATGACCACGAGCAGCATGACGATGGAGGTGATGGCAGTTACACAGGCTTTCATATGGCTGGAATCACAGCATTATACCAACGTGTGTGTACTAAGTGATTCAATGAGCATGATTCAGAAGGTCGAAGCTGGATCTGTACGTAGACAGTGGACTGAGTCGCTGCGGAAGTCTGTTGTCCGCAAAGTCACCTTCATCTTCGTCCCGGGACATGCGGGAGTCGAGGGAAATGAACGAGCTGATAAATTGGCTGGCTCTGCACCCCCTGTAGATGGCCAGCCCATGGATCGTGCCGATGTTATTAACGCCCTTAAAGATATGGCGAGAACAGAGGATTTTGACGCCAGTGATTCCACATCGCTTTCCAGGATGAAAGACCTGGGAGTAAGAATCGGCACAGCCAGACGCGAGAGGTACATCGGGAAAACAAAGCGCCTCGTCAACCAACACAGAACTGGCACTATTAGCCACCGGACGCTGATGCATATGCTGGGGGGAGGATCTGAGCACCTATGGACATGTCCGGAGTGCAACGAAGATACCCCAACTGATAACTAACTAACTAATAAAATATATATTCATCTATCTCATAATATCAAAAAGGATTCGAACACCTGGACGTAAATGCCGTCCCATCTGTCTCCGTCGAGCAGGCTTTAAAGACGTGATTCGAAATCTTGTCCCTTTCGCAAGCGCCACAGTTGCACTAGAAATTCAGTAACGAACTGCATTATGGCATTCACTCAGAAAGCATTTGGCAGAATACTGAACGCTAATTCCGTCAGGACATTAACAGCAACGAAACAATGCTGGCCTTAAGTGCAACATCCTGCAAAATGATGCATTATATATATATATATATATATATATATATATATATATATATATATATATATATATCATTGGCACCTTGCCGTCTTGACAGACGATAGTTTGTGCTTTAAAAAGGCATAATAACTTTTAACTATGGCGGTAGCGAGTGTGACTGATAAGGCCAATTTGCGCTGTAAATGTCCGTTCACAGTGGGTGCATGTGAACACGTGGTCATTTCCACCATCATGCACCATCTTACGTCTCAAACGCTTGGTGTGTGACTTTTCTGCAATAATTTTCTCCTTTGACTTTATTCCATTTCTGATATTTGCCCTCCATGCAACACGTTCAGCGGCGACTTGCTCCCAATGTGCATTATCAATGCCTGTATCAATCATGTCCCGCTTACACACATCTTTGTATCGTAGTAGAGGCCGACCCTGAGATCTCTTACCCATCTGTAATTCACCAAAAAGGATATCCTTTGGTATTCTACCATCATCCATCCTCCTAAGATGTCCTATCCATCTAAGTCTACGAAGACTGAGCATGGAATAAACTGTCACACAACCTGATCTTTCCAATACTTCAGTATTTGTGATTTTGTCTTGCCACTTAATACCAAGAATTCTTCGCAGACACCGCATATGAAAGCTGTTTAAATTGTTCTCTTGGTGTGAGTAAGTTGTCCAGGTTTCACTGCCATAGAGAAGAGTACTAAGGACACAGGCTTGATAGACAAGGACTTTTGTTTTGGCAGTAAGCTTCCTATTCTCCCAGACTCTTTTTCTTAACCTGTTCATTGTTGTTGCTGCCCTACCAATCCGGATGTTGATTTCCTGATCTAGGGATAATTTGCTATTTACCACTGATCCTAGATATGTAAAATGGTCTACTATCTCTAGTTCGGCGTCGTCAATAAAGATTGATGGTACCCCATGTGCACCTTGTGACATAATCTGTGTCTTCTTTTTGCTAATTGTTAAACCAAATTCAGAACAAGCATTGGAGAATGCAGATAGTAGACATTGCAATTCTTCCTCAGAGTGGGTCGTAACTGCAGCATCATCTGCAAAAAGCAACTCTCTGATCAGTACCCTCCTAATTTTGGTCTTGGCCTTCAATCTCTGAGCATTGTAGAGGCCGCCATCTGAGCGTGAGTGAATGTATATACCACCATCCTGATCACGAAATGCATATTTCAGTAGAAGTGAAAAGTATATTCCAAAGAGGGTGGGAGCTAGTACACAACCTTGCTTAACTCCACTCTTGATTTCAAATTCTTCAGAAGTTGCACCATAAAACTTGATTTTACCCTTCATGCCTGTGTGGAACGATTCCACAATGGACAGAAGAGTTGGTGGGCAGCCAATCTTCTTTAGTGCCTTGAACAAACCCTCACGACTGACCAAATCAAATGCCTTTGTGAGGTCGATGAAGGCAATAAACAGTGGTTGATTCTGTTCACGGCATTTTTCTTGCATTTGTCGCAATGAGAATATCATATCAGTGGTAGACCGGTTCTGTCGAAAGCCACACTGTGATTCGGGGTAGACTTGATCTCCTAGGACTTGAAGTCTGCGCAGAACAATTCTGGCAAATACTTTTCCAACAATACACAGAAGTGAGATACCCCTATAGTTGTTGCAGTCGCTCCGATCGCCCTTGTTCTTGTACAGTGTTATGATGCTTGAATCTTTGAAATCCCGTGGGACTTGTCCTTCACGCCAGCATAGCTCTATTAGCTGGTGGATCTGTATAGTGAGTGTGTCTTGCCCACTCCTGATAACCTCTATTGGAATCCCATCCTTACCTGGAGCCTTGCCAGATGCAAGTTCATTTATAGCACACTTAACTTCTGTTATGGTGGGAAGTGTGTCCAGGTGGTCAAGAGTTGGTAGAGCCTCTATGGCGTTGAGGGCATTATCCGCTAGTTTGGTCTCACTTGAGTAAAGCTCCAAATAGTGCTCTACCCATCTGTCCATCTGCTGTTTCTTATCAGTGATGACTTCTCCAGTCAAGGTTTTCAATGGTGCACTTCTTTTGATCACTGGACCACAGGCTTTCTTTATTCCTTCATACATGCTTCTTATGTCTCCCTTATCACTTGCGATTTGAATGGACTCACATAACTTGATCCAATAATCATTTGCACACTGCCTGGCAGCCTTTTGCACATCCTTCCTAGCTTGCCTTAGCTCACTCAGAGTGTTACGCGTTGGTCTTTCCTTGTTTCTTAAGAGAGCTTTCTTCTTCTTATCAATCAAGGGCTGCAGAGTCTCGCTGTTGGCCGCAAACCAGTCCTGCCTCTTATGATCCACAGTGCCGTAAACCCTTACGGCAGTTTTACAAAGAGTTTCCTTAATTTGACCCCACTTTTCATTTACTGTACAATTTTCTGGTGTATCAGTGAAAGCGTCTTCAAGTTGCTGTTGAAACTGAAAGCACTTTTCAGGATCATGAGTGTTAATAATATTAATCCTGGGGCTAGATTTGTGTTTAGCTGTGTAGATTCTCTTTGGTCTCAGTTTAACCCTTGCAACAACCAAAGAATGATCCGTATCACAGTCAGCACTGTGGTAACTACGAGTCAATGATATATGGTTCGGATGTTGTCTCCGTGTGATGATGAAGTCCAGCTGGTGCCAATGGCCGGATCTTGGATGTTTCCATGTGACCTTATGCATCTCTTTTGTTTTAAAAAAAGAGTTTGTAATACATAGGTCATTACTGGTGCAATGCTCCAGCAGCCTTTGCCCATTTTCATTCATGCGACCGATGTTGTATTTTCCAAGGCACACTGGCCATGAACTTGAGTCCTTGCCCACACGAGCATTGAAATCACCGAGCATATAAATGTAGTCGGATTTTGGAACTGCCTTGATCACAGAGTCTAACTCCTCATAGAACAAATCCTTCACATCATCAGAGGAATCGAGTGTCGGTGCATATGCAGTAATAATGGTGGCAAACCCACAAGAGGTTGCCAAGCGCAGGGATAATAGTCTTTCATTTCCTCCTGCTGGAATTTCAATCATTCCCAGTAGCGAATTCTTCACTGCAAAGCCCACACCGTGTTGCCTTTTTTCTGCCTGCCCTTTACCCTTCCAGAAAAAGGTGTAGTTGTTTTCCCTGAGTGACCCTTCCTCGGCGAGGCGAGTCTCCTGCAGGCCAGCAATATCAATGTTAAGACGATTGAGTTCAGCATCAATCACAGCCGTTTTTCTCACATCGTCAATATTGGTCAAGTCAGTGGAAAATCCTGGACACATGGTTCTCACGTTCCAGGTTGCAAGCCGTAGCTTGAGGTTTCTATTTATATTTTTGTTTGTACCTGGTGCATTGGTTTTACAGCCTGCGATTCAGATTTTGTCCTAGCCCCAAGCACCCATTGAAGCAGGCAGGCTGTGGCGGATCAGCACCCAATTGGCTGGGGGCTGCCCAGCTTGAGGCGGGCGGTAGCTGATCAGTGACACCTATAGGTGTCTCCCACCGTCAGAGGCAACGCGTGGCGCCCCATGTCTACGCCAACTGACAAGGACTTATAACCCGTAACAGTTGCCTCTCGCTTTGATTCCGAGACCAGTTAAGACCAGGGATGGAGTTATTGCCTCTCCATAGCACAAAGCCTGGGCTAAAATATAGAGATCATGTGTTGCCCATGCAGCATGATCCCTCTCTCGGCCTGCCTAGTTCACTCCAGAGGAAAGGTAACACCCCTACATCTGGAACAAGACAAGTATATATATATATATATATATATATATATATATATATATATATATATATATATATATATATATATATATATATATATATATATATATATATATATATCGTTCTTTTCCATATGAGCAATAATTTCAGACCAAAGAACATTGCATTCACTCTCATATTCTCATATTATATTCAAGAAAAGATGTAAAAATTGGGAATCCCATTGGATAAGTGCACAATCGTTTAAGACACAAATTCTTAAGAGCACTCCACAGCATGAAGAAGAATTCTTATGGAAGGCATTTATCGAGAACAATTTTCGCAACACATGATGAGCACTTACAGTGAATAATTTCTATAGCATAAGAAATTATGTTTAATGATGTGCATGCATAGCAAAATGGCACTCCCATAGCATATAGAAATATCCTTGACAAGAGATGGAATCTAAGCATGGAAAAATCATCAGTGGGCTAGTTGCCTGAGTCTTTTCAAAAAGCGAGAAATCTGGTTATTTTCTCAATGAAATGTTAACTTTCACAGCTGCAAAATCTCACATCCAAACAACATGTTACCTTCATTACATTTGCATCTGGTATTGTCAGACTATGTTAGGTAGGGGTGAACTTACCTCCGAAGAGAACACATGAACAAGAAACGAAATAAATAAATAAATAAATACATACATAAATAAATCTCAAAAATATGGAGAATTCTTGAAAACGGTGTGTCCCTCAGTTAGCCCATGGCCAAAATGACCCTCTACGATTCTGCCGGTAAATTTCCAGACTTGGCGACGCTAAGCTCAGGGCGGTCAACTCACTGCATTTGCAAAGCCAAGCTGTGCTAACATTTTTGACACGTTTCCAGAATATTCCATTCTAAAAATATCGATGATAAAATTCAGTACAGAGCTCCGTATGCTCAAACTTACAGAAATACTGTGGTGAACAATGATAGAAATATCATACTGACACTGACAAAACTGGCGCCATCACCTTTGCCTGCATCCAAATTGGTCAGAATGGTGATGTCATCGATGTATGTTTGTGGTGTTGTGTAGAGG
This sequence comes from Cepaea hortensis, assembly GCA_963921405.1. Classification (NCBI taxonomy): domain Eukaryota; kingdom Metazoa; phylum Mollusca; class Gastropoda; order Stylommatophora; family Helicidae; genus Cepaea; species Cepaea hortensis. The sequence goes on from OY992876.1 coordinate 428,396,791, forward strand.
TACACATGGCGATGTATTCCAGCATAGTTGAAGAAATCCATCTGCAAACCCTGGACAAAGTAGCCTGCAGGGTATCTAGAAGAAATGAAGTAATCATGAGTCAGAAAACCATAATCTAGATCAAGTAGCACACAACCACACAGACAATCAACAATTGTTACAGGTACACAACTACACAGGCAATCAACAATTGTTACAGGCACACATCTACACGGACAATCAATAATTGTTACAGGCACACATCTACACGGACAATCAACAATTGTTACTGACACACATCTACACAGACAATCAACAATTGTTACAGGCACACATCTACACGGACAATCAACAATTGTTACTGACACACATCTACACAGACAATCAACAATTGTTACAGGCACATGTCTACACAGACAATCAACAATTGTTACAGGCACACATCTACACAATCAACAATTGTTACAGGCACACATCTACACAGACAATCAACAAATGTTACAGGCACACATCTACAGAGACAATCAACAATTGTTACAGGCACACAACTACACAGACAATCAGCAATTGTTACAGACACAAGAGAGCAGACGGGCACAGAAGTGCAAAAAGATACAACAGTACAGGCAGACAGACAAAGGTGCCTTCGGACAGAGAGAGGTTCAGACAGACAAAGTGTAGGCAGACATGCAGAGGTCCAGACAGACAAAGGTACAGGCAGACAAACAGAGGTTCAGACAGACAAAGGTGCAGACAGGCAGGCAGAGGTTCACATAGACTAAGGTGCAGGCAGACAGAGGTGCAGGCAGACAGACAGAGGTTCAAATAAAGGTGCAGACAGACAGAGGTGCAGGCAGACAGACAGAGGTTCAGGCAAAGGTGCAGGCAGGCAGACAGAGGTTCAGACAGACAAAGGTGCAGGCAGACAGAGGAACAGTCAGACACAGTGGCACAGACAGTCACAGAGATACAGACATACAAAGAAGTGCAGACAGACAGGAGCCAGTCTTGCATGCCTATCTACAAGAATTAACAAGAAAACACATATGTTAGCTGAAATATAGAATAGGAAAAATAACATGGGCAAACAACACTACACTCTGTCAGATGCATGTTAAGACCAGAAAGAACATCATAGATGGACAGATATTGCCTTTGCATTTCAGACGTGTACAGCTGTGGGAGGCAGGAGGATTTAAAAGAGAGGTCTAGTTCATCCCTGCCTATTCTTACACACGTGTGTGAAACAGGCAGACACTGACATACTAATATACTGACAGACAGGAAAATAGGCCGGCAGACAGACAAGCAGAAAGACAGGCAGGCAGGTAGACAGGCAGATAGACAGAGTGTGTGTAAATGCCATGCTGTATGATCTCACGGAAGCCCTGGCAAAAGCATGGGCATAAACTTCTGCTAACAGCAGATCCTGTGCCACAAGCCAAGATTAACTTACTTTGACGTGTCCTTCTGAAAGACAATCTTGCCTGGCGGGAGAGTTGTGGGTGTCAGGGTGTTGTTGACGGCCACCGTCACATAGTTGTGGCTGTCGAACTTCAGGAAGCTGTGAATCTCTGCTTCAAATGGAAGATGACCTCCCTCGTGCTGGACCACCTGGTGTCCATTGACCCACTGCAAGTAAAGATTGGGTGTGAGGGTTACATGTGTTGTTTGGGAGAAGATGAAAGATAGTGTTTGTTGTACCCAGGCGGGATATTTTATGAAAGATAGTGTTTGTTGTACCCAGGCGGGAGAAGATGAAAGATAGTGTTTGTTGTACCCAGGCGGGAGAAGATGAAAGATAGTGTTTGTTGTACCCAGGCGGGAGAAGATGAAAGATAGTGTTTGTTGTACCCAGGCGGGAGAAGATGAAAGATAGTGTTTGTTGTACCCAGGCGGGATATTTTATGAAAGATAGTGTTTGTTGTACCCAGGCGGGAGAAGATGAAAGATAGTGTTTGTTGTACCCAGGCGGGAGAAGATGAAAGATAGTGTTTGTTGTACCCAGGCGGGATATTTTATGAAAGATAGTGTTTGTTGTACCCAGGCGGGAGAAGATGAAAGATAGTGTTTGTTGTACCCAGGCGGGAGAAGATGAAAGATAGTGTTTTTTGTACCCAGGCGGGAGAAGATGAAAGATAGTGTTTGTTGTACCCAGGCGGGATATTTTATGAAAGATAGTGTTTGTTGTACTCAGGCGGGAGACGATAAAAGATAAGTGTTTGTTGTACCCAGGCGGGAGACGATGAAAGATAATGTTTGTTGTACTCAGGCTGGAGAAGATGGAAGATAGTGTTTGTTGTTTCAAGGTGGGAGACGATGAAATATATTTTTGTTGAAACCAGGCGAGAGAAGATGAAAGATAGTGTTTGTTGTACCCAGGCGGGAGGCCTGTTGGGGAATGAGGCTGCTGGCACTCTTGCTAGAGTTAGAGTGAGTGAAGTTGGGGATTTTTACATGTGTGTCTTCAGTAGATTGTAGACACATGGATCTTATCCGAAACATAGAGAATGAGGTTGAGAATCTTGACACGTGTGTCTTCAGAATACTGGTTCGAGTTTCTTTGGTAGAAAGAAGGACAATTATGAAGGTTCTAAAATACCCCAATACTAAGGCACTGACGAATGAAATATACATGAGAAACAATCGATGAATTGGTCACATAACAAAATTATAATAGCCTAACTAAATCTACTGATTCCATAGACAGTAAGCAAGTAAGTAGAGAAACCTTATACAAGGCCCATTGTGATGGACCGATATTTGTATAGACCAATCGGTACTTCATGGGTGATGTGGTTTCATACATACTATGTCACATATTGTAATATATTGTCGCCAATTCTATTCCTTACTTCAGTCAAAAACATGTTACAATTTGATTTCAAACTGACATCTGTAGCCACAAAGGCCAAATCTCCTACATTGTTTCACTTAATGTTAAATTACTATTCTCTTCTTTTTTTTTTTAATTGACAAATGTGTACAACTACTGACAACACAGGTGTAAAACCACTGACAACAAAGGTGTACAACCACTGACAACACATGTGTACAACCACTGACAACAAAGGTGTACAACCACTGACAATACAGGTGTACAACCACTGACAACACATGTGTACAACCATTGACAACAAAGGTGTACAACCACTGACAATACAGGTGTACAACCACTGACAACACATGTGTACAACCACTGAAAACACAGGTGTACAACCACTGACAACACAGGTGTGCAACCACTGACAACAAAGATGTACAACTACTGACATAAAAAGACCCTCACCACAACAGCATTGTAATGGACACTGTCAAATCGCAGAACTATTCGACGGGTTGTGGCCCAGTCTGAAGCGACGTAGAACTCCCGGTCATACCACACCCACCCAACAAAGTCGCGGAGATGTCTGTCCTCTGTGATGTCGTTGTAGCTGGATGGTACGGGCATGTCGATGACTGGCCCTGTCTGCATGTAGAGATATCACACAATATTTCATCAATATTAGTACAATACTTCTGTATGAATGTAGAGATATCATACAATATTTCATCATTATTAGTACAATACTACTGTCTGGGTGTAGAGATCCTATACAGTGAAAATAGATTAAATTTATAATATATGAGAGGAATCACCATTGGGGGACGTAACATCAATAACGTTAGATATGCGGATGACACAGTATTGATTGCAGAGAATGAGCAGGATCTGCAACATTTAGTAGATGTGATTGTTGCACAGAGTGAGCAACTAGGGTTAGAATTAAATTGTAAGAAGACACAGATTGTGGCCGTCACTAAGAAGACAGAAATACCACAATGTAATATATAAGTAAATTGGAATATTCTTAAACAAGTGAATCAGTACAATTATCTCGGAACGGTCATAACATCGAATGAGAGATGCCTTGAAGAGTTTAGAACAAGAATCGCCATGGCGAAGGTAACCTTTTGCAAGACGGAAGACATACTGACCAATAAAATGATGGCATTTGCAACGAGAAAAAGAGTGTCGAAGTGCTACATAGAACCTGTATATTTTTGTGGATGTGAAGCGTGGACATTGAGCAGACAAGCTGAAAAACATATAATGGCTGTAGACATGTGGTTTCTGAGAAAAATGCAAAGAATACCATGCGACAGACAGAAAAACCAATGACATAGTTCTACTAGAAACAAATGAACATCGTAAACTGATTAGAGAAATTATACGTAGACATTCAACATTTTTCGTCATGTTATGAGAAGAAATAAATTGGAGAACTTGGTGACAACTGGCAAGATTGGGGGGAAAATAATAAGGGAAAGACGGAGAAGTAAATACCTGGATGGCTTGGCCCCATGGCATGGTCAAGACAAGAACACAGAGCTGATCCTCGGTTCTGGTGATTGAGTGAGATAGCGAAAAATGACCGCCCAAAGGGTATCAGCATAGCACATGATGATGATGATGATGATGATGATGATGATGATGATGATGATGATGATGATGATGATGATGATGATGATGATGATGATGATTGTAGAGATATCACACAACATTTCATCAATATTAGTACAGTAATACGGCGAACAGTTAAGAGTATTGCTTTGCTGATCCAGCAGCTTCTGCAGCTTGTCTTGTTCCAAACGTATTGGTGTTACCTTTCCTATGGAGTAATCTAGGCAGGCCGAGAGAGGAATCATGCTGCATGGGCAACACATGATCTCTACAATTCAGTCCAGGCTTTGCGCTATGGAGAGATACAACTCCATCCTGATCTCCGCCATGGTTGTAGTTTTTCCTTCTTGATGCACAATGTAACAAACTACCGCCTATCAAAACGGCCAGTTGCCAATCATATTTATAAATAAGTTAGTTGCATATTCTTTACAGGACGCAGCAGTCAACCCCAGCATTTTGGGATGTTTGTGATTTCTTGGCAAGTTTTCAGTAGTTTGCCATTGCTTTCTGAACGACCGGCACTCATGCCATTTTACCAAAATTAACGCAAGGCCGTCTGCTGCCAAATCGCCCGAAGCTGTGTGTCGAACGCGGTATGCGGGATTACGAATTATATTTATAACAAAATTAAATTATTTATGTTGTGTGCCGGCTTTCTTTGTTTAAAACAAAAATATTACGACCACATCATGATACAAGTACACATGAAATCAGTTAATAACTTGTATTTTATTTCTTTTTCACCACAAGAAAATAACCGTTGTCCATATTTCGCACTAAACTAACTATATAAGAAAACAAGTCGCTTAAAAGTCGACAGGGTCGACTTCATTGCACCGGGTTCTATCCCATATGGCTCGGTCTCTTTCCGCAGCGCGGACAGCGTCGCACAAAGCACGAACACCGCAGCTCTAGCGACGACCCACAGGAGTCTCCTAATAAATTTAACTCGTGAACTGAAGGACGCGGCCCGGAATCGAACCCACAACCTTTGGAGCCCGAGTCAGAAGGCTTGACCACTTCGCCACGGAGACTCCGCTAAAGTATAAGAAGCCTTGCCTGGTACAAGCGAGCCTCCCACCATCTCTCAGCGAAACCTTGATTCCTTGTCGAGGAATAATCCGCGCGAAAATGCCAAAATCCGTCCAGAAGTTTCAACTGCCTCGTTTCACTGTCTTGAGGATACAACATGCCAACTCCACAGTCTGCATGGTGGACGTACAAGAAGAGTATGACAATTAGCGTGAAGAACTGCATCATTGCCCAACTGTGACCAGATCGGAGAACATCGACAACGCTTTTGGTCTTGTCTAAATCACAGGGGCTGCTAGCAGACGACAAACTGATCACGTGGCTTCTGTCACATGATGTTGTGTACCCTGCGACACGAAGCCGTAAACAATAGAAAACAGTCAAGCAAATTTCGTGTTACATCAATTACTCCATATCTTGAGTATCTAAAATTACATTTCACCCCTATTTAAACTAAATTATCCGTCGTGTAAGCGCAAATGATATCAATAATGATAAACAACCACTTGTTTTGAAAAGACAACCTTTGAACTACCAAACTAAAACACCGTTTGGGTGTAACAAGGTAACAATAATAGTTAATACTCTCAAGTGGGCTGAATGGTTTGGCATGGACTACGTTCGGCTCTGACTCGTACTAACTTGGGTCACTTTACGGTTTAGATTGTGTGGATTTAACAGAAAATAAATCAAGAAAAGGATGTGTAACATCATGATCTAATGGGTCGGACCTCTAGCTTTCTCAGACAAGGGCGAAAAATGTGTGTGCTCGTTTAAAATAGTCTGTTGTTGGAAACCGAAAAGAGCAGTGCAATTAGGACGCAGTCCTTGCTAAATTTAGTAAAATTATCCATAAACAGAATATATATAGTTTGTGTGATTCTGGTATATACAATTATGGCTCATCGCTGGCACTACGGAAATAATGCACTGAAGATTCTCCTTGCGTGGCATATGGGATGAGACTATACTCTTTAGCACCCACGGAGATCATCATCAACATCATCCTGAAGCACGTCTTTTCACAATGTCGCTCTCATCACGGTCATACCGTATGCTGATATCGAGGTCGCGGGTTCAACCCTTACACCGGTCAGTTAAACTAAAATGTTGACTTCTCGTCCTTGACTAGGGGACATAAATTACAAGTACCTCATAAGTCGGAGTGCGTTTGCCTGATGGCGAGGGGCACTAGTAATAGGGAAAGCTCATCCACACACTTTAGACTTGTAAAAAACATATTGGAAACAACAAGCTGCCATCAAAATTGATAACGATGTAGGTCAATATCAGCCTATTAAAAGAGGTGTGAGATAGGGATGTGTAATGTCTCCAGATTTTTTTTCCCTTTACAGTGAAAATATATTCAGAAATATAATAGATATGGAAGGAATCAACATTGGGGGAAGATACATCAATAACATTAGATATGCATATGATACAGTATTGATTGCAGACAATGAACAGGACCTGCAACATTTAGTAGATGCGGTTGGTGCACACAGTGAACAACTAAGGTTAGAATTGAATTGTAAGAAGACACAGATTATGGTCGTCACTGGGAAGAAGGAAATACCACAATGTGATATACGAGTAGATGGGCATATTTTTAAACAAGTGAATCGATACTGTTATCTCGGCACAGTCATAACATCTGATGGGAGATGCCTTGAAGAGATTAGAACAAGAATTGCCATTGCGAAGGTAGCCTTTTGCAAGATGAAAAACATACTGACCAATAAAATTCAATTGAAACGAGAAAAAGAGTGTTGAGGTGCTACATAGAACCTGTGCTTTTGTATGGATGTGAAGCGTGGACAATAAGCAGTCAAGCTGAAAAACAGCTGGTGGCTGTGGAAATGTGGTTTCTGAGGAAAATGCAAAGAATACCATGGACGGACAGAAAAACCAATGAACAAGTCCTTCAAGAGACAATTGAAGATCGTAAACTGATTAGAGTCATTAGGCGTAGACAGTCAAAATTGTTTGGGCATGTTATGAGAAGAAGTGACTTGGAGAACTTGGTGACAACTGGCAAGATCGAAGGGAAGAGACCAAGGGGAAGACCTAGAAGTAAATACCTGGATGGATTGGCCACATGGCATTGTCGAGATAGGAACACGGAGCTGATCCACGACTCTGGTGATCGAGTGAGATGGCAGAACATGACCGCCCACGCTTACCGGCATGGCACATGATGGATGGAATCCACACACAAACATCAGTTCAGTGAAACTGTACTTCTAATCCAATCCTCTACAGAAGACATAGCAAAGAGATCATGAACCGCATCTATCATCATTAGGTGGTATGATCTTTCATCCGAAATCAAGATCACTATCATCATCATCCAAAGCATCATGACATCATCATCAGAAGAAGAGGTGGGGGAGGAAGAAGAGTAAGCAGAATTCAATAACAACATCAGTAACCTGCAGAGCCGGCTCTGTGTCGAAGGTTTACGGACTCAGTTCGTAATTCCGCATATTTCGTTCGGATCACAGCTGCTGGCGATTTGGCAGCAGATCGCCTTACTTTGGTTTTCATACCATGGGATGCATGCCGTCGTTCAGAAAGCAATGGCAAACATATTGCCAAAATTTTCAAACAGCCAAATAGTCTGAGATTGTCTGCGACGCCCAGTAAAGGGTATGCAAATAACGGCACTTCGTTTTTAATTCACCGCAAACATACTGCGTAGTTATTTTTAGCACTGACATAGATCTGGTGGAAACGTCGATTTTCAGAATAGGGATATCAGGATTCACTTCGTGGTCGATCGACAAGTATGTTTGCAGCAAGATGTACCCAAAACCGCATATCATTGTCTTCGCAAACTGTTCCCCAGACAAACTAAAGATACGCGCAAACAGATGGAACATACACAGGATAAGACGAGTAGCACAATATATGGATATACACTCCGACGACAGTGAGGGTTCCCCGGGCCCAGAAACATTTATTGCATCCATAGATCGATCTAGCAATCCCCACACACTCAGCCGCAAGTGATCGACAACATATTCAATTTATATGATTCTTTATGTCAATAAATACACTACACAATAGCACTTGCTTGCCTTCTACTTGCGAAAGCACCCCTAAACCCACTATGAAATCGCCCTGATGTCACGTGATTTCCCGGGACCTCCGGATTTCCTTTGTTTGGGGTGAATTAAAAATGAAGTACCCAAATAACTTTTAACTTTAAACCTGAAGGGCAGTAACCAACTAGAAAGCATACGACCCAATCTATAAGAAGCAATCATTCATACATTCACACATCCGGCGGTAAACTACTTGAATGTATACAACTCAGTCTATAACAAGCAGTCCATCATACATTCATGCTGATTACTCTGTGTTTATCATACGTTTTGTCCAAAAACAAAAAACAAAAAACGGCAAATGCTTTGATCATGCACGCAGGACGGGAGCAATATACGGCGTCTTCACGACCAACTTAGTTACGGTATCAGAAGTTGGGCGACATTGTGTACACTTTGATGTCGTTGTGTGGTGATTATCAGTCGGCGGGAGATTGAATAATGAGCTCAGATATGCTGATGCTACAGTCGTGACAGTAGCAAGTTGTGAAGATATCCAAAAACTAGTTAATTGGGGTAAACGAGTCAACCCGTTTTCTTTCTTTCTTTCTTTCTTTTTTATTCAATGGGCAATGAATTTATTATCTTCGATAATTCGTGTGAACACATTACAGTATTTGCTGTCTTGAACAGGCTCCATCAGCCATTGCATTGCGCTTACAGCATCTGTCTGATCACGGCATCAATCTTGGTGTCCCCGAAGCCATGATCGCCACCGTCGTTGAAGTGGTAGTCTTTGCGAAGCCAGACTCCTGGTCATGAACATACAACAAACTATAAGTGTTAAGGCGGGTTAAAACTTAATGTACTTGCCTGCTTGTGTTCGCTGGCTGTGAACTCCAGCGTGAAGTCCTGTATGTCGGATGAAGACATCCTGTTGTCCAACATCAGTGTGATGTCATACAGGACCTGAGGTTTGCGTGAGTATCCGTTGTCCCATGTCTGGCTATTGGTGTGCAGACTGGTGGTTCCTCGCCCTGGCAGGCAGATACCTACCGACTTCGGAAGAATCAGCGATCCTACTACGTTAGCCAGGACCCCGAAGGGACCTGTTGCCCAGGTAGCTCTGCGAGGACGCATCAATAGGTCTTGGCCAGTATGGAACCTGGCCCTGGTGCCTTGGAAACGCCCCTTCGTTTCAAACTTAATGTAGAATTATAAATAAAAAGGAAACGACTAAAACAATTCAAAACTGTCTTATGCATTGGTTACATATTAACTGATACGGTGTTCCGAGTGTTAAACAAAAAGTAAGTTTGGAACAAACATGGTACACAATCAAATGAACAAGTATTATAATGTTGATTCATTTGGTTTTTTGGGGGATTTGAGATTTGAAGATTGAGCACAACCCACTACTGGCAACGCTGATCTGATAATGTTAATTTCCATTCACTGAGCCTTAAAAGTGTGGAAGATACCATGAAACAAAACAAATAACAAGATAACCCTAGTATGGCTAAGTATCATACTTCTGTCCAAAAGAGGAGTCACATTTGGCGATATACTATCCACGACATATATGAATCACATTTCTCAGACAGCAAATCAACTGCATATTGTTTGCTATAAAAAGATTGCTAAGGCCAAAACCTGAAATGGTTCAATTTACTATACATGAAGGCATCTGTGGTGAATGTCAGAAACATAATAATATAGGTCAGAATCGAGTTGAGTCAAGAGCCGAAATCACAGCATTCAGGACATTCCCATACGCGCTCCGTCCTCATGAACAGCCAACGAAGAGTATCAATACTAATCGTACCAATAGCTGTCAGATTATATGTCTGTCTGGCCTATCCTCAGAGTTTTGAGTGTCAGTCAGATCCCCTGGTCACTTCCTGCAGTGCCACTCTCTCCAAGCTGTGATGATCTACCCGTTCTTCTGCACTATACACACGATTCCAAAGGAGCACAAACCACATCTGCCTTATCATGGACCGATACCCACTCAGCGGTGAAGACCCAACCAATCTGTCCGCGTGCTTGTTTCCTACCACACCAGCATGTCCTGGGGAAAATATCCAACATGCTCTCTGTTTGTGATTGTCAAGTCAAGTCTGCCACTCTCCCCGAAGCATGCCTGTCTTCTCATCACACTTTGTGAGTCCGTTACAAGCACAACATGGGTGTGCTGTTTGTCTTCTAGCCATATAATCGTCGCAGTTACTGCATCCACTTTTATTTAACACAGAAACCACAAACAATATGCAGCACGATTTATTGCTTGGCATATTTCTCTGCAACTCAGCACGTAAATACTGCAGAAATCACTCAACATAAACCAAAGCAATAAGATAAATCCTTCAAGCTAAACTATACAACACACATATTCACGCAGTGATTTGAATTGTCTGTCATTATAATTTTAAAGCCACTATCTTGTCTTTTTATTTGCACACGGTTGGTTTTTTATAAATGAAAGGCAATTGTCTCAGCCTGCTTTAACATGCGATCACTGTGTATGTTAAATAATACACGAAACACATTGTCATTATCAGTTGCGTGACCGGTTTCCAGAATGTACCGTCCAGTCGATGATGTTGGAGATTTGCAAATACATATCAATGTATGTGATTGTTGATGGTGAACTCAGCTTATTAATATGATTTTTCAGTCTACCCTCGTCGCTATTAAACACGCAATGATCGTCTGCAAATAACAGTGCATTTACTGCGGGTGAATCGCTTGTTCTCATTAGTAATGAACTGTTCAAAGTGTGCGATAGCAAACAAGTCTGTTTAACACGTAGTTGCCAATCAATGCTTTTTATTATTGTCAGATGTTTTCCATTGATGTTTAAAGTTTCCAAAAATATAATTATTTGATCGGGTTTCAACCAACCAAATGCACAAGTGTATTCAATAAAGCACAAATGTGGCTATGACTCTGTAAGTACTCCTGTGAAATGCTGTGTTTGCTTGGAATATTCTACATTCCTGTAATCGCCCGTGTCTTGCCGGGGCCCATAAGGGAAGCGAATAATAGTAACACTGTTGCCTTCCATGCATGTCGTAAGAGGCGACTAAGGAGGTTTTGGACTGAGACTTGGTCTACAGTCTATTGGGACTTCTGGACCCCAACATGGTGAATATGCATTTAAACCTTTAAATAAGGCCTCTGAAGTTTTTACGCTTATGGCTACGGTTTGCATTCGCTTTTCCTCATGTTGGACTGGTAGTGCATGGTTGCGTCGCCTGCTACTGCGTGAGTCAGTGACGCGACACTGTGAGCTTTGAATTTCGCGTGGAATGCTTTTACATCTGTCCGAGGTTGTTTGTAGCGTGAAGTGCATGTTCGGAACGATAGCGGCCGGCTGTTACTGGATTGAGTGGTTTGCCTTTTCGGTTCACAGGTGTATTTTTTAGGAGACTCCTTGGAGTCGTCGCTGAAGCTTCGGAGTTCGTGCTTTGTGCGGCGCTTTCGGTGGGTCTCCCTGCGGAGAGAGACCGAGCCATATGGGATAAAACCCGGGTCAATGAAGTCTTTCTGGTGACTGCCGATTCCATCCACGATGAACTGTATTTTTCGTGGAAGACGTTTGTGTTGGCATTCTGGCGGCGGCGTTATGCACAGTGTATCTGTGCGGGCTGTTGGCTTGCTGATGCCCCTGTCTATTCCATTGTTCACATAGCTCAGTGAGGAGCATTTTGTGTGGTATTCACTGGCACAGGAACGCAGCATAATGGGGACGACACATTGTCGTGAATTTGGAACTGCGACAAACTAACTAACTAGCTGACTGACTGACTGACTGACTGACTGACTGACTGACTGACTGACTAACTAATAATTATTATTTCAAGCGTTCTTTCTGTCCATGTCTCACGGAGTATATGGCGTTGTTGGTATTTTTCCAAGAACTCAACCGGCTCATTCTTAATTTCTAGTTTTCATTTCTTATTCTTCACATTATAATTCTCACCAGTGTTTTTGCCACATTGTGATATAAATATCTTGCGTCCTCACAGATTTCCTGGAATGGAGTCTTTTGTCACCACGCCTTATAAGGAAATGCGTTAGACTTAGTCTGGGTGGCAACATAATTTAAACTAACCGTTGTTTAAATGCGAGTCCAATGATTGGTCGAGTACCTGGACAAGACATTGCCCCTTAGCTTTGCAAGGCGTTAGTAGACACTTGCCATCTAGAACGTTCGAAAGACAAGTCGCCTCCCGGTTGTGAGGGCAATTTAGCTCAAACTTTCGCTCTCCAGGGCCTAGGTACATTTACAAACTCATTATGAATGGGTTACCATGCCTTTTGATAAAGTACATGTACCATTGTGCTTATATATGAATTGTGAAACAGTTAGATCAACAATTGAGTTGAATGATTGCCTGAGTGGTTGCTTGCTACTGAACAGACAGATTTGTTTCATTGCTGATTTTCCTGTGTTTACAGTTTCAATTTCTATGTTTAACTTATTATATGCGTTGTGAAGCTATCTCACCATCAATGCATATAAATCTGAAACTGTTCTATGTGCTGTGGAATGTTGGCTCTGGGTGCATTTCATGAACCGTTTCTCTATGCGGGTGGAATAATAGTACTATTAATGCATATCATGGACATATGTTCATGCTGAAGAAATAGATTCACTAACCTGTAACTAGAGCTGTCGTGCCATTACGGTACCTCTCCTTGTTTACATCTTTGTTACCACACAGCACGTGTGATTGTCATGTAATCCTTTCATAAATGTGCAAGGGAAATATCATGTTTGATGAGTATAATCTCAAAGAAGAGGAAAGGAAAGCACTATATGGATATATGTTCAGGTGTTTGGCAGGACGTGCCTTCCGTTCGCAATGCACCATTGTTGTCGGTGCCTGGGCGAATATTTATGTTCAGGAATTTGCCAACAACGTTTATGCTTGCCATACTGCAGAAGTTATTCCTGACGTCAGGACACTTCTTATGCTTGCAGCATTTGGTGAGTTGTAGAACAGCGTCCACGGGACCCCCTGCTTCTAAAGTCAGTTGAGAAGAGGACTATATGTTCTGGTCTTATGGTTTGAGAAATGGGAGGAATATCCCATGAATGGCCCTGCATTATTATTAGTATTATATGAGGGATTCACATGTTTTCTCTGTTATTAGTTTTATATATTCTGTTCGTGATTGTTACTTTTACTGCTGGAGTAGACATTTTAATGTTACCCTAATGGGGACATGATGATGATGATGATGATGATGATGATGATGATGATGATGATGATGATGATGATGATGATGATGATGATGATGATGATGATGATGATGATGATGATGATGATGATGATGATGATGATGATGATGATGATGATGATGATGATGATGATGATGATGATGATGATTATTATTATTATTATTAAAAAGCCTTGTGTACGTCTGTGCAACAAGAAGAGAATGTCGACTGGTATGGTCATTGGCCTTGGGCCTAATGTTGTTTGCAACTATGGAAAGGAGACGATGAATTCTGGACATGAGGCCTATGTCTCAGAGATTCATGTCATGTTAGAATAAGTATATTATCAAGATATTTGGATGGTTGGGATGTATCTAACTCATTAGACCAGTGTTTCCCAACGTGGGGCCCACGCCCCACAGGGGGGCAATTTGACTGTTAAGGGGGGCAATTCGAAAATGGAAGAAATCGGCTGAATATAACAAAACGGGGAGACTTGAGACTGAAGTTAACTAAATTGGAACCTGACATAAGATCTCTTTGCAGCAAGCATTCAAGCGCAAGGATCTCACTAAATTTAAATAATAAATAATTACTAATAATTAAAATAATATAGAAAAATCTTTCATTAAAATTATTTTGTACTTGAATTTCAGTTCTCCATTATATGTTTTGAAAATTTACTTACTGTGTTTGCTCAATAATTACCTAGTGATTTCTTCCTAAAACCTATCATTCAAGTTTCTTTAGTGAACATTTCAATTTTTGAATATTAAAAATAATGTATATGTTGAGGGGGGGCATGGGGCGGGGGAGGGGGGGGGGCAATATGAATTTTAGAAAGGCTTAAGTGGGGCATGGCACAAAAAAGGTTGGGAAACACTGCTTTAGACAGTCCCAGTATCAATCTTGAAACAGAATACTCAGTAAAGAGATACCCTGCTCACTTTTGGAGTTAGATTAAACACTACAATAAGAGAAGGGGGATGGGAAAACTGGAAACACCTTCCTTTCTCCTTTCCCCTTGATTTCTTTTATTTATGTTGTGATAAGGATACCACGACATGGATTTTGTTTTTAAAGTATTCGGATTGTGTTCTTTTGTCATCTTGCAGCTCTGGAGAGGCAGGTGGTGGTTTGGACGTTAGCAGAGAACAGGCTCTTGGATTATCAGGCTGTTTCTGATGCTTAACGTAACCTTACCGTCTGGACCTACAGGAAAATGTTACCGCCGCACTTATTAGCTGACTCTGCCAGCGAAAGGCGAGTACGAAGATGATTATCAAAATGCTGTTGATACATTCCGACTTCTGTTAGGATACTCCTGGGCGGCCTTCCTTATTTCTTCCAGGAGCTACCGCCTGACGCACCATCAAGCAGCAGATTCAGGAAACGAAGGGAAGATCCAGGTTCAGCTAACCTACATCAGTATGGATTCACCAACAACCTAGCAAAATCCAGTTTTGCTGGCGAAAAACCTTATCCTTCGACACAAATAAGGTGCAGGCAGGTTCAACACCAGTTCCTAATTATGATCACCCTTGGAAAGATTATATGAAAGAAGCTAGTGGAGATAACGTTTGCACACATGCACAAGTAGGGATCCTCCGACTGTCCTGCGACTCCCAGGTTGTATAGAGGAAGTATTTCTCTTCTGTCCCATGCCTGTGCAGACCAGTTCTGGACGAAATCCCAGATGTTACCAATGGGTGACTCTCAGCATTGTATGTTCCTACACTGGAGAGTATATATCACTGGATGGCTCTTTGCTAGTCCCATGTCGGCCTGATTGCATTGCACAAGAGTGCTCTTTATTGGTTCCCTGGATAATGGGGATTATGATATACTCTTAAGCCAATTTACAGTGGATATTAGATGGGTGGGACACAACTGAATGCACTTTATTCGGTCCCTGGATAATGGGGATATTTTCTGCCATGCATTGGAGAGGAATAACTATCATCAGAACTGAAAGAGAGAGAAGAGGACTTAGTAATTAGTCTAGTTATGGTGTTCGGAATTTGTGATGTTTTAT
Source organism: Cepaea hortensis (assembly GCA_963921405.1). Taxonomy (NCBI): domain Eukaryota; kingdom Metazoa; phylum Mollusca; class Gastropoda; order Stylommatophora; family Helicidae; genus Cepaea; species Cepaea hortensis. The sequence continues at coordinate 428,412,561 of OY992876.1, forward strand.
TTGGTTTCTTGACATATGTCATTGGTTTATGAATCTGTGGATTTGTCAAATTTTGGGAACCAAATAGGGTTTGTTGTTTTGGTATTGGTTACATTAATTGTTTGGATACATGGGGTTATTACATTTGAATGTATAGATGATATTATATATCATCCCATGGACTGTCCAAAATTCAATATTGTTCAGCACAAGTATATGTGTACTCCAGGTCTTGATTTAATTCATGGTGAATGGTTTATTTCGACTTTGATGTTTATGTCAATTGCTTGAGTAGTCTATAATGTGACAAACCCGTCACAAAAATGGGGATATATCTACGGAAATCGGTGGATATATCCCCCATATAGTCCTTATGTGACGTGTGGTTGTTTTATGAGAAATCAGTATCCTCCGAGATGAATGGGGTATAATTTATGAATAATCGATTGTTTTTTGTACTGTTACGTCGCGTGTTTTGTATCTTTGGGTTGTTAAGCTGCGAGTTGCGCATACAGAAACTGTGACAAAAATTCAATATTGCCGGGTCTTAACTTTACCGTTATGAATAAGTCGGGTTATTAATATTACTCGTCACAAGGCGAGCGCGGGGCAGGCACCAGGTTCGAATCTCAGTTGGCAGGTCGCGTGGTAGAAGAAATAGTGATTATGTGTTTTTGTAAATTAGCTGCGCTGGCGACATCTGGTGTTATTAATCAAATCGCCGATATTCGTAAAAGGCGACTCAACGTCGTGATTAAGGGTGAGGTCTCAGCACCTCATGTGAGTGTCTTTGGTCGGGAGGAGCGGGAGTAAATAGCAAGCGCAAAACAAGTGGTGCCGTGGTGTGGCACCGCCTATATAGTGACGTCAACAGCACCTCCTTGTTGTATGTTTGGGTTAAGGTCGATGTTTTTGTGGGAAAGTATGGTCAGAGGGGTGGCGGGGGATTAGGGGTGAGGTCTCCGCATCTCCTTGTCGTATCTTTACTATGTTATTTCTGTTAAGGTCGCTGTTTTTGGCAGGAAAGTATGTTATATTTTTCGATTGAAAATAAAATATAGTGGTTAAAAGTGATCGTTAGTGGACGGGGCTTTAAAGCTATCATCATACGGTATAAATGAAAACCTTAAAAAAAGTAAAGATGGTGGGAAGTACTGGTTGTAATGGGTATGGATTCCTGTCATTCGTTATTAAGGGGTGGGTGAGTGGTGAAATAGCTAAATAAGTGCTTCCGAACACCATCAGCATACGGTTTCAGATCGTTAAATGAAAACCTTAAAAAAGTAAAGATGGTCGGTATTACGGGTTGTAGTGAGTATGGTTTAGTGAAATTCGATGTTCATGGGTGGGTGAGGGAGGGAATAGCTAGATAACTGCTTCCTATCAGTGCTAAGAGGTGGGCGAGGGTAGAGTGGTTAGATAATTAAGTCCGTTGCCCAAGTATATACAATTATCCATTTGGTCAAACCTTTTCTCTTATAGTTTTATCTTTCTGTTAGTGTTCGTAATGGATATCATGCCTGTTGTGTCTCTTTTCCTTCGACACACCCATACGGCTCTTCACCAATTTTCAACATTTATTGTCTTTCTTATTCTTCTCATTATAAATCTGTTTAGAATCAAAATTGAATTGCTGTGTTGTAATCAAAGAGAATGTTCATGTTAAGTGGTATAAAATGTTGAAAGTCGGTTAGAAGATGTAGTAGATGGTATTCAAGGGATCAATAAGGCAGATGTGCTTTTAAGAAAGACCGACTTCATATCAGACGCTGTTGGTTGGTTGGATACTTGACGCTATTGCGGATATGAAATGCCAAAGTGAGGTAGACGTGGATATAGTAAGAAATGTTATTTTAGCTAGACTTCGAAAAAATCTTTGTGTTGTTGAGAGATGGAACAATAGAAGTTAGTGTAGCAGAAATTGTGGTATAAAAAGAAGATTGAGCCATGGGAAATACCACGTTGATACCGAATACTCAGATGATATCGAAACTATCCCAGGCGGAGCTACAAACTGCATTGTCATGGTGTTGTTATGAATGTTTCATTGGAGTTCATGTACAATCAAGGTTTGGAGTTCTTGGTGCTGTGACATGGAAAAGTTGTGAAGTTATCTATGAAAGACAGAGACACTTTGTGGTAGAAAGAAAAATACCAAGAGTGTGGAGAGATGCGTGAGTAGTCTGTATAAGTGCTTCTTTAGCAGATACACAGGAATGGTAAGTTGAAGCTTTCAGTAATGTAAAAGAGGGAAAGTGTTGACGTTGCTGATTATGTAGTGTGAAATGCCTTTTCAGCTAAAAGTTCAAGATACTCTTGACATAACTACAGAAGCTACATTTTTCCTAATTTGGGTAACACATTTTTCTTAGTTTGTTCGACATATTTCTTAATTTTCCATACCTATTTCTTAATTTGGCTGACAAATATTCCAACTTTTTATCACTTTGGAAGACATACTTATATGTTTGATTGAAATATGTCTTTACTTGGTCAATATTTTTTCACATTTGGTTATCAAAGTTTCCTATTTTTCATTAGTTTGGACGATATATTTATAAGTTTGGTCAACATTTTAGTTGATTCGGCTATTTTTTTTCCTACTTTTGATAAATTTGGTCAAGATATTTCTGTATTTGGCAATTTTTCCCCATTTCACTAACAAGTGTTCCTACTGTTTATAAGTTTAGATGACATATTTATATGATTAAGTGAAACATGTCTTTACTTGGACAATATTTTATTCACATTTAGTTAACAAAGTTTCCTACTTTTCATAAGTTTTGACGCGATATTTATAAGTTTTGTCCACATTTTAGTTGATTTGCCTAATATTTTTTTTTGTTTTTTCCCCTACTTTTTATAAATTTGTTTAGATATTTCATAACTTGGTCGACATTTCTTCCTACTTTTTATAAGTTTGGTCGAAATATTTCTGTATTTGGCCAACATATTTTCCCATTTGGCTAACAAATGTTCCTACTTTAGTCGACCGTTTTCTCACTTTGGTTAATAATTTTCTTCATTTGGTTAACAAATTTTCCCACATTTCATCAGTTTGTTTGAGATATTTCTTAACTTGGTCAATTTTTCATACGTTTCCATACATATTTCTTAGTAGGTAATTATTTTTCCTAATTTGGCTAATATCTTTCTTGTTTGGTCACCAGATTTTCTTAGTTTTGCTAACATACTACTGACAATTTTTCTCAATTTGGTAAACACTGCTCTTACTTTTCCATATATATATCTCAGTTCGACCGTTATTTTTCTCCATTTGATAAACATTTTTCTTACTTTGCCATACATATTTCTTAGTTTTTCATACATTTTCTTGATTTAGCGAACCTTTTTCCTACTCTAGTTAACACATTTTCTTACATTGGTCGACATGTTTCTTGATCTGGCCAACATATTTATTACTGTGGCTAACATATTTTCTTATTTGGACCGACATATTTTGCTACTTTTTATAAATTTGGTCGACATATTTATTATTTTGGTGTACATGTTTCTTAGATTGAACTTCATTATTTTTTGCGCTCGTTCGCTTTGAAATCAAGCGTAGTCCATACACACTATTTACAGCTGTGATGGACTCACTTTTGCGTGTGGATTAGCTTTCCCTATGAACAGTGTCTCTCGTCATCAGGCGAACCCACTCCCACTTCAGAGGTACTTGTAATTTATGTCCCAAAGTCAAGGACGCCAGGTCAACATTTTAGTCCAGCTGTCCGGCGTAGGGGTTAAACATCATTTTTAATTCGCCAATTATTTTTCTTATTTTGGTAATCATGTTTTCTTACTTTGTCATTCATATTTCAGTTGCCAGGCGTAAGCTCTGCCCCATTGCCTGAAGGTTGAGACTTCCATCTGCTATACACAAATCTACTCCAGTCGTTTTTCAGAATTCCAGTTCCACTACATGATGATAAAGAGATGCCACATCACACCAGACCATCCATGCTTCTTACCATCATGGACAATCTCTGAACACCTTTGTGATAGTGTTCAATTTTATTCCACAGAAAACATTAAGAGTTAGTCACAACACAAACATTTTAATTATCCACTGGCAGAGACGGGGAGAAAACATGTATTTGTTCATGCATCATGCCACCTTTTGTAATGATCATTGATGTGCATGTATGATTATCATGAACCATGTTTATTCTTTGCAATGGCACTCAAACCCAATGGCAGCGTTTAAATAAACTTGAGACTTTGGTTACTTCTCAATTTCTTTACAGTTCATCGTATTGTACCAAGTTTATTTGTGTGTAATTACAATTACAATTAACTTAGTGCGAACTAGTAAGAATGGGTGAAATCACATGGGGAATTGATGAACTTCTCCCACGGTAACGACCCAGGTTTCCCAGTTCTACCAGAGAACCCTTTCTTTATTCTATATAATGTCCTTCTGGACCTTAGTGGAATCAAGGGGAATTTTGGGGGCTTTGAGCTAATTGGGTTCTTTTCAGGAGGAACAACTTACTGGTGTGTTTTCTAATTTAACCGCGACTTCCCTAGACCTGCCGAGTTTTTTTTTTAATAGTCAAAGTTCATTACTAAGACTATTACACACCATTAGAAATTAGTCCAAGGTCTCTAGCTAACATAGATTACGGGGGATGCACATAGTGCCACTGATTCTTACCACCATTTCCGCACCTTACAGACATTTCTTATTCCGTTCAACATTTCATTTGTTTGGCTAACCTTTTCCCCCCTTTGGCTAACACGTTTCTTACTTTAGTGTACACGTTTCTTAGACTGACCATCATGTTTCTTAAGAGGACAATTATTTCTCCTATTTTGGTAATCAATTTTTCTTACTTTGTCATTTATATTTGTTAGATTGTCCATCGTTTTGCATATTTTATTACTTCGGTCGACATATTTCTTGATTTGTCATGTTTCCTTACATTTTATAAGTTTTGTGGAGCTGTTTCTTATTTTGGCCAACATCTTTATTAGTTTGGCTAACGTATTCTCTTATTTCGGTCGATATATTTTTAAGTTTTGTAGACATACTTATGTATTTCCCCAAGCTTTTTTATTGCTGGGGTTAACATATTTTCCTACATTTTATATTTGGTCAACATTTTTCCTACTTTGGATAACACATTTTCTTATTTCGGACGAAATCTTTAATACGTTTGGGTCATATATTTATAATTTGGTTGAAATATGTCTTACTTTGGCCACCATTTTTAAAAGTTTGGCTATCCTTTTTTCCCTACTTTTTATAAGTTTGGTTGAGATATTTCGTAATTTGGCCAACATTTTTAATACTTGGGTATCATCTTGTCTATTTTCGGTCGACATATTTCTTATTTTGTGGCTAACGTTTTTTTAAAAATTAGTTTGGCTAGCATTTGTTTCTATTTGGTTGATATATTTATAAGCTTGGTTCAGATATTTCATATTTTGGCCATCATTTCATTGGTTTGGCTAACATTTTCCCCCTATTCTTTTAAAATAAGTTTTGTTGAGATATTTCTAGATTTGGCTAACAAGTTTTCCTATTTTGGCAACCTATTTTCTTATCTAAATGTTGACGTGTTACATAGAACATGTACTTTTGTCTGGATGTAAAACTTGGCAATGAGCAGACACATTGAAAGTCATATATAGGCCTTGGAGATGTATTTCTGGAGAAAGATGCAAAGACCTCTATGGACAGACAAAATAATTAATGAAAGTGTAAATGTCTGATCTGAGATGCGATAACTTCGCTGGTCAGGACAGTTCGTGATATGTCATGTTCCATAAGACGCCTAAGGTTGAGACGGGCCAGCTTATTGTGTTCGTGTGTAATATTGTGCAGGTGATAAAATGCGTTAAACAGTCGTCGGTGTATGACCCGCTAGCTGTTAAGTAAAAGGTACGTCCTTCCCCGATTGGCATCGGTGCTCACATCTCTCCTCTGTGTCTATGAGAAAGGTTTAGTCTGACACTATGCTGAATTGGTTATAGTTGCGTATACTATATTCGAAACTGCCTTGTGCTGTATATATGCCTTAGTAGTAGTAGTTTCATGTCCTCACACATAACTCTTCACAAATGCCAGCAATACATATGTGATAAAACAATATTTAGCCAATATATTTCAGTAGCCATGGGTCGGGTCTTAGTCAGATATGTCTGAGCTATCGTATGACAGTAGACGGTACTACCTGCTTTCTGTTAGCGCCGAATGTTGGGCGAAGCTCACCAAACCCGACACCAAACATTGTTCCAACGGCTTCTGATTGAGGAGTGCAATTAGAAGGGTACAAGCCTTACCCAGTGCAAGGAAATGTCACCCCAACACTAAATGTCTTGGCAGGGCAGACCAAGTCGTAAGCAACTGGTCTAGGAAGGAAGCTCCTACAGGTGGACAGATACAGCATTGCTTTGCTGATCCGGCATCTTCTGCAGCTTGTCTTGTTCTAGACAAATTGGTGTTATCTTTCTTCAGGAGTAAACTAGACAGGCCAAGAGAGGGATCATGCAGCATGGGCAACACATGGTCTCTAAATTCAACCCAGGCTTAGTGTTATAGAGAGGTATAACTCTATTTTACAAAATATCGCCTGTCAAGACGGCAAGGTGCTAGTCAGTCATTTTAACATTAATTATCTCAACATTAATTATCTCAACAATACATATTTCAACAATACATCATCGTCATCCAATGCCTTACCGGCTGGCGGGGGCTATCATGCCTCTCCATAAAGTACTATCTCCGACGTCGTGGATCAATTCGTGTGTTGACTTCCTTCCGTGCCATAATACAAGATGTCAATAATCTTTTCACGCTGTCTTCCTCTATTTCTCTTTCCGCAGATTTTTCCGGTTGTCACAACAAGTTCCAGTTCTCATAATGTAGCCAAACAACGATGTCTGCCTCTTTCCGATGTTTGTGATTGTCGTGTGTGTAAAGAATGAATGTCGTAGTAGTTATTTGTTCTTCTTTACCACTTTAGTGTCGTCCCTGGAGTGAGGGGAATCAACACCCACATTTGTTTTAATTCAATATCTCTATCCTGGAGATATCCAGCAGACTCCGTCCACAACGCTCCCTCAATCTGAAGACACCTTCTTCTCATTCTTACTCACTCCTGGATCATGCCCCCTCTCATTCTTCCCCAACATAACATACGTGACAACTCTAGCTGCAACAAATAAAAACATGAAAGTTATTACAGCAAAGAGTATATGTAGGAGAAGTGTGTGTGTGTGTGTATAAGGTGTAGAATGTGTGACGTATATTCTAAAGTGTATATAGACTCAGATCAGTGTTCAGGAGTATAGTCATTCACATCACTGTGCTGAGAACACACTAGCACCATGTATGCCAGACAAGCAACCTCACCAAGGTGATGCTCCTCCGGTCACGTGAAGACTTCCTCCGTTGTCTCTTGAACCACTAGGATGCTTGGACACCCATGACAAACACTGTCTAATGAGAGTCTTCAATCTGATTTACACTATGAATTTCCTCTGTTATTTAACTGATTGTTAATCAGAAAAATTCTAACCCTATTGTCACTGTTACTGTGGAAATCTTAATGGATCTAGTGTCACTGGTTTTAAAGATTCCCCATATTACCACCACTCTCTGACTGTTCTAGGTATCAGTATAAATTTTGTATGAATGTTCCTGGTATCAGTAGTGTATATCTACAATGTTCTGACTGTTCAGTGATACAACTATCACTTGCTAAACATAAATCTCATCAGCATGTCCTGCTCAGCAGAAGCCAGGTTCCCGCAAACCCACATGGGTATAAGCCCAATGTAGCGGCCTCTCAGCAACTTCTGTCTTCAAATTCTGAGCCATCATCTTCTAAAATGTGTTAGCTTCACTGTTGAAAATCATAGCACACATACGTGGACCTGTAAATGGAACCTGTAGAATAGAGAATACTATGGTGAGGGCAACTCAGTCCTGGCCGGAATTAGGTGAGTGTAGGCCAATAGCAGCACTCAGATCTATAACAGAGATCCGATCTCTGCCATACGGCCAAATAACTCATCATATGATCTGTGACATGGCAACACCAGGAAAGAATAAAGGAACGGGTAGAAACACAGCAGATGCCCTACTGGAAGATCCTACCATTTCACATTCCTCTCCTCCCTCTCAACCATCCTTAATCTCTCTAATTATTACTCCACTACATTGTCCTCAACTCCCTGAGTAAAATTATATATCACACAAGCTAGTTGAAGCCACACCATAGAATACTAGTGCCGACGCTCCTATGATACTTTCTAGCACCGCACTTATAGAACATTCTATCACTAATCATAATACATTATATCACCACACCTATAATACATTATATCACCGCACCTATAATACATTATATCACCGCACCTATAATACATTATATCACCGCACAGTACTGTACTTTATTCCTAATCATACTCTAAGTTAGATATGATTAATAGCCTACCATATGCCTATTCCGGTTGCTAATCGAAACTAGGCAATCACAGACTGGATCTATGTCTGCCGATAACTATCAACAATTTGACACCCTAGTTTCTTTCATTGAGCACAACTCAGAAAACGGCACCGATCTTGATCGGAAATCTTGATCGACTAACTCCACTTGTTTACCGCAACGCTTTTTATATGGGCTGGAGTGACGTCACCAAAAAGTCTAGACGCTGATCCGTCCAGAATCTGGTTTCCTCCTCCTGTTCTAGACTAACTGGAGTCAATCCACAGTCAAATTTGCTTTCATTTGTGAAATTCTTTGTCTCATACAACAATAGACATGTCTGTCTGTAAACCAGAGAATCTCCCACATCACAGAATTAATCCCGCTTGTATTCAGACATTTCGTCTCCACTTCAAAGGCTACTACCGCCGTGGCAGACGTTTGGCGTTGTTATTCGTTTCGAGCAACAATTTGTTAACAAAATGCCGACTGGTGTAGACATTGTAACGCGACGTATTTGTTTCTCGAACAATCCACATCATACAGAAATGCCGACCAGGTGTAGACATTTTGACGCGACGTATTTTGTTTCCCAGTTAGAAATGCCGATCGTGTGTGGACAGTTTTAACGACGTATTTTTCTCAGTCTGTACAACATCAAAGGGTCGGTTGTTTTTGCAGACTAATGTCGGGTCTTGTTTGTCATCGATCGCAACTAACAAGTTTATGTTTCGCGACAGTGATAAGTTGTTTTTGCGACTCGGCTTCCCGTAAAACGTCCTGATTGCTCATTTTGGCTGCCCAGCTCATTTTGACTGTCCAATTAATTTTCAGCATTCTTCTATAGAACCACATCTCCAAGGTTTCAGGGGATTTTCTCGCAATACAAATGTGAAAAATACATATTTCAGCAATATACATTTCAGGGTACATATTACAGCGATATATTTCAGCAATGTACATTTCAGTATATGTATTTCATCAATACGTATTTCACCAATAGGTATTTAGCGACAAACATGTGAAACATGCATATTTCCGCAATGCATATTTCGTCAGGACATCCATCCATCCATCATGTGCCATGCCGGTAAGCGTGGGCAGTCATGATTCGCCATTTCACTCGATCACCATAGTCGTGGATGAGCTCAGTGTTCTTGTCTCGACCATGCTACGTGGTCAAGCCATCCAGGTATTTACTTCTAGATCGTCCCCTTGTTCTCTTCCCCTCGATCTTGCTAGTTGTCACCAAGTTCTCTAACTTATTTCTTCTCATAACATGTCCAGAAAATATTGACTATTTGCGTCTAATTTATCTAATCAGTTTACGATTTTTATTTATTTCTTGGAGGACTTGGTCATTGGTTTTTCTGTCTATCCATGGTATTCTTTGCATTATCCTCAGGAAAACACTGCCACAGCCATCAGCTGTTTTTCAGTTTGACTGCCCATTGCCCACGCTTCTTCTATGTAGCACCTCACCACTCTTATTCTCGTAGTCATTGACATCTTCCTATTGGTCAGTATGTTTTTTTTTTTTATCTTAAACAGATATTTCAGAATAAATTTGCGAAAAATGCATATTTCCACAATACATATTTCAGCAACAAATATATGAAAACATATTTCAGCAATACATGTTTCAGCATTACACATTTTATCAATACATATTTCAGAAACACATATGTCAAAAAAGTTATTTCCGCAGTGAGTATTTAATCACGTTAAAATGTGTACCCCAGAAACGAAACAAATAAGACAACAATGTCACAATAACATAAATCACTAGAATTCGACAGCAATGTGTCCATCACTTTTATCTTTATGTTTTGATTCTCTGATCTACCATGTTTGGTTTCATGAATCTGTTGCTAGCGCTGAAATAGATAAGAAAGTCTCCAAGACAGTTTAAGCACAATACCAAATCTAGAACACGGGCTATCAGAAGCAGAAGTGTCCATTGCTCTATTAATGTACTACGATTTGCAAGGTCTGATAGAATAAATGCAAAACCATAACAGGCAATATACAGGACACAAATGCTTAGTAAAGTTCTAGTTGTCTTCGTGATGCCTTGTTTGGTGGTGACTTTGCCTTGACTGGAGGTCAAATGTCGGCGTTTGTTGGTAATTTGTATGATCTTGAGTCCAATAATAACACATCCCCCGGCGACCAGGCTGATTGGTACGATTCCCATGACATAGTTAATTGTCCGAATTATCCTCAGGTACAGTCCCGTTTTGGCATGATCTAACAACATATCAGAGACTATAATTCTGCCTATAGAGACGCCTTGTGAGACAGTTTGCTTAAACTGTTCACAAAATATGTGCTCGTATAGAAAAACCACCACACCTGCAACATAGAAGCTAGACACGGTAATTAATATACCCCGGGGGGTTACGATCAAAGAAACTTTGAATGGACAAAATATGGCTACGATACGTTCACCTGTTATTAGAACAGGGATGAACGGGGCTGAGAATGCTCCGACACAATAAAACCAGCGAATCACCAGGTGCAATACATAACATATGTAACTGACACTTTCAGAGAACCGAAATCCTAGAGGTTCATTTTCTGCGTACAGAAAATAAGGAATGTTGTTGACACCAAACGCCAGTAAAATATCAGAGACGGCCAAAGACAAGAGAAGTTTGTTGGAGGATTTGTTGAATCCCTGCCGAGTCAGTATGACAATGTTGCTCACATTGCCCATTATTGCCAGCACGCTAACACAAGGAAGAACTACAAAATAAAATATTCTGTTGATTTCTAGGGCGAGCTCCGCACTGAGAAATAGGTTAGGTGTCATTTCAATTGTCAGTGACAACAGCGAAGTCGTGTTGGCTACCATGTCTAGCTGTGTATGTTGAGATTTCCACAGTTGAATACTGTCTTAGACACTTCTGTTGTTGATTACTTTAAATACATGTTTGCGACATTTATAGACTGAACTGCTGGTAATATAAGGCCACTATGTTTACGCGTGTCTCTGCTTTGGTGGCGTTGCAACACACTTACGTCTGTTCTTCTTCCTTCGTTCGCTTGAAATATGTCTATAACTGCAATGTTGTCTCTATATGTGTGTAAGTTCTTGTAAGATATTTATTTGACGCTCTAACGTAGTCCTACTTTCTGATGTCACATTAGTTGGTGTTTTAAGAACTCTGACATCTCCATATTTTAAGTATATGTCTATGTTAACCTTGACATATAACTCTGTAGACATATTCAATTGCATGTTCCCCACACTAAATTGAAGCTAAGATGAAATTATCATCACTATTTCTGGAATGATGACGTTTATGAATTTAAAAAAAAAATTATATATCCGAGGAGTCATTTGTAGGAAATTGCCCGCGCTGTATTTGAAGCTAGTCTTACTCGAACAGATGAGAACTTATATTGGAACATTCCAGTTACTGAATAAACTTATTCTTTGATATATAACCACGCGGTTCTTAAACAACGTGGCCATTTTACGATAAGTACTTGCATGCCAGGTCAGCCAATTCCACTGTGGGCACGAGGTAGAATTAAGTAAACCCATAATGGGATAGGAAATTATGGATTGATTTTAAAGCGAAATTGTTGCGCGACGCTAATTCTACAGTTTTGTATTTTATGTTACCTGTTCCACATCTGCAGAAGTTGGCCACGCAATCTCATGATTTTATCTTGGTAATTTCGTGCGCGATTTAAAAAAAAAAATGCTTCAAATTGTGAATGCATAAACGGTATAATTTCTCCTTTGAAGAATAGTGTAATATGTTCAATGTATCTGTTGTTTGAGCCGACATTTCTAGGCTCAGACTTGGCTACATTGTTAGATGCGAAACAACTCGTAATTATTGTCTTCTTCCATCTCCACATCAAGTCATCGACCGACTGGAATATTATAGTGTGTTTTTTTGTTGTTGCCTCAATATAAAATTCAATATCTCAGTAACCAACTGAGGGAAAATGATGAGATTTAGCATATAAACTTATCATTATGTCCACCCAACAAATAAATTTTTGTTCTGGAGATTGTACAGCAGATTTCAAAGTTTGTTTATATGCGGTATATAAATTACGGGTCTGAGATTAAGTCCATCATTTTAACAGTATTACAGCTTCACCAAGACACATCCCCGCATTTTTTAAGATTTTCTGGTGACTTTCGTTTTGAAACAAACAGCGCGAAGTTAAATGGGATTGTTCAGAGATGTCTCCAAATGGGGGTTCTTTCATGAAACGTGGTTATATAAATAAACTAGCTGACAAGGCCCGGTTTCTGGCGTGGATCTATCTATCTATCTATCTAGCGACCGACCGACCTACCTACCTCCTACATACCTACCTACCTAGTGTGTGTGTTTTTTTTTTTTGGCCTCAATATCTTCTTCTCTTCTTTGCGTTCATCCGGAGTATTTTTTCAGATGTGATTGCAGTGTGTCTGTTATGCGCCCTTGGGCCGAAACCCGTAGGCCAACACATCCGACGATACCGTGCTTTTTTGACCAGGTAGCATTCCTGGGAGACTCTCACTTTTGTGGTGCCATCTACAACCCAGCTGGCCAAGTTGGAACGGTCGAAGACAACGGTCATCCCTCAAAGGAAGGCAGGGACAGTCCATAGCATTTTCCGCCATCCAAGGTTGCTTCCATAGTTGCAGGGCCGATACATAGCGCCCTGGTGCTGGGCTCACCGAGGGAATCGTCACGTCCTGCTCATGGCTGCTTTAAATCCTCACTTCAATATATTGGGCGTTCCTTCACCACGGTCCGCTCCCGCACAAACCAGGCCAGTCTGCAGACGGTATCCACTCAGCGAGTTTTCGGTGCTTGTCTTTGTGCCCTTCAGAGCTGTTCCAGGCACGACGGACATTCGGAAAACTACCTAGTCAGAGCTGTTCCGAACAAGATCGGCATTCGGAAACTAGGTAGTCAGAGCTGTTCCTAGCACAAGAGACATTCGGACGAGACGTTTCACTCGGACGTAAATGCGTAGTGCCAATTTTTATTTTGCCACCCGTAGGACGGCACTTCCGGCTTCGGCGGGCATTTTTTTTAATGAGGTTAGCCTTCCTCGGGTTTCGAGGCACGTTAGACTTACTGTTGTGATGCCGCCCACATCTCAGCTGGTCAAGATAGAACGGTCAACGACATCAGCCCTCAAGGGAAGGCAGGGGCAGACCATGGGCATTCCCTCGCTATCCAAGGAGGCTTCCATAATTGCAGAACTGGCACATATTTCTCTGAGACTTGGATCACCCGAGGAGTTGCCACGTCCTGCTCATGGTTGCTTCAGTTCCTCACTTCCATGTGTTGGGCATCTCGCTTGCCACTGGCCGCTCAAGCACACATCAGGAATTGCCAGACTGCCGGCGACATCCACTCGGTAAGCTTTTGCTTTTGACTTCGGACCACGCAATAGGTTCGCTCGCCGTGTGTTCCATTTCGTGTTATTGAGACGTTTTTCCACTTTTGTCTACACTCTCTATGAGTTAGATACAGACAGTTTTCGTAACCATTTCGTTCGACTGGAGCACTTTTCTGACTTTTTGTACTCGCTCACGAGGTAGGCTACATGTGCTGCCGGCTCAGCACCTTACCTTCGTGCAGCAGTGAACGAGAAACGGTCAGGCTCTCTCATCCGGGAATCCCTCATATCCCCCAGCTGAGATCCTTCGAACATGTATCAGACCTGAGCATGTAGCTTGCTCAGTATCTCACGTCTATTTTTCGGTAGGTGGGTATCGGCCCGGCTCTCAGATCCGAGGGTTTGTGCCTTAGAGTATTGTCCGGACCAAGGTCTTCTGCCTTCGTGTACCTGATGTAATCTTTTGACTGCTATCCTCAGTCTACCTGTAGAGCAGCAGGTTGTGTCTCTCTTAGTCTGGCCCCTATCCCATAAGCTGTCCGATATGTAGTTTTCATCCATCGGCAAGCAGATGGGGTCAATGGGACACGCAAGCTCCCCCACCACGGCAAGGTGGAGACACATCGGGGGAGTTGCCTCAATATAAAAGAAACACTGACAACTATTTTCATAGTGCAAAACAAGTAATCATGTTCCGTCTCTGAACGGTAAACAGCAGAGTAGACAGTCTTTCACGAAGACTCAAAGCGGGTCTGTCACCCATGTGTACGTGTGAACAAACTACACAGACAGCTGAACAGATCCTTAAAAATGGACACATGATGACTAAATTGCGGTATCATTTTTGGTCACTCCATACGCACATTAACGCACAGCTATTTGGAAGCTTTCACGAACTCAATATAAAAAGCTAACATGAATACTTGTGTACACTTTATTAACCAGCAGCTGAAGAAACAAGAAGGAAATGAAAAATAAGGTAAGAAATATATTCCTTCTACTTTCCTGTTAATTTACAAATTATTTACCCCGTGCCTCTGTAAATTCTCTGTCTTTACTAATATTACACATTGCACCCCTCTCGGGATTCTCCGTGGTGAAGTGGTCAAGCCGTCTGACTCGGGCTCCGAAGGTTGTATGTTCGATTCCGGGCCGCGTCCTTCATTTCAAGATTGCATTTTTTCGGAGACTCCCGAGGCTCGTCGCTGGAGCTACGGAGTTCGTGCTTTGTGCGACGCTTTCCGCGCTGCGGGAAGAAACTGAGCCATATGGGATAAAAATCCGGTGCAATGTAGCCGACCCTGTCGATTGTAGGCTACTTCTTTCATTGCACCCACTCCCATACGAATCCGGATACGCCTTTGTGTGTCATCTGAATTTGCAGGCCCCATTACCGTAAACATAACTTTTTTTTTTAGCGAGAAATCACTAGTTGTTCAGCAAAACATCAAAGGAATGTCGCCGCTTTCAATGATTTAAGTTGTTTTTGACCTATCAAAGACACATTCCTTGGGTGGGGGTAAATATAAGACGGCTGGAAAAATTTTATAACGATGCAACAGACAGTTTTCAAAATAATTGATCGTGAATGAAGGCATTCAAATCGGAACATACTATAGTTGCAAGTTTTGTCACGTGCCAGCCTCGTCCTAGGTCCACGATTTGCCAGACATTGTGTAAATCTCTCTCTCGCTTCTTCACCCCCCCCCCCCCTTCCATCCTCTCTCTCTCACACACACATAGATTATAAAACATACATTCAGTAACGACTTGTGTCTATGTTCCTACTTCTGTGTAACCCTAACTGCTATCTGATGTAGAGAGAAACACACACGAGAGGAAAGGATGGGGGGGGGGGGGCTTCAAATGAAAACCTTAAATGTTTTGTGTGTGTGAATATATTCTGATAAAGTAAAGAACAAACTGGAAAACTGGAAAACTAAGATAATCACAGCAATTTCTTATCATGATAGTAGTCAGTACCCAGATCACACACACCCCGTGTAGAGAGCTGACGGGAATTCTCTGTGTGTTCTGCTAGCCTACCTAGATGGAGCCAAATCCACAGTGTTATCAGATTACACAGGAGTTTGACATGGCTGTTCACACAACAAAAGAATCAGTGTTAAGAAGCTGGATAGGTATAGATAGAAGTAGGACAGGACGGAGGAAAGTAAAGGACAGAGACAGGACATAATAAGGACCTTTACAATAGAATATATAGAGAGACAGTATAAGGAGATAGAACTCCAAACTAGTGTTAGGACCAGACCTAGACAGGACACGCATGTGTCATAGCTAGGACATGACTAGGACATACCGGGATTAACTCCCTACATAGGACAGAGTATAGTAATCACGGGGACTACCCGTAAACAGACTGAACTCTAGTACAGCTGTAGGCTACGAGGACTGGACCACTAAACTACGTGACAAGTAACCCAGCACACCGTGCGGCTGACCGCACGAGAACGGGGGACGTGTAGCTGGACTAGACCTGTGAATTCAGGGAGACCGGGACCGACAGTTAGAGCGACAAGACCTCTGTGTTTACCCTCGCCAGTTGTGTAGTTTAGAGAGGGCATAGTTATACGTAGCTAACATAGAGAATGTATTTGAGTGTTGAATGCCAGTTGTGTATGCTCGTAAGACGAGCTCTGTAATATATATATATATAGAATAAAGCTTGATTCTTCTTCGACCATTCACACAAAGACGTGTTTGTAATTATGAGGTGTGAATGAAGGAACCAGCGAGCTTATGTAAATTCGGGTTGTTGACAAGCGGTTCGAAATGGTGTCAGACAGTGGTCTTTGAACCTACGCGAGATTGTATGTCGAAATGTTGTCAGAAAGTGCTCTATGAACCTACGCGAGAGTGTGTATTGAAATGATATCAGAAGTTCTTATGAACAAGTGTGTAAGAGTACAAATTTGAAACGATGGCAAGCCTTGACAAGAGCTAGAGTGTGTATCAACATATTGTTTAACTGAGTGAGATAAACGTGATCATGTGTGATAATGAATAGAACGGTCTGAAATATCTCATTGCTCACTAATATTAGCAAAAGTACAATTGTGTAAAGTATAAAGATAAGAGCGATGATGAGAGAAAGATTTTGTTTGAAAAGTATAATAATTGTGAAATAACAAAGATTAACATGTTTCACAGAGACGATTCAGGTGAGGTCGAACGGAGGTGAAGACACGACGACATTTGACACGACAAGCGACAGACAAAATTTAATACGTTATTTCGCATTTCAGCATCCCGTCGTCGGAGCGAATTACTACACATAAATTGTTTAAGTGCGATATCATCTTGTGTGTGTGTTGTATTTTCAAAATATTAATTTGTGCTGCTCTATGTAACAGAATGCAGAGCAGACGTATTCAGAACACCAGTTCAACCTGAAATAGAGAAGAACTCCCTATAGGCCCAAGAAAGTTACAAGTTTTTCAGATAAGTATACATATAGTTTTGATAAACAGAAATTAGATTAGCACCTTAAATTTAAATGCTGTAAATAATTAATATTATTATAGTAACATTTATTTCTCATTGATTGTATATTTGAGTATAGTTACAAGTATTAACAAAGATGTCAACTTTAGGAGAGTGTATACAAGCAGACAAAGACCTTGGATATACTGGTGATAAGTTAGAGCAATGGGCAAGTAATAAATATAGAGAATACACAGACAGAAAAGCAGCAATTGACAAAGAGGAAAGAGACAGGAAGGCAGCAATTGAAAGAGATGAACGAGCACAGGAACGCCAACATCAAAAAGACCTGGCGGAATTAGACGAGGCAAATAAATTAAAACAGTTAGAACTGGTTGAAGCCTCAAAATTAAAGGAAATAGCTGACGCCACCAAATTAAAAGAAAAACAACTGGATCTTGAGGCACAAACGCAGGTGAAAATGAAAGAATTAGAGATTGAATCTCATGTACAAATTGCCACCACCAAATTAAAAAGTAAAGAAGAGGAGAATAAGTTCAACAAGTACAAAGGGTTGGTCAAACCCTTCTGCCAAGGCGCCCCCATATCTGCATGGACTGAGAATGTGGAATTCCAGCTTAAATTCCAGGAAGTGCCACGAAAACATTGGGCGATGGTCTATATGAAGAACCTCTCGGGGGAGCCATTAAAAGTGATATAATCTATCCCACAAGAGCTTAGAAGTAACTATGATTACATTAAACAACGCATTATGCAACATTTTTTGCTAGACGCCCCAGGTTACCAAATTCAGTATTCTAAACTAAAACCTAAACCAAATGAAACGTTCATTGACTATGTTTCTAACGTACAAAGTGTATTCAGCAAATGGCTAAACGCTGCAAAGGTAGACAAAAGCTTTGAGAAACTCAAAAACCTGATGATAATGGACAAAATCATCTCCACTGTACCTTCTCCCTTTGCAAAGTTTCTGCAGCAAGCTGACGTTGAGTCATTAGAACAATTAGAATAACGGGGGCCCGCATATTTTTCCTCAAACCGAGACATGTTTAAATCATCTGTAGAAGATTCTGAAATAGTAGCTTTTGCCAAAATTAAACCTGAGAAACCATTTCAAATGAGGGATAAACCTAAATCAAAGCCACCTCAATGCCCATATTGTCACTTGATGCATGACCAGTTTTCTATGTGTGACAAAAACCCAAGATATTCGTCTCACTCAGAGATGATGATAAAGAAGCAAGAAAGCAAAAGAAACACGTATAGACGTGCAGTTAAATGCTACTTTTGTCGGGCGTTTGGTCACTATAGTTCCAGGTGTGTTGGACGTCAGAGATTGAGAGCCAGTAATGCTGTACTTGTCGATACTTCATCTGAGAGTGAAAGTGAACATGAGAGTGAAAGTGAAGAAGTGTTACCATACAGTGAGAATGTTGTAGCGGCTAGTGATGTATTGAACTTTGATAGTTGTGTTATATGCCATCAATTTCATGAAGACGGAGTGCTAAAATGCGGGCACGCAGTTCCGTTTTCCAGTGAAAACGCCAACGCAGTCATTGCCTCCAGAGGCAAATTAGTGTTCCATGACGGAATGGTTAGTAACAAGCCTTTTCAAGTGTTTAATAGATAGCGGGAGTACCTTGATCGGCCTTAGGAAGGAATTGGCCAAGCCAGAAGATTATACGGGCGGCTTTGTAAAGTGCCGTACCTTCTCGGGTAACATAGAAAAATACCCATTAGCAAAAGCCCGTATAGACACTCCATTCCTGTCCGGCACAATTACGTGCGCCATCCTACACAACCCGTGTACGGATTTGATAATTGGTTGCCTACCAGAGCTAAAGAATTGTACCGCAAAAGAAATATTAGCCTGGAGAGAAACTCATAAGGCTAATGCGGTAACCAGGTCAGAAACACAAAAACAGCAAGACGACCTGCAAGAAGAAATGCGCCACCTGATAACACCAAGTGGTACAATAAACAACACCACCAAGCAACATTTCATAGAGGCGCAACGCGCCGATCCATCTATCTCACCCTATTTCAGATTTGTGGGCGAGAAACCAAAAATGACCAAAAACACGTCATGGTATTTTAAACTACATAATGGTATTCTAACTAGAAATTACAATAGAGACAACCATGAAATTCAGCAAACGGTACTACCTGTCGAACATCGACAAACAGTCCTACGAATCGCACACGATTCGCCGTTTGCTGGATATTTAGGCTATGATAAAACAAGAGCCAGAATTTTAGCTCATTTTTACTGGCCAAAATTTTGTAAAGACATTAAAAACTTTTGTCGTTCATGTACCATATGTCAGCAATTAGTACAAAAGGGTAAACATGTTACAGCTGAGGTCCAACCAACAACATTGGCCTCTAGACCATTTGAATGTGTAGCAGTAGATATTGTTGGACCTTTGAATGTGTCCAACAAAGGAAACAGATTCATCCTAACTCTGGTAGGTTTTTGTTCGAGATGGGTAGAGGCGGTAGCGCTGAAATATATAAGTTCCAAAGATGTGGTTAACGTATTTTTACATCTGTTTTCCCGCTTTGGATTTCCCCGTACCATCCTATCAGATCAGGAAACCCAATTTATATCAGCCGCAACGCAAGCTCTTACTAAATTGTTAGGAATAAAACAATGTTTTACAAGCCCCTACCACGCGGCGGCCAACGGGATCATAGAGAAAATAAACGGAGATTTAAAACACATGTTGGCCAAGGTGACAGCAGAAAACCCATCAGATTGGGATACACTGTTACCAACAGTGCTGTTCGCCTACTGAGAAATCCTGCACTCAAGTACGGGTTTCTCACCATTTGAACTAGTATACGGGGCGACCCACGAGGACCCCTAAGCATTTACCACCAGCTAGTAACCAACACCTCAGATACCTTAACACCGGTATCACCATATGAGGTAGTTACTGAAACACGCGACAAAATTATGAGAGCGTGCACTATAGCAAAATCATCTTTGGAGCGAAAAGGACAGATCTACCGCCATTATGCCAATAAAGGTGCCAAGACCTTACACCTCGAACCTGATCAAGAAGTATTACTCCTGTTACCTGATAAAAGAAATTTACTTTTAACATCATGGCAAGGGCCATTCAGAGTGGTACGAAAGATATCGGATGTTGATTATGAAATATCGATGAAAAACAAACTCAAAATATTCCATATCAACATGCTGAAACCTTATTACTCAAGACAGGAATACCAGAGACAAGATAAACATAATGCAACTACACCAAGTCAGCAGACAAGAGACAAACATAATGCAACCACACCAGACAGTAGTCAGACAGGAAATGAACACAATGTAACTACACCTTGCAAGCAGACAGAAAACGTACTCAGCACAACCACAATAATGTCATTATTAATGAATCAAACTTACGATGACGACATGGAAATACCAGTTCCACAGGAGACATCACTGCGAAATTGACAGTAAACACATAGAACCAACACTTACAGACGAACAGAAACAACAAACAATAGCGTTAGAAGCAGAATATAGACAGATCTTCTCAGACATTCCAGGTAGGACAGATAGAATAGAGCACTCCATTCTTCTTTCGGACTATACTCCGATAAAATGTAGACCATATTCCATCCCTTTGAATTATAGGGAAAACCTCGATAAAGAAATTCTTGATCTAGAAGCGAGGGGAATAATTCAAAAGTCTCAATCGGAGTATTCATTTCCTATAGTCCTGGTAAAAAAGATGGACTCAACCATCAGACTCTGCGTCCATTATAGGAAACTAAATAGTATCACAAAAATTGACGCAGAACCTATTCCTTCCTGTGAAGATCTACTCTTAAATATGGCAACATCTACCATCTTCTCAAAACTTGACCTCACTAAAGGCTATTGGCAAGTTCCTATGCATAAAAATTCTGTCCATCTTACTGCATTTTCAACACCATTAGGTCTTTATGAATGGCGACTTCTTCCTTTTGGCCTACGCAATGCGCCTGCTAATTTTGTCCGTCTAACTAGAGACCTTTTACATGGAGTAACAGACACTCAATCATATATAGACGACATATGTATACATACAACAGACTGGACAAAACACTTGCAAAAACTGAGACAAGTCTTCGAGCGGATAAAGATATTTGGACTTACAGTGAAGCCAACCAAAGTGGAGCAGGGCTTGGAGAAAATAGACTTCCTAGGCCATACTATATCGAAAGGCCATTTAGAAACGGATAACAAAATTGTGACAAAAATTCTAAACCTCACTATGCCAGTTACTAAAAAGCAAGTGAGAAGTTTACTCGGCTTGGTAAACTATTATAATAAGTTCATTCCCAATTTAGCAGAAATTACCAGTGTTTTTTCTAATCTACTGAAGTCGAATGTCAAAATTGATGTGAAAGATGCTATTCTAATTAATGCAATGTCAAAACTTAAGCATCTTTTTAGCAATGTCCCAATCCTTCGTTTGCCTAATCCCACCTTACAATATTTTCTTAGGACTGATGCCAAAACAGTATCCATATCGGGCGTCCTGGGCCAGAAATATAACGACGTCCTACATCCTGTAATGTATGTGTCGTAAGATTACTCCAACTGAAGCCAAATATGGAGTCTCTGAATTGGAAGCTTTAGCGATAGTGTACTGTGTCCATAAACTACACCGATTTTTGGCGGAGACACACTTTGTCATCGAAACTGACAACTCCCCGTTCACTGTCATAGAGACAGGGGCCCACAAGAACAATAGGATCTACAGATGGTCCCTGATACTCAAAAATTACTCCTTTTCGGCCAGGCACATTAGTGGCAAATCTAATACACTAGCTGACATGCTGAGTAGGCCTACAAACTTTGATGTACCTGAATTGCCAAAGAAAGACGACGCAACTCCATGACCGTCTCTGACATTGGTACCAGAGTATGATCAGACAGATGTGCCACTATGAAGAAAACTGTCCACACATATGAATGACTATCTACGTCGAGTCAAAATATTATATTCAACAGCATTATTTATACATTATGAATACTCCAGAAACATCGCGTGAAATATCGGACTATGTACATATAAACTATGATATTAACTTTAGATATTCGTAAAGGAAAGGACGCGACATCTTCAACGTGCCTGGAATAGATTAATTAGTTAGTTTAATTAATATAAATGTATGTATTAATATGTATATAAACAATATATGAATATCAATATATGTAATTGTAATGTACAATATATATTTTTATTGCAGTGTCATAGAATACTCCTATATGTAATTAGCTTGTAGGAACACAACAACTTTATATTTTGTAGATTAATTACACCTTTCCCAATCCCCAATTAAATACATGTATAATTAGTCTTAAAATTAATTACTTTAGCTTAATCACATCCTATCAGTCTCCTAAGAGACTATCATCCCATAAATTAATTTAATAATAGTTAGAATAATCTATTTATTTAACACAGATTAGGTTGCAAATATAACATCAATAAATTTTTTTACCATCTAGAATTATAGTTGGATTAAGGGAACCAACACATTTCACCCCATTTCATTTAATTATTCATATTATCTTCCCTTAGTCAGTAAATCTCAGTACACAAAATTAGAGCGTAATTAAAGATTAGTTAGTATACTTAGAATAAATGTAAACAACCCATTTAACTTGTAAATATTGTAAATATATATATACAGTGCCAATATATCGCAGTATTAATCGGCTCAAAAGTCGCCTAAAACTGAGCCAAAACTATTGTACATTTTCTTTTCATTATTTTATTTTATTTTTATTTCCCAATAGTTATTTTTTTTGTGTCATTAGAATGGTACAATAATAATGTAATGACATAACTTTTTAACATGTGAGAACAAATGTGTGTGAGAAAGACGAGAGCAAGTAGAAGCTAAATGGATTAAAAACAAGGCGAGGGAACAACGGGCGAATTTTTTCCGTGCCCAAGAGTTTTTATAATTTGTCTGCGTCTTCGATGTAACACATGTGCTTCTGTGATTTCTGTGTGTGTAGTTGCCACTATTGCATTACATGTATAGCCACATTTTTAAGTTTCCTAGGTCGGCAAGGCAGTCACAAATTATGCTAACGCATCGATTCGTGACGGCATAAACCAACCTACGACGCTTGAAAAACATCATTCAGTAAATTATAAACATACACCAATGTTTCTGATTTAAACATACATTAAAATTAACTAAACACGCAAACAAACAGATATACTTACAGATAAAAATGCAGACAGCAATTTAAAGGAAGGGGGGATAACTCATGAACAAGGGACATCACAGACTTACTAAAAGTCTGACTATACATTGAAAGATTTAACCACAAACGGAAGTTAGAAAGGTGATCATCAGCACACACACAACATGTAATATAGTTGGAGAAACATTACATGGGAGCATGAATTTATATTCATGCATTGTGCTGTAAAATGTACAATCTGTGCAGGGTGTCGGTCAATCGACATTTTGAAAAGCAGGTCGTAAAGACAATGGCTTTGGTTCGTTACAGCTCTCAGATATATAATGTGAATGAGTATTCACTCTGGCCAGCAGTACAGTTGTGCAACACTGATTACTAAGCCAGTGGATAAATACGACGATGTGACATCAGACGATCAGAAGTTAGTGATTATACCCAGGACATGAGGACTTAACCCTACCAGCACTTGACAAAATTAGACCCAACTAATTTTTAAACGTTACGAAAGCTATAGTCACACCCATAAGCTAAATTTGGTGACGCAATATGGGGGGGGGGGGCGAGAGCATGTCAGGGAGCTGAATAGGTATAGATAGAAGTAGGACAGGACGGAGGAAAGTAAAGGACAGAGACAGGACATAATAAGGACCTTTACAATAGAATAGATAGAGAGAGACAGTATAAGGAGATAGAACTCCAAACTAGTGTTAGGACCAGACCTAGACAGGACACGCATGTGTCATAGCTAGGACATGACTAGGACATACCGGGATTAACTCCCGACACAGGACAGAGTATAGTAATCACAGGGACTACCCGTAAACAGACTAAACTCTAGTACAGCTGTAGGCTACGAGGACTGGACCACTAAACTATGTGACAAGTAACCCAGCTCACCGTGCGGCTGACCGCACGAGAACGGGGGACGAGTAGCTGGACTAGACCTGTGAATTCAGGGAGACCGGGACCAACAGTTAGAGTGACAAGACCTCTGTGTTTACCCTCGCCATTTATGTAGTTTAGAGAGGGCATAGTTATACGTAGCTAACATAGAGAATGTATTTGAGTGTTGAATGCCAGTTGTGTATGCTTGTATGCCGAGCTCTGTAATCCATCCATCCATCATGTGCCATGCCGGTAAGCGTGGGCGGTCATGTTCTGCCATCTCACTCGATCAACAGAGTCGTGGATCAGTTCCGTGTTTCTGTCTCGACCATGCCACAAGGCCAAGCCATCCAGATACTTGTTTCTAGGTCTTCCCCTTGGTCTGTTCCCCTCGATCTTACCAGTTGTCACCAAGTTCTCCAAATCATTTCTTCTCATAACATGCCCAAAAAATTGTGACTGTCTACGTCTAATGTCTCTGATCAGTTTACGATCTTCATTTGTTTCTTGAAGGACTTGTTCATTGGTCTTTCTGGCTATCCATGGTATTCTTTGCATTTTCCTCAGAAACCACATTTCTACAGCCATCAGATGTTTTTCAGCCTGGCTGCTCATTGTCCAAGCTTCACATCCATATAAAAGTACAGGTTCTATGTAGCATCTCAACACTCTTTTTCTCGTTTCAATTGACATCTTTTTATTGGTCAGTATGTTTTTCATCTTGCTAAAGGCTACTTTTGCCATGGCGATTCTTGTTCTAATCTCTTCAAGGCATCTCCCATCAGATGTTATTACTGTTCCGAGGTAATATATATAGAATAAAGCGTGATTCTTCTTCGACCATTCACACATAGACGTGTTTGTAATTATGAGGTGTGAATGAAGGAACCAGTGTGTTTGTGTAAATTCGGGTTGTTGACAATCAGTAACATCAACAGTATCTACGGCATCAACAATATAACACCACCAACACCACACTATCAGTCACACTGACAATAACAACAGCAACATCAGTAAGATCAACAATAAGAACACCATCACAACAAGGACAACAACAGCACAAACAACATCAACAGCAGCAGCAACAACGGCACCATAAGCAACAATAAATCAACAATAACACCATCACCATATACAATCAAACATTAAAAACAACAAAATCAGTGTTTGTTAAATTGTTTTTCTTTCGTTGTTAAAATAACAAAATGTATAAACACAATTAAGGTTTATTTACAACAAATTATTAGCACTTATATAACCAAAGTTAATTGCATGTCAAGTTACAGAATGTTGCAATGACGTTATAATGCCTTTTTCGAAGCACAATGTAACAAACTATCATTTGTCAAGACGGCCAGATGCCAATTTCAAAGATTCTAATTGCCTTGGATTTTGTATGCAAATATTTGATTTTTTCATGTAATTTCTGCCATCACATTTCCATCACCTACCAGGAGAACCTAGATAATCAATACTATTCACTTTCTGTAATTTCTCCCTGTTAATATGTTGCAATATTTGTTTTCTCGCTTGTCAACAAATAACAAGTGATAGATATAAAATGAATCATTCAGATACAGGAATGAATAATCTGTACCAGCAGTGAGGTTTACAAGATCCCTGAAGTATCGAAGTTTCAATCTGGAGAATAGTTGCACCTGAGGTGATGAGCATCATGGACTGGAGCAAGATCACAGAGGAACAAGACAGGTAGATGCACCTGAGGGGGTGAGTGTCATGGACTGGAGCAAGATCACAGAGGAACAAGACAGGTAGATGCATCAAAGAGGCTTGTGAGGCTGATCGTGATGAAATCAAGAGGAAGAAAAATGACTAAGACACAAACAATTGATCGCACAATTTATTGCCTGGCATCTTTCGCTGTATCATCAGGTACATACTGCAGGCTGGTTCCATGGTGAAGGGGTTACAGACGCTGTTCATAATCCCACATACCGCGTTCAAAACACAGCTGCGTTGATTTTTTATGAAATGGTATGGGTGCCAGTTGTTCAGAAATCAATGGCAAACTACTGAACGTAAACTTGCCCAGGAATCATGAACAGCCAAAAATTTCTGGGGTTGACAGCTGCATTATTGGTACAGCTACTGTATTGGTACAGCTACTGTATTGGTACAGGAAAACATTGTTTTAAAGATGTATTAGTACAGGAAAACATTGTTTTGAACATGTATTGGTATGGAAAGACATTCTTTTGAACATGTATTGGTACAGGAAAACATTGTTTTAAACATGTATTGGTACAGGAAAACATTGTTTTAAACATGTATTGGTACAGGAAAACATTGTTTTAAACATGTATTGGTACAGGAAAACATTGTTTTAAACATGTATTGGTACAGGAAAACAAACAACACTCGTACTACGGCAGCTAATGGTATGTGTGGATGTCCCCAAGAGACTGGCACTACAGCAGCTATGGGTGTGTTTATGGACTTGGTAAACACTTGGCCAAATGATTTAACTGTAGATGTCATTGAATACACCCAGACAAATGCACAAAAGCAAAATACAAAGATGTATAAATAAACAAGACAAAGAAATGTGTGTAGATAACAGCTTGTGTTGTAATGATTCCTCCAAGAGAGAGTATGGTAGCTGCTGGTGGTATGTAAGGTCTTGTGGAATATATTGCCATGTGGTTACATCTGCAAGTGTCACTTACTCCATCAGAGAAAGATATATACAAACAACATACAAAGGTGTATAAATACAAGAATAAATCTGTCTGTAGTTATAAGCATATGCTGTAATGATGTCCACGAGAGACTAAGGCTGCTGGTGTTAAGTGTGAGGACTTGTGGAACACTTGGTCAAATGTCTGTAGTTATATGTGTGAGGACTTGTGGAACACTTGGTCAAATGTCTGTAGTTATATGTGTGAGGATTTGTGGAACACTTGGTCAAATGTCTGTAGTTATATGTGTGAGGACTTGTGGAACACTTGGTCAAATGTCTGTAGTTATATGTGTGAGGACTTGTGGAACACTTGGTCAAATGTCTGTAGTTATATGTGTGAGGACTTGTGGAACACTTGGTCAAATGTCTGTAGTTATATGTGTGAGGACTTGTGGAACACTTGGTCAAATGTCTGTAGTTATATGTGTGAGGATTTGTGGAATACTTGGTCAAATGTCTGTAGTTATATGTGTGAGGATTTGTGGAATACTTGGTCAAATGTCTGTAGTTATATGTGTGAGGACTTGTGGAACACTTGGTCAAATGTCTGTAGTTATATGTGTGAGGACTTGTGGAACACTTGGTCAAATGTCTGTAGTTATATGTGTGAGGATTTGTGGAATACTTGGTCAAATGTCTGTAGTTATATGTGTGAGGATTTGTGGAATACTTGGTCAAATGTCTGTAGTTATATGTGTGAGGATTTGTGGAACACTTGGTCAAATGTCTGTAGTTATATGTGTGAGGATTTGTGGAATACTTGGTCAAATGTCTGTAGTTCTATGTGTGAGGATTTGTGGAATACTTGGTCAAATGTCTGTAGTTATATGTGTGAGGATTTGTGGAATACTTGGTCAAATGTCTGTAGTTATATGTGTGAGGATTTGTGGAATACTTGGTCAAATGTCTGTAGTTATATGTGTGAGGATTTGTGGAATACTTGGTCAAATGTCTGTAGTTATATGTGTGAGGACTTGTGGAACACTTGGTCAAATGTCTGTAGTTATATGTGTGAGGATTTGTGGAATACTTGGTCAAATGTCTGTAGTTATATGTGTGAGGATTTGTGGAATACTTGGTCAAATGTCTGTAGTTATATGTGTGAGGACTTGTGGAACACTTGGTCAAATGTCTGTAGTTATATGTGTGAGGATTTGTTGAATACTTGGTCAAATGTCTGTAGTTATATGTGTGAGGACTTGTTGAACACTTGGTCAAATGTCTGTAGTTATATGTGTGAGGATTTGTGGAATACTTGGTCAAATGTCTGTAGTTATATGTGTGAGGATTTGTGGAATACTTGGTCAAATGTCTGTAGTTATATGTGTGAGGATTTGTGGAATACTTGGTCAAATGTCTGTAGTTATATGTGTGAGGACTTGTGGAACACTTGGTCAAATGTCTGTAGTTATATGTGTGAGGATTTGTGGAATACTTGGTCAAATGTCTGTAGCTTTATGCGTGAGGATTTGTGGAATACTTGGTCAAATGTCTGTAGTTATATGTGTGAGGATTTGTGGAATACTTGGTCAAATGTCTGTAGTTATATGTGTGAGGACTTGTGGAACACTTGGTCAAATGTCTTTAGTTATGTGTGAGGATTTGTGGAATACTTGGTCAAATGTCTGTAGTTATATGTGTGAGGATTTGTGGAATACTTGGTCAAATGTCTGTAGTTATATGTGTGAGGATTTGTGGAATACTTGGTCAAATGTCTGTAGTTATATGTGTGAGGACTTGTGGAATACTTGGCCAAATGTCTGTAGTTATATGTGCGAAGACTTGGTCAAATGTCTGTACTTATATGTGTGAGGACTTGTAGAACTCTTGGTCAAATTCTTTAGCTATATATGTGAGGACTTGTGGAATAGTTGGTCAAATGTCTGTAGTTATATGTGTGAGGACTTGTGGAATACTTGGTCAAATGTATGTAGTTATATGTGTGAGAACCTGTGGAATACTTGGTCAAATGTCTGTAGTTATATGTGTAAGGACTTTTGGAATACTTGGTCAAATGTCTGTAGTTATATGTGTGAGGACTTGTGGAATACTTGGTCAAATAAATTTTTTTTTGGGGGTCAAATGTCTGTAGTTATATGTGTAAGGACTTGTGGAATACTTGGTCAAATGTCTGTAGTTATATGTGTGAGGACTTGTGGAATACTTGGTCAAATGTCTGTAGTTATATGTGTAAGGACTTGTGAAATACTTGGTCAAATGTCTGTAGTTATATGTGTGAGGACGTGTGGAATACTTGGTCAAATGTCTGTAGCTATAAGCATGTGCTTTAATGATGTCCCACAAGAGACTCCAACTACGGCTGCCGATACGTGTGGGGACTTGTGGAATACTTGGCCAAGCGGTTGTAACTGCAGGTGTCATTGACTCCACTAGCGATGTCATGGTACCGCTGTCTGATGATGAAGGCTGCTGCCTTGGGCTGTCGCTGCCTGGTCAGCAGCCCTTTTCTGTTGCCCACGACCCGTGTGGTACCTGTCAGACAGTACAGAGAGTCAGTATGCCACTTCCCTGCCTCCCTTTACAGGTGGAGGTATGTGAAGGGAGGCATGGAAGTGGTAATATGGTGGAGGTATGTGAAAGAAGGCATGGAAGTGGTAAACTGGTGGAGGTATGTAAAGGGAGGCAGGGAAGTGGTAAACTGGTGGAGGAATGTGAAAGGAGACATGGAAGTGGTAAACTGGTGGAGCATGTGAAGGGAGGCATGGAAGTGTTAAACTGGTGGAGGTATGTGAAGGGAGGCATGGAAGTGGTAAACTGGTGGAGGTATGTGAAGGGAGGCATGGAAGTGGTAAACTGGTGGAGCATGTGAAGGGAGGCATGGAAGTGGTAAACTGGTGGAGGTATATAAAGAGAGGCATGGAAGTGGTAAACTAGTGGAGGTATGTGAAGGGAGGCATGGAAGTGGTAAACTGGTGGAGGTATGTAAAGGGAGGCATGGAAGTGGTAAACTGGTGGAGGGATGTGAAGGGAGGCATGGAAGTGGTAAACTGGTGGAGCATGTGAAGGGAGGCATGGAAGTGGTAAACTGGTGGAGGTATTTAAAGAGAGGCATGGAAGTGGTAAACTGGTGGAGGTATGTAAAGTGAGGCATGGAAGTGGTAAACTGGTGGAGCATGTGAAGGGAGGCATGGAAGTGGTAAACTGGTGGAGGTATGTAAAGTGAGGCATGGAAGTGGTAAACTGGTGGAGCATGTGAAGGGAGGCATGGAAGTGGTAAACTGGTGGAGGTATGTGAAGGGAGGCATGGAAGTGGTAAACTGGTGGAGCATGTGAAGGGAGGCATGGCAGTGGTAAACTGGTGGAGGTATGTAAAGTGAGGCATGGAAGTGGTAAACTGGTGGAGCATGTGAAGGGAGGCATGGAAGTGGTAAACTGGTGGAAGTATGTGAAGGGAGGCATGGAAGTGGTAAACTGGTGGAGGTATGTGAAGGGAGGCATGGCAGTGGTAAACAAATGAAACTGTTGTGAAGGAAAACATGTAAATGGTAAATACATGAAACTGGTGTGAATGGAGCTGACTGATTGACTGGCACCTTGCTGTCTTGACAGATGATAGTTACATTGTGTTTCAAAAAAGGCATAATAACTACAACCCATGGTGGGGACCAGGGATGAAGTTATACCTCTCCATTGTACAACACCTGGGCTGAATTGTAGAGACCATGTGTTACTCATGCAGCACGATCTCTCTCTGCCTGCCTAGTTTACTCCAGAAAAAAGAAAACACCAATATGTCTGGAAGAAGACAAGCTACAGAAGCTGCTGGATCAGCAAAGCAGTGCTCTAACTCTTTGCTTGTCAGAGCTTCGATCCTAGATCAGTTGCCAACCAAGGCTAAGGGCCTGGTCTGCCCTGCCATAACATGTAGTCTTTATGTTGCATTTTTTCACATCAGGATAAGGCTAGTACCCTCCCAAGAGTGCTCCTCCGCCTGAGGCCGTTGGCACAATGCTGGGTGTCAGGTTCGGTCAGTGATGCCCAGCATTCGGCGCTAATTGAAAGCAGGTAGTACCGTCTACTGTCATACGGTAACTCAGTCAGATCCATCTAACACCTAACAAGTTGTGAAGGGAGCTATGGAGTTGGTAAATGTATCATATTTTGACCTATTATTGCTATGTCTCCTCGTGCATTACCTGTGAAAGGAAACACAAGAACAGTAACCCTGTAACCTTCCATGCATGCCATAAGAGCTGACTCAGGAGAGTTGGTTTTTGTATGTATCTGAAACGTTGACAATGAGCTCAATCTTGGCTTGGATGGAGATTCTAACATATGACCACAAGGTCAGCAGGCAAGCCTGCTAACAACTACCCTACCTATCATTCACTCTGAAAATTACTGGCCACAGTAACTGGTAGTTTTCATCTAGTAAAGATTACATGCTCTTATCTCTACTTCTTTCATTTCTACAGTAACTGGTAGTTTTCTCTAGTAAAGATCACACACAATACCAGCACTTGATCCTCTCAGTGAGTGATATGGACTAGGACTGCTCACTGCCTCAAAGAGTCAGATGGTGAGATTGGAGTGCATACAGAATGAGGCTATGCGGGTCATTCTGGGATGTACCAGAGACACCCCAGTTGTGTGTATGCTGTACATCCTTGGTCTGCCGACTGTTGCTGGTAGGCTCAAGGTGATGCAGACGACGGCATACCTCAGAGTAGCTGCATACACAGATCACCCATTGCATGAGGCGCTGGAAGCCGTTACGGGTCAGCGACTGATAAGAGGGCAATCATGGATGGCTCAGGCGGAGGATACGATCAGACAGGTGTGACCCTTGAAGAACATTAGGCGAGGAGAGGAGTGGGTCAGAGTGCCAGCGGAGCAATCAGACTTGTGCAGAGTTATAATCACATAGAGCCGGGAGTGCAGGGAGTGGCCAGCTGGGGCCACGGAAGTGGAAATCCAGCAACTAATTCAGGATAACGCTCGCTCGGGTGATGTGATTATCTACACAGATGGGTCGGTGTCGAGAGGTAGGAGAAATGGCTGGGGGTTCTTAGCAAAAGCTAATGGTCTACGTTTGGTGCAGGAAAGCCTGGCATATGATACCACAACATCTAGCTTAAGAATGGAGGTGGAGGCGGTCAGTACAGCTTTCCGCTGGATGGAGAATACGATACACACATCGTGATTGTAACTGACTAAAAAAGACTGTTAGATTCATACAAGAGACAACATTGCAGTTATAAACATATTTCAGGCGAACGAAAGAAGAAGAAGAAGAAGAAGAAGAAGAAGAAGAAGAAGAAGAAGAAGAAGAAGAAGAAGAAGAAGAAGAAGAAGAAGAAGAAGAAGAAGAAGAAGAAAAAGAAGAAGAAAAAGAAGAAGAAGTAACTGACTCAGGAAGCATGCTGAGGAAGGTGAGGACAGGCAAGCTTCGGGCAAAGTGGATTGCTTCACTTCGGAGGTCACGGGTGGCAAGCATCGCCTGGATCTTTTCTCCGGGGCATGCTGGGGAATGAACAGGCGGACAGATTGGCTGGCTCAGCAAAACTTGGTGGAGTATTGATACATGACAAGGCAGATGTGGTTGCGGACTTGTGGGAGCATGTGCACACCTCGGAGGAGCAAATGGATCATCATGGTCTGGCAAGAATGAGACAGCGAGGAGTGACGAGCGGATCTGGCCGACGCTCGACGCTCAGAGGAAAGGCGAGACGGACATATAATCAGATTGCTACTGGTACTATCGGTGCTGGAACTCTTTGCTGGCTGCTGAGGATGGGGACGGAGCGCTTATGGGAATGCCCCAAATGCTGTGATATCTGTTCCTAAATCAATCAATCAATCAATCATAGTAAAGATCACATGCTTTTATCTCTACTTCTTTCATTTCCTTACAATGAGTGTTAATGCACACCAAATGATGTCTGATACTGGTACAAGTCACAATTACCTTGAATGGTCATGAAATCAGCAAAGTTCCAGACCATCTCCCCCACCAGGAACTGCTGCCTGGCCCTGTCAAACTCCTGGTGGTACTGCTCCAGAAACTCCACCTGGAACTCCTCCGTGAACACATAGGCAGGCTCCTGGAGGGGGACAAACGGCACAATCAGAGGACATATGATAGGCATGTGGCAGACAATGATCAGAGGACATATGATGGGCATGTGGCAGACAATGATCAGAGGACATATGATGGACATGTGGCAGATAAACACCACGATCGGAGGATGGACATGTGGCAGATAAACACCACGATCGGAGGATATATGATGGACATGTGGCAGATAAACACCATGATCGGAGGATATACGATGGACATGTGGCAGATAAACACCACGATCGGAGGATATACAATGGACATGTGGCAGATAAACACCACGATCGGAGGATATACGATGGACATGTGGCAGATAAACACCATGATCGGAGGATATACGATAGACATGTGGCAGATAAACACCATGATCGGAGGATATACGATGGACATGTGGCAGATAAACACCATGATCGGAGGATATACGATAGACATGTGGCAGATAAACACCATGATCGGAGGATATACGATGGACATGTGGCAGATAAACACCATGATCGGAGGATATACGATGGACATGTGGCACACAAAAGGCATGATCACAGGACATACAACATACATGAAAAACATCAGATCGAATAGGAGAGAAATGTAAAAAATCAACAGATCAAATGGGAAAGAAGTGAACACAAACAACAGATCAAGCTGGAAAGAAGTGAACAAAAACAATAGATCAAGCAGGAGAGAAGTGTACAAACACCAGATCTAGGGAGAGAGAAGTGTACAAACACCAGATCTAGGGAGAGAGAAGTGTACAATCACCAGATCTAGGGGGAGAGAAGTGTACAATCACCAGATCTAGGGGAGATAATTGTACACGCACAACAAATCTAAGAGGAGAGAAGTGTACAAACACCAGATCTAGGGGGGAGAAGTGTACAAACACCAGATCTAGGGGAGAGAAGTGTACAATCACCAGATCTAGGGAGATAATTGTACAAACACAACAGATCTAGGGAGAGAATTGTACAAACACAACAGATCTAGGGGGAGAGAATTGTACAAACACAATAGATCTAGGGAGAGAATTGTACAAACACAACAGATCTAGGGAGAGAATTGTACAAACACAACAGATCTAAGGCAGAGAATTTACAAACACAACAGATCTAAGGGAGATAATTTACAAACACAACAGATCTAAGGGAGAGATTTTACAAACACAACAGATCTAGAGGGAGAGAATTTACAAACACAACAGATCTAAGGGACAGAATTGTACAAACACAACAAATCTACGGGGAGAGAATTTACAAACACAACAGATCTAAGGGAGAGAATTGTACAAACACAACAGATCTAGGGGGAGAGAATTTACGAATTTACAAACACAACAGATCTAAGGGAGAGAACTTACAAACACAACAGATCTAAGGGAGAGAATTTACAAACACAACAGATCTAGGGGGAGAGAATTGTACAAACACAACAGATCTAGAGGGAGAGAATTGTACAAACACAACAGATCTAGAGGGAGATAATTGTACAAACACAACAGATCTAAGGGAGAGAATTTACAAACACAACAGATCTAAGGGAGAGAATTTACAAACACAACAGATCTAAGGGAGAGAATTTACAAACACAACAGATCTAAGGGAGAGAATTTACAAACACAACAGATCTAAGGGAGAGAATTTACAAACACAACAGATCTAAGGGAGAGAATTTACAAACAACAGATCTAGGGGGAGAGAATTGTACAAACACAACAGATCTAGGGAGAGAATTGTACAAACACAACAGATCTAGAGGGAGAGAATTGTACAAACACAACAGATCTAAGGGAGAGAATTTACAAACACAACAGATCTAAGGGAGAGAATTTACAAACACAACAGATCTAAGGGAGAGAATTTACAAACACAACAGATCTAGGGGGAGAAAATTGTACAAACACAACAGATCTAGGGGGAGAGAATTGTACAAACACAACAGATCTAGGGGGAGAGAATTGTACAAACACAACAGATCTAAGGGAGAGAATTTACAAACACAACAGATCTAAGGGAGAGAATTTACAAACACAACAGATCTAAGGGAGAGAATTTACAAACACAACAGATCTAAGGGAGAGAATTTACAAACACAACAGATCTAGAGGGAGAGAATTGTACAAACACAACAGATCTAGGGGGAGAGAATTGTACAAACACAACAGATCTAGGGGGAGAGAATTGTACAAACACAACATATCTAGGGAGAGAATTTACAAACACAACAGATCTAAGGGAGAGAATTTACAAACACAACAGATCTAAGGGAGAGAATTTACAAACACAACAGATCTAGAGGGAGAGAATTGTACAAACACAACATATCTAGGGGGAGAGAATTGTACAAACACACATTTGGGGGGGGGGGGGTGAGAAGTGTACAAAAACACTAGATCTAGGGGGAGAGAAGTACATACACAACAGATCTAAGTGGTGAGAAGTGTACAAACCCACCCTATGAAGACCAGGCACTGTGTCCGCTCCATATTCTGTCACGATGATCGGCCTGTTGTACAGTTTCCTAAAGCCAGCAAACTCCCGCTGAAGCTGTAGCTGGATGACCTCCAGGTGTCCCGGATCCTGGTACCAGCCATAGTAACGGTTGATGCAGATGACATCCACAAAGGGGACCTGAACCAGGGATAGGTGGCAGTAGTCGTTAAACCTGTGTATGAATGGAGGGGTAAGCTAAGGAAGATCGAGAAAGGCTGGGCCAGACGGCAATGGCTTGAATCTACTAGGAGGTCAAGACTGAGTCATATCTGAACATTTTTGTGCCAGGGCATGCGGGTGTAAGAAGAGATGGAGGTGCAGATAGGCTTGTGGGCTTGGCAGCTGTGGGACGCAGAGGAGTAATGGACCAAGTTTACATCCTGAATATGCTAACTCTGTCCGTAACCCCTTTGCCACAGAATTGGCATACCATGTTCTTCTTCTTCAGCGTTCATCCAGCGAGTTTTTTTTCCGGACGTGATTGCGTTGTGCCTGTTTACAGCAGAGCTGCGTTCTTGCGTCGTTAGGCCGACACATCTGACTTCTGCGGGCATTTGTTGACCGGGTTAACCTTTCCAGGATACCGCATTCAAAACACAACTGCAGGTGATTTGGCAGCTGACTGCCTTTTGTTGGTTTCAATACAATGGTATGTGTGCCGGTCGATCAGAAATCAATGGCAAACTACTGAATGTAAATCTGCCAGAAAAATCACAAACAGCCAATAAATGATGGGGTTGCAACTAACTTGTTTAGAGAAAGTGACAGATACCCCACATCAAGATGTGAGGGAAGATGTGAGGGAAGAGGCTGGCACTGGACACGGCACACGTTGAGAAATGTTTAGAGAAAGTGATAGATTCCCAACATCAAGATGTGAGGGAAGAGGCTGGCACTGGACATGGCACACGTTGAGAAATCTTTAGAGAAAGTTACAGATTCCCCACATCAAGATGTGAGGGAAGAGGCTGGCACTGGACACGGCACATGTTGAGAAATGTTTAGAGAAAGTGACAGATTCCCCACATCAAGATGTGAGGGAAGAGGCTGGCACTGGACACGGCACACATTGAGAAAACCTGATGATAGCATCACTAGACAGTTCTTTATCTGGAACCAGCAAGACAAATGAAACAGGGAGATCTAGAAACACATCGATCAGTGCGACACCCACTGAGTGTCAATTGGTCTATACAAATAAGGGTATAGTAACACATGCCTGATGGGCCTTTAGACATGTACAAGGGTTCTTGTATGACCTGACATTCTAGAACCGTGCGGAGAAGGAAACTGCACACATAGTTGAATAATAAGGAGAGGACATGAAACAAGTTGCAGGACATAACAAAAGATGCCATTTTATTTTTTTCTCGCTTGATTTGAACTCAAGCGAAGTACATACACATTACTTCTCCTAGTACTGGACTGAATTTTGCATGTATATTAGTTTTCCCTACTACCAGTGTTCCTTGCCATCAGGCGAACCCACTCTGACTTCCGAGGTACTTGTAATTTACGCCCCCTAGTCAAGGACAAGAAGTCAATATTTTAGTCTGTCTGGTGAAGGGGTTGAACTGGAGAAATTGGTGACAACTGGCAAGACTGAGCGGAAAAGAACAAGGGGAAGGCAGAGAAGTAAATACCTGGATGGCTTAGCCACATGGCATGGTCGAGACAAGAATACAGAGCTGATCCACGATTGGTGATTATGTGAGATGGCAAAACATGAACGCCCATGCTTATTGGCATGGAACATGGTAATGATTTGCAACTGGTAGTTTTCACCTAGTAGAGGTCTGATCTCTACTTCTTTCATTTCCTTACATTTCTGACAGAAAACAAGACAGAACAAGAACAAGATGCTGACTAGTGAATGAACATGTGAGAGAAAATAAGCTGGTGCTGGGTAGGACACATTTGAGGAGAACCTGGGAATGGCATCATTAGAAAGTGCTTAATCTGGAACCAGCAAGATAGATGAACAAGAGGGAGATATAGAAAGGCACAAAGAATAAAACTAGAAATAGAGATGAATAATATGGGGAGGACATGAAACAGAATGAATGAGGGAGTTAGTTGACTGAGGGAATATGCTTCAACAGGTAATACAGGACAGAAGACAGATCAGACATATGTGGCTTGATTCAATGTATGACTACGATTTCTGTTCACCTGACCTGCGGTCCTCGTACTACTGTTTGTGCTTGTTTTTTTTTCTATCCAGTATCTTAACATACCACTTTGTTTAATTTTATATTGATATGAACAATACCTTAAGGGCTTGTGCTACAATAGATCACATATAACAGAACAATACCACATTATCTACTAGTGCTACAGTAGATCACATATAACATAACAATACCACATTATCCGCTAATGCTTAAGTAGATCCCATATATCATAACAATACCACATTATCTGTTAGTGCTACAGTAGATCACATATAACAGAACAATACCACATTATCCGCTAGTGCTTAAGTAGATCCCATATATCATAACAATACCACATTATCCGCTAGTGCTACAGTAGATCACATATAACAGAACAATACCACATTATCCGCTAGTTCTACAGCCAATCACTCACCACTTTGTCAGATTCATATGTCTGATCACAAACAAATGTTGTAGGGCGGTGGGCTGGGTCCGTGTCTCTGGTGTACTGTAAGACAGCCCTGCAGATGTGACAGCAGCAAATCAGTCTGATGGGTGCATGAAATCTATAGGTGCATGAAATCTTTGGGTGCATGAAATCTTTGGGTGCATGAAATTTTTGGGTGCATGAAATGTGTTCACAGTTACATACTTGTATTTGTCTGGACAGTCACTGTTAAAATATTCACCATCATTAGGTGGTGGGGCTGGCATGGTGGTGGGGCTGGCACGGTGGTGGGGTTGGCACGGTGGTGGGGTTGATGGGGAGCTGTACTTTTAATGTCATGAGTATGGTCAGACAAGGGTTCAACGCTGGGGGTTTGGTTTGTTCATTTGCTTTTGAACCCGAGGGTAGTCCACACTCGACTTATTTTACGTGTGGATTAGCTTTTCCTATTACCAGTGTCCCTCTCCATCAGGTGGATCCAGTCTGACTTCTGAGGTACTTGTAATTTATGTTCTAAAGTCAATGGGAAGAAGTCAACTTTTTAGCCCATCTGACCGGCATATGGGCTGAACCCGTTTACTCTCCGAATTGCCGGCTTCAAATGTTTCTACAACAGACGACATCTGGGAACGGCGATTCTCGTTCGCGACAGCATGGTGGCGTCAGAGCTAGACATGTCCAGTTGGGACAGTGACGATATACAAATACAGGCGTTGAGAGTTCATTCCAGTATACCATTCGAAATCAATGTTTATGCCCGCAATGGGAGTATGGACGCCCAGAAGTGGCAGTGCTTAAGTGGCATATTAGGCCACGAGAGAAATGTTATTTTCTGTGGTGACTTCAACGCTAAAGGCAGATCATGGGGAAACACTTCCTCCAATACACAAGGGGAGTAGCTCGAGACTGCACTGGAAACCATCGACCTGGTTTGTATCAACAGTGGCTGTGTCACCAGGACAGCAAGCCGTCCAGGCGATGAGGACAGTGCTATTGATCTGGCGCTAGTTTCACCTTCACTCACTACAGTGTGTAGATGGGGTGTCCTAGGACACCATGGCAGCGACCAACACCCTTGCAGCATATTGGTGGAGAAAGGCAGAACCAGGCAGCACAAGCTAAAAGTAAAGACGTTCCAGTATGACAGTACAGGGCAAGATGTGGTGAGTAAAATAAGACGTGACAAGCGCAGAACGTTTCAGGGCAGGAAAAAAAGCTGGGAGCAGCCACCGTGGTGGAGTTTCGAGGTGGAGAAGGCTTGGGTGGATAACGGTAGTGCTGTAAGGAGATGGCAAAATGCCAAGAAGAACAGAGCTGGTCATCCTAGTCCCTGCTTGCACTTAGAAAGAGAGATGCACAAAAGTAAGCTGTTTAAAAAAACTGGTCAAGGTGGTTAAAAGTGAAAAATGGGCAGAGGTGTGTCAAACAGTAAGCACAGACAAGTCACTGAAATTGTTCTGGCGACTACATAAAAGCATGAGTGGTGTAGTCAAGAATAAGAGCATTTCTGACTTCCAAGGTGCTGACCTCATCTGGCAGAGGACTGACGAGGACAAGGGTAAAGCCCTCTTTGAACGCTACCTTGAGCAGAGCAACCAGACAGACATGGGAGGCCGAAATCTGGCCAAGGAGGTCACCTCAGACAGATGCAAGGCCCAGAACACTTCGGATGAAGACACAGT
This sequence comes from Cepaea hortensis, assembly GCA_963921405.1. Taxonomy (NCBI): domain Eukaryota; kingdom Metazoa; phylum Mollusca; class Gastropoda; order Stylommatophora; family Helicidae; genus Cepaea; species Cepaea hortensis. The sequence goes on from OY992876.1 coordinate 428,452,479, forward strand.
GACAGTGAAAGAAATCAAGGCTGTGCTTCGACGATCAAAAAACAGTGCTCCAGGTCCTGATGGCATAAGATACGACGACATAAATAGGTGTACCGACAATGAGCTAGAGAAACTAGCAGACATGTACAAAAACAGTATAGGGAGTGCCCGGGAAGGTTAACCCGGTCAACAAATGCCTGCAGAAGTCGGATGTGTCAGCCTAACGGCGCAAGAACGCAGCTCTGCTGTAAACAGGCACAACGCAATCACATCCGAAAAAAAAACTCCGGATGAACGAAGAAGAAGAAGAAGTATAGGGAGTGCTAGCATCAAGGAGGAATGGTTACACAGCTATCTGATTCCCTTGCCGAAGCCTGACAAAGACCACAAAAAAATTCAGGGATATCGAATTATAACCATGCAGAATACAATAGGCAAGCTGCTGGAGAAGGTAATTGCCAGGAAAATATCAAGCCAACTAGAGAGGCAAGGTGTTTTCCCACCTACCCTGGGTGGGTACCGTCCAAAAAGAGAAACCTGGACCAATGCAGCAGTCTTTGCCCATGATGTCTATGAAGGTTTCCACTCAGGCACTGAAACCGTTGCTGCAGCGATTGATCTTGAGGACGCATACAATAGAGTACCACTGGATTTTTACATGTTTCAGCTTCTTGAACTAAACGTAAGTCCATTCCTCCTTAGTTGGATCGCTGCAGCCCTCTTCCAACGGAAAGTAGTTTTTAGATGTGGCAGTTGGACTTCGGAACCAACAACAATATATCCTGGCCTACCGCAGGGATCACCATTATCTCCGGTACTGTTCAATGCCTACACAGTGAGAATCACCAGTGAGCAGATCACTGGACCTGGCAGGACATTGTCATATGCCGATGATGTTTTAGTGTATCGTCAGGGTAAGGATAGAGAGGAGGTTGCCGTGGAACTACAAACCGAACTCAATCGCATAAGTACTTGGTGTGATGAAGCTGGGGCAATGGTCAACCCAACAAAGGCAACAGTGACTTGGTTCTCGTTGAATAATCATATTGTCAACAATCCAACACCAACTGTAATGCTGTGTTCAGAGACGGTGGAAAGAACGCAGACAATGAATTACCTGGGGATACGGTTTGATCGAAGCTTTGCTTATAATGTGCACATAGACCAGGTGATAACAAAGGCCAAACGGGGTTTGGCAGCGATGCGGGTGATGGCGGCAGCAAACTGTGAGCAGCGCCATCTATGTCTTCTGTACGAGGGGCTGGTCATGTCTGTTTTGGAGTATGCAATGGCAATCCTGACTCTCAGCCATAAGCAGATAGAAAGGATGGAAAGGATACAGAATGAAGCTATGCGCATTATTCTTGGATGTACAAGAGATACAGCATGCAGGGCGATGCGCTACCTTCTTGATTTTCCAACCATTGAAGAGAGAATACAAGTTTGCAGGGCACGCGCCTACCTCAGAATTAACGCAAACACACAACATCCACTGCATAGTGAAATTAGGAAGGTGAAGGGCAGCAGGTTAAAAAGAGGACGGTCGTGGATGGGTCAAGCCGAAGACATTCTTCAACAGCTGTGTTCACTTGAGGACTTAGAACCTGGCGAGGAGTGGGTGCAAGTGCCAACAGACTTCTGCACATCCTTTTCAGTTTGCATCCAACTAGATAGAAAATGCAGACAAGAAAATCCGGCTGCTGTTGAGGCTGAAGTACAAGCGTTGATTTTCGAGAATTCGCTAGACGGTGACGCGGTCATCTACACAGATGGGTCGGTCGTCCAACATGTGAGAAGCTCATGGGCCTTTACAGCTCGGGCCGGAGGGAGAATTGTGAAGGAGGACTCTGGTACTTTCACTGAAACCACAAGTAGCCTGACCATGGAAGTCATGGCAGTAAGTAAAGCAATAACATGGCTTGAGACACAGACATTCACTAGGGCTTGTTTCCTTAGCGACTCAATGAACATGATCAAGAGAATAGAGGAGGGGTCGATCCGAAGAGAATGGTTGCTGCCTCTGAAGCGGTCTCGGCTGGCAAAGATTAGTTTCATCTTCGTGCCAGGGCATGCGGGAGTACAAGGAAATGAGCGGGCTGACAAGCTCGCAGGTGAGGCTACTGTGGAGGGCGGACGCGCCATGGACCAGGCTGACATTCTGAATGCTCTACGTGAAGTGAGACTTTTGCGAGAACCAAGTGATGACTGTGAATCTACAACAATGGCCAGACTGCGAGAGCAGCAAATTAAAAGAGGGGTGGCCAAACAAGAACACTACGCAGGAAGCCAAAGAAGATTGATAAACCAACACAGAACTGGCGTCGTTAGCCGCTACACGCTGCGGGATTTGCTGAGGAGGGGATCCGAGCACTTATGGACTGAATGGTTCGATGTGCAACGAGGATGATCTGTCGACTAACTAACTAACTAACTAACTCAGCACACTGGAAGTTTAAGAGTTTAAAAGTGAGTGATCTTATCCATTCAGCCATGCTGACCTCCATAAGACGTTATGACCACGACCCAAAGATATTAAGTGTGTTTGCACATCAGTATAAATAGTTGAGAGGTGTTAAGCCACTTCTCCATCAAACACTTTGCAAAGTTTATCTACACTGTTATCATTTATGCTTAGAAGGCTGATTTATTGTTGAAGTAAAAGTAAATTGTAACCACTCAAGGTTTTATCAACTTCAGATAGCTTCGACAAGGCCGACAAGGTGATTAAAATTCCGTCTAGTTTTTAATATTAAATACAAGTCGGAAACCATGTCGACATTTCCCGGCGAATACAATATCACGTGAAGTAAGTCATGTGATCAGTTCCACATTTGCTTGTCGTCTATGTGGGTCAAAGAAAGGGAGGATTGTTGTTCTCGCCAGTTTGACAATGCCACTGTATTTCTTGCTGTAATTAAAGTGCTATTCTGCATATCCTTGATAAACTATTATTATGATTGGAATGGTTCTTTTTTTTCTTCTGCGTTCAACCGGAGTGTTTTTTCAGATGTAATTGCGGTGTGTTTTGTTATGCACCCTTGGGCCAAAACCCTTAGGCCAACACATCCGACTTGCGTGCATTTTTTAACCAGGTTACCATTCTTGGGGGACTCACTTTTTTGGTACCATCCACAGCCCAGCTGGTCAAGCTAGAACGGTCGAAGACTTTACGATTCGCCCTCAAGGGAAAGCAGGGGCAGTCCATGGGCTTTTTCTGCCATCCAAGGAGGCTTCCATAATTGCAGGGCCGCCACATAGCGCTCTGGTTCTGGGCTCACCCAAGGAATTGCCACGTCCTGCACATGGCTGCTTTAATTCCTCACTTCCATGTATTGGGCATTTCATTTGCCATGGGCCGTTCCTCGCACAAACCAGCAGCTGTCAGTCTGCAGACGACTTCCACTCAGCAAGCTTTTGGTTCGGACGTGTATGGACAATGTGCCCGGGAGACCATAAAATCAGAGATGTTCCAAATGGAAGACAACATACTCAGAGTTGTTCCAGCCAGAGGACAAGATAGTCAGGGCACGAGGGACATTTCACTCAGACATTTTTGCGTTGTGCCAGTTTTTATTTCCCACCCTTAGGCCGGCACATCCGACTTTGGCAGACGTTTTTTAGTCAGGTTAACCTTCCTGGGGATTTCAAGGGACATTCTGTTGTGGTGTCATCCACATCTCAGCTGGTCAAGTTAGAACGGCCAAAGACATCACAGTCAATCCTCAAGGGAAGGCATTCCCCGCTACCCAAGGAGGCTTCCATAATTACAGAGCAGACACATTGCGCTATGGTGCTGGGCTCACCCAGGGAATCACCACATCCTGCTCATGGCTGCTTTTATTCTTCACTTCTATGTATTGGGTATTTCGTTCTCCACTGGCCACTCCACACACAAACCAGGAACAGTCAGTCTGCAAATGACATCCACTCAGCAAGATTTCGCTTCGGACTTCCACATAATGGATTCACTAGCCAAGCATTCCATATCGTGTTAATGAGACGTTTATCCATTTTTGATTATGCTCACTCAATGAGTTTTTTATGGAGACTTGGGCATCGTAACCATTGCATGTGATTGGTACACTTTTCACCTTTAGTAATGCTCTCGAGGTAGGCTACATGTGCTGCTGGCTCAGCACCTTACCTCCATGCAACAGAGAGCGAGTAATGGCCAGGCCCTCTCATCCGGGGGATCCCTCATATCCCTTGGGTGAGAGCCTTTGAACAAGTGTCTGAGCAAGTAGCACACACAGCATCTCACCTCCATTTTGCAGTGAGTGAGCATCGGCCTGGCTGTCACATCCGGGGATATAGACTTAGAGGCGTTTAGCCATATCCCTCAGCAGAGAGCCGTAGAATATGTGTCTGGACCAAGAATGTTGTGGCATCATACGCCTGATTCAGACTGACTACCTGTCCTTAGTCTACCTGCAGAGCAGCAGGTGTGTGTCTCTCTGGGTCTGGTTCCTATCCCTAGACCTGTATGTCATGTAGCTGTACTATGGCCGGCATAGCTCTAGGGATTGGAACATGCATGCTTCTCTACCACGACACGGTGGAGACACGTCAGAGGGGATTGGAACATGCTAGCCCCTCTACCACACCAAGGTGGAGTCACGTCAGAGGGGATTGGAACACGCTAGCCCCTCTACCACACCAAGGTGGAGTCACGTCAGAGGGGATTGGAACACGCTAGCCCCTCTACCACACCAAGGTGGAGACACATCAGAGGGGATTGGAACACGCTAGCCCCTCTACCACACCAAGGTGGAGACACGTCAGAGGGGATTGGAACACGCTAGCCCCTCTACCACACCAAGGTGGAGACACATCAGAGGGGATTGGAACACGCTAGCCCCTCTACCACACCAAGGTGGAGACACGTCAGAGGGGATTGGAACACGCTAGCCCCTCTACCACACCAAGGTGGAGACACGTCAGAGGGGATTGGAACACGCTAGCCCCTCTACCACACCAAGGTGGAGACACGTCAGAGGGGATTGGAATGGTTCTAAGTGAGTGAGGTATAAAGTGAGAAACGAATAATAAAACAACAAATATAGATACGCTTACTTAAAGTAGTTCACAGAAATATCCAAATTGGTGGTCGGCTCATTAGCTATTGACCACATGATGACTGACGGCTTGTTCTTGTCCCGTCGAATCATCTCGGACATGACCTCAATGTGGTGTTGTAGTGACACATTGCCATAGTTATTACTACATTCAAACACAGATGGAAATATCAACATTAATGCAGTTATAATTACTACACACAGAAATATAAATATCAATACAGTTGTAATTACAACACAGATGGAAATATTAACAGTTATATAGTAGATGTTTAATATTGCAGTTATAATTACAATACACACAGAAATATCAAGATCAATACAGTTGTAATTACAACACACAGAAATATCAACATCAGTTACAGTTGTAATTACAACACACACAGAAATATCAACATTAATAGAGTTGTTCTTCTTCTTTCATTCGCTTGAAACATGTCTTTAACTGCAATGTTGTCTCTTGTATGAATTTAACTATCCTTTGTTTAGTTCACTCAGCGGTCCATAGAGTTTATCTTCCACTGTCTCCCTCTAGGCCAGAAGGTTTGCCTAGATATGTTGTATTTTGGACAGTCTTGGAGTATGCGCTCTGCTGTCTGCGACACCGATCCACATGTGCATATGGCTGATTCACCAATCTTGAATTCTGTATACATGTGGTTGCGTAATCTATTGTGTCCTGTTCTGAGGTGCAGAATAATGACTTGTTCTGGTCTGTCCATAATGTGGTAGTCATCTTGAGCAGGTTTTGGTGGATTTCTGATGGATTTGATCATTCTTTTCTTTTGGTGATATGTCACGAGCACATCAGGCTGTTCTTCTTTTGCTCCTTCCTTAGCTAATCGATCTGTTGTTTCCAGGTATTCCACAGTGGGATGGTATCCAATGTATGCTGACTGCTAAGTTCAGAAAGTATTGTCCTTAGTACTGGCGATTTTCCAGAAGGAGCGCCTCGAGTACTGATTTTGTAATGTCAATAGCACCACAGGTTGTGTACCATGGCTGGTATTTAGTAATTTCTTTGTTGCTATCTTGATTGCCTCAATTTCAACATCATAGGTATGGCAGTACTTTCCTTAATACAATTGTAATTACAACACACATAGAAATATCAACATCAATACACTTATAATTACAAAATATGGAAATAGGGAAAGCTAATACACACAAAAAGTTCAGTCTAGTGTTACTAGAAGTAGTGTGTATGGTCTACGGTTGAGTTAAAAATGAGCGAGCGCAAAACAAAATAAAAAAACAAATTAAAAATAAAACAAATTAAACTTACGCGTTCTTGATGCCAACACCGGGACTCTCGTCAATGACGGCCACGCCCTGCCTGTCAGCAAGCTCCAAGATCTCCTCGGCGTAGGGGTAGTGAGATGTGCGGATACAGTTGACCCCCAGCCATCTCAACATATTGAAGTCTTTGGTGATCAGTGTGTAGTCCAGGCCCTTCCCTCGCAACTGGAGAAGCAGAAGTAGGGATATGGTCATGAAGAAATATTCTGGTACCTGGCCGTCTTGACAGGCGATGGTTTGTTACATTCTGCTTAAAAGAGGCATAACAACTACAATACATGGTGGTAGAGAATGTGACAGAACAGATCAATTAGCTTGGTAAATGTTCATCCACAATGGATGCAAGTGAACACACGGTAATTTCCACCATCATGCACCATCTGACGTCTCATATGCTCATTTGCAATCATTTTCTACTTTGCCTTTATTACATTTCTGATATTTGCTCTCAATGCAACACAATCAACTGCGACTTGCTCCCAAGGTGCAATATCAATGCTTGTATCAATCATGTCCTGCCTATACACATCTTTGTATCGTAGTAGAGGCAGACCCCAAAATCTTTTACTAATGTGTATTTCACAATAAAAGATGTCCACTTGTATTCTACTGTTGTCCATGTTCCTAATGTGTCCTATCCAACTTAGTCTATGAAGACTGAGCATGGAACAAACCATCACACAATTTGATCTTTCCAATACTTCAGTATTTGTGATTTTGTCTTGCCACTTAATACCAAGTATTTTTCGCAGACACCGCAAATGAAAGCTGTTTAAACAGTTCTCTTGGTGTGAGTAAATACATCTGCCCAATCCAGATTAGATGAGTTTGTTTTGTATTGTTTTAACTATTGTGTAGTCCACACTGAGCATTGGCTTGGGGATGCAAGTGGGACGTTGTTCCCTGAGATACATGTTGCAAATACTTTGGCCTGCCAGAGCAACTAACAATGATTGCCTGAAAGATTCTAATGAAAGTAGAACAGTATATACAACAATAAGAAAGAGACAAACAGATTTCTGTGGTCATGTTATAAGAAGAGAGGCACTGGAGAACATCATGTCAACTGGAAAGATCGAGGGGAAGAGAGGCACTGAAGAACATCGTGACAACTGGAAAGTTCAGTATAGGTCGAGGCAGACCAAGAGAAAATAATGCTGGATGGATTGAGACTGTGGCATGGAGGAATATCAGAGTTGATACAGAACACCAAAGACTGTGATGTGTGGAGGCACGTGATAATGATGATGATGATGACAGTTCATGATGACTGTCAGCTGTCAGGTACCTACATCGGAATCCTCGTGTTTGGCAACCCCTTGGCAGTAGAAAGGCTTCTCATTGATGAGGAACTGGTTGCTGGTGACCCGGATGGTTCGAATCCCAAAAGGCTGGCGGTAGACATCGTTTGCTATCTTCACCTAGATTGGACAGAAAAAGTGTGATATAACCAGAGAACCTGACCATAACCATGGGACCTGACTATAACCATGGAAGCAAATGTGTTACACTCCACAAACATTTGAACTAGTCTACGATTATTGCTAATTTTTAACCAGTAACAGCATTAATATTATCTCTAATAATGAACCAGTAAGAACATTAATACTGTATCTAACAACGAATCAATAACAACATTAATATTATCTCTAATAATCTACCGGTAACAAGTTTAATATTGTCTCTAATAAAGAACCAGTAACAACATTAAAATTATCTCTAAAAATGAACCAGTAACAAGATTAATATTATCTCTCATAACGAACCAGTAACAATATTAAAATTAACTCTAATAATGAACCAGTAACAAGATTAATATTATCTCTATTAATGAAGCAGTAAGAAGATTAAAATTATCTCTATTAACGAACCAGTAACAAGATTCATATTATCTCTAATAACGAACCTGTAAAAGTCTTAATATTATCTTTAACAATGAAGCAATAACAAGATTAATATTATCTGTAATAACAAACCAGTAAGAAGATTAATATTATCTCTAATAATGAACCAGTATCAAGATTAATATTATCTCTAATAACAAACCAGTAACAAGATTATATCTAATAACGAACCACTAACAACATTAATATTATCTCTAAAACCAAACCAGTAACAACATTAAACTTATCTCTAATAATGAACCTGTAATAAGATTAAGGTCATAATAAAATTTAAAATATTATCCCAAAGCGATTTCCTGTTATGGGTTTGTGATGTGATAGGGCCTTCACATTTTCTAGGCCTGAATGCACAATGGAACAGGCGGCCTATCATTCCTTCACTTAGCAGGTGATGAGCTCAGGCATCGAAACCTTATCTGTCAGTGATCATGACATAGTGCAGTTCCTGACCAACTTCTCTAAAGCACCTGTTTGGGTGATGTATAAAAAACTGTCGTTTACTGCCTATAGTACCTTGCGGTGTAGGACGGGATTCGAACCCAGGTCTCCCGAAGGAGAGCCTGACATTCTAGCCACTCGGCCAGCCACTCCACGGTGATGTGCACAATAATGTAGATGCGGTTGGGGAACTTCAGGATCATGTGTATAGTGTAGAAGAACACCATCAGGGTATGGAGAAAATGATGCCCCAAAATGACTAGCTATATTAAGGTGATTACATACAATACAGCTAGCTATATCAAGGTGATTACATACAATACAGCTAGCTATATCAAGGTGATTACATACAATACAGCTAGCTATATCAAGGTGATTACATACAATACAGCTAGCTATATCAAGGTGATTACATACAATACAGCTAGCTATATCAAGGTGATTACATACAATACAGCTAGCTATATCAAGGTGATTACATACAATACTGCGATTACGATCCACTCTGAGGAAGAATTACAACATCTACTATCTGCATTCTCCAATGCTTGTTCTGAATTTGGTTTAACAATTAACAAAAAGAAGACACAGATTATGTCACAAGGTGCACACGATGTACCATCAATCTTTATGACGACACCGAACTGGAGATAGTAGACCATTTTACATATCTAGGATCAGAAGTAAATAGCAAATTATCCCTCGATCAGGAAATCAACATCAGGATTGGCAAGGCAGCAACAACAATGAACATGTTAGCAAAAAGAGTCTGGGAGAACAGGAAGCTTACTGCCAAAACAAAAGTCCTCGTCTACCAAGCCTGTGTCCGTCCTTAGTACTCTTCTTTATGGCAGTGAAACCTGGACAACTTACTCACGCCAAGAGAAACGTTTAAACTGCTTTCATATGCGGTGTCTGCGAAGAATACTTGGTATTAAGTGGCAAGACAAAATCACAAATACTGAAGTATTGGAAAGATCAGGTTGTGTGACGGTGTATTCCATGCTCAGTCTTCGTAGACTTAGATGGATAGGACATGTTAGGAGGATGGATGATGGTAGAATACCAAAGGACATCTTTTTTGGTGAATTACAGACGGGTAGGAGATCTCAGGGTCGGCCTCTACTATGATACAAAGATGTGTGTAAGCGGGACATGATTGATACAGACATAGATAATGCACATTGGGAGCAAGTCGCCACTGAACGTGTTGCATGGAGGGCAACTATCAGAAATGGAATAAAGACAAAGGAGAAAATGATTGCAGATAAAGCACACACAGAGTGTGAGAGACGTAAGATGGTGCACAATGGTGGAAATGACCATGTTTTCACATGCATCTACTGTGGGCAAACATTTGCAGCAAGAATTGGCCTTACCAGCCACACTCGCCACCGCCATGGGTCGTAGTTATTAAGCCTTTTTAAAGCACAATGTACCAAACTATCATCTGTCAAGACGGAAAGGTGCCAATAAACATACAATATTACTAGCGTACCAAGGTGATTACATACAATATTACTAGCGTACCAAGGTGATTACAAACAGTACTGCTAGCTGTACCAAGGTGATTACATACAGCCCTGTTGCACTCCAACACCTTGTTTAACAGAATCAACAGAGAAACACCAACGTACTTCCAACATATATAAGTAGCCAACAGAGAGACAACTGCTTACTTCCAACATATACAAGTAGCCAACAGAGAGACAACTGCTTACTTCCAATGTATACAAGTAGCCAACAGAGAAACACCTGCTTACTTCCAACATATACAAGTAGCCAACAGAGAGACAACTGCTTACTTCCAATGTATACAAGTAGCCAACAGAGAAACAACTGCTTACTTCCAATGTATACAAGTAGCCAACAGAGAAACAACTGCTTACTTCCAATGTATACAAGTAGCCAACAGAGAAACACCTGCTTACTTCCAATGTATACAAGTAGCCAACAGAGAAACAACTGCTTACTTCCAATGTATACAAGTAGCCAACAGAGAAACAACTGCTTACTTCCAATGTATACAAGTAGCCAACAGAGAGACAACTGCTTACCTCCAATGTATACAAGTAGCCAACAGAGAAACAACTGCTTACTTCCAATGTATACAAGTAGCCAACAGAGAAACACCTGCTTACTTCCAACATATACAAGTAGCCAACAGAGAGACAACTGCTTACTTCCAATGTATACAAGTAGCCAACAGAGAAACAACTGCTTACTTCCAATGTATACAAGTAGCCAACAGAGAAACACCTGCTTACTTCCAACATATACAAGTAGCCAACAGAGAGACAATTGCTTACTTCCAGCCTATACAAGTAGCCAACAGAGAAACAACTGCTTACTTCCAGCCTATACAAGTAGCCAACAGAGAAACAACTGCTTACTTCCAATGTATACAAGTAGCCAACAGAGAAACAACTGCTTACTTCCAATGTATACAAGTAGCCAACATAGAAACAACTGCTTACTTCCAACATATACAAGTAGCCAACAGAGAGACAACTGCTTACTTCCAATGTATACAACAGAGCCCAGAGAAACAACTGCTTACTTCCAATGTATACAAGTAGCCAACAGAGAAACAACTGCTTACTTCCAATGTATACAAATAGCCAACAGAGAAACAACTGCTTACTTCCAGCCTATACAAGTAGCCAACAGAGAAACACCTACTTACTTCCAATGTATACAAGTAGCCAACAGAGAAACAACTGCTTACTTCCAATGTATACAAGTAGCCAACAGAGAAACAACTGCTTACTTCCAATGTATACATGTAGCCAACAGAGAAACAACTGCTTACTTCCAATGTATACAAGTAGCCAACAGAGAAACAACTGCTTACTTCCAATGTATACAAGTAGCCAACAGAGAAACAACTGCTTACTTCCAGCCTATACAAGTAGCCAACAGAGAAACACCTACTTACTTCCAATGTATACAAGTAGCCAACAGAGAAACAACTGCTTACTTCCAATGTATACAAGTAGCCAACAGAGAAACAACTGCTTACTTCCAATGTATACAAGTAGCCAACAGAGAGACAACTGCTTACCTCAAATGTATACAAGTAGCCAACAGAGAAACAACTGCTTACTTCAATGTATACAAGTAGCCAACAGAGAAACACCTGCTTACTTCCAATGTATACAAGTAGCCAACAGAGAAACAACTGCTTACTTCCATTGTATACAAGTAGCCAACAGAGAGACAACTGCTTACCTCCAATGTATACAAGTAGCCAACAGAGAAACAACTGCTTACTTCCAATGTATACAAGTAGCCAACAGAGAAACACCTACTTACTTCCAACATATACAAGTAGCCAACAGAGAGACAACTGCTTACTTCCAATGTATACAAGTAGCCAACAGAGAAACCCCTACTTACTTCCAACATATACAAGTAGCCAACAGAGAGACAACTGCTTACTTCCAATGTATACAAGTAGCCAACAGAGAAACAACTGCTTACTTCCAGCCTATACAAGTAGCCAACAGAGAAACAACTGCTTACTTCCAATGTATACAAGTAGCCAACAGAGAAACAACTGCTTACTTCCAATGTATACAAGTAGCCAACATAGAAACAACTGCTTACTTCCAACATATACAAGTAGCCAACAGAGAGACAACTGCTTACTTCCAACGTATACAAGTAGCCAACAGAGAAACAACTGCTTAATTCCAATGTGTACAAGTAGCCAACAGAGAAACAACTGCTTACTTCCAATGTATACAAGTAGCCAACAGAGAAACAACTGCTTACTTCCAATGTATACAAGTAGCCAACAGAGAAACAACTGCTTACTTCCAATGTATACAAGTAGCCAACAGAGAAACAACTGCTTTCTTCCAATGTATACAAGTAGCCAACAGAGAGACAACTGCTTACTTCCAGCCTATACAAGGAGCCAACAGAGAAACAACTGCTTTCTTCCAATGTATACAAGTAGCCAACAGAGAAACACCTGCTTACTTCCAATGTATACAAGTAGCCAACAGAAGAACTGTTCATCCCGTACGGCCACCAGAGATGTGGAGACGTGACAGACAGCACGTCGGAAAGTTTGTTGCTGGAGGCCACCACGCTGTGGTTAGCGTTCAGGATATCAATTTGAACAGCTGAAGCCGTGCCTCCTGTGACCACTACTGTATAATTGACTACGCCTGAGGAATGTCAAATAGTGTCATTAAACAATTCAATGAAGTCCAGATTAACATTCAATAAAAGAAAGATTAACATTTGAAATACAAGGTGTGGACCATGTCTGGGGGATGTCAAATAGTGTTGTTAAACAATTCAATAAAGACCAGATTAACATTCAATAAATTAAAGATTAACATTTGAATTACAAAGTGTGCACTGAGCCTGGGAAATGTTAAATAGTGTTGTTAAACAATTCAATAAAGACCAGATTAACATTCAATAAATTAAAGATTAACATTTGAATTACAAAGTGTGCACTGAGCCTGGGAAATGTTAAATAGTGTTGTTAACCAATTCAGTAAAGTCAAGATTAACATTCAATAAATTAAAGATTAATATTTGAATTTCAAAGTGTGGACTGTGCCTGGTCCTGCAACAAGTAGGGTTAGAATTGGCTAGTTTTTCAGGAGGGGTGGAAAATGAAAATTAGTAGCCTCCCGATGACGCGCAGACTACACAAGTCAACCTCCACTCCCAGTAGTGTAGACCGGGAAACCGTGACCATGATGTCATAGGCTAATGGGGCTCTGGCTCGCCAGGGGGTACGGACTTCCCTTGGTCAGATTTTTCTGTCCTAAACCTGTGGCTGGCCTAGCAAGTTGGCAGGGGATTTTTTCTACTGCTCAAAGAAAAAGAAAGAAGCATAATCGGACTGACAACAAGCAATGATGAACAGACCAAATGAAACCAGAATAAGAGGCCGACCATGTAAACGATGAACAGAGGCAATAACAGAGTCCATAGGAATCTCAATATATGAAGCTCTTAAACGGGCACGCTCCTGCTATTCATGCTTCACCTTGAGACCGCAAGGTACAAGATGAGATGATGATAATGATGATTTGAATTAATAATTGTCTTCTCTTACCCTGAGCACTGGCTATTTGACTGGAGTCTGTTGGCAATGAAATATCTAAAAACAAACTATCCAAATCAGTAGAGGAAACATTACCACTAGTAACAGAGAAAGCTAATCCACACGCAAAAATCAGTCCCGTGCACTAGAAGTAGTGGCATTTGTATGGACTACGCTTGTTACTGCATCACAAGCAGGAAGAGTTACTCATCTTGTCTCCTCAGTGACAGCTATACTACAACACGTCTCAAACCAGGGGTGTCATTTCTTCACATTCTAAAACATGTTGCCCTTTACAAGCACATGATTGCTGCAAGCATCCTTGGGGATCAGAAAACTGGTTCAGTAATAAAGCAGGCACTGACGTAATGACACTGATATTCTGACACTAAGATACTGACACTGACATATTCACATTGACATACTGGCACAGACTACTGACATACTGACACTCTGACACTAAGATAATGACACTTACATACTAACATTGATATACTGACATTGATATTGACACTAAGATATTGACACTGATATAATGAAACTGACACTGACATACTAGCACTAACATACTGACACTGACATACTTACAATGATATACTGACACTAATATATTGGCACTGACATATCAAGAGTTGAGTTGAGTTGAGTTGAGTTAAGAACCGACATCACTGCACTCAGGGCATTCCCATACGTGCTCCGTCCCCTCGTTCAACAGCCAGCGAAGAGTCATACTACTAATCGTTCCCACCGCTATCTGATTAAAAGTTCTCCTAGTCTTCCCTCTCAGTTTTGAAATTCTTCCAGAACCTCGCCGATCCCCCGCAATCTCATTCTTTCCACATATGGGTTCTCAATCTGTTCCTCCGCCTTCTCCACCTGGTCCCACAAGCGCACATATCAAAACATACCAACACTGACTACTTACAATTATATACTGACACTGACATATGTACGTGTCATACTGACACTAACATACTGACACTGATACACTTACAGTGACATACTGACACTAACATACTGACACTGATACACTTACAGTGACATACTGACACTAACATACTGACACTGATACACTTACAGTGACATACTGACACTGATACACTTACACTAACATACAGACACTGATACACTTACAGTGACATACTGACACTGATACACTTACACTAACATACTGACAATGATACACTTACAGTGACATACTGACACTAACATATTAACACTGAAATATTAATGCTGACATACTGACACTGACATACTGAAATAATAACACTGACATACTGACACACTGACACTGACATACTGATACTGAAGTATTAACTCTGACATACTGACACTAACAAAACTGCTGTTACCTCTGCCCCCCACCACATTTGTCAGAATAGTGATGTCGTCAATATATGTTTGTGATGTTGTGTACAAACGAACATGGCGATGTATTCCAGCGTAGTTGAAGAAATCCATCTGTAAATTCTGAACAAAGTAGCCTGCAGGGTACCTAGAAGATGTGAATCAATTATGAATCTACAAACCACAATCAAGATACAGTAGGTACACAACTACACAGACAATAAAGAATTTACCATCATCAAGATAATATCAGCACACAAGCACACAATCAGCAATTTAGAATCATAAAGATAATGTACCTACACAACTACATGCACAATCAACAAGATAATATACCCACACAACTACACACCCAATCAACAATTTACAGTCATCAAGATAATGCACCCACACAACTACACACACAATCAACAATGTACAATCATCAAGATAATGTACCCACACAATCAACAAATTACAATCATCAAGATAATGCACCCACACAACTACACACATAATCATCAATGTACAATCATCAAGATAATTTACCCACACAATCAACAATTTGCAATCATCAAGATAATGTACCCACACAACTACACAGACAATCAACAATTTGCAATCATCAAGATAATTTACCCACACAACTACACAGACAATCAACAATTTATCATCATCAGCGGTTGTCTGGAAGAGGATAATGAAAGTAGAACATTATATACTACTATTTATTGGAATTCATTCATTCATACATACAACTATAAAACAGAGACAAATAGTGTTCTTTGGTCATAACATGAGAAGAAAGGCACTGGAAAATATCTTGATGCCTGAAAAAACCGGTAGAAGTAGAGGCAGATGGAGAGAAATGATGCTGGATGGACTGAGATGGTACCATAGAGTAGAGTTGACTGAGAGCACCAAAGACAGATCTGTGGAGAGAAATGATACTGGATGGACTGAGTTGGTACCACAGAGTAGAGTTGATTGAGAGCACCAAGGTCTGAAATCTGTTGAGAGAAATTATGCTGATGGACTGAGATCTGTGAGAGACATGACGCTGGATGGACTGAGATCTGTGAGAGACATGACGCTAGATGGACTGAGATCTGTGGAGAGAAATGTCGCTGGATGGACTGAGATCTGTGGAGAGAAATGATACTGGATGGACTGAGATGGTACCCTAGAGTTGACTGAGATCACCGAGGGCCAAGATCTGTGGAGAGACATGAACAC
Source organism: Cepaea hortensis (assembly GCA_963921405.1). Classification (NCBI taxonomy): domain Eukaryota; kingdom Metazoa; phylum Mollusca; class Gastropoda; order Stylommatophora; family Helicidae; genus Cepaea; species Cepaea hortensis. The sequence goes on from OY992876.1 coordinate 428,468,810, forward strand.
CTATACCAGTTGGCAGGGCACATGATAATGATGGATATAAGCTGATACCAATGACAACTGACCTAGTTGTGTCCTTCTGGTACACAATGGTGCCTGGTGGAAGAGTTGTGGGTGTCAGGGTGTTGTTGACAGCCACAGTGACATAGTTACGACTGTCAAACTTCAGCAAGCTGTGAATCTCTCCCTCAAATGGAAGATGACCTCCTTCGTGGTGAAAGGCCTCTTTGCCGTTGACCCACTGCAAGTAGAGATTGGGTGTGGGGGTTACATGTGATGTTTGGGAGGAGATGAAAGAGTGAGGGAGGGAGAATGAACAAGAGAATAGTGATAGAAATTATAGGGGTATGGAAAAGAGAGATAAAGAGAAAGAGAGAGAAAGAGGATGATACAGGAGAGACAGAGAAAGAGTAGAAAAATTAGAGAAAGGAGACACGGAGAGGAGAGAGAGAGAGAGAGAGAGAGAGAGAGAGAGAGAGAGAGAGAGAGAGAGAGAGAGAGAGAGAGAGAGAGAGTGCTCTATTCTCAAATGTAACTCGTCATCATCCTTCGTTATACCAAGGTGTTAGTTAGTTGCATATCCCTTACAGGATGTAGCAGTTAACCTCAGCATTTTTGTTGCTGTTTGTGATTTCTTGGCAAGTTTGTGTTCAGTAGTTTGCCATTGCTTTTTACATGACTGGCACTCATACAATTATATAAAAATCAATGCAAGGGGGTCTGCTGCCAAATCACCCGAAGCTGTGTTTCGAATAGAGTTCGTAACCCTGTCACAGAGCAGTTGCAAATGATATAATTATTCTTTCTTTATTGTGTTATATACAAACATTTTCCCTTCTTTTCCACTCCATGTAACTTTCCTGACCTGGAGATAGAGCAAATACACAGGAAACAGTACAGATTATGTGGGTAGCGTCCATCTTCTCCAAATAAAAAATATAACACTGACACAGTGAAAATCTCATTGTGAACTGATATCAATAGCCACAAAAGTCCAAGCTCCTAGATGTGTTTGTTTAATTCTTTTATTACACGTGACGCCCATTGTGCTTGCCTACTTGTCATGTGTACCAATCAACATGCCATGCGTAATTGTACTTTTTATATATAGTCACCGCATGCTAAAGAAATCTGGCATATTCTTCTTCTGTTGGTTGCCCTGTCCCCCATTGGGGCAGAGGCCCTCCACCAACTCACTCCAGGACCTGCTATCTTTAGCTACCTCAGGCAGCTCTGTCCGTGTCCTTCCCAGATTGTTCATTTCTGTTTCTAATTTTTGTCTCCATGATATTTTATGTCTTCCAATATTTCTTTTGTCCTGTATGTTCCAAACAAAGACTTTTCTATTTATCCTATTCTCGAGTTATCTCAATATATGTCCTATTCAGCATCAGCATCTTTTCCTCACCTCTTGGTTCACTGGTATTTGTCTAGTTCTCTCCATGAGCTCCACATTGGGTCACTGGTATTTGTCTAGTTCTCTCCATGAGCTCCACATTGGGTCACTGGTATTTGTCGTTCTCTCCATGAGCTCCACATTGGGTCACTGGTATTTGTCTAGTTCTCTGCACATTGGGTCACTGGTATTTGTCTAGTTCTCTCCATGAGCTCCACATTGGGTCACTGGTATTTATCTAGTTCTCTGTAGAGCTCCAGATTGGTTCACTGGTATTTGTCTAATTCTCTCCATGAGCTCCACATTGGGTCACTGGTATTTGTCTAGTTCTCTCCATGAGCTCCACATTGGGTCACTGGTATTTGTCTAGTTCTCTCCACGAGCTCCACATTGGGTCACTGGTATTTGTCTAGTTCTTGCTAGAGCTCCACATTGGGTCACTGGTATTTGTCTAGTTCTCTCTAGAGACACATTGGGTCACTGGTATTTGTCTAGTTCTCGCTACAGCTCCACATTGGGTCACTGGTATTTGTCTAGTTCTCTCTAGAGCTCCAGATTGGTTCACTGGTATTTGTCTAGTTTTCTCTAGAGCTCCACATTGGGTCACTGGTATTTGTCTAGTTCTCTCTAGAGCTCCACATTGGGTCACTAGTATTTGTCTAGTTCTCTCTAAAGCTCCACATTGGGTCACTGGTATTTGTCTAGTTCTCTCCATGAACTCCATATAAAATCAATCCAGTGCACTAGAAGTTGTAGCATGTGTATGGACTATGCCTTAGTTCAACACCAGCAAGCACAAAAAAAACCCCAAAACACAACTGAGGTATTATTTTTCGCTTTCAGCAGTTGCTGTGATTTTCTGAGACTATAAAGAATTAATTATGTGATAAATTTCTTCACTTGTTGATTGGCAGCATCACTCACCTTGACAAACCATATTTGATTACATTGTGCTTATGAAAAGGCATAATAATCTCTCCATAGCACAAAGCCTGGGCTAAAATGTAGAGACCATGTGTTGCCCATGCAGCATGATCCCTCTCTCAGCCTGTCTAGTTTACTCCAGAGGAAAGGTAACACCAATAAATCAGGAACGTGACAAGATGAAGAAGCTGCCGGATCAGCAAAGCAAAGCTCTAACTGTCCGCCTGTCGGAGCTTCGATCCTAGACAAGTTGCCGGCCAAGGCCTTGGGTCTGGTCTGCCCGGCCATGAGATTTAGTCTTTATGTACATATTTTGTACTAGGATAAGGCTTGTACCCTCCCAGTTGCATTCCTCTGCCCAAATTCATTGGCACAATGTGGGGTGTGAGGTTTGGTAAATGTCACCGAAAATTTCGCATTAACAGAAAGCTGGTGGTGCTGCCTAATTTCATGTTAGCTCAGTCATATCTGACCAAGACCAGACAGTTCTGACAGTATACAACTAATAAAAAGACACTAACCACAATTGTGTTGTAGTGGGCACTGTCAAACCGCAGCACTATTCGACGATTTGTGGCCCAGTCTGAAGCAACATAGAAATCCCGGTCATACCACACCCACCCAACAAAGTCACGGAGATGTCTGTCCTCTGTGACATCGTTGTAGCTGGATGGTACGGGCATGTCAATGACTGGCCCTGTCTGAATGTTGTAGCTGGATGGTACGGCATGTCAATGACTGGCCCTGTCCTGAATGTAGAGATATCATACAATATTTCATCAATATTAGTACAATACTTCTGTCTGAATGTAGAGATAAACATATATTATTACAATATTTATGTCTGAATGTAGAGATATACATTACTCACGAGTAGTTGTTAGTTCAATGACTGTCCTGTCTGAATGTAGAGATATCATACAATATTTCATCAATATTAGTACAATATTTCTGTCTGAATGTAAGATATAACATATATTTCATCAATATTAGTACAATATTTATGTCTGAATGTAGAGATATAACATGATATTTCATCAATATTAGTACAATATTTATGTCTGAATGTAGATAATATTTCATCAATGTTAGTACAATATTTATGTCTGAATGTATTGATATAACACAATATCATACAATATTTCATCAATGTTAGTACAATATTTATGTCTGAATGTATTGATATAACACAATATCATACAATATTTCATCAATGTTAGTACAATATTTATGTCTGAATATATTGATACAACACAATATCATACAATATTTCATCAATGTTAGTACAATATTTATGTCTGAATGTATTGATATAACACAATATCATACAATATTTCATCAATGTTAGTACAATATTTATGTCTGAATGTATTGATATAACACAATATCATACAATATTTCATCAATGTTAGTACAATATTTATGTCTGAATGTATTGATATAACACAATATCATACAATATTTCATCAATGTTAGTACAATATTTATGTCTGAATGTAGAGAGATATAACATGATATTTCATCAATATTAGTTCAATATTTATGTCTGAATATAGAGATATAACATATTTCATCAATATTAGTACAATATTTATGTCTGAATGTATTGATATAACACAATATCATACAATATTTCATCAATGTTAGTACAATATTTATGTCTGAATGTATTGATATAACACAATATCATACAATATTTCATCAATGTTAGTACAATATTTATGTCTGAATGTATTGATATAACACAATATCATACAATATTTCATCAATGTTAGTACAATATTTATGTCTGAATGTATTGATATAACACAATATCATACAATATTTCATCAATGTTAGTACAATATTTATGTCTGAATGTATTGATATAACACAATATCATACAATATTTCATCAATGTTAGTACAATATTTATGTCTGAATGTATTGATATAATACAATATCATACAATATTTCATAAATGTTAATACAATATAACACAATATCATACAATATTTCATCAATGTTAGTACAATATTTATGTCTGAATGTATTGATATAACACAATATCATACAATATTTCATCAATGTTAGTACAATATTTATGTCTGAATGTATTGATATAACACAATATCATACAATATTTCATCAATGTTAGTACAATATTTATGTCTGAATGTCGAGATGTAGAGATACAACTCCGTAGCTCCAACGACGACCACCAGGAGTCTCAGAAAAAATGTATTTATGAACGGAAGAATGCGGCGCGGAATCGAACCCACAACCTTCGGAGCCCGAGCCAGACGGCTTGACCACTTTGCCATGGAGACTACCAAAAAATCTTTTTCTGAACTGAAACAAAACAAAAATAATGTCTGCGGACAAAACTACATGCCAACCAAAGATTGCAATCAACAATAAGAAATTGAAAAATACCACAAACTTTGAATATTTTGGCTCCATAATCAACAGCACTGAGTTAGTCGCATATCCTGTACAGGACTTCACAGTCAACCCCAACATTGTTTGGCTGTTTGTGATCTCTTGGCAAGTTTACGTTCAGTGATTTGCCATTGCTTTATAAATGACCAACACCCATACCATTTTATAAAAAACCCAACACAAGGCGATCTTCTGCCAAATCGCCGGCAGCTGTGTTTTGAACTGCGTCCATAGCCCATTCACCACAGAGCTGACGAGGGGCTGTTCAAAAGAAGCCAGACACAAGCTGGCCATAGCACTGCAGAGATTACACAGTATTAAGATCTATGACACAACACAAGTAAGAGAGTTAATCATTTTGAGAACTTGTATCTGAGCTGAGTTGAGTCGAGGACCAACATCATAGCACTCAGTACATTTCCATTAGTGCTCCGTCCTCATCTTCAACAGTCAGAGATGAGTCCCAATGCTAGTGGTACCAGTAGCTATGTCCGACTGGCCTTTCCTGTGAGTTCTGAGTGTCGGCCAGAACCTCTGGTCACTCCCTGTCAATATTGTTGTTCAGGATATCAAGAAAGCTCAGCACGTGACATCACAGTGCAGATGAACAGGGTGACATTATAAGGACAGTTTAAAGATGGCCGCCCCACTTTTAACATGCACCACAGAGGAGCAGCCTGTTAACCATTTTTTGATCAGTGAAAGGGTGAAACCTATAGAAATTCACTGACCAACAGAATGTTTATTTCTACAGGAATCAATCAATCAATCATGTGCCATGCCGGAAAGCGTGGGCGGTCATGATTCGCCATTTCACTCGATCACCAGAGTCGTGGATCAGCTCAGTGTTCCTGTCTCGTCCATGCCATGTGGCCAAGCCATCCAGGTATTTTCCTCTCGGTCTTCCTCTTGGTCTGTTCCCTTCGATCTTGCCAGCTGTCACTAAGTTCTCCAGTCCATTTCTTCTCATAACATGTCCAAAAAATTTTGACTGTCTACGTCTAATTTCTCTAATCAATCTACGATTTTCATTTGTCTCTTGTAGTACTTGGTCATTGGTTTTTCTATCTGTCCATGGTATTCTTTGCATTTTCCTCAGAAACCACATTTCTGCAGCCATCAGATGTTTTTCAGTTTGACTGCACATTGTCCAAGTTTCACATCCATACAGGAATACAAGCACTTTATCGGTGTTGGGGGACTTTCATTGAACTCAATGGTGACTATATAAAAAAATGATACATTTGTTCTTTACTTCTCTCAGAATATATTCACACACAAACAACAAAAATTTAAGGTTTTCATTTGAAGCCCTCTCGTGCAAGATCTGTACGTCCAAGAACTCCACTCACACTTGTGTACACTGACCTAGTGTCCAGTACGTCCAAGAACTCCACTCACACTTGTGTACACTGCCCCTGGTGTCCAGTACGTCCAAGAAGTCCACTCACACTTGTGTACACTGCCCTGGTGTCCAGTACATCCAAGAACTTCACTCACACTTGTGTACACTGCCCTAGTGTCCAGTACGTCAAGAACTTCACTCACACTTGTGTACACTGCCCTAGTGTCCAGTACGTCCAAGAACTTCACTCACACTTGTGTACACTGCTCTGGTGTCCAGTACGTCCAAGAACTCCACTCACACTTGTGTACACTGCCCCTGGTGTCCAGTACGTCCAAGAAGTCCACTCACACTTGTGTACACTGCCCCTGGTGTCCAGTACGTCCAAGAAGTCCACTCACACTTGTGTACACTGCCCTAGTGTCCAGTACATCCAAGAAGTCCACTCACACTTGTGTACACTGCCCCTGGTGTCCAGTACGTCCAAGAACTCCACTCACACTTGTGTACACTGCCCCTGGTGTCCAGTACGTCCAAGAAGTCCACTCACACTTGTGTACACTGCCCCTGGTGTCCAGTATGTCCAAGAAGTCCACACACACTTGTGTACACTGCCCTAGTGTCCAGTACGTCCAAGAAGTCCACTCACACTTGTATACACTGCCCCTGGTGTCCAGTACGTCCAAGAACTCCACTCACACTTGTGTACACTGCCCCTGGTGTCCAGTATGTCCAAGAAGTCCACTCACACTTGTGTACACTGCCCTAGTGTCCAGTACGTCCAAGAAGTCCACTCACACTTGTGTACACTGCCCCTGGTGTCCAGTACGTCCAAGAACTCCACTCACACTTGTGTACACTGCTCTGGTGTCCAGTACGTCCAAGAACCTTCAGGACTAATTAATTAGCAAGTTTGACTGGCTGAAGCTTCTCCATGTTGAATCCTGGATGGCTCACAGAGAAAAGCCTCCCAGTTACGCTCCACCGCCCAAAGACGTTGGCATAATGTGGGATGTCTGGTTAGGAGAGCTCCACCCTACATTCGGCGCTGGGAGACTTTATTACCAAACGTTATTAATAATGAGAGATTTTATTACCAAACGTTTGGTAATAATGTCCGTCGATTGGCTTCAGAAGAGTATTATTCTCTCTGCTAGGCTGTCTTTTGTTGTCTGTCTTAGATGACACTAGTCGTCCTATCTCAAGTGAACCAAGTCGACAGACCTCTCTAGTCAACATTTGTTTTTATGAACTCCGAAGTGAGGGTTCAAAGGTGACAAAGTTCACACAAGGTTAAATTTACATATCACGTGAAATAGTTAATCCTAATTGTTTGTTGAGTATCCTGACTGTTTGGCTCATCTGTTACTTTTTTAGGACATTGCCGTCAACACCAGCATTTTTCAGCTGCTGTTGCTGTTGCGGCATGTTTTACGTTCAGTAGTTTGCCACTGCTTTCTGAACGACCGGCTGACATACCTCCATAAGTAACCAGCGTGAGTATACTTCACAACATTCTCAGCATTTGCGCGAACGCCTTCAATTCCATGGCATACGGGATTACGAACAACATCCTTAACTCCTTCGCCGGGGAGACCAGCTGTGTGTTACTGGCACTTATAAATAAAGCAAAGAATAGTTACACTGTAACCTACCATGCTTGACGTAGGAGGCGTCTAAGGTAGGGTGCCATAAGACTGACTGCCTCACCCAGTGTAAAACTGAAAACTACCTGCAAAATCTGGCCAATCATAACAAAGTCTACACAGATTTTGCCGTGATTTAGTTGAGAATCTAGGCTCCATTGGAAGGTGAAAAGTCTTCTTTTCAATAATATATTTTGCTGCTTATTTGATAGATGTCATTCATGAGTATTTCCCTTTGTTCACCTATGCTTTGCGTCTATTTCTCCATCTGTCCATACAACTGGAAAGAGGATTGACTGATTGATTTAGGAGCCGACGTCACAGCATTCGGGGCATTCCCATAAGCGCTCCGTCCTCATCCTCAGCAGCCAGCGAAGAGTTTCAACACTAATAGTTCCAGTAGCAATCTGATTATATGTCCATCTCGCCTTTCCTCTGAGCGTCGAACATCAGCCAGATCCCCTCGTCACTCCTCGCTGCCTCAATCTTGCCAGACCATGATGATCCATTTGCTCCTCCGAGGTGTACACATGCTCCCACAAGGCCGCAACCACTATTGCCTTGTCTGGAGAGAGGAAGGTGGGGGAGGAAGATAATAATGACAGGATTTGCAATTTTTTGGGTGTCCATCGACAAGGGTATTTGAACTCACTGATAAGGGTATTTGAACACAATTAAAAAAACAAAAATTGCCGGCGGGGAGTCTCCCGCGTGACAGGTGGAGATACTAACCACTGCACTACCGAAGACACAATGATATTTCCACAAACAGTAATAATGTAGTCAAACGTAGGTCACGTGACCAGCCGTTTGGGAATAATGAGAGATTTTATTACCAAACGTTTGGTAATAATCACTTCCTTCGGCGCTAACAGAAACCATGTAGTAGTAGTACTGTCTATTGTCATACGGTACCTCAGTATTACTACTATTACTATTACTGAATTAGCATAAATTGAATATTGATTAATATTTAAATTTATAAACAGCATAACGTTGAAAACCACAATATTGCGACAGAACCACAGAGTATCTTTATTGTGCGACATGAAGTCTAGTGATTTAGTATACCACTATTACAATAAAGTAACCGTTCTCTGAACGTCAACATTGTTGACAACAAGTAGACTTGCCTGATACAAGCGGGCCGACCACCATTTCTCAGCGAAACCTTGGTTCCGTGTTGGCGAATAATCTGCGCGAAAATGCCAAATTCCGTCCAGAAGTTTCGACTGTCTGGTTTCACTGTCGCGGGGATACAGCATGCCAATTCCACCATTTACATCGTGGAAGCACAAGAGTATGAAAACGAGTGAGAAGTACGGCGACATTGTTAGAATGTGGTGAGGACGGCAATCCGCCCGTTCTTTCAATCATACAAACAAGCAGTAAACAAAAGTCGAACTGGTCACATGACTGTGTCACGTGATATTGTATTCACCGGGAAATGTCGACATGGTTTCTGACTTGTATTTAATATTAAATGAATGATAACTATTCATTTCATCCAGCGGGGTTGAAAGTAGGGAGCCGTGAGTTCTAAGATGGCTGATAAGGCCTATTTTGGCTCGAAATGTTCTTTGACAATGCGGGCAAAGAATGTTTGACGTTCCAGGAGGAGGATCTCCTGCAGTGGTTTTTCTGTCCAGCCTTTTCTTCACAGCTCTTGCAGTCCTGGTTGCTTTACAAGTGACTGCACCCTTATGTAATGATGTACGCCATGAATTACGGTCTTTAGCAGCAGTCTCCAGGTGTCAGGATGAATTCCAAAAGCTTTCGTTTCAGTGAGACTTTCAGAATATCTTTAAAGCGTTTCCTCTGGCCGCCTTGGGAGCATTTACCACAACGCAGCTCGCCGTAAAAAAATTGTTTAGGGAGCCTGTGATCTAGCATACGAGTTAAGTGACCAGCCCAGCGAATCTGATTTTTTATTAGTATAGTGTGGATACTGGGCATGGATGCTCTTTCTAGAACTTCAGTGTCTGAGATCTTGCCTTGCCATTTAATCTTCAATAGCTTCCTAAGACAGACTGTGTGGAAGTGGTTTAATTTCCTAGCGTGTCGCTGATAAACAGTCCAGGTTTCACAAGCATATAGCAGTGTAGATAATACAACTGCTTTATAGAGTCCTTTGTTTGCAGGCTTATTCTATTTCTGTCCCATACATTCTTGTACAGTCTGCCAAAGGCCGCGCAGGCCTTTGAGATTCTTGCATTCACTTCGCCATCAATTGTGGCAGTTTGTGACACGGTGCTGCCAAGATAGTGAATTTGTCCACAACACTTAGTCTATGACCGTTCACTTTGATAATCGGCACGGTGTAATTATTTCCTGGAGCTGGCTGGTACATAACTACAGTCTTCTCCAAGTTGATTTTGAGCGCAAAGTTGGCACAGGCATATGAGAAAGCTGAAACATTGTGTTGCATGTCTGCCTCTGAGTTGGCATATAGAGCGCAATCATCAGCAAACAGCAGCTCTCTGACGGTGTCGCTGTTAGTTTTTGTTTTCGCTTTCAGTCTTCTGAGATTGAACAACTTTCCATCCATGCGGTTGTTGATGTCTATTCCAATGTCACTGTTCTCGAAGGCATTCGTCGGCATAGCTGAAAACATAAGGCTGAATAGTGTTGGTGCCAGAACACATCTTTGCTTCACTCCATTGGTGACAGGAAAGGGCTCAGACAGTTCACCATTTTCCTGTACTCTTGCCTGCATACCATCATGAAATAGCCGCACTATTTGGACAAACTTTTGTGGACAGCCATATTTCGCCATAATCTTCCATAGTCCTTCTCTGCTGACTGTATCAAAAACCTTGGTAAGGTCAATGAAAGTGGAGAACACTTCAGAGTTCTGTTCCTGACATTTCTCTTGCAGATGCCTTGCAGCGAAAATCATGTCAACAGTTCCTCGTTCTTTTCTGAAGCCACACTGACTCTCAGGAAGAAGACCTTGATCGAGATGAGCCGTGAGGCGATTGAGAAGAATTCTGGCAAGTATCTTCCCTGCTATTGAGAGCAAGGAGATGTCGCGGTGGTTGTCACGGGATTGGCGGTTTCCTTTACGTTTGTAAAGGTGGACTATTGACGCGTCCTTGAAATCTTGTGGCATGGTCTCGTTCACCCATATGTTTGTAAAGACTTGGTGAAGCTGCTCTATTAGGACCGGCCCACCTGCCTTGTATATCTCTGCTGGGATGGAGTCAGGACCAGGTGCCTTGCCTCTGGAGAGTTGCTGGATGGCTTTGTTTACTTCCACTATGGTTGACAGGTCATCAAGTGTATCATTAGTGGGAACTTGAGGAAGGCAGTTGATGGTTTCATCTTCGACGAAAGAAGTTGCATTTAAGATGTTGCTAAAATGCTCTGCCCAGTGTTGAAGGATTTCTTTCTTATCTGTGACCAATGTTCCCCCATCTGCACTGAGGAGGGGAACTATGCCTGGTGATAAAGGACCGTAGACCGCATTCAGTGAGTCGTAGAAGTTTTTTATACCATGCCTGTCAGCAAAGCCTTGAATTTTATCAGCTTTGTTGCTTAGCTAAGAGTCCCGCATGTGCAGAAGTTTCTGCTGCACTACTCTCCGAATGTTATTGAAGGCATCTTTTTTTTTTGTTGTTGTTGACTTCGGGTCATTCAAATGTGCCTTGAGGAGAAGATGTTTCTCGGCCAGCAATTGGTTGATGTCTTCGGAATTTTCATCAAACCAGTCTTTATGCTTTCGGGGGGCTGGACCCAGTATTTCCATAGCAGTGTTGTAAATTATGTCTTTTAGGGCGTTCCACTCTGTTTCCACATCCTGTTTAGGCAGTTTAGCTGCAGCATTTGGCTTGAGGCGGTCTTCCACATGTTTTCAAACGACAGCTGCATTTTATTGCTGTTTAGGCGGGTGACATTTAGTTTTCTTTGCATTTTTGCCCCTTGAGGACGCGTGGTGGTTTGATGCGTATGTTTATTTTCTAGATAATGAGACGATGGTCTGTCCAACATTCGGCACCACACAATTTGTCACCCGAACGTCTTGTCTGTCACTCCTCCTGACGATGACATAGTCAATGAGGTGCCAGTGTTTCGAGCGAGGGCGCATCCATGATGTCGTATTTCTCGTGGGAAGACGGAAAACTGTGTTGGTGACAGGTCTGAAGGAGGAGGAGCCCATTGCTGTTTGCTGTATTAAATACTAGGCGACAGTTTAATTACCTTGCCAGCCTTGTCGAAGCTATCTGAAGTTTATACAACCTTGAGTGGTTACAAGTGCATGCAGTTCACCATTATTTCAACCACAAATTTGCCTTCTAAGCATGAATGATAACAATGTAGATAAACTATGCAAACTGTTTGATGGAGAAGCGGCTTAACACCTCGCAGCTGTTTGTACTGATGTGCAAACGCACTTTATGTCTTGGGGTCGAGGTCATAACGGCTTATTATGGAGTTAAGCTTGGCCGAATGGATAAAAGAGCTCTCTCTTAAACTTCCGGTGTACTGATGCCGAGTTAGCGGGTTAAACCTCTATTGCAGTCAGTTGTTCTAAAATGTTGACTTCTCGTACCAGATTCTCCCCCTTAACTTAGGGACGTAAATTGCAAGTACCTCAGAAGTTGGATGGCGAGAGACACTTGTAGTAGGGAAAGTTAATCCACAAGCAAAAGTCTGTCCTGTGTGGACTACGCTTGAGTTTAAAAGCGAGCGAACAAAAACAACACAAATACGTATCAATGTATAAAGGGAAAAAAAAAAAAAAAACAGAGAAATGTACACACTTTGAGAACTCAGGCAGGTAATCAGAAATCACAGAAGAGGGGGAATGGTGGTGGGGGGGGGGGGGGGGGAATGGTGGTGGAGGGGGTGGATAGTAAAATGAATAATAATTATGATAAAGAGTTGAGTCAAGGACCGACATCACAGCACTCGGGACATTCCCATACATGCTCCGTCCTCACCTGCAACAGCCAGCGAAGAGTATTTGTACTAATGGTACCAGTAGCCGCTTGAGTATGTGTTTCATTGTCATCAGACTGTAGGTATTCTATTGTCAATAGACTGTAGGCATTTTATTGTCAATAGACTGTAGGTATTCTATTGTCAATAGACTGTGGGTATTCTATTGTCAATAGACTGTAGGTATTCTATTGTCAAAAGACTGTGGGTATTCTATTGTCAGTAGACTGTAGGTAATCTATTGTCAATAGACTGTAGTCTATTTCTTGATCAGTAGAATGTATATATTTCTTGATCAATATACACACAAGGTGTTGTATGGGACTTTTCTAGGTCAGTTCGCCAAGGCCAGTTGACGGGTGATATCGGGAGCACTTTAGTGATATCACACAATGGTGATAATCTGTTATCTCACAAACCTGTTTATGTGGGTACGAGAAAACATCACCGAGAGGACACAAACAACGCCAGAGATCGGGTCGTCGCCATGAGCGAACGAACGAATGAACTTTATTTTCAAAGGGTAACAAATTGGGCACGCAGGCCCGCCTTACATTCGGCCCTTCCAATCACTCATCTTTCATTCATCAGTGCATAGTGCATTCATATAGGAAATAAAACGTCAAATGAATGTTGTAAACATAAACAATGCATGTTACCATGTTATGAGACAAAAACCCCACCCAACCACCCATCCCCTATCCATCCGCGTGTCCCCCCCCCCACACACATACATCTACCACCCAATCACACACATACTCACAGGCACATACATTCCCCCATCCATCCACCCATCCCCCAATCCACATACACACCTACATACACCATCTCCCACATGACAATGACATAGTCATCCCAGAGACAAATCATCCACCCACCCACCCATCCCCTATCCATCTGCGTGTACCCCCCACACACACATCCACCACCCATCCACACACATACCCACAGGCACATACATTCCCCCATCCATCCACCCATCCCCCAACCCACACACACCCCCACATACACCATCTCCCCACCCACACACACACATCTCCCACCCACCACAAATCCACCCACACACATCCCATATCCACCCACACACGCCCCCACATACACCATCTCCCCACCCACACACACACATATCTCCCACCCACCACAAATCCCCCCTCACACATCTCCTATCCATCCGCTTGTCCCCCCCCCCCCACACACACACACACAACCATCACCCAACCACACACATACCCACAGGCACATACATTCCCCCATCCATCCACCCATCCCCCAATCCACACACTTACACCCACATATACCATCTCCCCACCCACACACACACACACACGTCTCCCACTCACCACACATCCCCCACACACATACCCCACCCACCCACACACAAACCCAGGCACACATGCATGAATCCACCCATCCATCACCCACCCACACATCCCCCCACCTTCACACATCTTCCCACCCACACGCACACATCCTCCACCCATCCCATAACCTACCAACACTCACCCACCCACATATGAGTACTTGTTCTGGCCTATGCCGGGATATCCACAGTTAAGAATAATTAGGTCTACTGGCTTCTGTCTGTCTTGAAAGACGGTACTTTATTACACTGAGATTCAAATAAAGGCATAACTACAACCCATGGCGGGGACCAGGGATGGAGTTATACCTCTACATAGCACAAAGCCTGGGTGGAATTGTAGATACCACGTGTTGCCCATACAGTATGATCCCTCTCCTGGCCTGGCTAGTTTACACCAGAGGAAAAGTAACACCAATACATCTGGAACAAGACAGGCTGCAGAAGCTGCTGAATCATCAAATCAGTGCTCTAACTGTCCGCCTATCGGAGCTTCGATCCTAGACCAGTTGCCAACCAATTCTTAGGGCCTGGTCTGCTGTGCCGTGACATTTAATCTTTATGTTGCATTTCCTCGCACCAGTATAAGGGGTGTACCCTCCCAAATGCTCTTCTCCGTCCGAAGCCGTTGGCACAATGTGGGATGTCGGGTTTGGTAAATGCAGCCAAACCTTCGACACTAACAGAAAGATATGGCTAAGTCCTGAATTTCAAGCTGAAGCTTACATAAACACATATTCACACAGTCATTTGGCAGCAGCTTGTTGCTTGTACTAACGTCATTTTTATTTTTGTTACTTTTTTGTTTTTGCGCTCGCTCGCTCTGAACTCAAGCGTAGTCCATACATACTACTTCTAGTAGTGCTGGACTGAATGTTGCGTGTGGATTAACTTTCCCTATTAACAGCCTGGACATTGAACAAGCAACTAGAAAGTCGCGTAGAAGCCCTGGAGATGTGGATATACAGATGATTAGGTCGTATTTCATGGAAACAAAAACAATCAAATTGCAGAGGTCCTTGAAAAACTGGGAATAAAGAGAGAGTTGATGAAAGAAATAAAGAGGAGACAAGTGAAATAGTTTGGCCACGTTTCAAGACATTGAATTAGAAATATAATTAAAATCCCATTGAAACGCAAGAAATGCAGAGGACTAGGGATCACTGGTTAAGCTACCGCTCACCAAAGGTACATATACAATTTATAGGTACCTTTGGTAATAGAATATATTTCATAATAAGGTTTGCAAAATATATAAATAGGGCCGGCCTAAATAAACAGCCTAGAGCAGAGTTTTTCAACCGGGTTTCCGCGAATGGCAGCCTGGGGTTCCGCCGAAACAGAACGAAATGGCCTAAATGCAACATTTCTGCCCACCTGGTTTATTACATAAAGTAGGAAAGACACTTGGATCATCGCACATAGTTCCTTGAGTAACGTAAACATTTGCGTAAGGATATGATCTAGCAGAAAGGTTGTAAAACACTTGCCTAGAGACAAGCTCGATTAACACCTTGACCGGGAAATTCTTCTGAGCTGGGGATAATATTTTCGTAACAACACGAGGCTTCTATGACATTTTTATGCTATGCTTGCTACTTTATTGCCTCTATTCACACTTGCAGTTCACTTACATATCACTGTCAAATAAAGAAATCCTTGTTACATACCTACAAAATGGATGACTGGCAAAAAGAAGTAAATATTTATGGAGCATCGGACCTGTGTTGACTGCCTGTCACATAATACTGGAAGGTTAACGACCCTACGATAAAAAACTAAACAGAGATCGCATATATCACACGAGGATTGAAGGTTATTGACCCTGGGATCAGAGAGCAGAGATCGCTTCTGTCCCGAGGTGATTACAGGTTATTGACCCTAGGATCAAAAGAACTGAGATCGGCGATCAAATACAGCTACCACTTGTTTGTTGTGAAATGGGGACCGGTAAACCACGATCACAACGCTTTGAACACAGAAGACGGAGACGATCGAAGGTCTTTTGAAGTACGGAAACGTATGTCCAGGATCCCGAGAAGCGAGTGGATACTCATTGATGT
Organism: Cepaea hortensis; assembly: GCA_963921405.1. Classification (NCBI taxonomy): domain Eukaryota; kingdom Metazoa; phylum Mollusca; class Gastropoda; order Stylommatophora; family Helicidae; genus Cepaea; species Cepaea hortensis. The sequence goes on from OY992876.1 coordinate 428,484,903, forward strand.
CCCGAAAAGATCGTTTATCAAAGAAGATTGTTTACATGTTGTTGTATGAAGATCAAAAGAAGGAGAAGAGACCAGGGGGATATTCGGTGGAATATACCAGTATAGTCTTACATAGCCAAAGTATAAATGGTCGGAATATACAAAGTTAATTCAGTGTGCTACGAGGTCTTCCACGAGAAGAAGTGGTGATCTATTTTTGAGCTAATACGAAAAGGGATTTATAATGTTCCGAGTTGGTTGAAAACAACGAGCATTTGTACTAGATGTGCATATGTATTCCCGATTCAGCCGAGGATAGTGGTTATAAGGTAGTAGTGATGTAGCTTAGAACTCGAGCATAGTGAATTTACGTGTGTGACCGTAATATCGAGTGTCGGCAGCATTTAGCTGAGAAGTAACTTAGTGGGTCGAGTAAGGTGTCAGTACACTCGATAGAATGAGTACTATGATACTAGAAGATAGGCCGTAAGGGGGGAGATAAGGATAGGTCAAAGATAGGAGATTCTAGTATATGTGTTTACTGGGATTTCTGAGCTTTCCTATGAATTTTCCTTCTTTTACCTAGTCTTAAGTTATGTGAAGAACTCCTGTGTCTTATGTCAGAGGTCATTTCTCTGAATATATAGAGGTTAATAACTGATAATGGCCGTAATGAGTCCGAGTTAGGTTTATATCACCTGGTATTGTCTATTCGACAGGTTCCACTTTACATTGCAATAGCTACACTCCTGAGGAGAAAGAAATTACCATATTCTGGTGCAGTGATAACTATCAACAAGATTGAGTCTTGTAACACAAATAAGGTCAGCCAGTTCTAGAAATAACGGCAACATAGAATACAATCATGATAAGAGACTGACAGCAGAATATAGTTCACACAAACATAGAACGGAATGTCAATATTGTTCACATGAACTATAATAAAAATGGAAAGGCTGTAACGCCAGAACATTTTCCCTGAGTAACAGAACATTCAGTGAATTAAATGAAAGCAGTGTGTCGGTGATATATCTATAGACAGTGTTTTGGTAATTCATTCAGACATAGACGATAGTACATTCACGTGTATCGGAAGTGTAGACATTACCTGAACTATAATAACGTTTCATTTTATTGGATATATAAACTGAAAGACACTGCCTACAAAAAACACGCAGTGGTGAACATACTGTTTATTTCAAAAGTTGTCACGGAAATATTGTGAAGACATCAACATCATTCAGAGAGACACTACACTGGGTGAGCGTATTCCAGTTCTGTGCTGTGGTGATAATATATGGCCGTTGCGTGATGAGAACTGTGATGTGGATTTTAGACTGTTAATCTTGTCTCACCTACAAGATAGAACACACCACAGACATCTTTACACCTTCACTATACGCACACATGACACAATTTATTCATTAAATAATTTTAGTATTTATTGGAGGACAGTGTTGTGTGGGTATGTTCTGGGGGAAAGTGAAGAGGGGTATGGTCTTGGAGTAAGAGATAGAGAGATAGTGAATAAAAGACTGGGAGGGGGGTATTTAGACACGGGTCCGGCAATAGACCCAAAACTGGAAAAAGGGAATTTTGAAGTGTGCTTGTTGATTCTACTGTTCCCCCAGAGACGACAAGTGACGCTGACACACGCATCTGGGGGAAGGAAAGGTGTGTGTGTGTGTGTGTGTGTGTGTTGCCACGGACACCATGGTAACGTCGTAACGTAAGCGTAGGCGGTGCTACCACGAGCCGGGGAAGGACTTGGGATGGCGAAAATAATCAAACATTACAATAAACAAGAAAATCTAGATCAGGGGAGGCCAACCTTTTCAGCGGGTGGGCCAAATTTCAGAAATAATATTTCCTGCCGGGCCACGCACCTATTTTGTTTTCTTAATTAAAGTAAACAAGCAAGCGTGCTACAGCTTCGACCATATCGTCGCTTCCCACTCCTCGGGCCGCAACATGACTCTCAGCGGGCCGCATGCGGCCCGCGGGCCTCGTGTTGGCCACCCCTGATCTAGATACAATAATTTATAACTGAAAATGGTAAATTTAAGACATATAGCAGACAGGAGGTCTCCGCACGTTTGAAGATCTCCTATTATTCTAGACATAATATTTACATGGAAATTGTATCACAACGTCTTGTGTTCCATACCTTATTTCAAGCAAGTTCGAGTACCGTCGGCGGGCCGGAGGAAATGACGTCACGTGCCGGATCCGGCCCGCGGGCCGTAATTTGGTGACCCCTGGTCTAGTGTATCATCTAGACTCTACTTCTTTCTTCTACGTGCTTCTATGAGCTCCAAACAATACGTGTTAGTTTATTTATGTTGTCTAGTGTATCATCTAGTCTCTACTTCTTTCTTCTACGTGCTTCTGTGATCGCCAAACAATACTTGTGTGTTTATTTATGAACTTTCTTGGTGGCCTCTGTGGCTTTCCCATTTGACATTTATGTGTAATACATGTACTCCCATTCTCAGGCCGAGTTCCAGGAACAGTTATTAAAATGGCCTCACGTGACTGGATGTCGGACACCTCATGTCCTGCGTCCCTCGATAGGGGATGGAATCAATGTCAGAAACCTCACACCGTCCCAGGACAGTGTGGGGGAGGCATCGTTGTGACACGTGATTCAGTCTGGTTGAACAAATTCATGCAGGTTTGAACATTAGTGAGTGAGTACTGGGGAGGGATGGAGTTGTAAGATGTAGAAGATTGTCTGTGAGTTCTGGGGAGGGATGGAGTTGTAATATGGAGCAAATTGTCTATGAGTTATGGGGAGGGATGGAGTTGTAAGATGTAGGAGGTTGTGACTTCTAGAGACTACTACTACTACTACTACTACTACTACTACTACTACTACTACTACTACTACTACTACTACTACTACTACTACTACTACTACTACTACTACTACTACTACTACTACTGCTACTACTACTACTACTACTACTACTACTACTACTACTACTACTACTGCGCTCGAGTTCAAGGCGATGGGTTCCAAATGTTGCTGTTATGTAACCGGGGTTGGGGTTGGGGTGAGCGCCCAACCTTGCATAATTACCCCAATGGCTCGTGCATTCATCATCGCTGCAGCAAAAGTCCAACTCCTCACCTTCTCGTGGCGGACCTGTTTTAACTAACAGGAGAAGGGGCGACGGCGAGTCACTGGCGCCGAGAAATAACCAGAACGCTCTAGATGTGTATGCACGTACATGCATGCGCAGACACGTGTGTACGTGCCTACACTTTGGACCCCCAGGCAGGTGCAGTGCCAGGCCTTGTGCGTCGAAAGAGACCAACTACAACTACTGGAGGTCCTTCTCAAATGTCCTGTGCAGCCAGGGGACCTGAGAATAGAGCGTCTGGCCATACCAAACAAAGACTAAAAATAATGCATTGGAGTGCGAAGGGAGTCTGCACAAAAAAAAAAAAAAAAAGAACTAGAAACTATCTTGGACCAAGAAAAAGCAAGCGTATGTTGTTTGCAAGAAACTCACCTCAACGAAAATATAGCCTTCAAAATCAGAGGCTACCAGTGTTACCGATCTGACAGAAAGGACATGCGAAATGGTGGGATACTGACCCTTGTAAAAAAATAACATCACTGCTTCCCAAATTGAAGTTTACATGGAAGGGGCTAAGTATCAGACTCTTAAACTTAAGACAGGCAATACAGACCTTCATCTGATCAATTACTACTGTCCAAGTGACAACCCACAGGCACTGGACACACTACCATTAAAAGAACAAAGATGATTGTGTGTGGCGACTTTAACAGCCACTCGCAGAGCTGGGGCTGTAATCACATGGACGAAAGAGGAGAGAAACTAGAAGACTGGCAGGATGAGAATAGATTCATCTTGATTAGCAAGCCGTCCGACCCACATACTTTCTATTCGAGATATGGCACATTACAACTACACCTGACCTGGCTTTTCATTCACCAGACCTGGAGTGGAACATTACACAAATTGTTGGGAAACAACTTGGTGGCAGTGACCACCGGCCAGTCTTTCTAACTGTAGAAAATGAGCTAATTAGTAAAAGCAGCACCCTCTCGAGTTGGGATTACGAGAAAGCAGACTGGGCAATGTACAAGCATCGCACCAGTACACTGGTTAGAAACCTGAAAGCTGAGAAAGACATAAATAAAGTAGTTGAAGAGTTGGGAATTGCATACTACAGGTTTCACGAGAATCAGTACCAAGAGGAGCCCGTAAACATTATAAACCATACTGGAGTAGTAAACTGGAACAGTTGCATAATGATGTGGAAGTGTGTCGAAAGCAAGCAGAGGCCACACCCAGCCAACAGCACCACGATAAATTCCAGCATGCAAAAGCCAAATTTCAAAAGGCCTAGCTGCTGGCTAGACGGAAAAGCTGGCAGGAGGAAACAGAGTCACTGAACTTTGATAGAGACAAGGAAATTGTGGAAGTAATAAAACAACTTAACGATGAGGGCACAGGGAGAAACTAAAAAATTGCACTACATAAAGACGGAAGCATCTTAACAGAAAAGTCAGCATCTGACCATTTTGCAGACTCATTCGCACAAGATAACAATATCGAAATTAGAACAGAGAAACAACAAGAGATTCGAGAGAAATGGCAACATACAGTACAGAATGAAATAGTGCATGAAGTTCTGGAGGCACTTATCACAATCAGCGAACTGGAGCTAGCCATATCAAAACTGAAAAAATGTCACCAGGAGCTGATGGTATCTCCAATGAAATGATCAGGAACCTGGGAATAGAGGCCAAAACAAAGCTGTTGCAGATCTTCAATAACAGCTGGACCTTAGGTAGTGTTCCACAAGCCTGAAGAGAAGCAATCATGATACCCCTCCCAAAATCAGGGAAAGATAGTTCCATTGCCTCCAGCTACAGAACAATTAGCCTCACCAGCTGTCTCTGAAAAACATTGCAGCGTTTCATCAATCACAGACTGCAGTGGAACATTGAAAGTGAAAACATCCTTGTGCCACAGCAGGCTGGCTTTAGGCAGTGCTACTCTACGAAAGATCAGACAACCTACCTCTCTCAAAAAATTGAGGATGCATTCCAAGAGAAGAAGCTGGTGCTTGCTGTATGGGTAGATCTAAAGAAAGCCTTTGACAAATCTGGAAAGAAGGTCTGATGAAGAAACTGACTATAAAGTTAATGGAAGAATGTACAAATGGGTGAAAGCATACTTGCAACAGAAGAGCCCGAGTACAGACAGACGGACTCAAGAGCAAGAAAGTACTACTGCGTCACGGTGTCTTGTTCACCACATTTTTCTATATCTTCATCAATGATCTTGTTGCTAATCTACCGCATGGAATTAAAGCGGCAATGTACGCTGGTGACCTGGTTCTGTAGAGCACACGTGAACATGCATCAGTGGCCACAAGATCGCTACAAAGAGCTGTAGATGCATTTGTTACATGGCCAAATAGATGATGTGTCAGGATAAACACTGACAAGTGCAGTACCACTCTATTTACCCTCTCTCCAAAACAAAAGATATGGATCATCCAGATAAATGGAATACCCTTAGAGAAGATAAAGAACCAACATACCTTGGAGTAACAGTTGATGGCAGGCTGACATGGAGAAAGCACATCAACAAAGCAGTAGCAAAATCCAGAAGGAAAATAGCCACCCTGAGAAAACTAAATGGAACCACATGGGGAGCCAGTGGGAAATTATTTAGCAAAGTTTATACGACCACACCTGGAATACGGGTCAACTGCGTGATGTTCAGCATCAAAAACCACACTACAAGAGCTTGACAATGTGCAAAATCAAGCACTTAGAGTCACCACAGGAGGGATGAGATCAACCCCTATAGTGGAGACGGAGAAGATGGGTGTCGGATACGTTGAAATTTATGGCTCAATCCCAAAGCGATAAAGAATGCAAAATCCTTTTTCCCAATGTGAACCTGCCCGTTTAATTAATTTAGCTGTACTGACTCAATTGGTTGAGACCAGAAATAGAGTTTTAGAGAACCAAGGAGTCCCTTCAGGAAATAACTGACAAAGTTGTATTCCCTTTTATACCCAAAATATCCTTTAAGTGGTTCCTTGCCTCTCCTCTACCAACTAATTAATTCTATCTAGGGTAATTTAAAACAATTTGACTATGACAAGTAAAATACAATCAATACATGACATGACCTCAGTTTTTATGATTTATTAAACACAAATATGGATTTTGTAAATTGCATTCAAAATTACAATTTCCTGTCATAAAATAAGGACATATACATATATAGTAAATATACAGAATTGATGTGCCAATTATAAGGTAGATATTAAGTTATATTTTTCTCAGTGGCATGTAAGGCTAATCTTTTACTGGCCTGGATGATCTGGAAAAAAAAGAACTGTCTACAATCAGGATTCTCCACTTCCAGCTTTGGGAATCACTCTGGCTATCATCAATTGTAGTATTAGTGTTCCAGGGCGTAGTAGAACATAAGTTGGCTCTTTGTTTTCCTTTCCATTGATTGACAGGGAAATGTTTACATAAAGATTACCTCTCCTCTGAGACAAATGGAATGGTTGCAGATGGATAAGTTTCTGCGCTATTCTATCAAGGGCATCACTCAACAATGTGCTCACTCAACAGGTGCTGCATTCAATCTTCACCAAGTCAGGTCTGAATTGACATGAATAAGACCACTACCTGAAATTCCATCAATCACATAATTCTAATAATATCATACATATGACATTAGAATTTACATGTAAAAGCCTAAGAACATAACCATTGAAAACAATAAAATGAATCCTGTTCTTAGAGAAAATAAACATAGAAGAAAGATAGTCATGGTGTTCTCATTTAGTTCTCACCAACATAGTTGTTGGCTCTCACTCCAATCTTCCACTATCAGGGGTTCAAGGTTTTAACTAGCAGATGTGCAGTTTCATCTTCACCTATGCCTGTCCTCAGGTCTACCGGTTAAGTCATACCTTGTTTGATTTGGAATTTACAACTATGTCTCCTATCCCATTCTGTTCCTAGTTAATTCTCTTGTTCATCTTTTTCTTTTCAAGAAAAAGGGTCTCATACATTAAGGGCTTTTAAAAATCAGTTCCCATTTCCATGAGTATTTGCTTATAAACAAGATAAGTACATTCTGGTATTATTCTTGTATAGCATTCAGGTGTATTCTTCTTCATTAAATGCTTCAAGTGAGAAGATTTCTTCCATTCTCATGGATGTAATATTGATTATTATCATCATCATGGTTTTTATAATCATTGTAGTTACAATCATTATCATTATTTTCATAATTATTACATTGTAATTACAAACATCATCATTATTATCATGCTTATGACATTAGAAATAATTACATTATTCGAACATTATCATCATAATCAATGTTACATCATTTTCATTAAATTACAGTCATCATCATCTTTGTAGTACATTATTATCATTACACTATACCATATGTGTTAACATGAACTACAAAGTGGGATTTTGCTTAAATTACAAACACAGATGCTGGTGCTATGCGTAATGTATGATATGGTTTGTGTCGTGCTTAACGCACAAAACTAGATGATAGGAATATGAATGATATTTTATATAAAGTGGTGTTATGCGCCGGAGTGTACTAAATTATGTTTTAGTTTATGGGTTACACCGAAGCATTTCTCTGGTGATAGGCATGGCATTCCACATCCAAGTTGCCGGCTATCATGAGATTAACTGTTGGCTTATACTCCCTCTCTCTCAGCATGTAACTTCACTCACTCACTCAATTTCCTCATGCATCAGTCAACATATCCCTCTTTGCATGTGGGGTCAATGCACTCTCTCTGACATCATTCATATGTATGGATGATAATTTCACTCAGTCCATAGACACATTCATATTGGTATGGGTGATCATTTCACTCAGTCTATAGACACATTCATATTGGTATGGGTGATCATATAGGAATCATTCATCACACATCCTTCATACTGTCATGTAAGGTGGGGTGATTGCCCAATGATACCCTTAAATGTTAACACCATTGACATCACAATGAGATCTCACCCATTCATCAGACAATCATATCTGTATGGATGACAATCATGCATATGTAGGTGCTTTATACAGAATGCATTCACAGATTCACAAGAATGACATTACAAGGGAATCTCATCCTTCACCCTAACTCATACTATTTCATGGATATTTAGTCATGCATGCTGATGGGGTTTATGAAATGATACATTCACATCTGTTTAACAATGATGAACCACACATGACACAAGCATGTTCTTCAATGAAATAGACATGTGATCATTAGACACACTTATGAAATTCACCCAGGATTTAGCAACATGAAATCCAGGAGTTATCACATGAACTCATAAAATACATACAATTTAGGTGATATATCCAATTCACCTTCAGGCATTATGAATCTTAACCATTCTAACATGCCGGTTGACTAAGTATTATTATGGTGTGGCACAAACATTAATTCCATATGTTTACAACATTGAAAATACAATTGACTCACTGCATGGGTGCCTTAACTCAACACACAATATTATGATACCTGTAGAATCTGGTTCTCATGGGTTCATGAATTATAAGAAAACTATTTGTTTATCGATGTGCTCATGTCACAATTAAATCTACTGATTAATTACACATTACACTAGTTTGACTTACCAGTGTTTACACATTTACAATAGTTTCCTTAAGTCTTAAGTTACTAATGTTCATTGTAGATTGAGTTGCTTAAGAAATAAAATTTACAACATGTGTCTAATGTTTATACATTAACTAAGTTGCTTAGCTGGGAGAAAATAAACACTGTAGTTGTCTCCAAATGTACAGTTTATCTTATGACTATGATAACTGAGTATAAATATATTTTAGTTTGTACTAAATTAAATTCTTTAAGAACTCACCATTCCAAATCATTGTAGATTGAGTTGCTTAAGAATTAAATGTACAACTTGGATTAATGCTTTTTATACATTAAATCAGGTGTTTACTTTGGGAGAAAATAAAATTTACTATGTGTATTCTTAATTAATAGTTATCTATAAACTATAACAATTAAATTAACTTCTTAATTCACCACACGTGTTCAACCAGTCAACTTATCAACTCTTCTTCTGGGAAAATAGGCTCACACTTAATCTAAGATTTAAAATAAATTAAAGTAAATATGATGTTTACCTTATTTCAATGAAATGCTCCAATCACCACATGTAAACAACAAGATGTAAGGACTAGACTCGGCTTGTTTCCAAATCTATTGGCTGATGAGTTTCGGTCCTGCTATTCTCACTTGTTCATAGCGAGTATAGAGCTACCAACACAGACACAGGCGCCCTTTCTTGTAGTTACGATGAGTGTGTGGCAAGTGAGAGATCTGGGGCCGGTTGCTGTTGTTTTTATCCCAGCTATTTCCGAGTTGAAGTTTTACCCCATATCCGATCTTGATTCCTGAAGTGTGTGTTTTCCAATCCGGGGCGGTGTCGATTTTCCATTATCCCCCAAGTTTAATGGTACCAGTGGTTTACGTTCCAGTACAATTTAGTTTTAATTTGAGGAGATCTTGACAGCTAGTAACGGCTTGTGAGTCAGTATACCACATGGCTCCCCTCTCAGACTGTTGTTCGCTTGAACAACTGTAGCTTCGAGCAAGTGTAATGAGCTGGTATTTCCTCTAATCCTTTCTTGTCCCATTCTTTCTTTCCTCCTCTGATTCTTGTACCGAATCTTCAATAGGATGTCTGCTGAGAAAGTCTGCTCCTACATTGATCCTTTCTCACAGCAGTTGTGGAATTTAATCTGTTAGAGTTTTTGCTTTGGCGCATGGAACAGGATAAGTCTTTGACACGCCAGGTGCTGGATCCTTCAACTTCATGTTGAATTCTACTAGATCTGTCAGTCCTAGCTTGTCTGTTAGTATCGCGGCATAATTCTCTAAGCACTCTCGAACCTGCTGCTGCTGATCCCTCGTTAATGTTGAACTAATGTCCACATCTCGATGAGTCTTTTTGAACTGCAGAGGATACTCCACTCCCTTTGAGTTTCCATGTTCAACTTATGTTGTTACTGCCATCGCTATCAAATGTGCTGTCTCGGTGGCGGGTCTCTCGTGGTACTTTTGTAACAGGTTGAGATGAAAGATTTTCTCTTTCCTCTTTATAGAGATCTGATAGTTTGTTCAGGAAATTTTCTCCTTCACTACGTAAGGTCCTCTCCAACCGATCTGCAACTGATTTTCTTCTTCTTCTTTGCGTTCATCCGGAGTGATTTTTTCAGATGTGATTGCGGTGTGTCTGGTTAGGCACCCTCGGGCCTTCAGGCCAACACATCCGACTTTAGCGTGCATTTTTGACCAGGTTAGCAATCCTGGGAGACTCTCACTTTTGTGGTACCGTCCACATCTCAGCTGGTCTAGTTGGAACAGTCGAAGACTACACGGTCATCCCTCAAGTGAAGGCAGGGACAGTCCATAGCATTTTCCGCCATCCTGGGTGGCTTCCATAATTGCAGAGCCGGCACATAACGCTCTGGTGCTGGGTTTACCGAGGGAATCGTCACGTCCTGCTCATGGCTGTTTTAATTCCTCACTTCAATATATTGAGCATTTCGCTCGCCCTGGGCCGTTCCTGCACAAACCAGTCAGCTCTGCGGTTGGTTTCCACTAAGCGAGTTTTCGGACATGTGCTTGTCCCTGTACCCATCAGAGCTGTTCCAGGCACGGCGGACATTCGGAAAACTACCTAGTCAGAGCTGTTCCGAACAAGAGCGGCATTCGGAAACTAGGTAGTCAGAGCTGTTCCTAGCACGGGAGACATTCGGACGAGACATTTCACTCGGACGTAAATGCGTAGTGTCAATTTTTAGTTTGCCACCCGTAGGCCGACACTTCCGACTTCCGGCGGGCATTTTTTAGTGAGGTTAGCCTTCCTCTGCAACTGATTTTGACTTGTGGGAAGAAGTACTTGCACTTTTTCTCCCACCTCTAACTCTGTTGTTTGATTTCTTGTTGAAATCTCTCGTGATGGGCCTTTCCCCTAATATCGCTGGGCGTGTACAGTTCTTTGGGGCTACTTTCTGACATTCTGGGCATGATTTGACATATCGTTGAATGTCCATGTTAATTCCAGGCCAGTAGTAGTAAGTTGAGATTCTTTGCATGGTTGCGTTGATTCCCATATGTCCGCTAAACGGCATACTATGTCCCATCTCAAGTATTTGTGTTCTTTAAGTAGTTGGAACAACCAGTTGAGAATACTCTTGTCCTAAATTTCCTGCCTTTCTGTGAAGAATTCCATTCTTCATGTAGAAATCACCCTTCCTAGGAGGTGTATGTGATTTTGGCAACTTACGGAAGCATGTCCCAAGTGAACTATCTGTTGCTTGGGCTTGTTTTAAAACTTCGGGTTGAAGATTTGCTGGTGTCGCAGTCGTTGAAGTTTCCTTGGCCTGTTGGCGCGTAGTCACCGCTGATGCTATCATTGGCTGTACTGGTTCTCCTAAAAGGACATAGCGACATCCGAGCATGACAGGGTGGACTGGGTCTTTCATGACCGCTGCTCTGATTTCTCCCGTAACATAGCGTGAAGTTATGCTGACCTTGGCAACAGGAAGTGTCATAGGTACGGAACTTTTCAGAAATCCCTGTATTTCGACGGTTTCATCTGTAACTTGCACTGGGTTAACCAATGAAGCTTGTACAATTGCGTCGAAAAATAAACCTGTATCATAGAGACATTCCACTGTCCATCCATTCAGGTTGACAGATTCTATGACTGGCAGTTTGGAGTTGGTGTTCCGTTGCATGTCCGTACTGGAATGAGCATTACGGTTCCTTCTCGCTGCTTTAGGTTTTACCGCACAGGCTGTGGTAAGAGGTTGAGGCTTCTTTTTGCAATCCCTTGTGTTATGAGTATGATTTTTATAATGGCTGCAGTAGGGCTTCTCCCACTTGACCTGCTGGTTCTGTTTTGTAGTGGTCTTATTTGATCCATTCAATCCATTTGGTTTGCTGGATTTCGGTTCTCCTTTATCTTTGGTCTTCTGAGGGAATTCGCGAGGAAGATTATTGGTATTTCGTTGATTACCTCCCGCCTCTTTCTGCGACTTTTCATATCTCTCTACCAAAGTAATGATCGACTCCAATCTCTCAGCTCCATTCTGTGTTAAAAATGCTCTCATGTTCTGAGACATTTTCTGTTTGAGTTGATCTATCAGAAACATTTCTTGTAGATCTTGGTAGGTTTCCTCAAATCTAGACATGGTACGCCATTTCGTTAGGTAGGATCTTAGTCGCTCTACGTATTGAGAAAATTTCTCTCCGGTTTCCTTCCGAGCAGTCCTGAACTGTTTCTTGTAGTTCTCTCCGTCTATCTCAAATCTGGCTAATAAGGCTTGTTTTAGGATGTTATAATTGCCCAACTCCTCCGGTCGTATCCTAGAAAATACTTCGTAAGAAATTCAGCGAAGTCCTTGTGACAATTTAACTGCCCATTTGGTCTCCTCCAGTCCGCACATCACCTCGAACCTTGATAAGTAATTTTCGATGATGTCTGTTTGTTCGTTGAAAGGATCCAACGGAAAAGACATGGCGTTCACTTGAACTGAAACTGCTTCCCCTGGGGGTTCAGCTGAAGATCTACTTTGATCTGTTGAGGGATTATGTTGGTTCATGATTTCCAGTCTTCGTAACTCGGTTTCATTGTCCAACTTCCTCATTTCCAGTTCATGTTTTTGTCTTCTTTCTTCTTGTTCTCTGTTTGCCTGTCTATCCTTCTCCTTATTTTCATTCTCCGCTTGTAGACGTTCGTGTTTCTCGAATTCTTCACTAACATATTGAGCTAACTCCTTACCTGATAGGTCGCACTGCTTACCAGTCTCCATGAAAAGATTTCTCAGTCTGGCGATGTCTGCCATTCTTACCTTTTTCTTGTCTTCTCTGAACGTAAAGACGCCTGTATACCTGAAGAATAGACTTTAAGCAAAGCACGTATGTCTGATTAGAGTTATCTACCTAACTTTATCAATATCTAATTATATGATAACTTCTGACTAGGTGAATGTTACTATCATAACCTGCTATATTCTACTTTCTTATTAAAGAAATACCCGGACTTAGCCACCAACTCGTCGGATACGTTGAAATTTATGGCTCAACCCCAAAGAGATAAAGAATGCAAAATCCTTTTTCCCAATGTGATCCTGCCCGTTTAATTAATTTAGCTGTACTGACTCAATTGGTTGAGACCAGAAATAGAGTTTTAGAGAACAAAGGAATCCCTTCAGGAAATAACTGACAAAGTTGTATTCCCTTTTATACCCATAATATCCTTTAAGTTGTTCCTTGCCTCTCCTCGACCAACTAATTAATTCTATCTAGGGTAATTTAAAACAATTTGACTATGACAAGTAAAATACAATCAATACATGACATGACCTCAGTTTTTATGATTTATTAAACACAAATATGGATTTTGTAAATTGCATTCAAAATTACAATTTCCTGTCATAAAATAAGAACATATACATATATAGTAAATATACAGAATTGATGTGCCAATTATAAGGTAGATATTAAGTTATATTTTTCCCAGTGGCATGTAAGGCTAATCTTTTACTGGCCTGGATGATCTGAAAAAAAGAACTGTCTACAATCAGGATTCTCCACTTCCAGCTTTGGGAATCACTCTGGCTATCATCAATTGTAGTATTAGTGTTCCAGGGCGTAGTAGAACATAAGTTGGCTCTTTGTTTTCCTTTCCATTGTTTGACAGGGAAATGTTTACATAAAGATTACATCTCCTCTGAGACAAATGGAATGGTTGCAGGTGGATAAGTTTCTGCGCTATTCTATCAAGGGCATCACTCAACAATGTGCTCACTCAACAGGTGCTGCATTGTCAGGGTCCAGTATGTAAGCAATAGTGTAATTGTCTGTAGGTAAGCAAGAGTCAGTGTAAGCAATAGCTGAGGTCATGGGCAGTAGGAGACACCACGGCTTGGCTAACTGACGGTCAGGCAAGAAGCCCGTGGATAGACCAACGTGATGTGGGAAGGTCAAGGAGGACGGGGGAGTGTGTGGGAGACAGCGGATAGAGACGGACGTGTGGAGAATAGCGAGGGATAGAACGATCGAACGATAGTGTTGTGACGGATAGATGAGATGAACGTTGTGTATTGATATTCAAGGAATCTACTAACTGTGATATGTGCGGGATTGATGTGAGACTGTGATTGCGAATGGTCATACGGGCGACAGTGTAAATATCGCCCATGTGGACGTGAGCGAGCGTTTGGCTGCCTGTGTAGACTGACTGCGAAGTGAGACCATAATGTTATCCTGTAGTATAATGTAATAAAGGTTGTTCAGGAGACAGCTCCTGCGAGTTTCCGGTTGCAGTCATTGTTATTAGTATATGTGTCGTGGACGTTGTAATTTGCCTGTCTAAGTCCAGTGAGCTAGAAGGAGAAGATAGTTAGGACTCTGACATGCATTCAATCTTCATCAAGTCAGGTCTGGATTGACATGAATAAGACCACTACCTGAAATTCCATCAATCATATAATTCTAATAATATCATAAATATGACATTAGAATTTACATGTAAAAGCCTAAGAACATAACCATTGAAAACAATAAAATGAATCCTGTTCTTAGAGAAAATAAACATAGAAGAAAGATAGTCATGGTGTTCTCATTTAGTTCTCACCAACATAGTTGTTGGCTCTCACTCCAATCTTCCACTATCAGGGGTTCAAGGTTTTAACTAGCAGATGTGCAGTTTCATCTTCACCTATGCCTGTCCTCAGGTCTACCAGTTAAGTCATACCTTGTTTGATTTGGAATTCACAACTATGTCTCCTATCCCATTCTGTTCCTAGTTAATTCTCTTGTTCATCTTTTTCTTTTCAAGAAAAAGGGTCTCATACATTAAGGGCTTTTAAAAATCAGTTCCCATTTCCATGAGTATTTGCTTATAAACAAGATAAGTACATTCTGGTATTATTCTTGTATAGCATTCAGGTGTATTCTTCTTCATTAAATGCTTCAAGTGAGAAGATTTCTTCCATTCTCATGGATGCAATATCGATTATTATCATCATCATGGTTTTTATAATCATTGTAATTACAATCATTATCATTATTTTCATAATTATTACATTGTCATTACAATCATCATCATTATTATCATGCTTATGACATTAGAAATCATTACATTATTCGAACATTATCATCATAATCATTGTTACATCATTTTCATTAAATTACAGTCATCATCATCATCATCATAATCTTTGTAGTACATTATTATCATTACACTATACCATATGTGTTATCATGAACTACAAAGTGGGATTTTGCTTAAATTACAAACACAGATGCTGGTGCTATGCGTAATGTATGATATGGTTTGTGTCGTGCTTAGCGCACAAAACTAGATGATAGGAATATGAATGATATTTTATACAAAGTGGTGTTATGCGCCGGAGTGTACTAAATTATGTTTTAGTTTATGGGTTACACCGAAGCATTTCTCTGGTGATAGGCATGGCATTCCACATCCAAGTTGCCGGCTATCATGAGATTAACTGTTGGCTTATACTCCCTCTCTCTCAGCATGTAACTTCACTCACTCACTCAATTTCCTCATGCATCAGTCAACATATCCCTCTTTGCATGTGGTGTCAATGCACTCTCTCTGACATCATTCATATGTATGGATGATAATTTCACTCAGTCCATAGACACATTCATATTGGTATGGGTGATCATTTCACTCAGTCTATAGACACATTCATATTGGTATGGGTGATCATATAGGAATCATTCATCACACATCCTTCATACTGTCATGTAAGGTGGGGTGATTGCCCAATGATACCCTTAAATGTTAACACCATTGACATCACAATGAGATCTCATCCATTCATCAGACAATCATATCTGTATGGATGACAATCATGCATATGTAGGTGCTTTATACAGAATACATTCACAGATTCACAAGAATGACATTACAATGGAATCTCATCCTTCACCCTAACTCATACTATTTCATGGATATTTAGTCATGCATGCTGATGGGGTTTATGAAATGATACATTCACATCTGTTTAACAATGATGAACCACACATGACACAAGCATGTTCTTCAATGAAATAGACATGTGATCATTAGACACACTTATGAAATTCACCCAGGATTTAGCAACATGAAATCCAGGAGTTATCACATGATCTCATAAAATACATACAATTTAGGTGATATATCCAATTCACCTTCAGGCATTATGAATCTTAACCATTCTAACATGCCGGTTGACTAAGTATTATTATGGTGTGGCACAAACATTAATTCCATATGTTTACAACATTGAAAATACATTTGACTCACTGCATGGGTGCCTTAACTCAACACACAATATTATGATACCTGTAGAATCTGGTTCTCATGGGTTCATGAATTATAAGAAAACTATTTGTTTATCGATGTGCTCATGTCATAATTAAATCTACTGATTAATCACACATTACACTAGTTTGACTTACCAGTGTTTACACATTTACAATAGTTTCCTTAAGTCTTAAGTTACTCATGTTCATTGTAGATTGAGTTGCTTAAGAAATAAAATTTACAACATGTGTCTAATGTTTATACATTAACTAAGTTGCTTAGCTGGGAGAAAATAAACACTGTAGTTGTCTCCAAATGTACAGTTTATCTTATGACTATGATAACTGAGTATAAATATATTTTAGTTTGTACTAAATTAAATTCTTTAAGAACTCACCATTCCAAATCATTGTAGATTGAGTTGCTTAAGAATTAAATGTACAACTTGGATTAATGCTTTTTATACATTAAATCAGGTGTTTACTTTGGGAGAAAATAAAATTCACTATGGGTATTCTTAATTAATAGTTATCTATAAACTATAATAATTAAATTAACTTCTTAATTCACCACACGTGTTCACCCAGTCAACTTACCAACTCTTCTTCTGGGAAAATAGGCTCACACTTAATCTAAGATTTAAAATAAATTAAAGTAAATATGATGTTTACCTTATTTCAATGAAATGCTCCAATCACCACATGTAAACAACAAGATGTAAGGACTAGACTCGGCTTGTTTCCAAATCTATTGGCTGATGAGTTTCGGTCCTGCTATTCTCACTTGTTCATAGCGAGTATAGAGCTACCAACACAGACACAGGCGCCCTTTCTTGTAGTTACGATGAGTGTGTGGCAAGTGAGAGATCTGGGGCCGGTTGCTGTTGTTTTTATCCCAGCTATTTCCGAGTTGAAGTTTTACCCCATATCCGCTCTTGATTCCTGAAGTGTGAGTTTTCCAATCCGGGGCGGTGTCGATTTTCCATTATCCCCCAAGTTTAATGGCACCAGTGGTTTACGTTCCAGTACAATTTAGTTTTAATTTGAGGAGATCTTGACAGCTAGTAACGGCTTGTGAATCAGTATACCACAATGGGGAGGACACAAGCACTGAGAGAGCGCAGAGATACGAAAACGCTAATGCAAGCAGAAAAGTTCCTCAGCTTGCCAAGCCACCCTATGAAGAACAGATTTGAAAACTTAGCTATGAGGCGGTTGAAAAGAAGCAGTTTTATCCACCAGACCAAACGACTCTGGAGAGAAACCACCGATCTGCCCACAGTTGGTATCCCCCTGAAAACTATACCAGCGCGAACTCCATGGAAAGATGAACATAGACTATCACTACAAATCTAGACAAAAGTGAGAGGAATATTTGAGAAGGAAGAACAGAACAGTTACAGCGCAGAACAGCCACTCTCAGCTTCCTTGATGAAGAATACCCACAGGACCTCTGGATCTGAGTCTACACAGATGGGTCAGCACAAAATTATGTTCGAAATGGAGGAGCGGGAGTGTACATAGAATATCCATATAATACTAGAGACACGGCCAGAGTACCAACAGGAAAGTACTGCCATAACGATGATGCTGAAATTGAGGCAATCAAGATAGCAACAGAGAAATTACTAAATACCAGCCATGGTACACAACCTGTGGTGCTATTGGCAGATGCAAAATTAGTACTCGAGGCGCTCCTGTCTGGGAAATTGCCTGTACTAAGGAGCCCATAGCAAGATGAAAAACACACTGGCCAATAAAAAGATGTCAGTTGAAAAGAGAAAAATTGTTTAGGTGCTACATAGAGCCTGTAGTTTTGTATGGATGTGAAACTTGGACAATGAGCAGTCAAGCTGAAAATCATCTGATGGCTGCAGAAATGTGGTTTCTTAGGAGAATGCAAAGAATACTATGGACAGACAGAAAAACCAATTACCAAGTACTAAAGGAAACAAATGAAAATCGTAAATTGATTAGAGAAATTAGACGTAGATAGTCAAAATTGTTTGGGCATGTTATGAGAAAAAATGAATTGGAGAACTTCGTGACAACTGGCATGATCGAAGGGAACAGACTAAGGGGAGGACAGAGAAGTAAATACCTGGATGGCTTGGCCACATTGCATGGTCGAGACAGGAAAACTGAGCTGATCCACGACTCTGGTGATCGAGTGAGATGGCGAGTCATGACCGCTCACGCTTTCTGGCATGGCGCATGATGGATGGAAGGACACTACTTTCTGAACTAGCAGTCAGCATAAGGTCACTATACAGTGGATATATCATCCTACTGTGGAATACACGGAAAAGACAGAGCTGATCGATTGGCTAAGGAAGGAGCAAAAGAAAAACAGCCTGATGTGCCCGTTACATACCACCAAAAGAAAACAATGATCAAATCAGTCAGAAAGCCATCAAAACCTGCTCAAGATGACTACCACATTATGGGCAGACCAGAACAAGTCATTATTCTGCGCCTCAGAACAGGACACAATAGATTACGCAACCACATGTATACAAAATTCAAGATTGGTGAATCGGCCATGTGCATATGTGGATTGGCGTCGCCGACAGCTGAGCACATGCTCCAAGACTGCCCAACGTATAACATATCTAGGCAAACCTTCTGGCCTAGAGAGACAACAGTGAAAGATAAACTCTATGGACCGCTGAGTGAATTAAAAAAGACAGTTAAATTCATACAAGAGACAACACTGCAGTTATAAACATATTTTAAGGGAACGACAGAAGAAGGAAAAACCCACGGTAACAACTATGTATACGAGGGGAAGTCAATAAGTAAGTCACAAATGGCTGTAGAAAAATAACTAAATATGATAACAACTTGAAACAAGTTTATTTGTATACAGACATTACCCATTTATTTCTCAACATAATTTCCACCAACATTGATGCACTTATCCTATCGTTTTATCGGTCCTTCCAAACCAGCTGCATAGAATTGTGTGCTCTGTTTTCTAGACCACGTTTTCACTTCACATTCAACTCGGCGTCATTCGCGAAATGTCTCCCGCCAAGGTGAGTTTTCAGTGGACCAAAAAGGTGAAAATCGCTAGGGGCTAAGTCGAGGCTATAAGGTGGATGTTCCAGAACTTCCAACCTTAGTTGGTTAATTTTCTCCTGAGTTAATCGAGCCGTATGTAGTCTGGCATTGTCATGAAGAAGCAACACTCCTCTAGTCAGCAGTCCTGGAAATTTCAATAGATCATGCATTATGCTGAATCATGTGAGCACCCTATTTCAGATGCCACAGAGATTATCGTTAATCGCCTGTCACCTCTAATCATCTCCTCCACCCGCTGCACGGATGCTTCTGTTGCAATCTCAACAGGACGACCAGATCGGATTTCATCAACAATTTTAGAGCGTCCTTGAGAAAATTTTTCTACCCAGCTATGCACCGCTTTATGGGACACACATTTGTCAGCATAAACAGGAAGCATTTCCATATGAATGTCCTTTACAGGTAGTCCTTCCCCCCCCCCCCCCCCCAAAAAAAAAAAAGAAAAGAAAAAAGCACACCCGCACGTTGCCCTTTGGTGGTACACGCCGTAAATACAGTCGCCATTTTGTTTATGCGCTGCGTATGCGCTTGAGACACCTAGCGCCACATGACGAACGGGAATATAAAGTTCGATGTTGCTGTCACCTGTGACACCTGTAGAAAACAACAACTACATTTAACAGCCATCCCACAGAACTGTGTGACTTACTTTTTGACTCGCCTACGTAGATTTACGTAGACCCGGTGCTGCAACGAAATCTCGTCCCATATTTATTTCCCAATGTGAGGTCTGCAAAAGAAATGTGGTGGTGTCGAACTTTTACTTCCCACGTCTAACCACGGCCTGGGTGGGAGAAAGTTATTAAATGTCCAGTGGCCTGACAGCACTTCAATCTCTGGCTATTTTCTGTGAAATGGAAACCTGACAGCACGATGATTGGTTTAAAGTACGTTAACGGGATTGATTTTCACCTGTCAATCATTGCTAACTGAACTGTCCTGTGTTTCACAGCCGCAGTTTCGGATGGATTTGCTGCGGAGGTTGTCTTGTCAATTCGTGCTGTGTATTTATTTACCCAGGCTACAGGGTGAGAAGTGACTGCAAACGGAATATTTTGTGCAGAATATGATCTCTGGAGCCGTAGTAGGGCATTGGCTAACACACTAGCCTGTGGCACACTGGACACGGGTTAAAATTCGCTTCGAGGTTGATTTTATAATAAACATTTTCTCCTGAAACAATTGCAAGAAACAAGTCTCCTTCCGATCATTGATGGGGAATCTCCCTCACAAACTACTTCCGACTAGCGTCACCTGTTGTAAACATCTTATAGGCGACGAGCCACAGACGGCGGCCACAAATAAACAAGCCCGTGAGAGGGGCCCTGTACAACGCTCACGCCATGTTGTGGAAGTTTGGCTACAGTTAAATATTTAGTGCAGCCCATAATTTCAGCTCGGCGCTGATTGTCAATGTCGGCGTTTTAAGTGTTCCTTGTCTAGATTTCATTAGCCTGTGATTTGGCCCCGTGTAGGACTAGTGTCTGTTTAGTGAGAATCTGTTTATAATGGTCGGCCATCCTACGCCGGATGTTCGCTTGCTAAGGGTGAAGGTTGTCCCAATGTTAATGCTGTAGCCAGGGTGTTAAGTGTCAGTGGTTTCACAATTCTAGGTCGTGGCTTTACGAGGTAAAGTGGCTATCTCCTTTACTCAACACTCAGCAGTAGTTGTAATAGTTGTAGTAGTAGTAGTAGTAGTAGTAGTAGTAGTAGTAGTAGTAGTAGTAGTAGTAGTAGCAGCAGCAGTAGTAGTAGTAGTAGTAGTAGTAGTAGTAGTAGTAGTAGTAGTAGCAGCAGCAGCAGCAGCAACAGCAGCAGCAGTAGTAGTAGTAGTAGTAGTAGTAGTAGTAGTAGTAGTAGTAGTAGTAGTAGTAGTAGTAGTAGTAGTAGTAGTAGTTGTTGTTGTTGTTGGAGCAGTCGCAATGGCAGTAGTCTTTCTTTCCTTTTCTCTTGTCCTTCACTGCTCTATGCGTTGCAGGTTTGTTAGATAATTGGTTTCCGATTTTTTGGTGAATTACAGATGGGTAAGAGATCTCAGGGTCGGCCTCTACTATGATACAAAGATGTGTGTAAGCGGGACATGACTGATACAGGCATTGCAAATGCAAATTGGGAGCAAGTCGCCGCTGAACGTGTTGCATGGAGGGCAAACATCAGAAATGGAATAAAGACAAAGGAAAAAATGATTGCAGATAAGTCACACACCGAGCGTGTGAGACGTAAGATGGTGCATGATCGTGGAAATGACCACGTGTTCACATGCACCCACTGTGAACGAACGTTTAAAGCGAGAATTGGCCTTATCAGTCACATTCGCTACCGCCATGGGAAAAGTTATTATGCCTTTTTGAAGCACAAACTATCGTCTGTCAAGACGGCAAGGTGCTAATGATTCCAGATCTAGGGTTCGCTCTGTCGCTTGGTATGCTTCATCATCATCATCAAGTGCCGTGCCGGCTGGCGTAGGCGTTCATGGCTCTCCATAGATCTCGGTCTTTGGTTTTCTGGATCAACTCTGCTGCTGATATTCCTCCATGCCACCGTCTCAATCCATCCAGCATCACTTCTCTTGGTCTACCTCTGCCTCTCTTCCCCTCGATCTTTCCAGTTGTTATCCAATGTCTCTCTTCTCATCACATGACCGAGGAAAGCTGTTTGTCTCTGTCTTATTGTTGTATATAATGTTCTAGTTTCGTTAACCTGTTTCAGGCAGTCATCGTTAGTTACTCTGGCAGTCCAAGGAATTCGCAACATTCGTCTCAGGAACCACATCTCTGTTGCTTCTAATTTCTTCTTAATTTGTTCATTTACATTCCAAAATTCACTGCCATACAGCAAAACTGGTTCTACATAGCATTTCAGCACTCTCTTTCTTACATTCAGTGATAGTGACTTATTGCATAAGATACTCTTCATTTTCTGAAATGCGGCTTTTGCCTGCCATATTCTGCTCCTAATCTCTGTTGTACATCTTCCATCTGATGTTATAAATGCCCCTAGGTATCTAAAATTATCAACTTGGTTAAGGATTTTCCCTTCTATTTCTATGTCACATTTTGGTGTCACCATTTTCTTTGATATTACCATTGTTACTGTTTTCTTGATATTCAAGGAGAGTCCTTTCCTTGCACTCTCTGTTACTACAACGTCTAATAATTGTTGTCAATCAATCAATCAATCATGTGCCATGCCGGAAAGCGTGGGCGGTCATGATTCGCCATTTCACTCGATCACCAGAGTCGTGGATCAGCTCAGTGTTCCTGTCTCGTCCATGCCATGTGGCCAAGCCATCCAGGTATTTTCCTCTCGGTCTTCCTCTTGGTCTGTTCCCCTCGATCTTGCCAGCTGTCACCAAGTTCTCCAGTCCATTTCTTCTCATAACATGTCCAAAAAATTTTGACTGTCTACGTCTAATTTCTCTAATCAATCTACGATTTTCATTTGTCTCTTGTAGTACTTGGTCATTGGTTTTTCTATCTGTCCATGGTATTCTTTGCATTTTCCTCAGAAACCACATTATCCGCCACCAATACTGTGTCATCTGCATAGCGTATATTATTTATATTATAACCTCCAACTAGTATTCCTGGCATGCTTTGGTATGCTTAGATGTGTGTTTTTAAGGTGTTGATGACTCCGTCAATCCATCTTTTTTCGCAGTCTTCCCCTGCTTCTTAATGTTTCCATTTTTATGTAGTATACTCTTACTGCTGGCGACATTGGGTTTATTCTCACTAGCTGGCCGAACCAGTTAAGTCTTTGTCTTGTTTATTTCTTACAGGTGCTGCTGCTTCTGTTGCTGCTGCTGCTGCTGCTGCTGCTACTACTACTACTACTACTACTACTACTACTACTACTACTACTATTACTACTACTACTGCTGCTGCTACTACTACTACTACTACTACTACTACTACTACTACTACTACTACTACTACTACTAAAACAATCACTACTGCTACTACTACTACTACTACTACTACTACTACTACTACTACTACTACTACTACTACTACTACTACTACTACTACTACTACTGCTACCACTACCACTACAACAACTACTACTACTACCACTACAAAAACTACCACCATCACCACTAGCACAATCACTAACACCACCACCACTACTACTACTACTACTACTACTACTACTACTACTACTACTACTACTACTACTACTACTACTACTACTACTACTACTACTACTACTACTACTACTACTACTGCTGCTGCTGCTGCTGCTACCACTAACACTACAACTAGTGCTACTACTACCACTACGACAATTACTACTACTACTACTACCACTACCACCTTCACCACTAGCACAATCACTAATACCACCACCACAACAACAACTACTACTACTACTACTACTACTACTACTACTACTACTACTACTACTACTACTACTACTACTACTACTACTACTACTACTACTACTATTACAAAAACCAATACTACTACAACTAATACCACTAATGCCACTACAAATAATATTACTACCACTAAAACTACTATTCCACACATTCACATGTAAGGCCCAACATTTACATCGACATATATGGCTCAACATTCACATTCACATGTAAGGCCCAATATTCACATCGACACATATGGCTCAACATTCACATCCACATGTAAGGTACAACATTCACATCGACACATAAGGCTCAACATTCACATTCACATGTAAGGTACAACATTCACATCGACATATATGGCTCAACATTCACATTCACATGTAAGGTACAACATTCACATCGACACATAAGGCTCAACATTCACATCGACACCTAAGGTCCAGCATTGACATCAATACGCAAGGCCCACTATTCACATCTTCACGTAAGTCCCAGCATTCACATCCACATGTAAGGTTCATGATTCACGTCCACACGTAAGGTTCACTTTTCACATCCACATGTAAGGTCCACCATTCACATCGACGCGTAAGACACAACATTCACATCCACACTTAAGACCCAACATTCACATCCAAATGCAAGGTCCACCATTCACATCAACACGTAAGGTCCATCATTCACATCCATATGTAAGGTCAAACATTCACATCTACACGTAAGACACTGTATTCACATATTTGTGCAAGGTCCACCATTCACATCCACACGTAAGGTCCGGCATTCACATCCACATGCAAGGTCCAACATTCACATCCACGTGCAAGGCCCAACATTAACATCCACGTGCAAGGCCCAACATTCACATCCACATGCAAGGCCCAACATTCACATCCACATGCAAGGCCCAACATTCACATCCACATTCAAGGCCCAACATTCACATCCACGTGCAAGGCCCAACATTCACATCCACGTGCAAGGCCCAACATTCACATCCACGTGCAAGGCCCAACATTCACATCCACGTGCAAGGCCCAACATTCACATCCACGTGCAAGGCCCAACATTCACATCCACGTGCAAGGCCCACCATTCACATCCACGTGCAAGACCCAACATTCACATCCATATGCAAGGTCCACCATTCACATCGAAACGCAAGGCCCGGCATTCACATTTACACATAATGTGAGAATAAGAAATCTCGATGGTGAACTTGCTAAGCCACTTGCCTCGCGCCGTGAATTCCTTGGGTTCGTTGTAAGACTCCATCATTCGGTTCACGAGTGCAGTGTGCTCTGAGACTCCTGGGGGTCGTCACTAGATCAACTCTGCGGATGATATTCCTCCATGCTACAGTCTCAATCCATCCAGCATCATTTCTCTAGGTCTGCCTCTGCCTCTCTTCTCCTCGATGTTTCGACTTGTCACGATGTTCTCCAATGCCTCTCTCCTCATCACTTGACTAAAGAAAGCTGTTTGGCTCTTTCTTATTGTTGTAGTTCTAGTTTCATTAGCCTGTTTCAGGCAATCGTCGTTAGTTACCCCGGCAGTCCAAGAAATTTGCATCATTCGTCTCGGGAACCACATCTCTGTTGTTTCCAAGTTCTTCCTAATTTGTTCATTTACATTCCAAGATTCACTGCCATACAGCAAAAGAGGAACTATATAGCACTTCGGCACTCTCTTTCTTACATTCAATGATAGTGACTTATTGCATAAGATACTTTTGATTTTCTAAAATACAGCGTTTGCTTGCCCTATTCTGTTCTTAATCTCTGGTTCTTAACCTTCCATCTGATGTTAAAAATGCACCTAAGTCTCTAAAATTATCCACTTAGTTAAGAATTTTCCCTTATATTACCATTTCATATGTTGGTGTCACCTTTTTCTTTGATATAACCACTGTGACACAATCAGAAACCGTTTGCAGCCCGGGTGTTTACAATGCTGGTGATGTGTCTATGAGACTAATATCGTTTGCCTCAAGGATCTGTCGTCGCAGATCTCTTTGTTTCTTTCATCCTTCGCCATTTGTGACATCATCTCGTAAATCATTAACCAACATAATCGTTAACGCCGCCATTATCCTTTCCAGACAGATGGGTATCCCATGATGCTCGCGGCTGGTGACTTCCGGTTTCGATTCTCAGACGGGAAACGGAAATAGAAGAGTGATGATTGAACACAGGTCCGACAATTGCGCTGAAAAGGAACATGGCGAATCTGCGGGCTCACAATAATCTTAATTCTCTCGATAAACTTCTGTGAGCAGACGATAAACACGCGATACAAGTAGGGACATGTAGCATTTGGCCATCGTCAGCTTACAACGTTATGTTTTTTCACACAAGGGAGGCGATAACACGTCTATTTCGTGGTTATTTCCCTTATCGAGGAGAAGGATTACTGATGTATTTGTGAGAAGAAACTGAACGATGCGACTGGCGTGGTGACAACTTCTTTCGTGATGGTCATTCATATTTATTTTTCATTACTATTTTTATTATGAAAACTCGTCACTTTCGTCATTTATATATCATTAAAGTAATCTTCTGTATCATTATGACGATTTTTTTTTGGGGGGGGGGGGGGGGGGGTATATCCCTTACAGGACGTTGCAGTCAACATCAGCATTTTTAAGCTGCTGTTGATGTACTAGGCAAGATTACGTTCATTAGTTTGCCATTGCTTTCTGAGCGACCGGCTCACATACCCCGTAAATTACCAACGCGGCGAGAACCACTACCGATTCTCGCGCAGGTTACGTTACTCACGAATATATATAGGATTACGGAGAAAGACATTAACCCCTAGACCAGGGAGACCGGCATTATGACGATTAGCACACATGGATACGTTTATCATCCCCACCATCGTCATAAGCATCATCATCATCTTTATCAACATCTACAGTATCACCATCAGCTTCATTATCAAAATTGTAATCATCTTCATTACTGTTCTCATTATTATCATTATCATTCTCATCACCACCACGAGCAACATCATTATCACCATCATTAGTTACTTCTTCTCCTCCTCATCATCATAATCGACTTCAACATCGTCATCAACATTATTATCGTTAAATATCCTCCTCTATCATCATCATTATCATCTATATCAGCATAAACATCAACGTCAGCATCAAAATCAACATCAGCTTCAATATCATCATCAAAATGATCACCATCATCATCAATAACAACATTATTATCATCATCATAATCATTATCCTCTTCCTCCCCTCCTCCTCCCCCTCCTCCTCCTCATAATCATCATGGGCATCAGCACCATTATCATCTTCATACTTCTCCACACCATCATTAACATCATTATTATCTTCATCAAATCATCATTAAAAACAGCAGCAACAAAGAAATCTAATATTGATATTATCACCAACTCCTTAGCCACCGCTCTTCATGTTGTCGTTGCTGCTGTTACAATCGCAGCCACGTCAGCTACCCCAAAAACATCAACAAAAACCACCATCTATACACTAAACGTAGTCATACTACCGCTGCTACAACTACTGCTACAATACACATAGTCATAGCATATTACCGCTGATACAACTACTGTCACACCATCAACAACAATCACCACTTGTAGTAGTGCTACCGCTGCCACAACTACTGCAACACTACGTGTAATCCTACTATCGCTGCTACAACTACTGCCACAGCATCAACATCAATTACCACTTGTGTTGGTACTACCGCTGCCACAACTACTTCTACGCTAGTAGCAGTAGCAGTAGCAGTAGTAGTATCAGTAGCTTAGCAGCAGCAGCAGCAGCAGTAGCAGTAGTAGTAGTAGTAGTAGTAGTAGTAGTAGTAGTAGTAGTAGTAGTAGTAGTAGTAGTAGTAGTAGTAGTAGTAGTAGTAGTAGTCGTAGCAGCAGCAGCAGCAGTAGCAGCAGCAGTAGTAAAGAGGATGAAGATCGTATCAGTAATTCTGACATCATCATCATCGTCATCAAGCACCAGTCATCATGGCGCGGCGGAAAGTCTCTATATCCCTAACCACGTACGTCTCGCGCCTCATGCACAAGTTGTCTGCAATGTCCTATGTCCATCTTCGCCCTGGTCATTCCTGCCTCGACGTCTTCCAAGAAGCCTGCCTGCCATCACTGCTCCCCCTCCTCCCCAGGCCTTATATATATATATATTCTGAATATCTTTTACAGGACATTGCAGTCTACACTAGTATTTTTCAGCTGCTGTTGATGTCTTGGAAAGTTTTACATTCAGTAGTTTGCCATTGCTTTCTGAACGACCGCTCACATACCTCCGCAAGTAACCAATGCGACGCAATCTGCTGCCGAATCTCACGCAGTTGTGTTTCGTACGTGAGTATACGGGATTACGAACAACGTCCTTAACACCTTCGCCAGGAAGACCGGCCCGCTGATATACACACGGGAATTCTCACGGGTGATGCGGAGTTTGTGCACCGTCTGAAGCTTCTCCTTGTGTGATCTATCCAATAAAAGTGGAGCACTTATAAAAGTGCCTGTATGCGGTAAAAATTATCCCTTACAACAAAACAAAAGCTCTTGATAGACCAGGCGAACTCGACTACGCTCTAAACCAAGTCCTGTCAAGATCGATACCCTCCATTAGATCGTGCAAGTAAACATCGGTTCTACTCGATTACCACCCGTTTTTCTTGTCTCGAATACTCAGCAACAATGTCGGACTCCCAAGTTCGAACCCATAACTGACAACAGTAATTACTCAACTACAAGGCCGGGTTTTTACCCAGACCGACCACCAGCTGGGTTCATGTCGGGTTGAAAGAGCTGGCGCCGCTAGTCGCCCAGTTTTGCATTCTCATAGTTAATGAAAACTGGGTCGTGGCTATTTGTACGTCGCCGTGTGTTTTAACGGTGTTATTTGCCCGAATAGAGAGAGACAAGAGAGAGGACACATACTCGTGAAAAGACATTGTTTCACATGTGAATTGCTACTTGTAACCATGCGTTGATCAGTTGATTGTG
>OY992876.1:428521260-428553760 GCA_963921405.1 Cepaea hortensis
GCTCCTTTTCTGTTTGGAGGTCAGCATGACCAAATAGATTAAAGCGCTCGCTCTTAAACCGCCGGTGCGCTGATAGCGAGGTAGCGAGCTCAACTCATACACCGGTCAGTTAGTTTAAAATGTTGACTTCACGTTCTTGACTTCGGGACGTAAATTACAAGTACCTCTGAGGTCGGAGTAGGTTCGCCTGATGGCGAAGGACACTGGTAATAGGGAAAGCTGGTCAACACGCTAACATTAGTTTATCGTGACCTATGCTCCGGTTCAAAGCGAGCGCGTGCTCGCGCGCGCGCACACACACACACACAAACACACACACACACACACACACACACACGCACACACACACACGATATGTGTGCCCTTCGGCAGACACGTCCGACTTCACAGTTATACACCCACTCACTAATTCACAAATACAAACTCCCTCGCATGCACATATACCCGCTCACAAACACACTAAGAAACATTTACTCATACATAAATTATCTCTCCTCGTCTCCTTTCGCTCTCTTTTCTCTTCTGTCTCTCCCCTCTCTCCTCTCTCCCTTCTCTTTCATCTCTCCCCGTTCTCTCTTTGTCTCTCCTCTCTCCAATTTCTCTCTCCTCTCTCTCCCTCTCTCCCCTTTGTCTCTGTCCTCTCTCTCTCTTCTCTCCCCTTTCTCTTTATTCTCACTCTCCCCTCTCCTCTCTCTCATCTCCCCAGCTTATCTCTCTTCTCTCCTCTTTTTCTCTCCTCTCTCTCCTCTCTCCCATTTCACTCTCCTCGCCCCTCTTTCTCTCTATTCTCTCCCCTTTCTCTCTCCTCTCTCCCTTTTCTCTCTCTCCTCTCTCATTTCTCTCTCTCCTCTCTCTCAACTTTCTCACCTCTCCCCTTTCACTCTCCTCTCTCTCCCCCTCTCCCCTTTCTCTCTCTCCTCTCTCTCATGTCTCTCGTTTCTCACTATCCTCTCTCCCGTTTCTCTCTCTCCTCTTTCTTTTCTCTCTCTCTCTCTCTCTCTCTCTCTCTCTCTCTCTCTCTCTCTCTCTCTCTCTCTCTCTCCTCTCTTTCCTTTCTTTTTCTCCCCTCACCCCTGTCTCTCTATCTCCTCTTTCACCTCTCTCTCCCCTTTCTCTCTCCTCTCTCTCCTTTCTCTATCCCTCCTCTCTACCCTTTCTCTCACTCCTCTCCCGCTTTCTCTCTATCCTCTCTTCCCTTTCTCTCTCTCCTCTCTGGCCCCTCTCTCCCTCTCCCCTTTTTCTCTATCATCTCTATCCTCTCTCCTCTCTCCCCATTCTCTCTCTCTCCTCTGTCCTCTTTCTCTCTCCCCCTCTCTCTCTCCCATCTCCCCTTTCTTTCTCTCCCCTATCTCCCATTTCTCTCTCCCCTTTCTCTCTCCTCTCTCTCTCTCTCCTTTCTATCTCTCTCCTCTCTCCCCTTTCTCTCTCCCCTTTCTCCCTCTCCTCTTTCTCCCCTTTCTCTCATCTCTCTCCCTCTCTCATCTCTCACCTCTCTCCCCTTTCTCTCTCTCCTCTCTCTCCTTTCTCTCTCTCTCTCTCCTCTCTCTCCTTTCTCTCTCTCTCTCTCTCCTCTCTCTCCCTGAGCCACAGCTTTGACAACAGACTTGACCACAGACTTGAGACACAGACTTAACCACAGACTTGACCACAGAACTGACCACAGATTTGACCACAGACTTGACTACAGACTTAACTACAGACTTGACCACAGACTTGACCACAGTCTTGACCAAAGACTTGAGACACAGACTTGACCATAGACTTAACCACAGGCTTGACCGCAGTCTTGACCACAGACTTGAGACACAGTCTTGACCACAGACTTGACCACAGACTTGACCACAGACTACAACTCAATGTATTTTAAACATTGTGCATGAGCTTTGCAGGTTATTGCGATAAAGCCCAACCTGGGCTTGATGTTATATTCACGTCTTGCATTATGCAGTTTTTCATGGCTGTCTGAACACCACATGAGGTCACATCGGTCTGAACACCACATGACGTCACTTCCGTATATTGAGCCTCCCGTTCACCAGAGGTTGCACCATTGGAGACAACATCTAATCATCTCGTCTCATCTCGTTCCTCTTGTACCTTGTGGTGTCGATGTGAGGCACAAACAACGGGAGTGTGCCCGTTTATGGGCTTCATGTATCGAGATTCCCATGGACTCTATTCCCCTGTCCATCGTATACAGGTCGGCCTCTTCTTCTGCTTCCATTGGTCTGTACATCATTGCTTGTTGTGGTATACTGTTAGTTATTGCTTAGTTATGTGGCCGAACCTTGCTGTTTTCCAATGAAATCTAGCGCTGCTATAACCCTCACTTTAGTCTTCACTTAATCATTTCTGATCTTCTCTCTTGTACGTTGAGTATTCGTCTCATGAATTATATCCTATTACTCAAAGAAAAAGCATGCAGCATATTCGGAGACAACGAACGATAGGCGTGGGCGGTCAAAGTTCGCCACCTCTCAACAATATGAAGCCATGTCGATGAGCATAATGATGACGTACTTGTGACACGCAGAATCCGGGGCTAAAGGTCTACGGGCGCAGTTGGTAAACAGCTATCTCAAACACACAAAACATGCTGGGGTTGACTACAACGCCCTGTAAGGATATGCAGCTAACTAACTTGTGACACAAGCCTGAAGAGGTACCAGGAAATGCCTGGGGAAATCAAGGCCCTAGATGTGATACTGACCTTTAACCCACCGAGAGTCGGGTGGTCTATAAATATAAACATCTAGCACCATTGACCGACTGCATGTGAGACGTGTAAACTGGTACTTTACTTGTATTTACTGTTTACACAAGTTGATACTTTGTGGTGGGGGTCGCAAGATGTGTAAGAGGTATAATCGCTCACGTCAGTCGGGAATGCACTTTATTTGAATAACGAAGACACAAACAACAGATTGCACGATTTATTGCCTGGCATATTTAGCTGCATACTCCAGAAATCACACAACATGATAAACACATACCTAATTGGATTGACAAGATCCTACACACAGGCCTAGTGAGACCGACACACCAGAAACTTACCGTTTCGTCGATTGCACGGCACATGTTGGAAAGCGGCCATTTGATTTATAGAGAGTGCCTTTCGTGTGTATTTTAATACACAAAATAGTCGCTTGTTGAAGTTTGCAGAAGCCATAATGACTAATCTACACAGCCCAGTTTTGTGCAAACAGAAAGACATGATAGTCAGTTTAAAGTTCCCGTGGTAGAAAGCTGACATTACTGTGCGAACATGTGTATATTTCAGCTTGAAAGATTTATCTAGTTATTTTTTTGTTTCCTTTACGTTGTGTGAATTCTGCAGTATGTACCCGACGAGATGCAGCGAAATATGCCAGTCAATAAATCGTGCAATCTATTATTTGTGTCTTCGTTATTCAAATGCACTTAATGATGGTAATATAAGTTATCGTTTTCCCCTTATTTCTTATTACGGACGCAATTCATAATCCCGCATAAGGCTTTCGACCACAGCTGCCGGGGTGGTGTTCATACAATGCTATGAGTGCCGTTGTTTAGAAAGTATTGGCAAACTACTGAACTTAAACGCGCTAGGAGATCATAAAACTCATGTAGATGACTGCGACATCCTGTAAAGGATATGCAACTAACTGACCTATATTCCTTAATGCACATTGGCAATATGGCGCTATACTCATACTTTCGTAGACCAGTCGGAACTCGGTCGGTGACACGTATCACGGCTGTCGCCTTTTCTTCCGAAGATATTTGTAGGCACTTATTTAAATCTGGGTTAACCTGTGAGCAGGTTTCTTCTATAAGTCCATGATGTTATGTGCACGTTCTTCACACACTTTTGCGGCCGTCATAAATTTATCAGTTGCCTATTGTCCACGACTCAGTTGTACGTCACAATTTATAACGATGTTGACAGGTGTGTATTTATGCATACAATTGTTTATTGTCGATAAATCTAATCCTCATAACTACTGTCTTTATTGTTTCGTCTGAATTCGTGAGACAAGTGTTAAATTAAACACGGCGATGAATCCTCACATTATTTGCCCAAGCGTTCATTGAAGAAAGAGTCCAACCTTGACAGATAGCCTGTTAGCCACGCCTTAATTTAGAATGACAGACAGCTGTTTGGCCACGCCTTAATCCTAGACCGGCTCCTTGAACCAGCGAAGAAGCTGGGGGAACTCGTCTCTATGTCTGTGATATGATGACGAGAGACTGTAGCCTCGCCGCCGCCTCGCGTAGGCGGCGCAACGGGTGAAGGCCGTCACCAGGCAGCGAGTTTCTGGCGACCACCTCGGCGTCTAGGGGTACGCTTGGACAAATATCTGGTGCTCCGGAAGAAAAGAACCAAGGATGCAATAAACAACGTTGTTGAAAGGTCTGGATGGTTTGTCTTGGGATGTGTATGCTCGGAGAATCCGCGATTTGATTTCACACGGACATACCGTCTCCAGCGTTTGGGTAAGTAACGTTTATTTCAATTTGATTGTGCCATCGCACAGCGAGTATCCGTGATTACGGCGATTGTCTCACGCTCTGAAGGTTGTGGGTTCGATTCTGGGCTACGTTGTACGAGAGTGCAATTGTCTCGGAGACTTCTGGGGGTGGTCGCAGGAGCTACGGAGTGTGCGGCTTTTTCGGCGTAGCCCTGCTGAAATAGACCGAGCCATATGGGATAAAACCCGACGCAATGAAGTCGATCTTCTTTTAATTCTTTTGTACCATTCCACGCGGATATCTCCATATCTCCCCAAGTGCTTAGTCTTCGAACATAATCCGAACACAGTGCACGAAACCCATAGTTTTCTTCTTCTTTCGTTCGCTTGAAATATGTCTATATCTGCAATGTCGTCTCTTGCATGAATTGAACTGTTTTTTTTTTTTTTTTTTTTTTTTTTTTTTTTTTTCAGTTCACACAGTGGTCCATAGAGTTTATCTTCCACCTTCGTCTCTCTAGGCCAGAAGGTTTGCCTAGATATGTTATATTTTGGGCAGTCTTGGAGTATGTGCTCTGCTGTCTGCGACGCCAATCCACATGTGCACATGGCTGTTTCACCAATCTTGAATTTTGTATACATGTGGTTGCGTAATCTATTGTGTCCTGTTCTGAGGCGCAGAATAATGACTTGTTCTGGTCTGTCCATAATGTGGTAGTCATCTTGAGCAGGTTTTGGTGGCTTTCTGACTGATTTGATCATTCTTTTCTTTTGGTGGTATGTAACGGGCACATCAGGCTGTTCCTCTTTGGCTCCTTCCTTAGCCAATTGATCAGCTCTGTCGTTTCCGGGTACTCCACAGTGGGATGGTATCCACTGTATGGTGACTTTATGCTGACTGCTAAGTTCAGAAAGTAGTGTCCTTAGTACTGGCAATTTCCCAGAGAGGAGCGCCTCGAGTACTGATTTTGCATCTGTTAGTAGCACCACAGGTTGTGTACCATTGCTGTTATTTAGTAATTTCTCTGTTGCTATCTTGATTGCCTCAATTTCGGCATCATAGTTATGGCAGTACTTTCCTGTCGGTACTCTGGCTGTGTCCCTAGTATTATTTGGGTATTCTATGTACACTCCCGCTCCTCCATTTCGAACAGCATTTTGTGCTGACCCATCTGTGTAGACTCGGATCCAGAGGTCCTGTGGGTATTCTTCATCAAGGAAGCTGAGAGTGGCTGTTCTGCGCTGCACACTGTTCTGTTCTTCCTTGTCAAATATTCCTCTAACTTTTGTCTGGATTTGTAATGATAGTCTATGCTCATCTTTCCATGGAGTTCGCTCTGGAATAGTTGTTAGGGGGATACCAACTGTGGGCAGATCAGTGGTTTCTCTGCAGAGTCGTTTGGCCTGGTGGATAAAACTACTTCTTTTCAACCGCCCCATAGCTAGGTTTTCAAATCTGTTCTTCATAGGGTGGCCTGGCAAGCTGAGGAACTTTTCTGCTTGTATTAGCGTTTTCGTATCTCTGCGCTCACTCAGTGCCTGTGTCCTCCCCATCTTCTCCATTTCCACTATAGGGGTTGATCTCATCCCTCCTGTGGTGACTCTAAGTGCTTGATTTTGCACCTTGTCCAGCTCTTGTAGTGTGGTATTTGATGCTGAACACCACGCAGTTGACCCATATTCCAGGTGTGGTCGTATGCTCTGTTGGTAAACTTTGCTAAGTATTTTCGTACTGGCTCCCCATGTGGTTCCACTTAGCTTTCTCAGGATGGCTATTTTCCTTCTGGCTTTTTGTTGATGTGCTTTCTCCATGTCAGCTTGCCATCAAATGTTACTCCAAGGTATGTTGGTTCTTTATCTTCTCTTAGGGGTGTTCCATTTATCTGGATGATCCCTGCCTTTTGTTTTGGAGAGAGGGTAAATAGGGTGGTGCTGCACTTGTCAGTGTTTATGCTGACACACCATCTATTTGCCCATGCAGCAAATGTATCTACAGCTCTTTGTAGCAATCTGGTGGCCACTGATGCATATTCATTTGTGCTCCATAGAACCAGGTCATCGGCGTACATTGCCGCTTTAATTCCATGCGGTAGGTGAGCAACAAGATCATTGATGAAGATTAGAAAAAGTGTGGGGGACAAGACTCCGCCCTGGGGGACACCGTGACGCAGTAGTACTTTCTTGCTCTTGAGTCCGTCTATCTGTACTCGGGCTCTTCTGTTGTGCAAGTATGCTTTCACCCATTTGTACATTCTTCCATTGACTTTGCAGTTTCTCAGTTTCTTCATCAGACCTTCTTTCCAGACTTTGTCAAAGGCTTTCTTCAGATCTATCCATGCCGCAAGCACCAGCTTCTTCTCTTGGAATGCATCCTCAATTTCTTGAGAGAGGTAGGTTGTCTGATCTTCCGTAGAGTAGCACTGCCTAAAGCCAGCCTGCTGTGGCACAAGGATGTTTTTA
Organism: Cepaea hortensis; assembly: GCA_963921405.1. Classification (NCBI taxonomy): domain Eukaryota; kingdom Metazoa; phylum Mollusca; class Gastropoda; order Stylommatophora; family Helicidae; genus Cepaea; species Cepaea hortensis. The sequence continues at coordinate 428,528,172 of OY992876.1, forward strand.
CTTTCAATGTACCACTGCAGTCTGTGATTGATGATGCGCTCCAGTGTTTTGCAGAGACAGCTGGTGAGGCTAATTGGTCTGTAGCTAGAGGCAATGGAACCATCTTTCCCTGATTTTAGGAGGGGTATCATGATTGCTTCTCTCCAGGCTTGTGGAACACTGCCTAAGGTCCAGCTGTTATTGAAGATCTGCAACAGCTTTGTTTTGGCCTCTGTTCCTAGGTTCCTGATCATTTCATTGGAGATACCATCAGCTCCTGGTGACTTTCTCATTTTCAGTTTTGATATGGCTAGCTCCAGTTCGCTGATTGTGATGGGTGCCTCCAGAACCTCATGTACTATTTCCTTCTGTTCTGTATGTTGTTGTTTCTCTCGAATCTCTTGTTGATTCTCTGGACTAATTTTGATATTGCTATCTTGTGCGAACGAGTCCGCAAAATGGTCAGCTGCTTGCTTTCTTGTTAAGATTTTTCCATCTTTATGTAGTGCAATTTTTGAGTTTCTCCCTGTGCCCTCGTCATTAAGCTGTTTTATTAGCTTCCACAATTTCCTTGTGTCTCTTTCAAAGTTCAGAGACTCCGTTTTCTCCTGCCAGCTTTTCCGTCTAGCCTGCAGCTTGGCCCTTTGAAATTTGGCTTTTGCATGCTGGAATTTATTGTGGTGCTCTTGGCTGGGTGTGGCCTCTGCTTGCTTTCTACACACTTCAACATCATTATGCAACTGTTCCAGTTCACTACTCCAGTAGGGTTTATATTGTTTACGGGCTCCTCTTGGTACTGTTTCTCGCGCTGCCTGTAGTATGCATTTCCCAAACTCTTCAACTGCTTTATTTATGTCTTTCTCAGTGTTCAGGTTTCTAACCAGTATGCTGGTGCGATGCTTGTACATTGCCCAGTCTGCTTTCTTGTAGTTCCACCTCGAGAGGGTGCTGCTTTCACTTACAAGCTCATTTTCTACGGTTAGAAAGACTGGCCGATGGTCACTGCCACCAAGTTGTTTCCCAACAGTTCGTGTAATGTTCCACTCCAGGTCTGGTGAATGAAAAGCCAGGTCAGGTGTAGTTGAAGAGTGCCATGATCTCGAGTAGAAAGTATGTGGGTCGGACGGCTTGTTAATCAACATGAATCTATTCTCATCTTGCCAGTCTTCCAGTCTCTCTCCTCTCTGGTCCATGTGATCATAGCCCCAGCTCTGCGAGTGGCTGTTGAAATCGCCACACACAATCATTTTTTCTTTTAGTGGTAGAGTGTCCAGTGCCTGTGGGCGGTCACTTGGACAGTAGTAATTGATCAGATGTAGATCTGTATTACCTGTCTTAAGTTTAAGTGTCTGATACTCAGCCCCTTCCATGTAGACTTTGATTTGGGAAGCCATGATGTTATTTCTTACAAGGGTCAGTATCCCACCTTTTCGCCTGTTCTTTCGGTCAGATCGGTAACACTGGTAGCCTCTGATTTTGAAGGCTATATTTTCATTGAGGTGAGTTTCTTGCAAGCAACATATGCTTACTTTCTCTTTGTCCAGGATGTTTTCTAATTCAACTTTTTTGTTGCTGACTCCCTCCGCATTCCAGTGCATTATTTTAAGTCTTAGTTTAGTATGGCCAGTCGTCCTATTCTCATGTCCCCTGGCTCCACAGGACATCTGAGAAGGACCTCCAGTAGTTGGGGTTGGACCCTTTCGAGACATAGGGCCCGGCACTGCACCTGCCTGGGGGTCCAAAGCAGGGCGAGCACCATAACGATTAGCAGTAGTCGACATATTCCATTTTGCGTGATTGCGTGGCATCCTGATTTCTGTGGTGCGCCTCTTGGCTGGTTGCCTCCGTCTTCAGCACCTTTCTTTGCTAGAGCAGACTGTGGTCTCACTCGAGTGTAGATGTGTACGCGCGCACACGCCTGTCTGCGCATGCATGTCCGTGCATACACATCTAGAGCATACTGGTTATTTTCCGGCGCCAGAGACTCGCCGTCGCCCCTTCTCCTGTTAGTTTAAACAGGCCCGCCACGTGAAGGCCAGGAGTTGGACTTTTGCTGCATAGGTTATGTATTCACGAGCCATTGAGGTATTTGAGCAATGTTGGGCGCTCACCCCAACACCGCGCCTCGGCTACATACAGCAACATTTGGAACCCAAACCCATAGTATCGACGAGGTTCTCAGTATACGTCTAGCACAGGGGTGTCAAACTCAATCGCTCAGCGGGCCAAAACTCAAATCACACGTAGGGTTGCGGGCCGAACAGGATAAACATTCAATAAGATGAAAATTAAACCTTTTTTTAAACATTAATATAATATCTGATATAGTTGACGGTTTGTGTTACAATGCTCATTACAACTTCCATGTTGAGGACTTTATCAGACAGTGATCCTTGGTGTATGATGCAGTGATATGCTATCAATTCACTAGTACAGTTCTCCTGCATCTTTAAACCGAAACCTTCCAACTAGTCCACTTTTTTTCGCCACACATCACCGGTGCTCCATCTGTTGTCAGTCCAACGAGTTTGTCCCAAGGCAGGTTCATGTTGGTTAAACTTTGACATACGTTGTCAAATATGTCTTTTCCTGTCGTTGTTCCATGCATGGATTTCATGTTCAATATTTCTTCTGTAACATTCAAACTGGAGTCCACTCTACGGATGAAGATGGCGAGCTGTGCAGTGTCAGTCGTGTCATTACTTTCATCGACAGCAAGGCAGAATGCAACAAAGCCTTTGCCTTTTTCGATCAGCTGTGTTTTCAAATCAGTGGCCACCTCACAAACCCGATCAACAACCGTATTTCTGCTAAGGCTTACCTTTGCAAACATCAGCTTTTTTGTCTAAACACAAGACGTCACACACTTTCATCATGCAGAGCTTCAGAAACTGTGATGTTAGATGCCTTTTCAATTCTTCTACATTCTGTAGCTTCTGCTCTGCATTCAGGCAGTTTAACTTGTCTTGATGTTTAGTTAATTCTCTTTTGGGCCGAATATATATGTACGTCGGTTGAGACCTCTCGGGCCTGATATGATTGTACGGCGGGCCGGATGTGGCCCGTGGGCCTTGAGTTTGACACGTGTGGTCTAGCAGAACCACACACAGGGAGCCGAGGTGGCGTAGTCGCTAAGTTCTTGCCTGCCTTTCCGGAGGACAGGCGTTCGATCCACATCGGGGTGTGTTCAAATGTTTAAACAATGACATAGGCTCCTGATCGACCCCAGTCAACCATTTTTGTTTAAGTTGCATATCCCTTACAGGATGTTGCTGTCAACACCAACATTTTCCAGCCGCCGTTGATGTTCTTGGCAAGATTTCGCTCAGTAGTTTGCCATTTCTTTCTGAGCCACCGGCTCACATACCCCGTAAGTAACCAACGCGACGCGATCAACTGCCGAATCTCGCTCAGCTGTGTTCCTCGCCTGGATAAACGGGATTACGGAGAAAGTCGTTAATCCTTCGCCAGGGAGAACGGCAGTCAAACATTGGTACCTGGAAATGTCTGTGTAAGTAAAGTCAGCCGGTGCTATTCTGATCACATGGCCACGAGCAGCGATTGGCCTAGCAATGTGTACCCAATTTACCCGAAGGCGTGTACGAGGAACGTTGACTTTATTTATTGCACATCGATGTCTCCATAAGTTCTCAATCTCCCTACACAGGGAGCATCTGAGCACAGAGCACCAAACCCCGCAGTAGAGGAGAGAGTCTCCATGTGCGTGAGCTAGAACCACACATACTATCAATACTTAACAGTCGCTTAGCAGTCGACAAGGTCGACTTCATTGCACCGGGTTTTAATCTCATATGGCTCGGTCTCTTTCCAAGCGTCGCACAAACCACGAACTCCATAGCTCCAGCGACGACCCTCATGAGTCTAAAAAATGCACTCGTGAAATGAAGGACGCGGCTCGGAATCGAACCCACAACCATCGGAGCCAGAGTTAGACGACGTGACCACGTCGTCACGGAGTCTCCCCCAAACTATACTATCAATACTTGTGTGTGGGTAGGTGTTCTAGATTTCCGAGCCTACTGAGACGTGTTGCTGGTTCAATGCTCATTACTTTCTGGGCTGTTTTATTTTCTACTAGTACGCTTCTGGGGGTCAGCGTGGCCGAGTGGTATATTACGCTCCAGCTTAAACTTCCTTGCGCTGATGGCGGGTGTTAAACCCCTACACCGGTCAGTTGGAATTAAACGTTGACTTCTCGTAAAGAATGCCATGACAAACTACTGGACGTAAAATGAATGAGAAAATCACCGTGGGGTTGATCGGAGCGTCCTGCAAAGGACATGCGATATCTTTTAAGAAGTATGGATTTGGTTGGGAGAGGGGTGTGGAAGGGGGGGGGGGAGGGGCAGCAGCCCAGTGACCCCATAGTCATGTGTCCGTGTATCGATCGAGTCAAGAGAGGTTGTTTTTCTTTGGCTCTAGCTGGCTTTTAACTCAAGCGTAGTCCATACAAACTACTTCCAGTAGTGCTGGACTGAATGTTGCGTGTGGATTTGCTTTCCCTATTAACAGTGTCGCTCGCCATCAGGGGAACTCACTCCGACTTCAGAGGTACTTGTAATTTACGTCCCCAAGTCAAGGACAATACACGGAAGTGAGGCTAAGCAGCCATGTGCAGGACGTGACGATTCCTTGGGTGAGCCCAGTGCCAGAGTGTTGTGTGTCGGCTCTGCAATTATGGAAGCCTCCTTGGATGGCGGGGAATGCCCATGGTCTGCCCCTGCCTTCCCTTGAGGGCTGACCGGGATGTCTTCGGCTGCTCCAAATGGGCCCACTAGGATCGGGAATAACACCACAACAGTGAGAGTCAAACGCGTTAAGAAATCCCCGGGAAGGCTAACCCGGTCAACAAATGCCCGCAGACGTCGGATGTGTCGGCCTAACGGCGCAAGAACGCAGGTCTACTGTAAACAAGAACAACGCAATTGCGTCCGAAAAAACTCTCTTGATGAAAAAAGAAGAAGAAGAAGAAGAACCTTTCTGCATTCCTTAAGCGTGTTGTGTATATGGTGCTAGACATATATTTTGTATAGACCAATCAGCTGACGGGGCGTGGTCACAATGTGGTCAGCATCTCGCCGGCCGTCTTGTCTTCCCCAGACATCTCCTAGTACCACGGTAGGCTGGTTCCACCTAGGAGCCGGGATCATTTTTTAATTTCCTTCCCGAGGCGGGCTCGAACCTATGATGACAGGACCGGCAGGCGAGCATCTTAGATCAATGTATAATCCAAGAATATGTCGCAGATACACCACATACAACAACATATACACCAACAATATGTCACCACATATATCAACATAAAATCCACCAATATATCACCACATATATCAATATACAAGCCAACCATGTGTTACCACATATATCAATTTACAAGCCAACCATATATCACAACATATATCAACATATAATCCAACTATATATCACCACATATATCAACATAAAATCCACCAGTATATCACCACATATATCAATATACAAGCCAACAATATATCACCACATATATCAATAAACAAGCCAACAATATATCACCACATATATCAATATACAAGCCTACAATATATCACCACATATATCAATATACAAGCCAACAATATATCACCACATATATCAATATACAAGCCAACAATATATCACCACATATATCAATAAACAAGCCAACAATATATCACCACATATATCAATATACAAGCCTACAATATATCACCACATATATCAATATACAAGCCAACAATATATCACCACATATATCAATATACAAGCCAACAATATATCACCACATATATCAATATAAAAGCCAACAATATATTACCACATATATCAATATACAAGCCAACAATATATTTCCACATATATCGATATACAAGCCAACAATATATCACCACATATATCAATATACAAGCCAACAATATATCACCACATATATCAATATACAAGCCAACAATATATCACCACATATATCAATAAACAAGCCAACAATATATCACCACATATATCAATATACAAGCCAACAATATATCACCACATATATCAATATAAAAGCCAACAATATATTACCACATATATCAATATACAAGCCAACAATATATTTCCACATATATCGATATACAAGCCAACAATATATCACCACATATATCAATATACAAGCCAACAATATATCACCACATATATCAATATACAAGCCAACAATATATTACCACATATATCAATATGCAAGCAAACAATATATCACCACATATATCAATATACAAGCCAACAATATATTACCACATATATCAATATACAAGCCAACAATATATTACCACAAATATCAACATACAGTCCAACAATATATATCACCACATATATCATGTACTGGGTGGACAGTGCAATGGCAGGACAGTGTACTGCGTGGTTAATGTACTGGGTGGACAGTGTAATGGGAGGATAGTGTACTAGGTGATTAATATACTGAATGGACAGTGTACTAGATGGTTAATGTACTGGATGGATAATGTACTGGGTGGACAGTGTAATGGGAGGCCAGTGTATTGTGTGGTTAATGTACTGTGTGGACAGTGTACTAGGTGGTTAATGTACTGGGTGGAAAGTGTACTGGGTGGTTAATGTACTGGGTGGTGAATGTACTGGGTGGTGAATGTACTGTGTGGACAGTGTAATGGGAGGATGATGTACTGCGTGGTTAATGTACTGGGTAGTTAATGTACTGGGAGGTTAATGTACTGGGTGGTTTATGTACAGGGTGGATAATGTTCTGGGTGGACAGTGCAATGGGAGGCTAGTGTACTGGGTGGTTAATGTACTGGGTGGACAGTGTAATGGGAGGATAGTGTACTGGGTGGTTAATGTACTGAATGGACATTGTAATGGGAGGCCAGTGTACTGGCTGGACAGTGCAATGGTAGGATGGTGTACTGTGTGGTTAATGTACTGGGTGGACAGTGCAATGGTAGGATGGTGTACTGTGTGTTTAATGTACTGGGTGGACAGTGCAATGGGAGGATGGTGTACTGTGTGGTTAATGTACTGGGTGGACAGTGCAATGGGAGGATAGTGTACTGGGTGGTTAATGTTCTGGGTGGACAGTGTACTAGATGGTTAATGTACTGGATGGATAATGTACTGGGTGGACAATGCAATGGTAGGATGGTGTACTGTGTGGTTAATGTATTGGGTGGACAGTGCAATGGGAGGATATTGTACTGGGTGATTAATGTACTGAGTGGACAGTGCAATGGGAGGATAGTGTACTGGGTGGTTAATGTACTGGGTGGTTAATGTACTGGGTGGACAGTGTACTAGATGTTTAATGTACTGGATGGATAATGTACTGGGTGGACAGTGTAATGGAAGGCCAGTGTACTGTGTGGTTAATGTACTGTGTGGACAGTGTACTAGGTGGTTAATGTACTGGGTGGATAATGTACTGTGTGGACAGTGTAATGGGAGGACAGCGTATCGGGTGGACAGTGTATCGGGTGTACATTGTTTCGCGTGGACAGTGTGTCGGTGGAGAGTGTATCAGATGGACAGTGTATCAGGTGGACAGTGTATCAGGTGGACAGTGTATCGAGTGGACAGTGTACTGGGTGGCCAATACACTGGGTTGTTAATGTACAAGGTGGTCAGTGTAATGGGTGGACATTGTACTGGATGGTTAATGTACTGGGTGGTTAATGTACTTGGTGGTTATTGTACTGGGCTGACAGTGTACTGATGGTTAAAGTACTGGGTGGAAATTGTATTGTGTGTACAGTGTATGGAGTGGACTGTGTATGGGTTTGTCAGTGTATTGGGCGGTTAATGTACTGGATGGACAGTGTACTGGGTGATTAATGTACTTGGTTGTTAGTGTACTGGGCGGTCAGTGTACTGGTGGTTAAAGTACTGGGTGGAAATTGTATTGTGTGGACAGTGTATGGAGTGGACAGTGTAATGGGGGTTAATATATGGGTGGTCAATGTAATGGGTGGTCGATGAGGCAGAACAGAGACATCGAAATCAGATGTCAAAAAGCAAGTACGCTTATATATCAACTATCACCCATACTGAAACATCCAATGATACTGATGTCCGCCAAATGACAGATAATAGATAACATATTCACACCATCTCCATGCAATCAATCTCAAAATTGGACATTATCTAAATCACCACCATCATCATGTGCCATGCCGATAAGCGTGAGTGGTCATGTTTTGCCATCTCACTCGATCACCAGAGTCGGTGGATCAGCTCAGTGTTCTTGTCTCGACCTACCAGGTGGTCTAGCTATCCACGTATTTACTTCTCTGCCTTTCCCTTGTTCTCTTCCCCTCGATCTTGCGCAGTTGTCATCAAGTTCTCTAGTTTATTTCTTTTCTTAAAGTGTGGAACAAATTTCGACTGGCAGTCTGTCGAATTTTTCCAATCAGTTTAGTCTTCATGTGCTTCTTGCTCTGTCATGCTAACAGCAATGTGCGGTAATTAGAACAGGGTTATGTTAACTGTGGCGAAGGGGTGACGGACGCAATTCGTAACCCCGCATATCGCGATCGAAACACAGCTGCGTGCGATTTGGCAGCAGACTACCGTACGTTGGTTTCCATACAATGGTATAAGTTGATTTATTTGGTTGTTTCGGGATTTGAGTTTTGAAGATTGTGCACAACCCACGCTGATCGTATTCCGGTACGAACCTTGGGCCTTGTCCACGTCAGATTGGAAGCACTAGACTCGAGTTTCGCTCTCGTTTGAGCTCGTCAGTAGTGCAATTCTCTTACTGGACCCGGGATCGAACTCCGGATCACTGGCGTGGTCAAGTGTTTACATACGCGAGTATGTAAACACTTGACCACGCGGTTCACGCTAGTCGCGGCCAATGGTATGAGTGCCGATCGTTCAGAAAGCAATGGCAACAAACTACTGAACGTAACCTTGCCTGCGAATCACAATCAGCCCATACAATGCTGGGATTGACTGCGACACCCTGTAAAGGAGGTGCAACTACCTTGTTTAAAAAAAATAATTAAATGTTAACAATAATATACGGTAATTAACACGGGGGTCTGTTAACAGTAACATGCGGTAATTAAACAGGGTTATGTTAAATAAAGTTAGTGAGCGTGGAGTTAATAAAAACGCACAATGAAACCACACAAATCCACTCCTCACAACTGGACATATGTCACCTTGCACACTCAAGGCCTCCCCCTTTCCCCAGGGCAACCCAACTTTTCACGCCTGATGGGGAAAGCCCATTTAGAAATGTGAATGTCCATTCAAGTGACCAGTGGACGGAGTGATGACACGACGGTCGGTCAATGGAATTGTGAAAGGGCCTCTCCCATTGACTTTCTGCGGTCACTGCAATCAAAGGGTGTCAAGGCAGTTTTATAGGGTGTGTCCAGCGAGTGGTTTGTTGACAGATGGACGTATACAACATATTTAAAACGGAGTGACTATTCGCAATGGAATTGCAATGGAATTGCGAATATAAAAAAATTATATTCGCAATCGAAGTAGGTCACGTGATTATTCCTATGCATTTTTACGCTCAGTTAGTTAGTGCCGCCCTCCCTGCCCTAGGCGTTATCGTATTTCTCCGTAATCCCGTATATTCTCGTGAGTATCGTAACCTGCGCGAGAATCGGTAGCGGTTCTCGCCGCGTTGGTAACTGACGGGGTATGTGAGCCGGTCGCTCAGAATGCAATGGCAAACTACTGAGCGTAATCTTGCCTAGTACATCAACAAAGCTGAAAAATGCTCCAACTTTACGACAAAGGGTCGCCCCATTATGCTCCGTTCCTGTGCCAGTGAATACCACAGAAAATTAGCCTCACTGCCCCATGTGAAAAGTGGAACAGACAGGAGTCTCGAGAAACCAACAGGCTTCACAGGTATACTATGCATAATACCGCTGCTAGAATGTCAACACAAAAGTTCGCCACGAAAAATACTGTTCATCGTCGATGAAGCGGCAGTCACAAAAAAAAAAAAAAATCCACACATTACTGCATAAGGCAACCAAGTTTTAGTTCAGCAACCGGTCGGCCGCCATTTTTCTGAACATGCAATTCACGCTACAAACAACCGCGGGCAGTTGTAAAAGCACTCCACGTGAAACTCTCAGCTCACAGTGTTGCTCCACGTACACAACTCGAAAGCAGGGCGACGGAACCATTTACGCTCAGTAGTTAGTCATTGCTTTCTGAACGAGAAGTCAACGTTTAAGTCATTGAAACAAGGTGGCTACATGTCCCTGTACATGACATCGCTATCAATCTCAGCATTTATTGGCTGTCTGTGATTTAATAGGCAATTTTTGCGTTCAGTAGTTTGCCCTGGTTTCCAAAAGACCGACTCTCATTATATCGAAATCAGCGCAATGTGGTCCGCTCTCAAATCGCCAGGGGCTGATTTCGGACCTTCAACCCGGAATGTCGGGGAATTGTGGAACTGCATTCAATAATCCCTGGGGCACAGAAACAGACCAGCAAATCATATGTTAATTTTCTCATTGCTGAGAGAGTGAATTATCCAACATCTACAGGCTACATATGTCAGTTTTCATATTTTTAACAATGTGAATTATTCAGCATCTAGAAGTTATATATGTGCGTTTTCTCATTGTTGACAGAGTGAATTATCCAACATCTATAAGTTAGTTTTCCATTTGTTGATAACGTGAATTACCCAGCACCTACAAATTAATTTTCTCATTGTTGACAGAGTGAATTATCCAACATCTAGAAGCCATATGTTATTTTTCTTATTGTTGACAAAGTGAATTATCCAACAACTACAAGCCATATACGTTAAATTCCTCATTGTTGATAAAGTGAAATATCCAACACAACGAAGTTGTATAAATGACTTTTCTCATTGTTGACAAAGGTGATTTTCTTGTCAGAACATCTATTTTGTCACAAGTGATCGATTTTTTTTTTCGCTTTGGCTCGCATTGAACTCAAGTTTACTCCATTCACGTGCTGCTATGTCTAATGTACTGGACTGATGTTTGTGTGCGGATTAGCTTTAACTTTTACTAGTGTCCCTCGACACCAGGCGAACCCACTCCGACTTCTGGAGTAGTTGTAATTTACGTCTCCAAGTCAAGGACGAGAAGTTAACATTTTAGTCCAACTGCCCGATGTAGGGGTTGAACTCGCTACCGCAGCATCAGCGCACCGGAAGCTGAAGACCGAGCGCTCGTATCCATTCGGCCGTGCTGGCCACGATTTTTGTTCTTGAGAAGTTGATCAGATCCGTGTGACGTGTTTGTAGATTTTAATCTTTGTATTTTTACAGCCATTCTGCGGTTGCACTCATGTTATTACTCATGAAACATTCTCAAAGTTCTAAACAAGATGAATGTTCTAGTTTTGTTTCTCATTTCCAGGTGAGCCGGACATCCCGCGACAACACCTGGACAAGTACCCCCTCCTATTGATGACCCTGGCGCTCTCTGACCTGCCTATCAAATGTCACACTTAAGACGTCTCCTGGGTCACTTGTTGATTCAATGATTATCTTCCCTCCAGGAGGATTACGTCCCTTGTTTTGTTGTCGTGCACGGACAACAACTGACCCAATCAAAACCGGAGTGCCTTATTATTGTAGCAGAGGTCAAGGCTCCAGGTTGCCAGTGAAGTCCAGTGGGTGTTGAGTGTGTCGTGGCCTGGTCAAGTAGTCCGTGAAGAGCGTGTTGGTGTTGGGCAGACACGTTTGTTATGGTGTGGTAGTTGGGGCAGTCAACAAACCGTGACCATTTGGCGATTGATTTGTATATTTCAGTGGACATGGGCGGGCTTTAGAAAACACACGCCAGGCTTGTTGTCGGTTGTTGTGTGCTTTCATACCGTTATACTTTGAATACGGAATAACTATCTACAAATCTGTGGTTGGTTTATTAGTCCAGTAATGATAACATTCGTTAGTTCAATACTCCAGTAATTATAATATTCGTGTGTTCATTACTACAGTAATTATAACATTGGTTAGCTCATTACTCCAGTAATTACAACATTGGTTGGCTAATTACTCCAGTAATTCTAGCATTGGAAAGTTCTATACTCAGGGTGCTAAATGTCGAAGTATCTCCATGCTAACGCTACACAGAGCCTGTGACGTGCTCACATTAGCGTTCGCGACAGCTGAATACTGAGCTTCATCGGTTGATTTCACGACAAAAGGATTCGAACCTGTTCCTGTTATAATGATGGTTCAGTGCGCGGGCTGTGAACGCCCGATTCTGGATCGGTTCCTGTTGAATGTGATGGACGGGGCCTGGCATGCAGCCTGTGTGAAGTGTTGCGAGTGTGAGAGCCCGCTGACGGACAGGTGTTTCCACCGCCACGGGAAACTATACTGTCGGGCCGATTTCTTCAGGTAGGTGGTACTGTCACTGTCATGCACTGTCTACGGTAGGTGGTACTATCACACTGTCATCTGTTGCCTATAGTAGGTGGTACTATCACACTGTCATCTGCTGCCTATAGTGGGTGGTACTATCACGCTGTCATATGTTGCCTATAGTAGGTGGTACTATCACACTGTCATCTGCTGCCTATAGTGGGTGGTACTATCACACTGTCATCTGCTGCCTATAGTGGGTGGTACTATCACGCTGTCATATGTTGCCTATAGTAGGTGGTACTATCACACTGTCATCTGCTGCCTATAGTGGGTGATACTATCACGCTGTCATCTGTTGCCTATAGTAGGTGGTACTATCACACTGTCATCTGCTGCCTATAGTGGGTGGTACTATCACACTGTCATCTATTGCCTATAGTAGGTGGTACTATCACACTGTCATCTGCTGCCTATAGTGGGTGATACTATCACACTGTCATCTGTTGCCTATAGTGAGTGGTACTATCACGCTGTAATCTATTGCCTATAGTGGGTGGTACTATCACACTGTCATCTGTTGCCTATAGTGAGTGGTACTATCACGCTGTAATCTATTGCCTATAGTGGGTGGTACTATCACACTGTCATCTGTTGCCTATAGTGAGTGGTACTATCACGCTGTAATCTATTGCCTATAGTGGGTGGTACTATCACACTGTCATCTGTTGCCTATAGTAGGTGGTACTATTACAGTCATCTGTTGCCTATAGTGGGTGATACTATCACGCTGTCATCTGTTGCCTATAGTGGGTGATACTATCACGCTGTCATATGTTGCCTATAGTAGGTGGTACTATCACACTGTCTCTGCTGCCTATAGTGGGTGGTACTATCACACTGTCATCTATTCTCTATAGTGAGTGATACTATCACGCTGTCATATGTTGCCTGTAGTAGGTGGTACTATCACACTGTCATCTGCTGCCTATAGTGGGTGGTACTATCATACTGTCATCTATTGACTATAGTAGGTGGTACTATCACACTGTCATCTGCTGCCTATAGTGGGTGGTACTATCACACTGTCATCTGCTGCCTATAGTGGGTGGTACTATCACACTGTCATCTGTTGCCTATAGTGGGTGGTACTATCACACTGTCATCTATTGACTATAGTGGGTGGTACTATCACACTGTCATCTATTGACTATAGTGGGTGGTACTATCACACTGTCATCCGCTGCCTAACAAAAGTGGTACTGTCAGATTGTCATCTACTGCCTATGGTACCTTTCGGTGTAGGACAGGGGTGGGGGAGCGGGGAGGGGGTTGGAAGGAAGAGCGTCTTGAGCCGGGCGAATTATGGCCGCCTGGCAAGCGCCGTCCCCGTGAACTGTGTAGGTTAGGTATTTTTCTTTTTGCCCCCGACAGAAAAAAAAAAAAAAAATCCACACCTTACCGAGGTATCGAACCCGCATAGACCGAAGAAGTACCCCACATTCTGTCCACTCTGCCATGTGCCAGTCGCCCCCCCCCCTCTCTCTATCTCTATTTCCACAAATCTTTCCGGTTGTGACAATATGTTCCATTTGTTGTCTTCTCATAATGTGGCCAAAATAGTATGACTGTTTCTTTCTTTTGTTTGTGATAAACACAGACATGCCTACCAATAACAACAAACAGTTAGTCGCATATCCTTTGTAGGACGTGGCAGTCAACCTCGGCATTTTTTTGGCTGTTTATGATGTCTTGGCAAGTTTACGTTCAATAGTTTGCCATTGCTTTCTGAACGACCGGCACTCATACCTTTGTGTGAGAACCAGCGCATGACGGTCTGCTTCTAAATCGCCGGCAGCTGAGTTTCGAACGTGGTATGTGGGATTACGAACTGCATTCGCAACCCGTCATAGAGCCAGTCCTTCGCCACAGAGACGATCCTTTGCCATAGAGCCGGCCCTTCGCCACAGAGCCGGTCCTTCGTCATAGAGCACTGTAATACGGCAAAGGGAAATCACAAGGAAAGTACTTATTGGGCTCCACATTTTCCTTTCCGGCACCTTTCACAACTGAACTTGTGCGCTGCCTTCCTAGCAACGGAGCATGCGCATTGGCTTAGCAACGCGTATACCTATACTTGGATAACGAAGACACAAACAATAGATTTCACGATTTATGGCCTGACATATTTCACTGCATCTCTTCAAATACGTTAGTTAGTTAGTTAGTTAGTTAGTTAGTTAGTTAGTTAGTTAGTTAGTTAGTTAGTCAGTCAGTCAGTCAGTCAGTCAGTCTCCAGTCAGTACTCCAATCAGTCAGTCAGTTAGTCAGTTAGTCAGTCATTCAGTCAGTCAGTCAGTCTGTCGAGATTCCACCTTCACGGCAACGGGTCGTCCCCATTATGCTCCATTCCTGTGCCAGTGAATATCACATAAAATGCTCCTCACTGTCAAATGTGCAAAGTGGAATAGACAGGAGTCTCGGCAATCCGACAGACCGCACACGTACACTGTGCAGAATGCCAACACAAAATTAATCCTCGAAAACCACAGTTCATCTTCGATGGACTCGGCAGTCACCAGAAATACCTCATTGACCCGGATTTTCTCACATGGCTTGGTCTTTTACCGCAGGGAGACACGCCGAAAGTGTCGCATAAAGCACGAACTCCGTAGCTTCAGCGCCGACTCCCAGGTGTCTCCTGAAAAATGCACTCGTGAACCGAAAAGGCAAATCAGTTAATTCAGCAACAGCCGGTAGCCATTGTTCCGAACATGCAGGTCACTGAACAGGACAGATGTAAAAGCATTCCACGCGAATTTCACAGCTCACAGTGTCGCCCAGGCACCCACTCAGTAGCAAGGCGACGGAACCATGTACTACCAATCCAACATGAGGAAAATGCGATTGCAAACCGTAGCTGCAAGCATAAACACGCCACAGGCCTTAACGGTTCAATGCCTAACCGCCATGTTGGTGACCGAAAGTCATCTCTTCAAATATATACAGCAGAAATCACACACCATAAACTAAAATGATTAGATAAATCCTTAAAGCTGAAAAATACTCATATTCATGCGGTAATTTCAGTTGTCTACTACGGTAATTTTAAAAGGATTATCGTGTCTTTCTATTTACGGGTTAATGGCGACTGCTTCAGCGACTTTAACAAGTGACTATTCTGTGTGTTCAACAACACGCGAAACCCATTATCCCTATCAATCACATGACCGGTTTAAAAATGTGCTGTCCAATCAATTTCTGCAGTATGAACCTTACGAGATGAGCCAAATATGCCAGGCAATAAATTATCTATTGTTTGTGTCTTCGTTATTCAAATTCACTAGGGGGAAACATGGTTTTGAATACCTATACTTGTTCTGTTTCTGTTTTAATTAAATTATCTAATTTCGTGTTTTTCTAAAGATCTGTTTCTGTTGTCCCCGAAGATGATTATTATGATCGAAACGTCGATTCGTTGTGTCGTGGTATATTTATTATTTTATTTATATTTTGTTGTTGTTGTTGTTGTTTTTGTTATTGTTGATATTTCCTCCCTGTAATTTACGTTTGCCGGATTTACGTTCATTGTAAGGTACACTATATCTGTGTTTAGTATCTCTCAATTTTTTCGCAGGAGTTACACATACCTGACTTTTGGCATTTTGTATTGTTGTATCCTGCTGCAGACATTGCTTTTCTCATCTATTAGATAGTATAGTAATCGGGTAATTCAGTTTTGTCTGTTTCAACTCTTTGCTTGTAGGCGCGTTAGATCAGTGGCTAGACGTTGATCAAGAAATTCATAAGTATAGTTTGGTGTTCACAGACATAGAAGAGAGGAGAGGAGATAGAGGACACACCAGACAACATAATAGTTCTCATCATTTGGAGGTGTCGGGTTCGAATCCCGGTGAAGTTTAATATAGCTTACCATTTTTTTATTATCTGGTGTGTCCTTTTATTAGTTCAGTAATTATAACATTTATTAGTTTAATACTTCAGTAATTGTAACATTTATTAGTTCATTACTCCAGTAATTGTAACTTGTATTAATTCATTACTACAGTAATTGTTACATTTATTAGTTCATTACTCCAGTAATTGAAACATTTAATAGTTCATTACTCCAGTAATTGTAACATTTATTAGTTCATTACTCCAGTAATTGTAACATTTATTAGTTCATTACTCCAGCAATTGTAACATTTATTAGTTCATTACTCCAGTAATTGTAACTGTATTAATTCATTACTACAGTAATTGTAACATTTATTAGTTCATTACTCCAGTAATTGTAACATTTAATAGTTCATTACTCCAGTAATTGTAACATTTATTAGTTCATTACTACAGTAATTGTAACATTTATTAGTTCATTACTCCAGTAATTGTAACATTCATTAGTCCAATACCCCAGTAATTATAATATTTATTACTGCACTACTTCGGTAATTGTAATATATATTAATTCATTACTTCAATATTTATCTTATTTGTTATTTCAATACTCCAGTAAGTATATTTAACAGTTCAATATTCCAGTAATTACAACAATTATTAGTTAGCTACTCCAATAATTATAATATTATTAATTTCAATACTTCAGTAAATATAACATTTATTAGTGCAGTGCTCCAGTAATTATAACAATTATTAGTGCAATACTCCAGTATTTATTACATTTATAAGTTCAAATACTCCAGTAACTGAAACATGTATTAGTTCAGTACTCCAGTAATTATAATATTTACTAGTGCAATACTCCAGTAATTGTAACATTTATTAGTTCAATACTCCAGCATTTATAACATTTGTTAATTTAATACTCCATCAATCTATATCTCTGGAGTATTGAGCTAACAATCCAGTGGATCACCGTCTCAATCCATCCAGCATCATTTCTCTTAGCCTATCCATGACTCTTTTCCCATCGATCTTTCCAGTTGTCACAATGTTCTCCATTACCTCTCTTCTCATCACTTCACGAAATAAAGCTGTTTATCTCTTTTTTATTGCTGTATATAATATGTTCTTGTTTCATTAGCCTCTTTCCGGCAATCATTGTCAGCTACACGGCATTCCTTCATCATCATCATCATCATCATCATCATCATCATCATCATCATCATCATCATCATCATCATCATCATCATCCACTTTTGCCGTCAATCGTCGTGGTAAGGAATAATTGGCGCAAGCTTAGATTGTTATTATTGTCTTATAAGTATTGCCTTGGATAGAAAAGAGTTAAACCACTATATTTCATCCTACAGGCTGTACGGTACAAAATGCGCCGGCTGTGCACAGGGAATTTCCCCAAACGACCTGGTGCGCAAAGCCCGGAGCCAGGTGTTCCATCTGAGGTGCTTCACTTGTGTGGTGTGTCGTAAGCAGTTGTCCACGGGGCAGGAGCTCTACGTGTTGGAGGAGAATAGGTTTATCTGCAAACAGGACTACATCAGCAGTAAATACACGGGTGAGGGAATGTGTAGTATTTCGTCTGGCGTTTGTTGGTATTGTGTGGTGAGAGATGCTTGTAGGGTATGAGTAGTGTATAGTGTGTGGGGGACAGTGTGTATTATGTGGAAGATTGGGTTTGTTATGTGGGATACTGGGCATGTTGTGTGGGGGACGGTGTATATTGTGTGGGGGACGGGGCATGTTGTGCGGGAGGCCGGTATATAGTGTGTGGGGGACTGTGTATATTGTGTGAGGGGCGGGGCATATTTTGTGGGGGACGGTGTATATAGTGAGGGAGACGGGACATGTTGTGTGGGAGACGGTGTATATTGTGTGGGAGATTGGGTTTGTTATGTGGGATACTGGGCATGTTGTGTGGGGGACGGGGCATGTTGTGTGACGGTCGGTATATAGTGTGTGGGGGGACAGTGTATATTGTGTGGGGGGGGGGGCGGTGTATATAGTGAGGGAGACGGGACATGTTGTATGGTGAGACGGTTTATATTGTGTGGGGGGGGGGGCATGTTGTGTGAAGGACGGTATGTAATGTGTGAGGGAACGGGGCTCTGAGAACATTCTCATCAGTCTTGTGTCATGGCACAGAAGTGTGTTAGCACACGAATTGATACATCCCTTTGGGCATCGCAAGATGCGGAGAAGCTTGATCACCCATACCAATCGGCAAGACACTTACTGATAATGATGATGATGATGATGATGATGATGATGGTGATGATGATGTTGATGATGATGATGATGAGTGTATGAAGATGATTCTTCCTCTTCTTCTGCGTTCATGCGGAGTTTCTTTTTTTTTTTTTTTGACGTGATTGCGTTGTGTCTGTTTACAGCAAAGCTGCGTTCTTGCGCCGTTAAGCCGACACATCCGACTTCTGCGGGCATTTATTGACCGGGTTAACCTTCCCGGGTGAAGATGATTATAATAATGATTGTATGAAGATGATGATAATAATAATTTATGAAGATGATAATAATAATGATTGTATGATGATAATAATAATGATTGTATGCTGATAATATTAATGATTGTATGATGATGATGATAATAATAATTTATGAAGATGATGATAATAATTTATGAAGATGATAATAATAATTTATGAAGATGATTATAATAATTTATGAAGATGGTGATAATAATGATTGTATGATGATGATGATAATAATGCGTTGGTTTTTTATACAATGGTATGAGCGCCGGTCGTTCAGAAAACAGTGGCAAACTACTGAACGTAAATTTGCCAAGAAATCACAAGCAGATGTATTTGGTTGTTTCGGAATTTGAGGTTTGAAGATTGAGCACAGCCCACTACTGGCAACGCATATTTTGTACGATCCTTGGGCCTTGTCCACGTCAGATCTTCAAATCACAAACAGTAAACAAAAATGCTGAGGTTGACTGCGACGCCCTGTAAATGATATGCAACTAGCTTAGACCCTGTCTTAGTTTGTGGAGAATTAGCCGATAGTTCCATCTGATCGTTGATAAAAGCTTGTATTGTTCTCTCACGTCCCGTGACCATCTGTCTGTACGTGATCTTTGCAACATTTTCTCTGTGGTTAGGTACAGAGGTTCGAGCCTCGGGGACACCACGGTTTGTCTTTACGCTGATAAGTAATTTGGCGCTGTTCTAAACCCCATCCACCAGCTGTGCTATCAGCGTCTGGCACTCCTCGATGCCTTTCTCCGAATCTCTTTGGCACTCAGGGGCGATAATTTGTTGGTCACGATAATTATGGGACTTAAGTCTTGTGTCCAGGGAATATGAAATGTCAGTGTGCTTTGTTAGACGTCGTTGAAGAGGTTGCGAACACAATTCGTAATCCTGCATACCACGTTGGAAACACAGCTACCAGCGATTTAGAAGCAGGCAGCCTTCTCGTAGTTTTCATACAATGACATGAGTTCCGGTCGTTCAGAAAGCAATGGCAAACTACTGAACGTAAACATTTGCCTAGAAATCACAAACAGCCCCCCCCCCTCCCCAAACCCCCAAATGCATTATTTTCCAAAGGGTTCACAAATTGGGCACGCAGGTACATCTTACATTGGTCCTTCCAATCATCGTCTTTCCTTCATCAATTATCTGTTGTGCATGTTACATTCATATAGGGGGGAAAAATCATTGTCAAATGAAAGATTTGTACGTAAACTATGCATATGACCATGTTATGTGACAGACAGGCAGACAGACACACATACATTCAAACACACTCACACACACACACACACACACACACACACACACTAACTCATTCACTAACTCACATACACACTCACTCACACACACACTCTCAATCACACACACACACACTAACTCATCCACTAACTCACATACACACTCACTCACACACACACTCTCTCTCACACACACACACACACACTAACTCATTCACTAACTCTCACACACACACACTCACTCACACACACACTCAATCACACACACATGCTCACTCACTCACACACACATACAAACACTCACACACACACACACAATGATATGCAACTAGCTTTAACATTTTGCAAGTGATATCTTTGCTTTCTATCGGGGCTGCACTCTTGTCCCCGTGTCGTCTTTCTCTCTATCCCTGTAGTGCTTCTGATATATGAACGAATGAACAAATGGGATGTGAACAATGATGTATGAACATGGAGATATGAACAAGGAGATATGAACCACGAGGTATGAACAATGAGATATGAACAATACAATATGAACAATGAGATATGAACAATAAAATATGAATAATGAGATATGAACATATGAACCACGAGGTATGAACAATGAGATATGAACAATACAATATGAACAATGAGATATGAACAATAAAATATGAACAATGAGATATGAACATATGAACCACGAGGTATGAACAATGAGATAAGTACAATACAATAGGAACAATGAGATATGAACAATACAATATGAACAATACAATATGAACAATGAAATATGAACGATGATGTATGAACAAAGAAATATGAACCAGTTAGGGTTTTGTTGAGTTGAAAGAATAACCGACATCATAACACTCGGGAATTCCCATACGTGCTTCGTCCTCATCTTCAGCAACCAGCGAAGAGTCCCAGCACTAATGGTACCAGTTGCAATCTGACTGTCGCTGTGTGTCTTTCTCTGTCTCAATGTCTTTGTCTTGTCTGTCTGTCTTTGATTCTCACTGTCAGTCACTCTGCCCGCCTGTCAAGGTCACCCGCCTGCCAGCTCACGTGTTTCCTTTCTCTACTCCTTTCCTCCCGTTAACCATTCCTTCACTTGGCCTTCTCCCACACTCTCACGAACTCCTCGCTGAAACAATTCTCATGGCCTGGACTTATCACATCCCGGACCACCCAGTCGCATCGTCCTGGCGATTTGAACCCCCGCCTTATCTAATCAACAGCCGGGTCACCAGCGAAACCCGACACCACACACATTCCAGCAAGAGCAGTTAATCTCGGGAATCACAGACTCGGAGTAGCGTCCCGTGACGGGGGAAATCCCCTCTGAAGGGACACAAAATGGAGTCTCCGTGGGATTTCTCACGTTAATGGAGTTTTGTCTTGAACTGCCTCTACGTGTAGACATTTTGACGGTCAATTTTTGTGCTGTAGACTCTAGATTTGACCGTCAGTTTCTGTGCTGTAGACTCTTGATTTGACCGTCAATTTATGTGCTGTAGACTTGATTTGACCGTCGTTTCCGTGCAGTAGACTCTTGATTTGACCGTCAATTTATGTGCTGGAGACTCTTGGTTTGACGGTCAATTTCTGTGCTGTAGACTCTTGATTTGACCATCAATTTCTGTGCTGTAGACTCTTGATTTGACCATTAATGAAAGGAGGTTTAAAAGTGAGGGGATGCGCATCATTGCAACGGGTTTAATCCCACATGATACACCACAACAAGCAATAATGTACAGACCAGAGGGAAACAGAAGAAGAGGCTGACCACGTAAACGATGGACGGAGGGAATAACAGTCCATGGGAATGTCGATACATGAAGCCCATAAACGGGCACTCTCCCGCTGTTTATACTTCACCTCGACACCGCAAGGTACAAGAGGAACATGATGAGATGAGATGAGAGATTATTCTATCTCTTTTCAACCAATCACGGAATCTGGCATTATTACTGCATATAGTAGCTTGGGTGTGTAGTGTAGGCATGGAGGCCTTGGGGAATTATGACCACCTGACTAATGCATTCGCTGTGAATTGTGCAGGTGAGGGTTTTCTTTTTACCCACGACAGAAAAAATCCGTAACCTAAGCAAGGAATCGAACCCAAGTGTCCTGAATGAGAACCTGGCATTCAAGTCAGTCAGCCAGACCTCCCTCCCACATTACGTGGTCTGCCTCTGCCTCTCTTCCCCTCGATCTTTCCAGCTGTCATGATGTTCTTCAATGCTTCTCTTCTCATCACATGACCAAAGAAAGCCGTTTGTCTCTTTCTTATTATTTTATATAATGTTCTAGTTTCATTAGCCTCTTTCAGACAACTGTTATTAGTTAGTCAGAAAATTATATAAAGAAGCAAAATAAGCTTTGCTTGAAAATAATTGCATAGAAATGGAAAAATAACACAATAGTAAAAATACCAAGTTAATGCACTAAAGAATTCGGGAGATTACTAATAAAATAACACCTACATCAACAGACTGCCTGAAAACAAAAGATAGAAAAATCATAACAGAACAACATGAGATTTATATACATGGTTTGACTATGTGACAAACCGTTTTGATGATACAAAAGACGAACATTATGATATTCGGAGTAATAATGAAGAACCATCAATTCTGAAGATCAGAATGTTCTTAACCATATGAAATCTGGCAAGACCCCGGGTTCAGACAACATCACAGCAGAAATGATCAATGCCCTAGAAGAATATGAAATAGACCAGGTCACCAGACTGCCGAACACAATATACGATACTCGATATATATACCTCGTAAATTATGTAATTCTATATTTATGGCAATAACGAAGAAATCACGAGCCTTGGAATGTGATCAATATCGAACAATTAGCATAGTGAGCCACATCACAAAGATTTTGCGAAGAATCATCATACAAAGAGTTAGGAAAAAAAAACAACCCGAAATAGGAGTAGAACAATGTGGGTTTGTAGAAGGCAAGGGTGCAGTGAACGCTGTGTATATACTGAGAACATTAATTGAACGACCTATAGATGTAAACAAAGACTTACATCTTTGCTTTATTGACTACACAAAGGCTTACGATAAAGTAAGACATATCAGCAAGACGGAGATGCTTGTGGAGATGCTTGCAGATCTTCAAATTGATGGAAAAGACCTTGGACTTAAAAAAAAACAAAAAACATATATTGGAAACAACCAGCTGCCATAAAGATTGATAATAAAGTGGGCAAATATTAGCCTATTAAGAGAGGTGTGAGACAGGTGTGTGTGTCTCCATATCTTTTTTCTCTGTAAAGTGAAAATTTTCAGAAATGTTGAGGATATAAAACGAATAACATTAGATATGCAGATGATACAGTATTGATTGCAGAAAATGAGCAGGATCTGCAACATTTATTCGATGCAATTGTTGCACACAGTGAACAACTTGGGTTATAATTAAATAGTAAGAAGACACAGATTATGGTCGCCACTAAGAAGAAGGAAATACCACAATGTGATATACAAGTAAATGGGAATATTCTTGAGCAAGTGAATCGATATAATTATCTTGGAACAGTCATAACATCTGATGGGAGATGCCTTGAAGAGATTAGAACAAGAATCACGTGGCGAAGGCAGCCTTTTGCAATATGTAAAACATAAACAAAAAATAATTTGTTTTTTTTTTTTAATGTAAAACATACTGAGCAATAAAACGATGTCATTTGTAACGAGAAAACGAGAGTGTTGAGATGTTACGTAGAACCTGTGCTTTTGTATGGAAGTGAAGCGTGGACAATGAGCAGACAAGCTGAAAAACATTTGATGGCTGTGAAAATGTGGTTTCTGAGGAAAATGCAAAAAATACCATGGACAGACAGAAAAACCAATGAGCAAGTCCTACAAGAAACACATGAAAATAGCAAACTGATTAGAGAAATTAGACGTAGACAGTCACAGTTTTTTCAGTTTCGTTATGAGAAGAAATAAATGAGAGAACTTGGTGACAAATGGCAAAACCGAGGGGGAAGAGAATAAGGGGAGGGTAGAGAAGTAAATACCTGGATGTCTTGGCCACGTTGTATGGTCGAGACAAGAACACGGAGCTGATCCACGACTCTGGTGATCGAGTGAGGTGGCAAAAATGACCGCCCACGCTTACCTGCATGGCACATGATGGTGATGATGTTAGTTACTCTGGCAGTCCAAGGAATTCGCAACATTCGTCTCATGAACCACATCTCTGTTGCTTCTAAGTTCTTCCTAATTTATTCATTTACATTCCAAGATTCGCTGCCATACAGAAACACATGTCCTATATTACATTTCAGCACTCTCTGTCTAACATTCAGTGGCAGTGATTTGTTACGTAAGATACTTGTCATTTTAAGGTATGCAGCGTTTTCTTGACCTGTTCTGCTCTTAATCTCGCTCGTGCATCTTCCATCTGATGTTACTTTCAACGTTAAATCAATTATACTATTCGTATTTAAAAAAAACAAAAAACATGAAACACACACAGCCAGCTGAAACAATTACCACAAAACCACAAACATGTGTTACTTGTTGCCATCGCAAGATAACAAGTTAGTTTAAATAAACACAGAAGCCACATACAGTATGTTGGCCGATTTATTGCCTGATATATTTTACTGTACTGTAGTCTTCTTCCATTGATTTGATATCTCCTCACTGTCGCATACTTTAATGAACGCGCTGTTTTATTGTTTCCATTGTTCTCCTGGAAATCCGGAAATCTCATCTCATCTAATCTTGTTCCTCTTGTAACTTGTGGTGTCGAGGTGAAATATAAACAGCCGGAGAGTGCCCGTTTATGGGCTTCATGCATCGAGATTCTAATGGGCTAAGTAATTCCCTCTGTTCATCGTTGACATATTTGGCCTCGCCTTCTGGTTCCATTTTGTCCCTACATCATTGCATCGTTGACATATTTGGCCTCGCCTTCTGGTTCCATTTTGTCCCTACATCATTGCTTGTTGAGGTATACACTTAGTTGGTATCCTAGTTATATGGCCGAAGCTTTTCACTCGCTGATTTCTAATGAAATCTAGCGCTGCTATAACCCCCACTTTAGTCCTGATGCGTTGAGTATTCTTCTCATGAATCTCATTCTCGTTGTTGTAATTTTTCATTTCTCTATACCCCCCCCCCCCCTTCCGTCATTGTCTATGTTGGACATATATTTGGTAGGGAGATCCTCCTTAGAATTGTATAATTTAATTGATTCAGTGAGAAACAAAAAGTTGGTTTAAACCAAACACGTAACACAATCAAATAAACAAGTATTAGAATGTAAATTTCCCTTCACTCTTTCTTTCTTTCTTTCTTTCTTTCTTTCTTTCTTTCTTTCTTTCTTTCTTTCTTTCTTTCTTTCTTTCTTTCTTTCTTTCTGCCTGCCTGTCTGTCTGTCTGTCTGTGTCTGTCTGTCTGTCTGTCTGTCTGTCAAGCTCATAAAGATAAGCAGAAAGGAAGTCTACGTTAACAGATACAATAATCAATTCTCCCACTTCCTCCACCCCACCCCCACTCCTCAATCCCACACCACCTCCCTTGAAACTTAATTTCTTTCATGCTGCACTCCGTTTTTTTTTTTTTTCCGGTT
>OY992876.1:428558760-428566260 GCA_963921405.1 Cepaea hortensis
GTCAGCCCTCAAGGGAAGGCAGGTGCAGACCATGGGCATACCTCGCCATCCAAGGAGGCTTCCATACTTGCAGAGCCGACACATAGCGCTCTGGTACTGGGCTCACCCAAGAAATCGTCACGCCCTGCACATGGCTGCTTAGCCTCACTTCCGTATGTTGGGCCTTCCATTCACCACAGGCTGTTCCTCCGGAAACCAGAAGAATGCAGTCTGCAGATGGCATCCACACAGTGAGCTTTCGATTCGGACTTTCCACGTAATGGATTTGCTATCCAAGCAATATTCCATTTCGTGCCACTAGGACACTTTTCTCCACCATTTATGACGCCCACACAGTGAGCTTTCGATTCGGACTTCCCACATAATGGATTTGCTATTTAAGCAATATTCCATTTCGTGCTACTGGGACTCTTTTTCCACTTTTGATGACGCCCATACAATGAGGTTTTGATTGGGACTTTCCACGTAATGGATTTGCTAGCCAAGCAATATTCCATTTCATGCCTCTGGGAAGCTTTTGTAACCGACATACCTGTGGTATGAAGTGTGGCAGTCTATGTACTTCTTCATGCACTTTTATATGTATACCTGAATTTAGTTAAAGTCAGCTGCGGTCAACTTGAGCTTGCTGGTATCTCCATAGAGCTTGTCCTCAAATGAAGCAGGTTTGGGCCAAAATATTTGTCTCTGTTCTTCATATACTGGGCACTCCTACAGCAAATTTTAGCTGTCATTTTACCAGTTCCACATTCATCGATATCTCCTATCTTTAGTTTATTGAACAAGTGGTATTTCAGCCTATTATGTCCTGTGCGGAGTCTGAAGATTGCTACTTGTTCTCTTCGGTCGAGTTTGTCATATGCACCATCTTTCTGGTGGCCTGGATGCTCTGATTCCCATTTGGTTCTATAAGTGCTTTTTATAAACCTCTTTGCCTCATTATAGTTTATGTCTATGTCAGTCTGTGGTAGTCGTCCGCCCTCTTTTGCTAGTCTGTCAGCCTCTTCATTTCCAGATGTACTGCAATGTGATGGATCAACTGTATTACAACTTTTTCGGATTTCTGACATAGTCCACGGTGCTCTTAGGTCTGCTAGTACTGTGCTGTTTTTGCTCTTCAATGTTGCATCTATGAAGATAGCTATTTACTTCTCTTTATTTTCCCCCATCAAGAGCATTTCTGTTGCAGTTTTCAAAGCTTCTACCTCTGCTTTGAAGTTGCTTGAAAATTCTCCGGTTGCCACTGACTGTGTTTTTTTTCCACTCCATTTTTTTAAATTTAGGAGAATTCCTCCTCATCCATTTTCTATTGAACTTTTGGCTGATCCATCTGTATATGCATGGGTCCAATTGCTACTAGGGTAAAGTTCTTTTAAGGCTAGTTTAGGGCTATTTTTCTTCTTTCTGTTTCATTCTGAGTGTTCTTTTTCTCAATACCAGGAATGATTTCTATCAGCTCAGACAGTTGCTGCTGTCTCCAAGCTGGGAACTTGTGTGCATTGTTAAATGGGTTTGACTGTTGATATGTTAAATATAGGATCTGCCCTAATCTTTCGTTTTGCATATTCTACAAAGTTGCCACGCTTCAGTCTTCCTTTTCCAAAACCATTAAACCTGTTATACATAGGGTGGTCTGACAATCTTCTAAATTTTTCTGCTTGTTGCTAGGTTCTGCTATCTCTTCTATCCTGCTTTGGTTGTAAACAAATGATCTTTTCTAATTCATTAATAAGCGTTGTCTTCGGGCTTCCAGTTATGATCCGCATTCCTTGATTTTGGACTCTACTTATTTTGTTAAAGTGTGACTTAGCTGCTGTTGCCCAAGCTGCAATGCCATATTCCAGTACTGGCCTCACCCGTCCAGTATATAACTTCTTGAGAACTTTCTCATCTGCTCCCCATGTTGTACCAGCAAGCTGTTTTCATGATTGCCATTCTTTGCCTTGCTCTTGTTCGATTTTTTTTTCTCTACCTTTGTCCTCCATGTCAGGCGACGATCAAAGGTAACTCCTAGATAGTTTGGATTTTCTTCATGGCGCAATATTTTTCCATTCAATACCAGCTTAGGTTGCTGAGTTTTATTTGAGAGGGAGAACACTGTGCATGTTGTTTTCTCCTCACTTACTTCACTAGCCATGATTTTGACCAGTCCTCTAGCACTGATAGGGCTTGCTGTATTCCGCTGTTTGCTGTACTAATATATTCTTCAGATGTCCATATGGCTAGGTCATCTGCAAAAGAGGATGTGTGTATTCTGGCTTGAAATTTTTCCGTGATGTCATTTATATATGCTAGGAATAATGTTGGTGAAAGAACTCCTCCTTGGGGGACATCTTGCTCCAACAGCATCTTTTTGCTGGTTTGTCCTTGTACTTTTGTTCTTGCAGTTTTGTTCTCAATGTAGTGACTGATCCATTTATACATTTTCCGACAAACATGCATTTTTTTTTGCAGCTTTACTTTCAGTCCTTCCTTCCATACTTTATCAAAAGCTTTTTCTATTTCTATCCAGACAGCCAGTTGTGCTTTTTCTCTTGGAAGGCATCTTCTATTTCCTGAGCTATATAGGTAATTTGATCTTCAGTGGATCTGTACTTTCTGAATCCTGCTAGCTGTGGTGTTAAGAGTTGGTTTTCTTCCGGATGCCATGTTAGCATGAAGCGTTCCATTAATTGTCCCACACCGCTAAGTAGACTGATAGGTCGATAGCCATTTGGTTCTTCCAGGTCTTTTCCTTTCTTTGGGACTGGTATTAGTATAGCTTCCTTCCATGCCTGTGGGACAATTCCTCTCTTCCAGCTGTAATTTGGGACTTCTGTTAGTTTCTTTTTTCCTTTAGTGCCTAGTTCTATTAGCATTTCATTTGTGATTCCATCCTTTCTTGGTGATTTCTTCTTTTTTAGGGTATTCATTGCCTATTCCATTTCTTCCACTTTTAGATTTGCCATCATATATTCTGCTGCTGTCTCTGCATTACTATGGTGCGTCTGATTACTTTGAATGCTTTCTTCTATTCGGTTGTAATATCAATGTGGTTTGCACTAGCATAGTGTTCCATTTGTGTATTTGCAGACTTTTTTTTTCCAGTAAGCAAGGCATTTCCGTGTTTAATTGTTATTTGTTTGTTTCTGGGTCCTTCATTGTTCATGGTTTGTTTCCATCTCGGTCAAAGTTGAGGTTTTCTGTTTTTTCTCTCCAACAATCTCTTGTTGTTTGATTTACTGTTCTTTAATATTCTGCTGAGATGGCTTTGAGAGAGATGTTCGCTTCAGTTGTTTGTTTTCTCTCTGCTGTCTTCCTGGCATCTTCAACTTTGTCTTCCAAAATTTGTAGTTCTTCAGTCCAATATGGTTTGTAATTTTTCCTCGCTCCACTTGTAATGGACTCAGTGGCCGCCTGTATTATTGCTTTGCTTAGAATTTCCACCATTTGTTTCATGTTGCCATGTCGTGTATTTATGTTTTCACAATATGTGTTTGTTAGTTTGGCAAATCTGTCCCAATCAGCTCGTTTGTAATTCCAGCGAGGCAAAGGCTTTTGCTCCTGTGGAACATACTCCATATTCATTACAAGCTTGATTGGTCTGTGGTCACTACCTGCTAATTTGTCAAGCACATGGCGATCGATTGTGTAGAGGATATCCCCTGCGTAGAAAGCTAAGTCTGGAGTAGACTTGATAAACCATCTTCTAGAGTAGAAGCTCGGTGTGTCATCCGCTTTGTTGAGTAAATGGGGATTTGAGTCTATTTCCCAGTCCTCCACTTCATCTCCTCTGTTGTCAGTATCTGGGTATCCCCATCTTTCTGAACGGCTATTAAAGTCTCCGACAATAATGCAGTTTGTGTCAATTATTCTCATGTTTGAAAGTGTAAGGGCCTTATCTGCTGGGCTATACAGATTGTAAATTCTTATTTTCACGTCCTTTATCATTATATCCATCCATCCATCATGTGCCATGCCGGTAAGCGTGGGCGGTCATGTTTTGCCATCTCACTCGATCACCAGAGCCAAGCCATCCAGGTATTTCTCTTGGTCTGTTCCCTTCGATCTTGCCAGCTGTCAATCATTATATCAACACCTGTAATTTCCGTTTTGTTGTCAGAAGTCACAGATACTTAACTGCAAGGTATTGTGTTTCGTGTAAGTTTGAGAAAACCTCCTTTGTGCCCTTCGCCGTCGAAACGTGTGGCCTGATATCCTCTGACTGAGAATCTAGATTGGCGTTGAGGTGTGTCATGGGTGGACCCCCTCAAGGTAGGTGGCCCGGCACTATCACTGCCTGATGAGACGTCACGGGATTAGCACCATAACGATTAATTTTAATCTGTGGCATCATGAATTGATTAAGTTACATTGCACTACTTTGTCAAGCCAGTGGCAAACATTTTTCGGGTGTGCTTTCCCTAGCCTTTGACTGTCCCCAGTCTACATACAAGGCAGCAGGTCTGTGTGTCTCTTGGTCTGGTTCCTCTCCCTTGACCTGTCCGACGTGGGTGACCCTACGAGTAGCTGTGCTACCGTCGGCATAGCTCTTGGGAACACCCAAGCCCCTCTACCTCTTCACGGTGGACACACGGCAGAGGGATGTTTCCTAAACACGTTGAATGACGCGACGCTGCGTGGTCATTGGCCAAGTCATGTATCTATTGAACAGCTGGTATCCTTAATAAGCTCAGTAATGTGACACGGTGTGGTCGCCCGGCCACACTATAGCTTTCAAATATCAAGACGTCGGCTTTGTCGAAAGGATAAGAGCTCTCGATCTTAAACAGAATGCGCGCTGGTGGTGAGGTACGCTATTCAACTTCTTACACCGGCATTAAGTCAGCCTTAAGCGTTGACTTCTCGTTCAGAAATCAATGGCAAACTACTGAAGTACAATTGTTTAGAAAAAATATCCTGGGGTTGGACCCAACGTCCAGTATAGGACATGACACACTGAAAAAACATGGTGTCCTCATAGTCTCTACTTCACACTTCTACTTCTATGAGTGCCAACCAATACACGTGAAATTATGTGAACGTATAGGTCAGTCTCACCCTGCTACTGAAGCATCGCTGTTCACCAATCCCGGGTGAACACTACGGTCCGGACTTGGCATGAGGTCTCACAGCTTGCTTCAGACTATTTTCTTCTCCCGGGGTTTGTCCGGAACTCACGCTGGGCCGAACGCTGGTGGAGGCACTCAGCCACGACGGGCGAGTGGTCTCGGGTGTCCGCTGCTTCTTTCCCCGAGTCTGAATTTTGGGGACGGAAGGTAGGGATGGTTTCAAAGCGTCTGGTAATGCCCTCTCGCACGGTCTTCTTGAGAATGGGGGTTGTTTATGGCGCCCCACGGAGAAGCTGAAACTGGGGCGGTAGGGGAAGGGGTGGTGTTGATCCGGGGGGGGGGGGGGGCTGGTTGAACCATCTGTCCGCTAGCAACGCTGTTGTCGTTGTTCCGCCTTAACTCCGTCATCACTTGCAGATCATCGTCGGCTGGTGGTTCCGCCATCTGTCCGCTGTGTGTCTGTCGCAGACGCGTTAGTTGGTTGGCAGCGTTATAGTCATCATTATCATCATCATTAATATCATCATTATCATCATCTTTATAGTCATCATCATCATCATCATTAATATCATCATCATCATCATCATCATCATCATCATCATCATCATCATCATCATCATCAGCAGCAGCAGCAGCAGCAGCAGCAGCAGCAACATTATCATCATCATCATCAGCAGCAGCAGCAACATGATCATGATCATCAGCATCATCATCTTCATAATCATTATCACTATGATTATCTTCATCATCATTATGATCGTTATCATCGTCATCATTATCATCATCATTGTTATCATCATCATTATTATCATCATCTTCGTCAAGTGCCATCTCCGCATTAATGTTCTGCATCGTCAGCATTTCCGCTGCGGTGTCCCAGACCTCAGTGTCTTGCCCTCAGTTAACTGACCATCTTCCAGTGACCACTTCAGGCATAGCTCAGTGACTAGACGCTCGCCTACCGGCCAGCCGCTCCAGACGAACATGTGTATATTTCAGCTTGAAGCATTTATCTAGTTATTTTACTTTATATTGTGTGGTTTCTGCAGTATGTACCAGACGAGATGCAGCGAAATATGCCAGGCAATAAATCGTGCAATCTATTGTTTGTGTCTTCGTTATTCAAATTCACTAGGGAAAAACATGGGTTTTACGCTCGCTCGCTTTGAACTCAAGCGTAGTCCATACACACTAACTACTTCAAGTAATGCTGGACTGGATTTTGCGTGTGGATTAGCTTTCCCTATTAACAGTGTCCTTTGCCATAAGACGAACCCACTCCGACTTCTGAGGTGATTTGCTTGTTGTTTCCACTTGTTTCTGTTGTGTGTTGTCTTGATTACGCTGCCGCTTTTTGCAATTTGTTATTTCAGATTTGTGTGATCTTCCCCAGGTTCAGATATCGAAGATGACTGCGATATGGACTCCGGAATCGATACCCAGGGCAATATATCAGAAAAGGATTTTCCTTTAGATGGCGATTGCAGTCCCAACGATACCAAAGATTCAATACTCAGCAGCCTGTCTCATGCTGTTGGTTCGAAGAACAACTTTCTGAACATAACTAGCTCTGAAGGAAATTCCCATTGCGGTTTGAACCAACATGGCGTAACTCCATCTTTAGAGGGAAATCTTGAACAGCCTTTAAACTGTACCATTGGCAACCATCACAGCTGCTCTAGCGGATTAACCAGCCTGTCTAGCTTAAATACCAACGGTAATTCCAACACGAGCAATGCCAACAGAACCTTCAGCTCCTTGCTGTCCCCGCGGTTGGGTAGTCCTTTACCGATCCAGTCAATGAAGCAAGAACGAGACTGCTCCCACTTGGATGAAAGTCCTGCTTCTGTAGATTCGGACTGCTCGAATGTCATCTCGGACGTTCATCTTGACCGTTCTGGAGGTCCAGATGCCAACAGCAACGACAGCTGCCCTAGCCCGGGCCTGGGAATCGACGGACCGGGCAGCGGGGCAGGGGGTAATCCTAACAGTTCCAACACTGTAGGCGCCAAGAGACGAGGCCCCAGGACAACCATCAAGGCCAAGCAGCTGGAGACGCTGAAAGCTGCCTTCGCCACCACACCGAAGCCGACCAGGCATATCCGGGAGCAACTGGCTCAGGAGACCGGACTGAATATGCGGGTCATTCAGGTAAGTCACTTGGTGTATACTCAGTCTCGTCCACCACTTTTGTTGCTTGTTTATTGCAGTTGTGTTGTCTGTGTGTTGGTTGTTTATTGTCGGTTGTTTATTTGTTGTCTGTTTATGGAGCAGCCTCCGTGGCAAAGTGGTTACACGTCCTGCTTCGCGGTCCGAGGGTCGTGGATTCGATTCCGGGCTATGACAGATATTAGGTTCATGGGTGCAATTTTCTCGGAGACTCCTGCGGGTCGTCGCTGGAACTACGGAGTTCGTGCTTTGTACGACGCTTTCGATAGGACGCCCTGCG